>JALGPY010000008.1:50765784-51365784 GCA_023055425.1 Linanthus parryae | reverse complement strand
AGCTCCTCCCGAGCAGCGGCTTCTGTGCGGCTTCTTTTTTAGTCGTTTCCTTCCGTGCGACTTTTTTTAAGCCTGATAACGCCCAAATAGGGGTTATCTTTTAGCCTGATTTGACGTACCATCGCGTCGGAAAGCCGTGTTTTAGCCAGAATTCACCCTCGGAAAGCCTCGGTTTTAGGAACGAGTCGTTTAGTTGCTCTTCGTAAATTTCTGCATGGTTCGTACTTTTATTGGATATGATCGCGGGTTTGTTCATGTTGTCTTCACAGGAACATGTTCGGGAAGTGCATTGGGATGCGTGCCGAGACAGAATCGGGGTTGCCTCGGGAAACGTGCAGAAAATGCTCGGAGCAGGATTTGACCGAGACTGGTACAAGGGAGAGCGGAATGGAAAACGGAAAGGCTGGAGGAAAAACGAGCAGTGAAAACCGATCGAGGAAGCTGAAAACGCCAAAACCGAGAATCACCGGGATGCGCTCGGTTGATAATATCTTGAGCTTGAATTGGAATTTTGAAGTGAAACCAGGGGCAAAAGAACGGAGACGTCAAGGGCTTTCCGAAAACAGGTTATAATGCTGAAACGGAGTCCGGCCGAAAAACCGACTCCCGTCAAGTGTGGGTCCCAGACAGGCCACGTCCGAGTAAGGAGTCTTGGTTCCTAGTGTGCAGAGTCAGGAGCAACTATTTCATGTTCGTGACGATTTCCAGGACAGTTTTGGCCTAGGGGTATTTTGGTCATTTTGGCACCGGGCCCGGGTTTCCGAAGTCAAGTTCAGATTTTGTCTCCCAAATTCAGTCAGCAGTTTTCCTATGGCCAGAGTCAGGATTGGGCAAAATTTGGAGCGGTTTTGACCCACGGGGTATTTTGGTAATTTTGACAAACATCGGGTCAAAACGCAGGCCGAGGCACGGGGAAGCAGGAAGACACCAAGGAAGGCAAAATGGAAATTTCAGGCAGAAGTGTGGGACCCAGGAGACCCAACCGGGCCCGCAAAGGACCAAGTCGGGCCAGGGAAACCCCCTGCCTGCGTATATACGCAGCTGCTGCGTATATACGCAGGCAGTAGGTGGGGAAGTGTGATTGATGGGTGATAAGTCCTTAATAAGAGTTATCTTATGTACACTTCATATTGTCATTTGTGTGCGTTTCGGTGCAAAAGTGATGGATTTTGAGCTAATTTGAGAAGAAAATGCACTTTTGGATGTTTTTGGGCTTTAGAGTACAATCCGAGCGTTTCTTAATGGTTTTGAGTATGATTTTGATAATTTATCACATTTGATCTTCGCGGTAGTGTTCGTGTTGTTGTTTGACAGGAATTACGCATGCGGGAATCAAGAGGATAGAATAAACGAGTTTCGGAATAGAAGAAAAAGGCAAATTTGGTGCGTTTTGGATGTTTTCGTCAAATTTGGGTAATAATTGAGAAAAACGAGAAAATGGTCCGGAAACGGGAATTTCTCTACATGTACGAAGTCTACGTCGCAAAAGGAATCCAAAGGTGCAAGAATCACATTCATCGGAGTTCGGGATCAAAATCCGGATCCTTATTTGCTTTTCCGCACCTTAAAATATCCTTAAAATCCTGATTTTATCCTGAAACATCCTGAATCATCTCCCGAGCATCCTTTTAACTCCACTCAACCAAAATCACCACCTATATACACCTAAGGCCAGACCTCACCGAACAACACCACGAGTAATCTACACCCTCACCAATTCAGCTCAACCTTCCCTTAAACCCATCACCATTCTCCTATTTGGATCACATGAAACCCACAGAAGCCACAATTCAGCACTCCCAACAGCCCCTGCTATGCCACATCTCCATCTCCTACACCAATTTCACCCACTGCCACATAAAGCCATCAAACTACCTTAACACCTCCAAAACCACAACAAGCCATCATCTTCATCACCTAAATACAAACCTGCATCGCTACCAATTCAGCACCCAGCCTCTTCCTATGACATTACACCCACCAGATTATACATAGCAGACCCATAAAACCTCCTTTAATCACCATTTAGACCAACCAATTCACTGAATTTATCACCAAAATCAGCTGCCTAATTCTTCCACCATCCTACACCTACACCATAGCTTCACCCCTTAACCTAGAGTATTTGCCATGACCACCAATTCAAACCCAGTGAATAACCTCCTTCACCACCATTACAAACCTACATCACCAGATTACATCACCATTATACCACAACCTGACCACAAACTCCTCTACCACCTCCTTGCCAACATACTACAATCACCTTATCAGTCCATTACACCACCATTCCCATGCTTATACACCATCAGACTTCCATATCAGCTTAAATTCCCCAACACTATAACCTGAGAATAACACCTATTAACCCAACTAGAACCTGAACCATTTCTCCAAACAAAACAGCCTCCTAAACCACTTCAACCATCACCATTAAACCTGCTATTCTTAACTACCCACAAACCTGTAAACTTAAACCAATTCAACTACTTACACCACCGGAACCCAGCACCTTCACCTCCACAGTTACCACCCTAATATCTAGCATTTCACAGCGACCTAATTCACCCATTAACCGCTATTAATCCGGACATAGAACTGCAACCATGACCTCCAAAAATACCCAGCTGCATTCAGCAGCTATACACCATTCCTTTCTCTTAAAGCCTGGCCGCAATCCACCATTAAACCCAACCTACTCACCCTCAACTCAAATAACTCCATCACCGTTAATCCACCTTCAATCAGCCATGGCTAAATCAACCTAAACCCAGCAACTCAAAGCCAAAACCACTGTTCCATTGAAAACCCGACTGAAACTCACCAAAGTCAATTCCATCAGACCTCCAATCAATTAAACCCACAACCCACCTGAAGCTTCTTTGCAATCAGCGATCAAGAACAGAAACCCAAATGGAACTCAGACACCATTTTCCAGATAACAGAGAGCAACAGAGAAAGAACCAGAAGAAGAAGAAGAAGAAGAAGAAGAAGAAGAAGAAGAAGGAAACGAAGCAGAATCAGCTCGCAAGAAGTGCGAACATCGATCCTTTAGCCAAAATCAGAGAATTGTTCAAACTTCAAAGTCTCTTCGTGAAATCAGTCGCAGTATCTATCTGCGAAGCTCTTCGTGCGAAGAGGCACGATCTGTTCGTGCGAAGAGGGCTCCAGACGGCTGATTTGGCTTCAGAAATTATTTGGGGCTTTTGTGTAATATTCAAAACTTATTTTAAATAATTAGAAAAAGGATAATAAGCCCTAAGAACGTCATTAGCATAGGAGGAGGGGTCAGGAACGTTGGAGACGGATCAGAGACAAACACAGGAGCACTGTTCGGAGCGTGGAAACGAATCGTTTGAATTCTTTTCTCCTCTTCTCTTTATTTTTGTCCACGATTATGAAAAACATTGTCTTTGTAATCATGAATCGTAGTAGCTAAGTACTTTATATCGGGATCTCTCAAACGGTAGCTAGGGTTTGAAGCCGTGTTTGGCGAATTATGAGTTTGATTCATGTTTTAATTAAACTTAAGTGATGATGTGCTTATTCGCTATTGTTTAATTCTCGTTCTTAATTTATTTTTGTATTGTTTGGCCAGCAGTATAAAGATCAGAGGTATTGTGTTAGTGAAAGCAACAAACTACCCGGATAATTGAATTGAGCACGTAGTCCCAGGTTAGAGGAATCAACCATTGACTGTGAACTTTGAGTAGAATTAGTGGATCTTAATTATATGTTTTAGGGATAATTAAAATTTGGTAATTCGGTTGTAATTTGACCTAGGCATAGAAAGCTAGCTTGGTAACTCGGTTAGCATTATTGCTCGTTTGGCATATTAAAACATTATCTGTGTTTCAAAACATAATTCGTTAACGGTATTCACCTAGTGATCCTACAGAAATCCTGATACTTGTCCCTCATATTAATCTCAATTTTAATAATTAGTTTGTTATTTTAATTCTTAATTTAGTAAAATAATCCAATTGCTTGCCCACACGAAGTTAATCGTACTAATTAGTTCACGAAAAGTCATCTGGGATTCGACAACCCTATCTTCCACATTTATCACTAGAGCGATAACTGTACACTTGCAGAGATCGTATCAATGGGTCCTGGTTGCGTACGCAGCCTGTTGCGTATATACGCAGCCAGGTTGATTTTTTTTTCCGAGTCGGTGGACAGATGGCAGTTTTCGTAAATTCTGGCGCAAGCATTTCGGGAAAAAACAGCACTATTTAAAGACTCGTCCAGACTCGTTTTAAGAATATAATACACAACACATGACAATACATCCACGGAGAAGTTGGAGCATCCACGGAGAGCACGAAAACGCGAATCCAGATTCAAGACACCCGTTTTCTCTTCTTCTCTCTCATTCAAAAACTGTGTTATTTACGTTATGAATTTCAGTAGCTAAACTTTTACCTAGGTTCTCTGTGAACATAGGGTTTCATTTTCAGAGATTAGTTCTATGTTTTGACTATGAACTCATGATCGTACTATCTTAATTCAACAGCTTTTATTAGTTAGTCTGTCTTTGAATTTTACTGTTTATGCATGATCGGAGTAGCTAACCAGAATTGCTAGAGACCCGAGCCGGTGGGTGAAAACGTCTGGTTAGGGTTAGGAAGAGAAGACAAAATTTAGCACCTTACCCCGATGGGCTGAATAGCGAAGGGGAGTTAGGACTAGCCTGAAATCGTTGAGACCAACTGTTAGAGAATCTGACCCGGGCCATTAGGACAGGTTAGAAACCCTAGCAGCCTTAGAACGAGACTGCAGATTTAGGCAGCTTAACAGGAATCCGACAGTCTGCAGGATCGTGATAACGTGCAGGAAAAGAAAAGATACTGCACAATTGGTACGTGGCACGGATAACGAGACTGCTATGTGTTTTCATGTCAAACAAAGAACGAAAATCTGAAGAGACCCTAGGGGATCCCGGGACCTAATATCTCAAACCCTAGTTTTACAACCTTAAGATTATTAAGAAAATTCTCTCAAAAAGATTTACGCTTCAGTTATTTACTTTCAGTACTTAAACAAACTCTCAAAATATTCCTCCTCTTTACACTATGTTCGTTAAAACTAATTACTAGAAAAACCTGCAAAGTCCCTGTGGGATCGATAATCGGAGTCGAAAATACTCTCTATATTACTTGATTCGTATACTTTCGAATAGCACGCTAGAAAGCGCATCAAAGCCGCTTCTTGCTTGTGCGCCGTTCCACTATTTCGTGCCACTGTTCCGCGCCGATCCGTTCCAGAACCGGTCAACATATTTGACCGGCCATTTTGGCTTGTTTTATCTTCGGATTTGAACCAAAATACACCGGTTCCTAAGGCACTCTGGTTCTGTTTCTGGACTCAGTTTTTTTTTATATTCGGAAGTCTAGTTGTTGTTCTTGGTTATTTTTGGTTACTTTATCCGTGTTTTTTTACTTTTGCTCTCTTATTAGGTTCGTGACTAGACACAATGGATATATTTGATGTTTCTAAGCCGATATTGACTGTTTTGGATGGGCCTAATTATGTACTTTGGTCTCGTGAGTTCTCCAACTTCTTGCGGAGCAAGAAATTATAGCGTATGGTATCGGGGAAATTTCCTAGGTCCACAGTAGTTCCTCCTCCGAAGGCTCCTGCAACTGACCCTACTGTTAGTCTTGAAGATCTTCAATAAGAATGGGATGCAGTTAATGCTCTTATAATCATGTGGATTTGCAATACATGGGTTGCATCTATACGAAACCAATTTGGTCTCTTTGAGACCGCCCAAGAGGTGTGGGACTTTCTTAGCTCAAGGTATACTACTTCCAATCTCTCCCATCAATATTAGCAGATGCAGGGAAATTAACAAAATGAGACAAGCACCAGTCCAATCCATCCATTCATTCTTGGCTCAAATCAATGTCGCGTGGGACTAGTTAGCTTAGTCTGAGCCTAAATGGAAGTGTAATGAAGATGTGGTCTTAAATTTTACCTACCGATATCGTTTGCGTCTCATTTAGTTTCTTATGGCTCTCGATGATGCTTATGAGCCTGTTCGCTCCTCTCTCCTCCACAGGACTCCACTTCCTACACTTGATTCTCCTGTTGCTGAACTTTTTTATAATGAAGTTCGTCTTGGTCTGGTTCGTCCTCAGAGGCAGAGTGACATGGCGCTTCTTACTTCTCCTTCACAATCTGATTCTATGTCTCGCTCACAGGGTAATCAAAGGGAATGCAACTATTGTCATGATACTAGTCATCACATATATGTATGTCCGGCATTGCAATGCTGGAATTGTCAGGAGTATGGATATTGGGCTAGAGATTTTACCAAGGCTAAAGGACATGGACGTGGCTTCAGACAGAACTACAAAGGAGGCAAATCCAAAGCATCAGGAAAAACGTCAACTGCAGCAATCACTAATTCCTCTACACAGCCTGATCTTGTGAAGGTAGCCAATTCTCTGAAGCAAATTCTTTAATTAGCAGACTCCAAACCAGCTCTGTCAACAAACTCAGGTAACTCGTCATGGTATTCTAGATGATGTATATGACGTCTGTTGCATATGTTTTTACATCGAAATCTGCATCTTTTCCTGCTCCATTCGTTCACACTGCTGATGGTTCGGACATGCATGTTACACATAATGGATCTGTTTATACTGTCAGTTTGTCGCTTACTGGTACATACTTGATTCCTAAGCTTGCTTTGAATCTTATATCGGCGGGGAAGTTATGTGAACTTGGACGTGATGCTCTTTTCACTAATAATGGTTGTCGTGTTCAGGATCCACATACGGGGAAGCTTATTGGGATCGGTCGTAGGGTTGGACGATTGTTTGATCTAAAAATCTTCATCTTCCGCTGCGTCTTGTCGAGTATTGTCACTCTCTAGCTTCCACAACTCCTTCTGGTGTTATAAAGAAACTTGTTTCTAGTGGCAATCTATGAACAATTGAGGTCAATGATTTGGACTGTCTTCCTTGTCAGCTCGTAAAACAACCCGCATTGTCATTTAATAAAAGTAATTATGCTTCTTTAGCTCCTTTTGACTTAGTTCTTTATGATGTTTGGGGTCCTTCTCCTCATGCCACTATGGGGGTTCTAGATATTGTCATCTTTATTGATGATTTTACTCGTTACACTTGGATATATCTTATGAAAAATCATTTTGAGCTACCCCAGCTCTATCTTGAGTTTGTCGCCATGGTAAAAACTCAATTCTCTCGTCCCATTTAAGTCTTCAGGGCTGACAATGTTGGAGAATACACGCAACATAATTCCTTGCCGCTATTCGTTCTCAAGGCACCCTGCCTCAACGTTCGTGCCATGGCACTTCCCAATAAAATGGTCATGTCGAGCACAAACATCGTCACATTCTTGACTCTGTCCGTGCCCTATTCATATCATCCTCTTTACCTGAACATTTTTGGGGGAAAGCAGCACTTGCTGCTGTCTATACAATGAATCGGGTTCCAAGTCCTACAATACAAAACATGACACCATATGAGAAACTCTATGGTGTTCCTCCCGGCTACTCATATCGTTGTGTTTTTGGTTGTGTTTTTTTTGTTCTTCTACAACCCCATGAACACAACAAGTTAGAACCTCGGTCTCGTGTCTGTTGTTTCCTTGGGTATGGTATTGAACACAAAAGGTATCATCTATGGGATCCAGTCTCCAAACTTCTTCGTATGTCTCGACATATTGTCTTCTGGGAGCATAAAATGTTCTCAAGTGTCTCTTGTTTCACTCTTCCACACTGGCTGATAATCCTGCGTTCATTGATCTGTCATATGATTTTTTCCATGAGGACCCCTCACCAAGTATGTCTGAGCTCTTACATAACAATCCTACATCACCAGACCCAACTCCCGAGACAACTTCTCCTTCTAATGGATCCACGACCACATTGATTGAGCATGTTGATGATTACGCTGATGATCATGAACCCCTTCACGAGTTACAAATGGATAATCCTGAGCCTCCCATGGATAATCCGGTTGCCCATCCAAATGAGGATACTGAATTGTGTAGATACACCAGAGAGAAGACAATTCCAACACGGTTCCGTGATTTTTTTATGAGTACTATTATTAACCAACATGAGTCTCAGTCATATAAAGAAGCAAGATCTGATCCACGTTGGGTGAAGGCAATGGAGGATGAGTTGGATGCTTTAGCAAAAACCAAAACTTGTGATCTTATGTCATTACCTACGTGTAAAAGGACAGTTAGGTGCTGATGGATTGACATCTCTTTCTATATGATAATAGGCGGGACTCCTCAAGCTTCCTTTCTCCCTCCCCCAACGAAAGCATATATAAGATTAAGACTCGTTATGATGGTACTACGGAGAGATATAAATCACGATTGGTGGCTAGAAGCTTCACACAGGAATGTGGTATTGATTATGAAGAGACTTTTTCTCCAGTGGCCCAACTCACCACAGTACGCACTCTGATAGCTGTTGCTGCTCAGAGGCGTTGTAATTTGTTTCAGATGGATGTTAAGAATGATTTCTTAACGGTGATCTCACAGAGGAGATGTACATGCAGCCTCCACCTAGTCTTGAGGTTCCTAGATCACAGGTATGCCGCCTTCGTTGCGCTCTCTATGGACGTAAGCTAGCCCCACGAGCATAGTTTGATAAGTTTTGTTCTACAGTACTCGAGCTTGGCTTCTCTTCTACTTCATATGACTCTGCTCTGTTCATTCGTCATACGGGTCGTGGGGTTACTCTCTTGTTGATCTATGTTGATGACATGATAATAATAGGAGATGATTGTGTATGTATTACTGAACTAAAAGAGTCCATAAATCGTCATTTTGAGATGAAATATTTGGGGCCTCTCAGTTACTTCTTGGTACTGGAGGTTACTTCTGATGGCAGTGAATATTCTCTCTCTCAGGCCAAGTATGCCTCTGATGTTATTGCTCGTGCAGGACTGAATGATTCCAAGGTTGCCTCCACCCCGTTGGAGCCCAACCTGAGGTTGACTCCCTTGGAGGGCAAACCACTATCTGATCCTACTCGATACCGACAGCTCGTGGGTAGCCTAGTCTGCCTTACAGTCACTCGTCCCGATTTAGACTATGTTGTTCACCAAGTCTGTCAGTTTCTAACTGCTCCGCCTCGACTCATTACGCTGCCGTTTTTCGGATTCTTCGGTCGTGAAGGGTACTATGTTTCGTGGGATCCATTTTCATGTTGACTCTACTCCCATCCTACATGAGTTCTCTGATGCAGATTGGGCTGGTGATCCAACTGACAGACGATCTACCACTGGTTATAGTTTCTTCTTCGGCAACTCACTTATCTCTTGGTGCAGCAAGAAGAAAACTGTAGTCGCTCGGTCAAGCACATAAGCCAAATATCGTGCAATGTCTAATGCCACACAAGAGCTCATTTGGCTTCGATGGTTACTAGAAGATATGGGAATGCCACAGTCCTCTGCTACTACTTTATGTTGTGACAGCCGTGGTGCTATTCAGAGTGCACACAATGATGTCTTTCATGCGAGGAAGAAACTGTTGGAATAGATGCCCTGAGGCAATCTAGTTTAGTATGAATTTATTTGTGGCTAGAAAATTCATTTTATTATTCATTAGATATTTAATATAATGAAGTTCTTAGATTTACAATTGTGTTGTTTATCTTAAATATGCCAAGTCCAGTATAATGATTAATGGGACAATCATCTATAGACTAGTATGGGGTTGGATTGACATGGAGATATCATGATCCAACACATAGGTGTGCACTAAGGGTAATGACGCACTGGATTGACCCATCTCCGAGAAGGCTACATCCACGTTATGTTAAGTCACAAGTGCTTCTCGTGGTGCAATGATATTGTCATCCTTAGACTTGAAGTCGCTAGATATTCTAGTTGTGGATTATTGTGATTTTGGTAGCGTTAAACGCTACACCGTAACTGGGTAGTTATAAAGGCGTGTACCAGATACAATAGGAAGCAAACTTAGAGATCGTAGTGGACGTAGATAGAATTTGTCCCTCCCACATAACGGAAGCAAATATCCTAGGCCACTCGAGGGACAGTGCTTATAGAATGTCTGGCCAGACTCAAATAAATCAATATGGGATATTGATGTTATTTGCACGAATAAGGGTATTCCCATGGATCGGGAAACTATAGATTGGATATACGAGTGTGACTTGTATGTCTCGTGTCCAATCCGGATATAGAGACAAAGGGATGAGACAATTACTTGTACAAGGTTTGTTTAGATGACTATTCTATTAGTTGGCTAGAATGGATGTTTTGCTAGAAACCGCTACATATTAGCAAATTGTTACTACCAACTAGATAGAACCTATGGGGTCACACGCTATATAGAGTTGAACTAGATTTGGGAATTAATTAATAGGATTAATTAACTAGAAGGATCACTTTGCAACACCTTGCAAACTTAGTAGGACTAATTTGCATGGAAGGGACTAAACCGAATTCTAGTAGGACTAGAATAGGTCCTTTAGGTAGTTGGCAAGGATTTTTTGGACTATATAAAGGACACTCCTTCCTTCCTTCCCATACTTATGACCTTATTGATCATAACTTGAGTGGGAGAGAACAAAAGGGAGAGATCAAGCAAGCAAAGAGGGACCCGTCGCCCCCCTTTGCCGCCGCCCGTCCCCGTCGGCCCACAAGGAGGCTGAGACCTCCTTATTGTCTCGTTTTGCGTGATTCTTCTTTCTCTTCCTCATTCCGGGCTAGCACAAAGGATTAGGAAGATCTAGAATTCAACTCTAGGCGTGGATCAACTATAGAGAATGTGACACAATTCGCGTTTGAAGTCATCAAAGGAGAAACCATAAGGTGTGTTACTGATTTCTTCCCTTACCATCGTTATGTCTCTTGACTTGTGATCCTTGGAGGGTATTGCATGGATTATGTTTGTTTGTGTTTCCGTTGCGCATCCATTATCAAAACCCTACAGAAACACAATGAGATAGAATGCCACTTTACTCGCCATCATCTCCGTGGTGGCACAGTTCATCTGAAAAACGTGTCTTCAGCTGATCAAATCGCAGACATTCATAGGAAGTCTCATCCGCCTGGACGTTTTCGTAACTTGGTCTCCAAACTTCCGCTTATCACGATAGCTTACGAAGCAGGGAGACTGTTATGATATGTAAACTAAACAGGTCACTATGTTATTTAGTAATATTCCGAGGGGCTAGATCGTTATTTATGTTGTATAGCCTATATATATAGGACTCTTGTACATCTTTTCTGACTTGATGAATACAGTTTATTCTTCTTCAATTAATTCCATCAATGAGTGTATAACAGGTGCCATTTAATAAATTTATTAAATCGATAGCATATGCTTAAGGATGGAGAAAAAGAACACCCAAACTATCATTGTCTGATCCACTATGAGTGTAACATCTAAACTACTTCTTGGGACGAATAGAGAACAAATTATTTGGTTTAAAAAATCTGAGACCTTTGAAATTTGAATAGTTGATTTTTTTTTTCTTTTTAACTTTTTCTCATATTTAGTGACTGGACTCCATTCTTAAACCGGAACAAAAGTTTAAAACAAAACTAAAAAATGGGTATCCAAACACTCCCAATTAGGATAAAAAGTGAGTGGGTGATTGACCAGAAGCAATAATTTATTTTCCGGCGAATAATTGAGTGATAGGGACCGGCACATGGAGGCTGTTGGCCTGTAATTGTCTTCTTCAACTAGAGAGAGACCCATTTTCATTCATCTAAAAATGCCAAAGCACATAGATATGGCCACATCTTCATATGTATGACATCCGGTGTCATGTATGAGGTGACTCCCATCCCATTCATGCGTGCATGCATGCATGATGCACTAGGTTTTTGTGAGTAGGTTTTGATTCTGTTGAATAAAAGACACTTTCACCCTCTTGAGTTGACGCAAAATTAGTTTCACCCGTTTTAGTTTGGGAAATGACATTTACAATTATATAGTGTGTCAAATTTCAAGACACGTCACTCTCTAATTGTGATTTTGTTAGGCACAGAAGGTCCATTAATGATAGCAGTTTTAGAGACAAAACTTCTCTTGTAGAGTATAAAATGAAAGTGTCTTTGTATAAAATGAAAGTGTACTTAAATTTTCTTTGTATCAAACCTTAGGGAATGAAAGTGTCTTTTATGAGTAGATTTTCTTTTAATAGTTGCGGTACCAACGTTTTCCAATTTCAACATCGGGAATAGCAATGTTTTGATTTTTACAGGAAAGTACAGGCCTTAGGTAACCTAGTGAATAGTTGCGGTACCAGCTACTAGTATTTCTCTTACAAACTTGAAAACTAATGTACTCAGAGGCCTTAGGTAAATTTCTCATACAAGGCCTTCATGATTATGATAGTACCATTTAAGCTTTACCTTTCTTTCTTAGATCCAATTCGTTAATTAAAGTTTCGAAATCGAATATTTTTAACACGTCCTTTTTATTGATAGTGTAGCAATTTCAGTTAGTCGTACCTGTGACATGGAAGACCACATGTAAAATTTATTAGTTTTAATTTTAAAGAACTTCTCAAAATAACAGTCACTGGTTTAGTCAGTAATATTTAGTAAGCAAAACAAACTTTTAGAAAAGAGACTGTTATCTTTACATAGTTAAGAACTAGCAATGTGCCCGTGCGATGCACGACATGATACACCTAAAAAATTGACATTAGCTCGCGATCTCTTTATACATTGTAAATTACAGTTTAAATATCTTTACAAATTTTAAATATGTTGTCATTTAGATGATGAAATTCACCTCGTAAATGATGTTATGATTAGTTCAGCAGAATTCTAACATTATTCCTCTAGAGTTATAGTCTTCTTTCATCATCATTATCTTCTTTCAAAATTAAAAAAAAAGTCGTTTTTTTACTGTCTCTTCAAGTAAATTTTTGTCATGCTTATTGGTTCAAGTACATTTTAAAATTTTTCCAATACACAGTAACCTAAAGTAAGTTTTTTTATGCCATTCTTTTGGGATTCTGATATGTTGGAATACTTCAATCTTCAACATTCTTCATACAAACATATAATTTAATATTTGTGACATTGAAGTTGTAATTGCGTTGTTAGTACAAAAGCGTTGTTAGTACAAAAATGTAAAATTTCATAACATCGTTCTAGATTATTAGAGAAAAGTGAGGTTAAAAGAGTCCCTCCCACTAAAATTCGGTGTGATCATCAACGATGACGGGTGTAAGAGTCAATCTCATAAATTTTGCGACTTTCCTACATTTTGTCAATGAATTGTCGTAGTCCATGAAATAAAGAAAACAATTCTTCAAGAATCTTCACAATTCTATTTAAACTGATAATATTCTATCTTGAACGAATAATAAACATGAATTTTAAATATTAGTAACTTCAGGTGGTGATATAAATTTACGATCATGGTACCTTCAAGTAAAAATTTGACATGTTTTTGAAATATAAATGTATAAACATCACATACATACGAAATCAAACAAATGAAGAGGTTCACATTAGATTGTCAACTAATTAATTTATTTATTGAGAAAATTCATACATAATAATAAATCAATGATTTCGCGTTGACTTCAACACTCAATACTTTAAGGGATCTGTGCAATTTTTTGACTATCCATCTTCTTATATCTTCTAAACTCCACATAAAGCTTCAATCATCCACCACTAAAAAGAACTCTTTGCAAAGAAAAATTACCATATAAATTGTAAAAATACCAAAAAAATGAATAATTTTATGCAAAAGAGATGAAACTTTAATCTAATACTAAGAGCAAAACATGTGTATACATAAGAAAAACAGATAACAAATGAATTTGTAAGTTTTGACTTAGAGCACAAAACAAAATACATTTTTTTTGAACTCCAAGTACGAAGCTTGTACGAAGTGACCAAAACTCCATTTGGGGTGCTTCTATGTACTCTTAAGGTTTTAGTATAAACCAGATAAAAGAATAAGAAATATCAACAAAGCAAAAGCCAGCAAGAACATAAAGCAAATCAAGTTGGAAGTAGAGAACTGACCTGTAACTATGTAAGTCTAACTTTATTTCATGGCTATTGGAAATTAATGTGATTGATATATTATCGGTGATAAACTAGCGTCGTCAAAGGAGATTTTTTGCAAATAATACCGTAATTTTAAGGGTATGGGCTGTTTCCGAAAGAACAAAATACAATCAATGGGATTTCATGTCCATTTGTTATGAATACAATGCACAATCAATTTATTATATACTCGTTTCAGACAATTTAATCATTAAGATACATTTTTAGTCAATCAATTTTTATTCTACCATAAAAAATTCAATACGCTAATTTTGAGCAACTGGTTTGGATATTTCTAATTTAAAAAATTAAATCTACCTCAAGCTTTTTTACTACATACAATTTTGAAAGGTTACGCCATTATTTAAATTTTAACTATGACACCATTTGTAAACTTCAACTTCATTAAATTTTAACTTCAGCGCCATTTTTAAATTTCAGCTTAATTTTTTAATTATAACTTTATATTAACTTCAATGATATATAAACTGAAATGCCATGTGGCGATATCCCAGAGAAACTCGTTTTCAGATAGTATATAGTATAGGTGCCTACATGTTCACCTACACTATAGCTAGGTATAATTTCTTTCAAAATAACAAGTTCTGATAATAAATTCAAACCGTTTATGTCAGAAAATAAGCCGTGTTTCAAATAACCTCAAGATTAAAAAAACTTATTTTAAAATTTTGTGTCACGATATCCATTCTTTTCCATAAATGTTAAAATGCTCAAACTAACTTTCTACATAACTTATGGCATGGTCAATTTTTTAAAACATTTAACCCGTATTTACGATTGTACTATTCCAATAACCTGACTCAAGACGACAAATCACATATAGGATTACTCCAGTTATCCGAATATTAGTTAATACAAAGTCATTTCAAAATTACACTACTCAATGGGTTTTGAAGACCATACTCACTTTCGACAAGGAAGGCATAACCACACACAATTCCTATTCCAGTATACATTGATCCACCAGGATTAACTAAATCTTAAGTGTGCACACCCACTACTGGATTGTCAGTCCAGAGAGTAGTACTATCTGCCTACACACTTGTCACGATTATGATATTTATGGGTCCAAAATGCCTGAATGTGTTGCTTATCGTCAGTATTAGAACAGAGTCAAAGCTTTGCTTCTTCTAGTTATTTTCAGGCCATAAGTTTATTTCATAAAAATACTCTTGAAGCTGTCAAATCCCCTCTTAAAGTTGTCCATTGGACCTACTCAAGGAAGCATGAGGGATTAGGAAGGGAATTACCACACAAGTAGGTCCACCATGTCCCTCCTATAGATCAATATGGATAAATAAGCCACATCGGATGTTGATGTTGGAATAGATGCCCAAGAGGCAATCTAGTTTAGTATGAATTTATTTTGGCTAGCATTGTATTATTTATTGGATATTTCATATAATGAAGTCCTTAGATTTACAATTGTGTTGTTTATCTTAAATCCCTAGTTCGTTATAATGACTAAATGGGACAATCATCTATAGACTAGTATGGGATTGGATTAATATGGAGATATCATGATCCAACACATGGGTATGCATTAGGGGTAATGGCATACTGGATTGACCCATCTCCGAGAAGGCTACATACATGTTATGTTGAGTCACAAGCTCTTCTCGTGGTGACAACGGTATTGTCATCCTTAGACTTGAAGTCACTAGATTATCTAGTTATGGATTATTGTGATTTTTGGTAGCGTCTAACGCTACACCGTAATAGGGTAGCTATAAAGGCGCGTACCGGATACATTTAGAAGCAAGCTTAGAAATCGTAGTAGACGTAGATAGAATTTGTCCCTCCCACATAACGGGAGAAAATATCCGAGGCCACTCGAGGGATAGTGCTTATGGAAATGTCTAGCCAGACTCAAATAAATCAATAGGGGATATTGATGTTATTTTCACGAATAAGGCTAATCCCAGGATCGAGAAACTATGTATTGGATATAGGAGTGTGACTTGTATGTCTCGTGTCCAATCCGGATATGGAGACAAAGGGATGTGACAATTACTTGCACAAGGTTTGTCGGATGACTATTCTATTAGTTGGCTAGAATGGATGTTTTTCTAGAGACCTCTCCATATTAGCAAATTGTTGCTACCAACTAGACAGAACCTATGGGGTCACACGCTACATAAGATTGAACTAGATTTGGGAATTAATTAATATGATTAATTAATTAAAATGATCACTTTGCAACACCTTGCAAACTTAGTAGGACTAATATGCAAGGAAGGGACTAATCCGAACTCATGTAGGATTATGAAGGGCCTTTAGGTAGTTGACGAGGAGTTGTTGGACTATATAGAGGATACTCCTACCTTCCTTCTCACACTAATGCTCATAACATAAGTTGAGTGGGATAGAACAAAGGAGAGAGAGAGAGAGCAAGACAAGCTAGAGGCCGATACCCCTAGCCGTCCCCCCCCTATACCCGTCATCCACAAGAGGAAGCCAAAAGCTTCCTTTTATGATCTCTGTTGCGCGATTTTTTCTTCCTCTTCCTCCGGTCCAAGCTAGCACAAAGGAGAAGGAAGATATATATCTCAACCCTAGGCGTGGATCAACCGTTGAGGCGTGACACAATTCACGTTACAAGTCATCACAGGAGAACCCAAAGGTGTGTAACATTTTTCTTCCTTTACCATCGTTATGATTCTCTTCCTGTGATCCTTGGAGGGTCTTGAATGGATAATTCCTTTTTCCGCTGCGTATCCATGATCAAAACCCGACAGTGGTATCAGAGCCACGGGTCGTAGAAAATAGACGTGGGTTATGTGTTACGTTTTGATAGTTTTACATTTTAAATTCGTTGTTTATCGCGTAAAACGGACAAATCAAGCATATGATACAATTTGTCAATAATCAAACAAAACAAGACCTAGATTTTGCATTGGATGCATGAATTAGTGAGTTTGAGAAATTTTAGGATCATAGATCTAGGGTTTGGGCACCAATTTGCAAAGTAGTTTCAAATTTGGAAACTTTTTGGACTTGGGGAACAAGGAAGGGGTTGTTTTGGAAACAACTAAGGAGGTTTGGCCCCTAGGTACCGCCCCTCTCCTTCCTTGCCTCCCAAGCCACCTAGGCCAAAGGCCTAGGCGGTCGGCCAACCCCACAGGTTGGGTCGACCGGCCTAGGCTTGGCCCGGGGCGGCTCCAAGGTGGTTTGGCCATATGATGATGGGCCCCTTGGACCGTTTTAACCCTTGAAATCCAAAAATCTATTAAAATTGACCAAGCACGTTAAAATTAGATTTTATCTGTTTATGTGCAAATCACATGGTGGTTGGATATGGCCTTAGGATGTGGTTTGATGTGATTGTTTAATTTTGTGGTTTGGTTTACGGTCTGCGAGCCGATCAATTTAATGTAATAATTAATTAGGGTTTGCGGCCTGTGAGCCGATCTTTCTTTTTTCTCAACTTGTGAGATTTATTTTATTTAGTATAATTGTTAGCTAGTGCTAAATAAGAATAGATTGTTAGCCAAGATTAGAGAAAAGAAGCCCGAAGCCAAAGAAGCCACAAAAGATGGAGCATGGAGCATTCCACAAGACTATGAAGGATGGACAAAAAGATGGAGACGCCTGCATATATGTTTGCTTTTAGGGTTCATAGATATTCCCATTGGCTTGAGAATATCTTAGTCTGGAAAAGACCATATCCATATCACATTTTATTTTATTTTGTGGTTGTTTATTTTTCTGTCTTATTATTTTGTGATTTGTGTATGGATGATGCATGCAATTAGAATAATAAGATAATTAACAACCCGGATATATTATTTGGAGTTGTGCCCAGACTAAAAATAGATAGATCAGTTGATATGGATCAACAAAACAATTAAAAAAATTGAATTTTAAAATCCCTCAAAATTCAAATATTGTGTTTTGCCTTATCGTTATTTAAACACTCATTATCATCATGATTTATCAAGTTCGGGCATGCCAAAGCAAGGTGACTTGGTTCATAATGATGTAATGCGATGACACAATCAAGTAATGTGCAACTGTTTAAATAAGAGGTTGGACACAACTAGGTTATTAATATGACAAAAACCTAGAGGCAATCAATTGTGATTATCCATGCGGATGGATAAATAAGGAGTTATTTTCCCAATTGAACCAAGAGGTTCATGGGTTGCAATTGGAATTGTTCCTACCTAAAGTTGTCAAATTTTGGGTGGCTTCCCAAAGCAAGCTCAAAAGGAGATGAAACATGGATCTTGGCCCACTAGAAAATATGACAATATTTTCCACATCAATATCTTGAGGGTTATTAATCCGTAGAAAAATAGTGGGAGCTATATTTAATAGCCTAGCCATTATTAAATATAGTCAAAAGTTCACAAATACTAAGACTTGCGTATTTTCCTTTTGTAGAATTCCATATGGCAATCAACTCATCGAGTTCACAACATTCCCTACGCTCTGTCCTTGAGAAGGACAAGCTCTCTGGAACCAATTTCCTTGATTGGTACAGGAAGTTGAGAATTGTTCTCAAGCAAGAGAAGAAACTGTACGCAATAGAGGAGCAAGTTCCGGCAGGTCCAGAAAACAAAACTCCTGTAGCCCTAAAGGCGTATCAGAAGCGTGTTGATGACGCTAATGATGCGGCCTGCCTTATGCTATGCAGCATGACCTCTGAGCTTCAGAAGCAACATGAGAACATGAATGCAGTCGATATGATCGAACACTTGAAGCAGCTCTTCCAAGAGCAGGCAAGGGTTGAGAGGTATGAAGTTTCGAAGGCATTGTTCAAATGTCATCTGGTTGAAGGAAACCCTGTGGGACCTCATGTACTCCGTATGAACGGATACTTAGAGAATCTCGCACGACTAGGGTTGCCGGTCGGCCAAGATTTGGCCACATCTCGCGTTGCAATCATTTTCTGAGAGTTATGGACAGCTCATCATGAACTATAACATGAACGAGATCGTGATACCACTGCCAGATTTACTCAATATGTTGAGGACAGCTGAACAAAGAATCAACAAGGGTAAAGACAAAGCCATTATGATGGGACATAAAGGAAAGGGCAAAAGGTTTGCCTCATCCTCACAGGGTAAAGGCAAAGCAGTTGCCAAGTCCAAGGAACCTTCCTTTAAGATGTTGGTGGCATTGCCAAAGGTGTTAATAAAGGTGAGTGTCACTACTACAGTCAGCCTGGACACTGGAGGAGGAACTGCCCAAAATATCTGGAGTACAAGAGGCCTGGAATATGATTCCACCACCACCGGGTATTTTGTTGTAGATGTCAATTTAACTATCTCTACATCGTGGGTATTGGATACTGGATGTGGATCTCACATTTGTCGAAATGTGCAGGATCTAAAGAGAAGTAGAAGATTGGCTAACGGGGAGATAGAACTGCGCGTTGGGAACGGAGCAAAGGTTGCTGCATTGGGTGTAGGTGTGTACGAGCTGTCTCTGCCTTCAGGATTAGTTTTATAATTAAATAATTGCTATTTTGTACCTTCTATGAGCAGAAACATTAATTCTATTTCTTGTTTGGCCAAGGAAGGTTTTATTATTTCAATAAAGGAAAATTGTTGTTCTATTTATTTTAATAATATTCACTATTGTAGTGCGCAATTATTTAATGGACTCTATGTCCTTGATCTAAGAAATCTTGTCTACAACATTAATACTAAGAGGATTAAAATAAATGATTTAAATCCTGCTTACTAATGGCTTTGTCGTTTAGGCCACATAAACGAGAAACGTGTATCTAGACTCCATAAGGATAGATTTCTAGACTCATTTGATTTTGAATCATATGAGACATGTGAGGCTTGTTTATTGGGAAAAATGACAAAGTCCCCTTTGAATAAGAAAGGTGAGAGGACTAGTGACCAATTGGCGCTCGTGCATACTGATGTATGTGGGCCATTTGCCACGTCTTCCAGGGGTGGTTACGTTTACTTCATCACATTTACTGATGATTTCAGTAGATATGGATTTGTATACCTTATGAAGGAGAAATCCGGATCCTTTGAAAGGTTCAAAGAATTCAAGAGTGAAGTAGAGAAGCAACTTGGCAAGAGTATCAAGGCTCTACGATCGGATCGTGGAGGAGAGTACTTGAGCCAAGAGTTTGACGACTATTTTAGAGAGTGTGGGGTCGTGTCCCAACTCACTCCACCCGGAACGCCACAATAGAATGGCGTGTCCGAGAGGAGGAATCGAACACTATTGAATATGGTTCGATCTATGATGTGTCAAACCGATCTTCCATTCTCATTTTGGGGCTATGCTCTATTAAGTGAAGCTTTCACCATTAACCGTGTTCCATCTAAATCAGTCATGAAGACAGCACATGAGATGTGAAGTGGGAGGCGTCCCACACTGTTGTTCATGAAGATTTGGGGCTGCGATGTCTATGTAAAGCGTTTACAATCAGACAAGTTAGGGCCAAAGTTGGATAAGTGTAAGTTTGTTGGGTACTCTAAGGAAACTAAGGGTTACTATTTCTACAATCCAACTGAGAACAAAGTGTTCGTTGCTCGGTCCGGCGTGTTTCTAGAAAGAGAGTTTGTCTCTAAAGAAGAAAGTGGGAGGACTGTAGAACTTGAAGAAGTTCAAGAACCACAAAACACTAATCCTATAATAGAACATGAATAGGAGCCACAAGAATTTGTGGAACCGCCTGTTCAAGTGGCACAAGAGCTTAGTAGATCTAGTAGAGTGCGCCAGGAGCCCGAGAGGTATGGACTTCTCGTGATACAGTCTGGTGACATGATTCTCATAGATGATGAGCCTACTACCTATGAATAGGCCATGAAAGGGTCGGACTCTTAGAAGTGGCTTGAAGCCATGAGATCCGAGATGGAGTCCATGTATACCAACAAAGTATGGACTTTGGTGGAACCACCCGAAGGGGCGCGATCCATAGGGTGCAAGTGGGTCTTAAAGAAGAAGATCGACATGGATGGTAATGTAATTAAATATAAGGGCCAATTGGTGGATAAAGGATTCAGGAAGATTCATGGTATTGACTATGATGAAACCTTTTCACCAGTTGCTATGGCCAAATCCATCCGAATCCTATTTGCCATTGCAGCATACTACGACTATGAGATTTGGCAGATGGGTGTCAAAACAGCATTCCTCTATGGGTATCTCGTCGAGGACGTGTATATGATACAGCCTGAGGGTTTTGAAGATCCAAAGCAAGCCAACAAAGTCTATAAGTTGCAACGATCCACTTATGGATTGAAGCAAGCTTATAGGAGTTGGAATCGACGTTTTTATGAAGTAGTCAAAGAGTTTGGCTTCATCAGAAATGAAGATGAGTCTTGTGTCTACAAGAAGGTTAGTGGGAGCTTTGTAGCTTTTCTGGTCTTGTATGTGGATGACATATACTCATTTGAAACGACATTCCCATGCTGCAATCTGTTAAAGATTGGCTAGGAAAGTGTTTCTTAATGAAAGACTTAGGGGAAGCAGCCTATATACTTGGTATAAAGATCTATAGAGATAGATCTAAAAGACTATTAGGCCTAAGTCAAAGTTCAAATATTGACAAGGTATTGAAGCGGTTCAACATGCAAGATTCCAAGAAAGGATTCTTGCCCATGTCACATGGAATTACTCTTTCGAAGAGTGATTGTCCTTCCAATGAGATTGAGAAAGAACGCATGAGTAGGATTCCCTAAGCCTCAGCCATAGGTTCTATCATGTACGCCATGTTATGTACCAGACCTGATGTGTTATATGCCTTGATTATGACAAGGAGATACCAATCCAATCTAGGTGAGAGTCACTGGATTGCAGTAAAGAACATCCTAAAGTACTTGAGAAGAACTAAGGATGATTTTCTTGATAATTGGTGGTGAGGAAGAGTTGCGTGTAAAGGGTTACACGGATGCAAGCTTCCAAACAGATAGAGTTGATTTCAGATCATAATCGGAATATGCTTTTTGCCTGAATGGAGCAGTGGTGAGCTGGAAGAGTTCCAAGCAGAAGACGGTGGCTAATTCTACAACAGAGGCTGAGTACATTGCTGCTAATGGCCACTCGAGGGATAGTGCTTATGGAAATGTCTGGCCAGACTCAAATAAATCAACAGGGGATATAGATGTTATTTCCACGAATAAGGCTAATCCCAGGATTGAGAAACTATGGATTGGATATATGAGTGTGACTTGTATGTCTCGTGTCCAGTCCGGATATGGAGACAAAGGGATGTGACAATTACTTGCACAAGGTTTGTCGGATGACTATTCTATTAGTTGGCTAGAATGGATGTTTTGCTAGAGACCGCTCCATATTAGCAAATTGTTGCTACCAACTAGACATAATCTATGGGGTCACACGCTACATAGGGTTGAACTAGATTTGGGAATTAATTAATTACAAAGATCACTTTGCAACACCTTGCAAACTTAGTAGGACTAATATGCAAGGAAGGGACTAATCTGAACTCATGTTGGATTAGGAAGGGCCTTTAGGTAGTTGACAAGGAGTTGTTGGACTATATAAAGGATACTCCTAGCTTCCTTCCCACACTAATGCTCATAAAATAAGTTGAGTGGGAGAGAACAAAGGAGATAGAGAGAGAGAAATACAAGCTAGAGGCTGAGACCCCTAGCCGTCCGCCCCCTATACCCGTCGACCACAAGAGGAAGCCGAAAGCTTCCTTTGTGATCTCCGTTGCGTGATTTCGTCTTCCTCTTCCTCCGGTCCAAGCTAGAACAAAGGATAAGGAAGAACTAGATCTCAACCCTAGGCGTGGATCAACCGTAGAGGCGTGACACAATTCACGTTACAAGTCATCACAGGAGAACTCCAAGTTGTGTAATATGTTTCTTCGTTTACCATCGTTATGAATCTCTTCCTGTGATCCTTGGAAGGTCTTGAATGGATAATTTCTTTTTCCGCTGCGTTTCCATGATCAAAACCCTACAGTTGATACCTTTGCAGACACAGTTGCCGACACCGGCCAAAGATTCGTTCGAGATAGTCTCTAAGAAAATAATTTAACCTAAAGAGAAGAAGGTTGAAGAGAATATTGTCACCTGTAATGTTGCTCGTTTTATGCTTAAAGACGGTGAGGCTTTCTATTATTGTAAAAAGAGAAATAAATTATGCTCTACCTTACATAGGAATAGAAGTGTTAGTTCTCTCCCCCCCTCTCTAAATTCCTTGAGTAATCAAAAGACTATGGACAAGAGGGTTCAGGCAAATGGCTTATGTAGGCACAATAATTACAGCTCCTTTTTCCTACTTGTAGTTGTGACGTTCATGATAAGAGAAACAATAATACCTATCGTGAATCTCCTAGACCTGAGAAATGGACTCCTCATTTTTGTTGGGTCAGAAAAGGATCAGTGCTAAGCCAAACTACTAATCCACTTTCACAAAACCAGGTGTGAAGAGGTCTCCGCGTCTTGCCCCGCCCCATTGCATGTGTAGTGTTTATATTTTTAGATTGTAGTAGCATACATACAAAGAATGTGTTTCTTTTGTGTTTTCCGCGGCGCGAGCAATGGGGAGTTATGCGCCTTTTTGTTATATTTTATAATTATGCGGTCTTATGTGTCTTACAAAAAGCATGAGCCCACATGATTACCTGTTTCCTTGTTTTATAAGACGTTTATGTTCTTATTTTCTCTGCATGCCTACAAGTTGATTGTAACTTCGTGCATGTATCATGTGACTTCTCTAGGGTGTGTATGTTCGAGAAATTTCAGGCAGACCTGTTTTGAGTGATTTGAACTCCCCAGTTCCCACATTCATATGTGCGTCACTTGCTCTGACTCACTGTGTGCATCACGTTATTCACAAAAAATAGATTCGCAGTTTGTATCTCTTATGAGTCTTTGTGTTTAAAGTCAAATGTTATTTTGAGAAGTGCAATCTGCGTCTTTGACTTCTTTCATAAGATCTGACGTAGTACTCTTTGTACACTTTTCTACTCCCATATCGATTAGTATGACATGCCTAATATGTTTTTGGTAGTACTAATCGGTTTGCTGGAAAGCATACAAGAGGAACCTTCGCAGTGTTCACACCCTGATTTGATTCGAGAGATTCAGGAAGACCGGGGGAGTAAAACCTCGTGTGATTACTCCACATGGTTTACTCTGCCTCCAAGGATTTTTATTTTGGAAGATCATTGAACAAGGCGTCTCAGATGCTCTCTGAAATCGTGATATCGTTGGAATCTCAATACTTCATCAGACTGCACCTCAATAGTTTTCAAGACTAACTTTGCTACGCTAGAGAATGCTATAAAGACAAACGTCGATGGTGGTGTCCTATATGCTGAAGCATTGCCAATTCATTGCTACAATTTTCACCCTCAACCTCAAATATTTGTGAGACACAAGATGAAAACTGGAATCTTTCAGTCTGAAATGCTAGTAACGTCCCAGTTAGAAAAATCTTTTAAGCTGCTACAGCAACACTCTAGTTGGGTAGGCAAAAATCCAACATGAGTATTCAGGAGTAATTGCTCGTTCTCATCATTGGTATTTCCTAGAACACGTGTAACTCTAAGCTAATTTCAGGTACATTTCTTCACTTATCTAAGTAGTATATGTCTTTAGTTTAACTCATATGTACAGTTTCACATGCTTCATGTTTAATAGCTGATATATCTTGAGTTTCTCTTCTATAGTCTAGTCCATGTGTAGGAATTTTACTATATAAATCATGTCATGAATATCTGCTTGGGTTTATGAGATTGCAGGGGAGTTCATGTATTCTTTGTAACAGTTCATGTTGGTTCTCGGGTCGAGTGAGTTTGTGTGAGTGATAGATAAAAGAAAACTAAGTAATACTTGTTTTATACATATGTGTAGGTTGATGATTATGAGATCGACATATATTGCTTATGCTCCGAGTTTTTAGTCTAGAAGTTGGCTACTTCTGTTTTGCTTTGAGGTCTGAATGGTGAATTGAATTAGAGTGTTCATAGGTACCCCATAACGTGCAAGTCCCGGAAGTGTTATGGACCATATAACTGCTCGACATCTAATCCAGTGAGATGAGACTGATTGTTCACAAGTTTTCACGGCCCACTAGTGGTATGGACCCCATATCACATGAAATTAATTATCAAAAGATATAGTGTGAATCGAATTAGTTTCTTATATGACCAATGGCGGCCCTTAGGCATTATGGATCACATAGTGCCTAGACTCTAATTCTTTGGACCGTTATTTCTGAGAGCATCCATTCATACAAGAAGTCATATGTGTCTTTGCCTTATAACCTTCATAGAACATTTTCTTCACCCTGAATGTTCCCTCTGTTTAATTTTCTCTCAAAGAGGCTATCTAGTAAACTTGAATTACCAATTTAGGTTTGAAACCAACTCCGAAACCCTTCCTTCAAACTTGGTAGATTTGTTGACTATATAACTTTCCAAGTGTTCCAAGATCTGTCTTGAAAATATAGGATAACCCTATAGACATAGGTGTAGGGTTTTGATACGGATTGCGCACCGGAATAATAAATAAAGATTATGTTCAATGCCCTCCATCAATCGCATGAATAATATCATAACGATGGTAAGGGAAGAATCAATGTGTACGTTTGTTTGTCTGAAAGATCTCGTCACGTAGAATTTTGTCTACGTCTCTATGGATATCCATGCCTAGGATCAGATCCAGAGTCCTTCTAATCCTATGTGCTAGCAATTTATGGAAGGAGGAAGAAGAAGATCACGCAAACAGAGAAAAGAGGGGTGGCGCGCCTCCTTGAGGCCGACTGCGTGCGGGGAGGGGGCGGACGGGTGAGGTTTCGACCTTGTTTTGTCTTTCTCTCCCTCCCTGCTTTTTATTTTACTCAACGATGGAACATTAGTGAAATAATAAACTAGAGCTGGCTTTTTTAGTTTAACAACTCTTTAATAACTACATATTTTCCCCAATACTAATCATGTCCATACATGGATTAGTCCACTTTGCAAATAAGTCCAACTAAGTTTGCTTGTGGTTGCGCTTTGATCCTTCTATTTAATTAGTCCCACTAATTAATTCCCAAGTCTAGTTTAATCCATAGGGCGTGTGACACCATAGGTTTCTACTTAGTTGGTAGTAACAATTACTAACATAAAGCGGTCTAGCAACACTTCTATGCCACCCAACTAATAAAAATGGTCAATGAGCTCGACATACCTTGTGACCAATATTACCATATTGTATCATCCCTTTGTCTCCATATCCGGATTGGACACGAGACATACAATTCACACTCGTATATCCCATCCGTAGTTTCTCGATAATGGGAATAGTCTTATCCATGCAGATAACATCAATATCCTATATTGATTTATCTAAGTTTGGCCAGACATTATATAAGTACTACCCCTTGAGTAGCCGTGGATATTTACTCCCGTTATGTGGGAGGGACAAATCATCTCTACATCACTACCATATCTAAGCTTGCTTCCTATCATGCCCGATAAATACCTTTATTGTTAACCGGTTAAGGCGCAACGTATGATAGTATCAAAGTATGATATTTTACAACTAGAGTATCTACTGACTTCAAGTCTAAGGACCACAATACCATTGACACTAAGAGAAGCATTTGTTACTTTACAAAACTTGTATGTAGCCTTCTCGTGGTGGGTCATTCCAGTATGCTATTACCCCTAATGCATACCCATGTGCTAGACTTGATATCTCCATATCAATCTAACCACATACTAGTCTATAGTTGATCGTCCAGTTAATCAATATAATCGACTAGGGATATTTAAGAAACCACATTTGTAATCTAACGAATTCATTATATTAAATATATCCATAAATAATACAATGACTATTCTAGCCTAAATAATGTGTAGGGTTTTGATTCATGGATCGCGCAAACGGAAGCATAATCAAACAAACAACCATGCAAAACCCTCCAAGGATCACAAGTCTAGATGCATAACGATAGTGAAGGTAAGAAATCATAAACACACCTTTGGGTTCTCCTTGATGACTTCAAACGAGAATAGTGGCACGTTCTCTATGGTTGATCCACGCCTAGAGTTGTTCCTAGATGTCCAATCTCCTTGGTGCTAGCCCGGAATGAAAGGAGGGTGAAGGAATCACGCAAAACGAGGCACAAAATGGGGTTCGGCCCCTTTGTGGCGTCGGGGACGAGGGGCGGCGGCAAGGGGGCGGCGTCCCTCTTGTTGCTTGCTCTCTCTCTCTCCTTTGTTCTCTCCCACTCTTGTTATGTTCTCTCTAGAGCATAAGTTGTGTTGGGAAGGAAGGAAGGAGGGTCCTTTATATAGTCCAACAACTCCTTGTTAACTACCTAAAGGACTTATTCTAGTCCTACTAGAATTCAATTTAGTCCCTTCCTTGCAAATTAGTCCCTACTAAGTTTGCAAGGGTTTGCAAAGTGATCCTTCTAATTAATTAATCCAATTAATTAATTCCAAATCTAGTACAACTCTATATAGCGTGTGACCCCATAGGTTCTTTCTAGTTGGTAGCAACTATTTGCTAATATGGAGCGGTTTCTAGCAAAACATCCATTCTAGCCAACTAATAGAATAGTCATCTAGACAACCTTGTACAAGTAATTGTCTCATCCCTTTGCCTCCATATCCGGATTGGACACGAGACATACAAGTCACACTCGTATATCCAATCCCTAGTTTCTCGATCCATGGAATAGCCTTATTCGTGCAAATAACATCAATATCCCATATATTGATTTATTTGAGTCTGGCCAGACATTCTATAAGCACTATCCTCGAGTGGCCTTGGATATTTGCTCCCGTTATGTGGGAGGGGCAAATCCTCTCTACGTCCACTACGATCTCTAAGCTTGCTTCTCATTGTATCCAGTACACGCCTTTATAACTACCCAGTTACGGTGTAGCGTTTAACGCTACCAAGATCACAATGATCCACAACTAGAATATCTAGTGACTTCAAGTCTAAGGATGACAATACCATTGTACCCGAGAAGCACTTGTGACTCAACATAACGTGTATGTAGCCTTCTCGGTAATGGGTCAATCCAGTGCAACATTCCGTAATGCACACCTATGTGCTGGATCGTGATATCTCCATATCAATCCAACCCCATACTAGTCTATAGATGATTGTCCTATTTAATCATTATACTCGACTAGGGATATTTAAGATAAACAACACAATTGTAAATCTAAGGACTTCATTATATTAAATATCCAATAAATAATAAATGAATTTCTAGCCAATTACAAATTCATACTAAACTAGATTGCCTCTAGGGCATCTATTCCAACAGTCTCCCACTTGCACTAGAGCCAATCTGGCGCATCTCGTATGCCCATACTCCTAGTGTGCCCTTCATGCTTCCACTGCGTGAGAGGCTTCGTAAGCGGGTCTGACAGATTATCATCTGTAGGAATCTTGCATATCCGAACGTCTCCTCTATCGATAATATCTCGAATCAGATGAAACTTCCTGAGCACATGCTTGGACTTCTGGTGCGATCTGGGTTCCTTTGATTGCGCGATCGCCCCAGTGTTGTCACAGAACAACTCCACTGGATCCGCAATGCTAGGAACCACACCAAGTTCAGAAACAAACTTTCTGATCCAAACAGCCTCCTTTGCTGCGCCATTTGCAGCAATGTACTCAGCCTCTGTTGTAGAATCAGCTACCGTCTCTTGCTTGGAACTCTTCCAGCTCACCGCTGCTCCATTCAGGCAAAACACATATCCCGACTGTGATCTAAAGTCATCTCTGTCGGTTTGGAAGCTTGCATCAGTGTAACCCCTTACACGCAACTCTTCCTCACCGCCAAACATCAAGAAGGCATCCTTAGTTCTTCTCAAGTACTTTAGGATGTTCTTGACTGCAATCCAGTGACTCTCACCCGGATTGGATTGGTATCTGCTTGTCATACTCAAGGCATATGACACATCTGGTCTAGTACATAACATGGCATACATGATGGATCCTATGGCCGAGGCATAGGGAATCCTACTCATGCGTTCCTTCTCAATCTCATTGGAAGGACATCCACTCTTCGAAAGAGTGATTCCATGTGACATGGGCAAGAATCCCTTCTTGGAATCTTGCATGTTGAACCGTTTCAACACCTTGTCAATATATGTACTTTGACTTAGGCCTAGCAACCTCTTAGATCTATCTCTATAGATCTTTATACCGAGTATATAGGCTGCTTCCCCTAAGTCCTTCATTGAGAAACACTTTCCTAGCCAATCTTTCACAGATTGTAGCATAGGAATGTCGTTTCCAATGAGTAGTATGTCATCCACATACAAGACCAGAAAAGCTACAGAGCTCCCACTAACCTTCTTGTAGACACAAGACTCATCTTCGTTTCTGATGAAGCCAAACTCTTTGACCACTTCATCAAAACGTCGATTCCAACTCCTAGAAGCTTGCTTCAATCCATAAATGGATCGTTGCAGCTTGCAGACTTTGTTGGCTTGCTTTGGATCCTCAAAACCCTCCGGCTGTATCATATACACGTCCTCGAGGAGATTCCCATAAAGGAATGCTGTTTTGACATCCATCTGCCAAATCTCATAGTCGTAGTATGCTGCAATCGCAAGTAGGATTCGGATGGATTTGGTCATTGCGACTGGTGAAAAGGTTTCATCATAGTCAATACCATGAATCTGTCTGAACCCTTTAGCCACCAATCAGCCCTTATAGGTAATCACATTACCATCCATGTCGATCTTCTTTTTGAAGACCCACTTGCACCCTATGGGCCGCGCCCCATCAGGTGGTTCCACCAAAGTCCATACTTTGTTGGTATACATGGATTCCATCTCGGATCTCATGGCCTCAAGCCACTTCTGTGAGTCTGGGCCATTCATGGCCTCCTCATAGGTAGTAGGCTCATCATCTATGAGCATCGTGTCACCGGAATCAGTTATGAGAAGTCCGTACCTCTCGGGTTCCTGGCGCACTCTACTAGATCTACGAAGCTCTTGTGTTACCTGAACAAGTGGCTCCACAACTGCTTGTGATTCCTGTTCATGTTCCATAATCGGTTCTGTGATTTGTGGTTCTTGAACTTCTTCAAGTTCTACATTCCTCCCACTTGCTTCTTTAGAGACAAACTCTCTTTCTAGAAACACGCCGGTCCGAGCAACAAACACTTTGTTCTCGGTTGGATTGTAGAAGTAGTATCCCTTCGTTTCCTTAGGGTACCCTACAAATTTACACTTATCCGATTTAGGCCCTAGCTTGTCTGATTGTAAACGTTTTACATAGACATCGCAGCCCCAAATCCTCATGAACGACAGTGTGGGACGCCTCCCACTCCACATCTCATATGGTGTCTTCATGACTGATTTAGATGGAACACGGTTAATGGTGAAAGCTGCACTTAATAGAGCGTAGCCCCAAAATGATAATGGAAGATCGGTTTGACACATCATAGACCGAACCATATCCAATAGGGTTCGATTCCTCCTCTCGGACACGCCATTCCATTGTGGCGTTCCGGGTGGAGTGAGTTGGGACACGATCCCACACTCTCTAAGATGGTCGTCAAACTCTTGGCTTAAGTATTCTCCTCCACGATCCGATCGTAGAGCCTTGATACTTTTGCCAAGTTGCTTCTCTACTTCATTCTTGAATTCCTTGAACACTTCAAAGGATTCGGATTTTGCCCTCATAAGGTACACAAATCCATATCTACTGTAATCATCAGTAAACGTAATGAAGTAGACATAACCACCCCTGGCTGGCGTGGCAAATGGCCCACACACATCAGTATGTATGAGCGCCAATTGCTCACTAGTCCTCTCACCTTTCTTATTGAAAGAGGACTTTGTCATTTTTCCCAATAAACAAGCCTCACATGTCTCATATGATTCAAAATCAAATGAGTCTAGTAATCCATCCTTATGGAGTCTAGATACACGTTTCTCATTTATGTGGCCTAAACGACAATGCCATAAATAAGCAGGATTTAAATCATTTATTTTAATCCGCTTGGTATTAATGTTGTAGACAGGATTACTTAGATCAAGGACATAAAGTCCATTAAATAATTGCGCACTACAATAGTGAATATTATTCAAATAGAAGGAACAACAATTGTTCTTTATTGAAATAATAAAACCTTCCTTGTCCAAACAAGAAATAGAAATAATGTTTCTGCTCATAGCAGGCACAAAATAGCAATTATTTAATTCTAAAACTAATCCTGAAGGCAGAGATAGCTCGCACACGCCTATGGCCAACGCAGCAACCTTTGCTCCATTCCCAACGCGCAGATCTACCTCCCCTTTAGCCAATCTTTTACTTCTCTTTAGATCCTGCATATTTCGACAAATATGAGATCCACATCCAGTATCTAATACCCATGATGTAGAGACAGTTAAATTGACATCTACAACAAAAATACCTGGTGGTGGTGGAATCACTATTCCAAGCCTCTTGTCCTCCAGATATTTTGGGCAGTTCCTCCTCCAGTGTCCAGGTTGACTACAGTAGTGACATTCACCCTTAGTCACGACCTTGGCAATGGCACCAACAGGCTTAAGGGCTTGTTCCTTGGACTTAGCAACTGACTTGCCTTTGCCCTTGGAGGAAGAGGCAAACTTTTTACCCTTTCCTTTATGCACCATCATAATGGCTTTGCCCTTACCCTTATTGATGCTCTGTTCAGCCGTCCTCAACATGTTGAGCAAATCTGGCAGTGGTTTAACGATCTCGTTCATGTTATAGTTCATAATGAACTGTCCATAACTCTCGGGCAACGATTGCAACACGAGATCGGTTGCCAACTCTTGGCCGACCGGGAACCCAAGCCGGGCGAGATTCTCCAAGTACCCGATCATTCGGAGTACGTGGGGTCCCACCGGGTTCCCTTCTGCCAGATGACATTTGAACAGTGCCTTTGAGACCTCATACCTCTCTACCCTCGCCTGCTCTTGGAAGAGCTGCTTTAGATGTTCGATCATATCGACAGCATTCATGTTCTCATGTTGCTTCTGAAGCTCAGAGGTCATGGTGCAAAGCATTAGGCAGGCCGCATCATTAGCGTCATCAACACGCTTTTGATACGCCTTTAAGGCAGCAGGTGTCTGATTCTCTGGACCTTCTGGAACTTGCTCCTCTATTGCGTACAACTTCTTCTCTTGCTTAAGAACAATTCTCAAGTTTCTGTACCAATCGAGAAAGTTGGTTCCAGAGAGCTTGTCCTTCTCAAGGACAGATCGTAGGGAATGTTGTGAACTCGATGAGTTGTTTGCCATTTGGAATTCTACAAAAGGAAAATACGCAAGTTTTAGTATTTGTGAATTTTTGACTATATTTAATAATGGCTAGTTTATTAAATATAGCTCCCACTATTTTTTTACGGATTAATAACCCTCAAGATATTAATGCGGAAAATATCCTTATATTTTCTAGTGGGCCAAGATCCATCTTTTTCATCTCCTTATGAGCTTGCTTTGGCAAGTCACCCATAATTCGATTACTTCTTAGGTAGGAACAATTCCAATTGCATCCCATATGCAACTCTTGGTTCAACCGGGCAAATAACTCCTTATTTATCCATCTTTATGGATAATCCCAATTGATTGCCTCTAGGTTTCTTAATCAAATTAATAGCCTAGTTGTGTTCAACCTCTTATCTAAACAATTGCACATTGTTACGTGCCATCGCATTCCATCTTTATGAACCAAGTCGCCATGCTTTGGCACGCACGAACTTGATAAATAATGATGATAATGAGTGTTTAAATAACGAGAAGGCAAGAACACAATATTTTAAAATTTTGAGGGATTTTTCAATTTTAATTATTTTGTTGATCAATATCAACTAATCTATCTATTTGAGTTTGGGCACAACTCCAAATAATAGATCCGGGTTGTCTAATTATCTTATTATCCTAATTGCATGCATCATCCATACACCAACCACACAAATAATAAGACAATAAATAAACAACCACAAAACAGAAATTAAACGTGATGTGGATATGGCCTTTTCTAGACTAAGATAATTCCAAGCCAATGGAATTATCTATGAACCCTAAACAAACACATCTCCATGCGTCTTGATCTTTTGGTCCATCCTTCATAGTCATGTGGTGTGCTCCATGCTCCATGCTCCATCTTTTGTGGCTCCTTTGGCTTTGGGCTTCTTTTCTCCAATCTTGGCTAACAATCTACTTTATCTAGCACTAGCTAATATCTATACTAAATAAAATAAATCTCACAAGTTGAGAAAAAAAATGGCACGCAGGCCATAAAACCCTAATTAATTATTACAATTAATTGATCAGCTCGCAGGCCGTAAAACCAAACCACAAAATTAAACATCCACATCAAACCACATCCTAAGGCCATATCCAATCACCATGCGATTTGCACATAAACAGTTAAAATCCAATTTTAACGCGCTTGGTCAATTTTAATTGATTTTAGGATTTCTAGGGTTAAAACGGTCCATGGGCCCAACAATCCAATTGCCCGGGCCCATACAAAGTGAACCATAAGGCCCTAGGGCCGGCCCGGCCCAAAACCCGCAAGCTAGGCCCGCGGGTTAGGGCCGCCCGGCCCCTTAGGGCGCCAAGCTTGGGCGGCAAGCAAGGGGGGCGGTTCCCTAGGGGGCCGAACCTCTTTGTGGAGGTTGTTTCCAAAACAACCTCCTTGCTTGGAGCCCAAGTTTGGTTGTTTCCTTGTTGTGGGAGAGTTCCTTCTTCCCCAAGGATGCCCAAACCCTAGATCTAAGATCCTAAAATTTCTCAAACTCACCAATTCATGCATCCAATGCAATAATTGGGTCTTGTTATGATTAATTCTTTGACAAATTGCATCCAATGCTTGATTTGTCTTGTTTCACGCGATAAACAACAAATTAAGGTGTAAATCAACAAGAATGTAACACATAAACTACGTTTATGCTCTATGACCTGTGGCTCTGATACCACTGTAGGGTTTTGATTCATGGATCGCGCAAACGGAAGCATAATCAAACAAACAACCATGCAAAATCCTCCAAGGATCACAAGTCTAGATGCATAACGATAGTGAAGGTAAGAAATCATAAACACACCTTTGGGTTCTCCTTGATGACTTCAAACGAGAATAGTGTCACGTTCTCTATGGTTGATCCACGCCTAGAGTTGTTCCTAGATGTCCAATCTCCTTGGTGCTAGCCCGGAATGAAAGGAGGGTGAAGGAATCACGCAAAACGAGGCACAAAAGGGGGTTCGGCCCCTTTGTGGCGTCGGGGACGAGGGGCGGCGGCAAGGGGGCGGCGTCCCTCTTGTTGCTTGCTCTCTCTCTCTCCTTTGTTCTCTCCCACTCTTGTTATGTTCTCTCTAGAGCATAAGTTGTGTTGGGAAGGAAGGAAGGAGGGTCCTTTATATAGTCCAACAACTCCTTGTTAACTACCTAAAGGACTTATTCTAGTCCTACTAGAATTCAATTTAGTCCCTTCCTTGCAAATTAGTCCCTACTAAGTTTGCAAGGGTTTGCAAAGTGATCCTTCTAATTAATTAATCCAATTAATTAATTCCAAATCTAGTACAACTCTATATAGCGTGTGACCCCATAGGTTCTATCTAGTTGGTAGCAACTATTTGCTAATATGGAGCGGTTTCTAGCAAAACATCCATTCTAGCCAACTAATAGAATAGTCATCTAGACAACCTTGTACAAGTAATTGTCTCATCCCTTTGCCTCCATATCCGGATTGGACACGAGACATACAAGTCACACTCGTATATCCAATCCCTAGTTTCTCGATCCATGGAATAGCCTTATTCGTGCAAATAACATCAATATCCCATATATTGATTTATTTGAGTCTGGCCAGACATTCTATAAGCACTATCCTCGAGTGGCCTTGGATATTTGCTCCCGTTATGTGGGAGGGGCAAATCCTCTCTACGTCCACTACGATCTCTAAGCTTGCTTCTCATTGTATCCAGTACACGCCTTTATAACTACCCAGTTACGGTGTAGCGTTTAACGCTACCAAGATCACAATGATCCACAACTAGAATATCTAGTGACTTCAAGTCTAAGGATGACAATACCATTGTACCCGAGAAGCACTTGTGACTCAACATAACGTGTATGTAGCCTTCTCGGTAATGGGTCAATCCAGTGCAACATTCCGTAATGCACACCTATGTGCTGGATCGTGATATCTCCATATCAATCCAACCCCATACTAGTCTATAGATGATTTTCCTATTTAATCATTATACTCGACTAGGGATATTTAAGATAAACAACACAATTGTAAATCTAAGGACTTCATTATATTAAATATCCAATAAATAATAAATGAATTTCTAGCCAATTACAAATTCATACTAAACTAGATTGCCTCTAGGGCATCTATTCCAACATAATGTTCATACTAAATATGATTTCCTCTAGGGCATCTGTTCCAACAGTCTCTCACTTGCACCAACAGTCTCTCACTTGCACTAGAGCCAATCTGGTGCATCTCGTATGCCTACAGATCTAGTGTGCCCTTCATGCTTGCACTGAACAAGTGGCTTTGTAAGTGGATCTGACTGATTCTCATCTGAAGGAATCTTGCATATCTTCACATATCCACTTTCGATAATCTCTCCAATAAGATGGAATTTTCTGATTACGTGCTTGGATTTCTGGTGTGACATGGGTTCCTTGGATTGTGCGATCGCCCCAGTTTTGTCACAATACAACTATAGAGAACGTGACACAATTCACGTTACAAGTCATTACAGGAGAAACCCTAAGGTGTGTAACTTGATTTTTTCCTTTACCATCGTTATGTCTCTTGTCCTGTGATTCTGGAGGGTATTGAATGGATGAATTATGTTTTTCCGCTGCATATCCATGATCAAAACCCTAAACAATTAACACCATTTGTTTCTCCCGATGCAGCAATGTACTCAGCCTTAGTTGTAGAATCAGCAACCGTATCTTGCTTGGAAATCTTCCAGCTCACAGCTCCTCCATTTAGGCAAAACACGAATCCTGAATGCGATCTAAAATCATCTCTTTCGGTGTGGAAGCTTGCGTCATTGTAACCCCTTACACGTAGCTCTTCCTCACCTCCATATATCAAGAATGCATACTTAGTTCTTCTCAAGTACTTAAGGATGTTCTTGTCTGCTATCCAATGACTCTCTCCTGGATTGGACTGATATCTTCTTGTCATACTCAACACGTATGACACATCTGTCCTAGTACATAAAATGGCGTACATGATAGATCATATGGCCTAAGCATAAGGAATCCTACTCATGTGGTTCTTCTCAATCTCATTGGAAGGACAACCATCCTTCGAAATGGTGATCTCATGCGACAAGGGCAAGAATCATATCTTGGAGTCTTACATGTTGAAATGTTTCAACACCTTGTTTATATATGTGCTTTGACTTAGGCCTAGCAGCTTCCTCGATCTATCCCTATAGATCTTGGTACCAAGTATATATGTTGCATCCCCTAAGAGCTTCCGTGAGAAACACTTTCCTAGCCAATCTTTAACAGGTTAAAAGGTAGGAATGTCGTTTCCAATGAGTAGTATGTCATCCACATACAAGACCAGAAACACAACACAAACCCCACTAACATTCTTGTAGACACAAGGTTCATCTTCGTTCTTGATGAAGCCAAACTCTTTGACCGCGTGATCAAAACATAGATTCCAACTCCTATAAGCTTGCTTCAACCCATAAATGGATTGCTGTAACTTACACACTTTATGGGCATGCTCTGGATCCTCAAAAACCTCTGGATGTGTCATGTACACATCCTCGAGGAGGTTTCCATACATAAATTTTGTTTTGACATCCATCTGCCAAATCTCATAATCGTAATAAGCTGCAATAGCAAGTAAGATTCGAATGGATTTGGTCATTGCGACTGGGGAAAAGGTTTCATCATAGTCGATACCACGAATCTGTCTGAATCCTTTTTTCACCAACCGACCCTTATAGGCAATCACATAGCCATCCATGTCAGTCTTATTCTTGAAGACCCATTTGCATCCTATGGGCCGAGCCCCTTGGGGGTGGTTCTACCAAATTCCATACTTTGTTGGTATACATGGATCCATTCCGGATCTCAAGGCCTCAAGCCACTTTTGAGAGTCCATCCCTTTCATGGCCTCTCCATAGGTAACAGGCTCATCATCCATGAGTGATGTGTCAACAGGCTCAGTCACAAGAATTCTATACCTCTCCTTTTCCTTGCGCACCTACTAGATTTACGAAGTTCTTGTGTTCCTTGAACAGTTTTCTCCACAACCCCTTACGGTTCCTGTTCATGTTCCATAGTAGGATCAGTGGTCTTGGTACTTGGTACTTGAATTTCTTCAAGTTCTACAGTCCTCCCACTTGCTCGTTTAGAGACATATTTTCTTTCTAGAAATACGTCGGTCCGAGCAACAAACACTTTGTTCTCGGAAGGATTGTAGAAATAATATCCCTTCGTTTCCTTAGGCCTCGTTTGGGTAGCGGATAAGATACAACAGATATGGCTTATGCTGGGATACGAGGTAGGATACGTATGCTGTCGGATAAGGTCTGATATGATATGATGGCTTACTGTGTTTGGGTGCTGCAGGATATGAGGATGGATAAGAAGCAGGATATGAATTATCATGTTTGGGTAGTGCAGGATAAGAAGCAGAATGTGTTCTAAATGACTATGATACCCCTAATACAGTGATTTTTTATAAAACTATTGGTATTGTAAATTGATGCCTGAATGGTATGAAATGGTTGTAAATAACAATGTCTTTTGACAGATAATGATCATATTCGCTTGGAAAAATTACGTAAATGACTGTTGTGATATAATTAAGTAATTTAATATAATTTGATATTGTACATCGCCACCGACATAGATAGTTATATAAGAAACGACACTAACATTACAACGTGTTTGAAATTAGATAATTTAAAATGGAAGAATATTGATAAGCATTGTCTAAAAAAATATCATTGTGAAATGATAAATTAAAAAGTCAAAATCTACCTATCAATTTTTTTTTTCAATTGAAAATCTAACTATCAATTGAAAATTATTATTATTATTATTATTATTATTATTATTATTATTATTATTATTATTATTATTATTATTATTATTATTATTATTATTATTATTATTATTATTATTATTATTATTATTATTATTATTATTATTATTATTATTTTTACATAGGGACATATTCGGTATTAAAAATAATTGTTGAGGGTATTTTGGTCACGAATGGAACCCCCTCTTATCCCCTCACCCCCTTATCCGGTGTATACCACCCTTTAGGTGGTATAAGATTCAAGGCAAAAAAATTGAGGGAGGATAAGAGGAGGATATGATTTCCCCTCCTTATCTGCAACCCAAACAAAGGATAAGATAAGGGAGTGGATATCATATCATATCCCCCTCCTTATCCGCTACCCAAACGAGGCCTTAGGGTATCCAATAAACTTACACATATCCGACTTGGGCCCGAGATTTTCTGTTTGTAAACGCTTTACATAGACATCGCAGCCCCAAATCCTGATAAAAGACAACGTGGGACGCCTCCCACTCCACATCTCATATGGAGTCTTCATGAAAAACTTGGATGGAACACGGTTAAGGGTGAAAGCTTCACATAATAGAGCGTGCCCCACAATGATAATGGAAGATTATTTTGACACATCATAGATCGAACCATGTCCAACTAGGTTCGATTCCTCCTCTCGGACACACCATTGACTGTGGTGTTCCCGGTGGAGTGAGTTGAGACCAGATCCCACACTCTCTAAGGGTGTCATCAAACTCTTGGCTCAAGTATTCTCCTCCACGATCCGACCGTAGAGCCTTAACACTTTTGCCAAGTTGCTTCTCTACTTCATTCTTGAATTCCTTGAACTTTTCAAAGGATTCGGATTTGGCCTCTATAAGGTATACAAATCCATATCTACTAATATCATCAGTAAATGTAATGAAATAAAGATAACCACCTCTGGCAGGCATGAAAAATGGCCTACATACATCAGTATGCACGAGAGCCAATTGCTCACTAGTCCTTTCTCCTTTCTTATTGAAAGGGGACTTTGTCATTTTTCCTAATAAACAAGATTCGCATGTATCATATGATTCATAATCAAATGATTCTAATAATCCATCCTAATGGAGTCTAGAAATGTGTTTCTCATTTATATGGCCTATATGACAATGCCATAAATAAGTAGGATTTAAATCAGTAGTTTTAATCCTCTTAGTATTAATGTTATAGACGGAGTTATCTAGATCAAGGATATACAATACATTAGACAATAAAGCATTACAATAATGCAAACCATCAAAATAAATGGAGCAACATTTGTCCTTTATTTTAATAGAAAGACATTTATTGTCCAAACAAGAAACAGAAATAAAGTTTATGCTCATAGCAGGCACAAAATAACAATTTTCTAATTCTAAGGTAAGTCCAGAAGGCAGAGATAACTCATAAACGCCTACGGCTAATGCAGCAACTCTTGCTCCATTCCCCACGCGCAAGTCTATCTCCCATTTACCCAGTCTTTTACTTCTCTTTAGATCCTAAACATTTCGACAAATGTGAGATCTACTTCTAGTATCCAATGCCCAAGATGAAGAGAAAGATAGATTGACATCTATAAAAAAAAAATACCTGGTGGCGATGGAATCACTATTCCAAGCCTTTTATCTTCTTGATACTTTGGGCAGTTCCTTTCCCAGTGTTCAGGCTAACTGCAGTAGTGACACTCACCCTTAGTCACGCCCCCAAAGGGATTTAAGGCAGACTCCTTAGATTTAGCAACTTTCTTGCTCTTTCTTTGGAGGTAGAGGAAACTTGCTTGCCCTTTCCTTTATTGACCATCATTAAGGCCTTGCCTTTCCATTTTTTGATGCTTTGTTAATTGTCCACAACATATTGAGTAAATATGGCAGAGGCTTACTGATCTCATTCGTGTTATAGTTCATGATGAACTGGCTATAACTTCCAGGCAACGATTGCACGATGAGATCAGTGGCCAACTCTTGATCCACCGGAAACCCCAGGGGTGTGAGGTTCTCCAAGTACCCGATCATGCGGAGTATATGAGGCCCCATCAGGTTTCCCTCCGGTAGATGAAACTTGAAAAATGTCTTGGGCACCTCATACAGCTCATTCCTAGCCTGCTCTTGGAAGAGCTGCTTCAAATGTATGATCATATCAAACACATCCATGTTCTCGTGTTACTTTTGAAGCTCCGAGTTCATGGTGCAAAGCATAAGGCATGTCACATCAGTATCATCGTCTATGATCTTTTGATGTGGCTTTATGGCTGCAGCAGTATTATTTTAGGACCTTCAGGAACTTGCTATTCTAGAATGTACAGTTTATTTTATTGTTTGAGAACGATTTTCAAGTTTTTGTACCAGTCCAGAAAGTTAATTCCAGAAAACTTTTCCTTCTCAAGGACAGGTCGTAGGGATTGTGATGAATTCGATGAATTGTTTTCCACTGGAATTCTACAAAATGATAAATATAAAAGTTTTAGTATTTTTGAACAAATGAATACATTTAATAATGGATAGATTATTAAACATAGATCCCACTATTTTTCTCGGATTAATAACCCTTTCTATTATTGCGGAAAATATCGTATATATTTTCTAGTGGGCCAAGATCCAAATTTCACCTTTTTAGCCTGCTTTGGCACGTCACCCAAGAATTGGTTATTTAGGTAGGAACACATTCCAATTGCATCCTATGCAACTCTTGGTTCAATTGGACAAATAACTCCTTATTTATCTATCCATAGATAATCCCAATTGCCTTGCCTCTAGGCTTTTAATCCTATTGAAATAGCGTAGTTGCGCCCAGCCTCTTACTCCAACAATTGCACATTACTTGCTTGTGTCATCGCGTCATCCTATAAAGAATCAAATCGCCTTGCTTTGGCAAACCTGAATTTAACACATTGTAGTTTTGAAGAGTGTTGAGTAATGAGAAAGGAAAAATGCAATATTTAAGTTGAGAGATTTTTCTTTTTAATTCTTAATTGTTTTGTTGATCCATATCAACCGGTCTACTTATTTGGATTGGGCAAATCCAAAATAAAAGATCCAGGTTTTCATTATTATCTTGTTATAATTTACATGCATCAACCATACATCAAAAATAAGCAACAAGACAATAAATAAACAAGCACGAATAATAAATACACGTGATGTGGATATGGCCTCCTAAAACTAAGATATTCCCAAGCCAATGAGAATATCTATAAGCCCTAAGAAAAAGCAAGCTCGTCTCCATGTTCCTCCATCTTTTAGTCCATATCGCCTTAGCTTGTGGAATGTCGACATCTTGTGGTTTCTTCAATTCTTTAGGCTTCTTCTCCAAGTATTGGCTATCATCTACTCGATCTAATACTAGCTAGCATCTATACTAAATAGAGAGACCTTACAAGTTGAGGAGAAGACGACACACAGGCCGTAAAACCTAATTAATTAATTATTACAATAAAACCAAACCACAAAAACTAAACATCCACAATATCCACATCTAAGATTATATCCAATGACCATTAACTCAAATGCAACTTCAAATCAAATGCAACTTCAAATCAAACACGTCAAACTTATTCGCACATCTACCTATTCAATGCATCAAATACTTCAACAAGAGAAATATAAATATTGCCCTAAGCATTCAAGTGAACCCAATTCAACTCATTCATCCATGAAGTTCAACTTGAATCAATAGGAAGATTGAGGCACTAGATAGTCCCAAATCACCCAAGCAATTGAATTAGCAAGACATAATAGAGAATTCAAGAGAGATTGAGAGAAATTTAACTTTCAATAATCAAAAAGAATTCACACTTCAAAATATCAATACACTTGCTACTAATTCAATCCCAACAACTTGATTCAACTACACAAATAGAAGAACTAACCAACCACTTTGATTCCAAAACTACAAATTCTAGCAAAACATAACCAAAACATGATACTAAGCTATCAAAATGACCAGAGTTTGATGAAATCAGCTGCTGCTGCTGCTGCTACAGTCATGAAAACAGCAAAAACAAGCAGCAGCAGAGCCTAGAACAGAGCAAAAACAGATCCCTATGAACAGCGGCAAAACAGAGCCAAAAACCGACTAAAAATGCCTTGAATCGATGCTCCTCTCTCCCTCCCGTCCTCAATCTGTGTTCTTAGCCCTTAGATAGCTCAAGAACAACCCAAATCTGGGCGAAATCGGAGAGGGATAGAGGAGGACGAACAGAGCACTGTGTGAACTGTACATGGTATCCGAGATTCCTCTTCTGCTTCATCATCTTCGGCTTAAATAGATGTTTCTTCTAGCTTTCGTGGCCTCCAAGGGTTAATCCTCGCCCTCCAATTGAACCAATTTATCACCAATCGTTGATTATACCTTCGTCTTCAAGAACCCTAGAAATTTGGGGCTTTCTTTTTGTGGGCTTAAATCAGCGTGGGTTTGTGAAAAGGGGATAGAGGGAGACGAGGGGAGAAGATTGGTCTTGGTTTGAAGTGAAATGGGTGCGAGAAGAGGCCGAATTTGGCGTTGGTTGGAGCTCGGATGGCCTCCCATGGAGGTTCTAGGTTCTTTGTGCGTCTCTTCGTCGGGGAGAGAGAAAGACTCAGCTGGCTGCTGAGTTGTTTTGACGAATGTACACTCGGCTCCCCCCTAAGTTTGATGGGGGCTTTAAAAGGCCCCCAGCTCTTCTTAAAATGTTTGGAAAAATGCACATACATCCCCAATCCGTTAAGGATTCTTCAAATCAGCCATTAAAACTGTTAGAAAACTGCACTAAGCTCGCCAAATCCGTTAAATAGTTTTCAAGCAAACCCTTGGATGCAACTTTGGCCAATGTCTTCTCTTGTCCTCTTCATTTAAGCCTTTGAAACTTCACTTTGCTTGCACATTAGCCATATAATCTTCAAATATTCTTCAAATTAAGTCCTCCAAGCCCTTTCTTCATGTCTCTTGGCCCCTCTAAAGCGTCTCAATTCATCATTCAAGCTCTCCCAACTAGCCTCTTGCGTTCTAAAGCACGTCTTTGCCTACAAAATAAGATAAAAAAACCGAAACTACAAAGACAAGCATAAGTCTAGAAAGAGAGGTAAAAGAGATAGATTACACATATTAGCAAGTTATGAAGAGTACATTAACATACTAAAACATGCAATTTTATGTCGTTAACAACCATGCAATAAGCACATAATACAGTTAAAATCCAAATGTAACACGCTTGGTTAATTTTAGTTGATTTTGGATTTACTAGGGTCCAAACAGTCCAAGAGATCCCACCAACTAGCTTGGCTGAACCCCTAATGGACCGCCACAAGGCCTTAGGCCATCAGCCCTAGCCCACGCAGTCAAGCCACCTGCTAGGCCGGCCCAGCCCTTGGTCGTGGATTTCTTGGCATGCAAGGAGGGGTGGACGGCTCTAGGGTTTCTTCCCTAGAGTTGTTTCTTTCCTTCCTTTCCAAGTTTGTCTATCCCAATTTTAAGGAAAACACTTCTTCATTAAATTTGTGCCTAAACCCTACTTTTCTAGATCCAAATTTTCACATCATATGTGATCCAAATTCACTAATTTTTACATGATATGTAAAATTAGCTCATTCTCTACTGAATCCAACTCAGTTTGCATCATTATGCCAATTTTAGTTTTACGCGATAAATCATAATAACGGTGTAAAACTGACAGTAAGGTAACACAAAAACCACGTTATGCACTACGACATGTGGATCTGATACCAGCGTAGGGTTTTGATACGGTTTACTCAACGGAATAATAAAATAAAGATTCCGTTCAAAGCCCTCCATGAATCGCAGGACTAGTATCATAACGATGGTAAGTGAAGAAACAATGTGTACCTTTGTTTGTCTGAAAGATCTCTTCACGTCGAATTGTGTCTATGTATCTATGGATATCCACGCATAGTATCAGATCTAGAGTCCTTCCAATCCTATGTGCTAGCAATTGATGGAAGGAGAAAGAAGAAGATCACGCAAACAGAGCAAAGAGGGGCGGCAGGCCTCCTTGAGGACGACGGCGCACGGGGAGGGGGCAGACGGGTGAGGCTTCAGCCTTGCCTTGCATTGGTCACTCTCCATGATTTTTATTTTTACTCAATGATGGAACATTAGTGAAATAATAAGCAAAATTTTGTTTTTACAGTTTAACAACTCTTTTTTAACTACGTATTTTCCCCAATACTAATCATGTCCATACATGGATTAGTCCACTTTGCAAATTAGTCCAACTAAGTTTGCTTCTGGTTGCGCTCCGATCCTTCTATTTAATTAGTCCCACTAATTAATTTCAAGTCTAGTTTCATCCATAGGGCGTGTGACCCCATAGGTTTCTACTTAGTTGGTAGTAACAATTACTAACATAGAGCGGTGTCTAGCAACACTTCTATGCCACCCAACTAATAGAAATAGTCAATGATCTCTACAAACCTCATGACCAAAGTTACCGTATTGTATCATCCCTTTGTCTCCATATCCGGATTGGACACGAGACATACAAGTCACACTCGTATATCCAATCCATATATTCTCGATCCTGGGAATAGTCTTATCCATGCAGATAACATCAATATCCTATATTGATTTATCTTATTCTGGTCAGACATTCTATAAGCACTACCCCTCAAGTGATCATGGATATTTGCTCCCGTTATGTGGGAGGGACGAATCATTTCTACATCACTACCATCTCTAAGCTTGCTTCCTATCATGCCTGACAACTACCTTTATAGTTAACCGGTTAAGGCGCAACGTGTGACATTATCAAAGAATGATATTTCAAAACTAGAGTATCTAGTGGCTTCAAGTCTAAGGACCACAATACCATTGTGACTACGAGAGGCACTTGTGACTTTACACAACTTGTATGTAGCCTTCTCGTGGTGGGTCATTCCAGTATGCCATTACCCTTAATGCATACCCATGTACTAGACTTGACATCTCCATATCAATTTACCCACATACTAGTCTGTAGTTGATCATCCTGTTAATCAATATAACTAATAGAGATATTTAAGATAAATGACACATTTTTAATCTAAGGAATTCATTATATTAAATATCTCCATAAATAATACAATGATTATTCTAGCCAAAATAATGTTCACACTAAATATTATTGCCTCTAGGGCATCTATTCGAACAATAGGTTACCAAGATTTGGCAACTTATATTGGCTCGAACCTACTCCGTTTCCTTTCCCCTTTATGATCTTGTCTCATTTTGTTTTTAGTTGATCCATTCCGAAATGAGTATTTAAGCATGTGCATGCGAGGGGAAAAGATATACTTTCTGAAAGAAAATTGTGAATTTACAATAAAAACAATATCTCGTGGTAATTTATCGAGTATTGTGACTGTCACTGACTTCTTTCATAAGATTTGGCGCTGCACATTTAGATTGATGTCTTCTCGCACATTTCGTAAATTGAAAAAGAATGGAAAACTTTAAAAGAGAACTTCTTGTTTTTGAAGATTGTATCCAGGTATGCATTTACTGGGTCAAATACTCTAAAGGGGAGGGGTTTGAATAGAGTATGGCCACTTTTGCTAAATGTGTGGTTTTAAAACAAACTGAACTCAATTTCAAAGCTTTCAAACAAAAAAAAACTGTTTAAAAGAAGCCGAGTATTGTCAAAGCTTTAAACAGAAACCTGTTTTGAAGAAGTTTTGAAGACAAGTAAAAAAAGTAAAGCAATACAATGAGCACATTGATTTGTTATAAAGTTCGGTCCCAAGTGACCTACTCTCCCTCTGATGGATCTAATCGCTCTAGGATTTAAACAACGTCTTATTTATCAAAATCTAAGCCCTAGATCTCAGGCAAAGAGAATTGCCTTGCCCTTTTCAGCATGTGGTTCTTCCTAACCTATCTAGTAACAACTCTAGCTAATTGATACAATAAGAATACTAGTTGTTCCTCTTCTGTCAACTTGAATTGCAGACTATATAGGAAGCTTCAATAGAAATCCCTACAAATCCTCTTGAAGATACTTGACTATCAACAACTTTCTCCCAACGGCTAGCTGCATGATTTTCTCAATTGATTTTTATATGATCTTTAATATGAAAGCCTAAGGTAAGCCCAGAAAAATTTTCATAAGAGTAGCACCAATATATAGGCCTTGATTGCCAATTATGCAATCCTGCATATAAGGAAAATTCAATTAAACCTGCTGTAGGATTTTGATGCAGGTTACGCATCATAAATACAATAAAACATTCATGAAAGATTATCATAATTTTGAATCTTTCATATCTTCATATCTCCTCTATCGATGATCTCTCGAATAAGATGGGACTTCCTGAGTACGTGCTTGGATTTCTGATATGACATGGGTTCCTTGAATTGTGCAATCACCCCACTGTTGTCACTGCAGATGAACTGAGACCCAGACCCTCCTTATCCAATAGTCTAGTAATTTTTTGATTAATTGTGGATTACATACCAAGAGTACAATACAACTAAATTGGATCCATAATACTAGGAACCGCACCCATCTCAAATGACGAACTTCCTAATCCAAACAACCTACTTCGTTGCACGAGATGCAGCAATGTACTCAGCCTCAGTTGTGGAATCAACGACCGTCTTTTGCTTGGAGCTCTTCCAGCTCACCACTCCTCCATTCAGGCAAAACACAAACCCCGACTGCTATCTGAAAACTTCATTGTCGGTTTGGAAGCCTGCATCAGTGTAACTCTTTGCACTTGGCTATTCCTCCACACCATATATCAATAATACATCCTTCGTTCTTCTTAAGTACTTATGGATATTCTTGAAAACAATATAGTTACTCTCACCCGAATTGGGCAGGTATCTGCTTGCCATACTCAACAGCGTATGACACATATGGTCTAGTACATAAAATGACATACACAATAGATCCTATATTCGATGCATATGGGATCTTACTCATATGGTTCTTCTCAATCTCATTGGAAGGACAATCAGCCTTCGAAAGGGTGACTCCATGCGACATGGGTAAGAATCGTTTCTTTGATTCATGCATGTTGAACAGTTTCAACCCTTGTCTATATATGTACTTTGAGTTAGGCCGAGCAGCTTGCTTGATCTGTCCCTATAGATCTTGATACCCAGTATATAAGCCTTATCCCCTAAGTCTTTCATTGAGACACACTAGCCTAGCCAATCTTTAACAGATTGCAAGGTAGGAATGTCGTTTTCAATGAGTATTTTTTCATCCACATACAAGACCAGAAACAAAACAGAACTCCCATTAACTTTCTTGTTAACACAAGGTTCATCTTGACTCTTGATGAAGCCAAACTCTTTAACTCATCATCAAAACGCATATTCCAACTTATAGAAGCTTGCTTCAATCCGTAAATGGATTGTTTTAACTTACACACTTTCTGGGTATGCTCTGGAACTGTAAAACCCTCTGACGGTGTCATGTACACACCCTCAAGGAGGTTTCCATACAGAAAAGCTGTTTTGACATCCATCAGACATATCTCATAATCGTGATAAGCTGCAATAGCAAGTAAGACGAAAGGATTTGGTCATCGTGACTACGTAAAAGGTTTCATCATAGTCAATACCATGAATCTATTTGAATCCTTTTCCCACCAATCGCCCCTTATAGGCAATCACAATACCATCCCTGGCGGTCTTCTTCTTGAAGACGCACTTTCACCCTACGGGCCGAGCCCTTTTGATAGCGCCTTTTAGGAGCTATATTTCTTTAGCATTTACCACATGATTCACAGGTTTTTTGGAGATTTTAGAGCCTATTGTTGTTGAGATATGCATAATTATCACTTGTTTCCTTCATATGCTGAAATCTAGTCCGGGCTCGCCTATGTATTGATTTATGCTATATTCGCGAGATTTGTTTGCTTGGTATATTTTTGTTGTCTTTGACAGAAAACAGTGCTTAAGGAGCGATTGGAATTAAGAATGTGAGCTTCGGAAGCTAGGAAGGACAAGGAAAGAGGCTCGGGAACCAATAGGTTGAAGATTCAAGAACAAGTATGCAGATGATTACGTATGAAATAGAATCATTTTGCACGAAATGCATTACGTACGAAATACCCCTATTTCACACTAAATGCACGTGAAGTTGCGCAGAACTGTTGGGGCACAAATTCGAATTTCGAGACTTGGACTTATACACTTTGGCCTACGGCAGCATGGGACGAAAAGAGAGCATTATTGAGAGTCAAGAACATCAAGGAGGTCAAGGTGAAGCCATTGGGAGCATCAAGGAGCAATGAGACAAGCCCGGATCAAAGCTTTCATCATATTTTTAGCGTTTGATATACTTTTCATCTTTCTCTCTTGTATGGAATATTTGAACATGTATTGTTTTGTTATGAGTAGCTAAACTCATAACTAGGCATCTATGGAGAGCCTAGTGTTTATGTTTTGAGGATGTTTTTTTTCTGATTTGATGAACTTTCACGCTTAGGGTTTGTGTGAATGAAGTTTGTTCTAGTTTCCATCATGTTGAGTTCTTCTATTGAAAAAGTGGGATCAAGATGGGTGATGTTTATTTTTTCTTTCTTCATTAAAGAATAATTTTGGCTTAAATATGATCTTAGTTAGATAATCTCTCGTTTACTGTTCTTATTCCTTAGCAAGTTAGGAGTCATGACCCAACCTAGCTTGCTACATAACTAGTGAGTGTGTGAAAGCAACTCTGCCCTAGTTGATATGAGTAAACAAGTGCATGCCTAATGAATGAGACCGAGAGATGAGTTGAGTAGGAATGGCTAGAAGAGGGTAGATTCGTTAGGATATAGTGAGTGTTTGTGTGAAAATGGTCTGAAAGGATATCGTTGCCTTATATTGTCAATAGCCTACTAGAACGTGTTGATGACCAGAGTGGCCTGAGAGACTGACAGGTAATTGTCAGTGCTATTACCCAGCGTATCTAACTATGAGTTATCGTGTTAGAACATGGAATCCAGAATCGTTAAAACTGCTCTAGGTGATCTATAGATTGCCTAGTTTCTCCCTCTTCATTTAATCAAATCACTTGTTTCACGCTATTTAGTTACAATTTCTAGTCACTTCATTGAGGGTAACAACACTCATTCTCCAAGACCCTTTTTACCAGTTACTCTAGTAGATTAGATTTAGTTGTTAATCTAAGAATTAGTAAACACCTTTCATTGGTTTGGATAACTCGGAGTCCCAAATACTCCATTATTTTACTTGACCGTATACTTGCGCAACCACGCGTAATATAGACGCGTCAAGTTTTTGGCGCCGCTATCGGGGAAGGCATTGGTTACTATTTCGAGTTTAGCAATTAGTTTAATTTACTCTTTTTCTTTTTGTTAACTATTTCTGTGATTTTTGACTTTGTTTTGAATTGTGTTTCAGGCGTTCAGTGCATGAATAGGATTTCTCAAGACCTTGTACCCCCACATGAAGACCCATAGCAGCTATTCAGAACTCAGAGAAGGAATCTGAGACAGATCGCAATGGGTGAGCAATTGACTAACGCTCAACTGAATCAGAATTTGACTGAGCTGCACGAGAAGCTCGATGAGTAGAAAAACCAAATGCCCGTAACAATTCCAGCCAACTCAGAGAGAACACAAGCCAGCGATCGTAGTGCCAACCATTCAGGGGGAGCAATTTGATTTGAAGCATGACACTATCATGACAGTGCAGAATCAGTTTCAGTATTATGGGATTCGGGATGAAGACCCAAATGACTTCATTGGGAAGATTTATGCCTACATCAAGACCGTAAAGTACAAGAACGTGACCCCCGAGACACTGAAGTTGATTCTATTCCCTTGTTGTCTAAAGGGTGCTGCACAGAAATGGCTAGAGTCCAGAAATCCAGAATTAATCACCACATGGGATTAGTGTGTTGATGAGTTCGTGATCAAGTTCTACCCCGCTCAACGTGTGATTGGCTTACAAGCAGAGATCCTTGGTTTTCAGTAGCATGCTGATGAGACGGTTGTGGATGCATGGGATCGTTTTATGAGGACGATACACAAGTGTCCTAATCATAACTTCGGCAATTACAAGATTCTCTAGGTATTCTATCACGGCATGGAACGTCCAAACCAAGACTTGCTGAACAGGGAAGCGGGTGGAAACTTCTAGTATAGAGTTGACAAGGATGGAGCATATGCCTTGATGAAGCAAATTTAAAAACATGATGCTCAGTTCTATTAATCTATGAGGTTGTCCAAGTTGCCCGAGCCAAAAAATAATGAGTGGAAAGATGGGATCACAAAGATGGTATCTGACACAGCGAAGCATGTGTATCAGGACAAGAAGACTGTGTCTGCAGTAGAGGAGCAAGAGTTTGATGCAACTTTGGTTAAAGTTGCGAGTGAAGACGTCAGCTATGTGGGGGCACAAGGGCATCATCACAACTAAATCAGGGGAACTACAGGCCATGGACCATAGATCATCCATGATTCAGGTGTGGGGATCAGGCTGGAGCTTCAAATGCATCCGAATTTCAACAGAGGCCAGCCGCACCAGCTGCTCAGGCGCCACCACCACCAGCTGTAGGTCAGAATGCTGAGATGACAGTTCTCAAGAACATGATGTAGAAGATGGGCAAGAATGTGAATAACTTTACTTCTAAGGTGGAGACATTGACAACTGACTTGCACATCACCAAGACCTCACTTCATAACTTGGAGGTGCAGGTAGGACAGATTGCCACTCAGCTCTCCACTAGAGCACCAGGATCTTTGCCATCTAATACTGAAAATGTGCGCCAAGTAAACGTTGTTACCACTCGTAGTGGGATTGCTCTTAGTGATCCCTTATATTCGAGACACGCCAGATATGAAGCCTTAAAGGCTAAGGAGCATGAGGTCTTTGATACTGAGAAGAACCCTGTCATGATCCCCCAATAAAAGGGCGTGACTCCACTGATTGATGATAACGTAACACCATCACCACCTTCTTTACCTAAGGATCTTCCATATACTTTGAAGTCTAGAAAGAAGAAGGATGATTCTGAAGAGTATAGGCGTTTCTTGTCTATTTTCTCCAAGTTGCATATCAATGTGTCATTGATTAAGGCAGTCAAGATGATGCCTAAGTATGCTAAGTATATGAGGGATGCATTTTTGGGAAAAAGGGCGGTGCCAGAGTTTCAGATAGTGGATTTGACCGAGCAGGTGAGCTTATGTGTGCCAGATGGTTCGCCTAAAAAAACAGAAAGATCCAAGGAGCTTTGTGATAGAAGCTAACTTGGGAGGAGCTTACACGGGACAGGCCCTATGTGATTTGGGGGCCAGGGTTTACTTGATGCCATTTTCAGTCTTTCAAAACCTGGGGGTTCAAGCTCGTTCCACACGGATCAATCTACAGTTTGGTGATAAGTCTTGCAAGAAGTCCTATGGAGTGGTGGAGGATGTGCTTTTGAGGGTAGGGAAATCCATTATCTACGCTGATTTTTTCATTTTAGAGTGCCTGTGGGAGATATTCTGATTATCCTGGGTAGGCCCTTTCTACCTATCGGTCGGACTCTCATTGATGTTGAGAACGGTGAGTTGATCTTGAGGATCAACGATGCCTGGGTAACTTTGCGGTTTCCAATACGACTCCACAGCAGTCTTAGGAATAGAAACAAATGCGAGTGGTTAGTGTTGATCCACCAGATTCAAAAGCCTGAGCTCACAGAGTTGTGTTGAGGATCCAATTGAGGAATCTGGTTGAGAAGGAACGTGGTGCCAAACCGCCTTTATAGAGGAAAGACGTAACTGGTTCGGTTTGTTGACCTTCAATTACAAGCGTTGGTTGGGAAGCAACCCAATTTAGGAGTTAGTTGTTTTTCGTCTTTCGTTTTGATATCCATACGTGTATTGAGAAGTTGAGAGAGAGAGATGGTGATTTTAATATTTCCAATGAGTGTGCAGGACACAGGTACCGAAGACCACTCCGGATTCCCCTTCTTGATGCACGTGCACATAGTTGCACGCAAAACGAGGAACAACTAGCTAATTGGAGGAAATTCGAATACAGAGAAATTACGCGGGGTGGAGGGGTAACTAATTAGTTTTGAAGATCATGGCAACAAGTTGTTGTATCGTGTTTGCACGCATCAGAATCCGGAGCGGAAGTTGCGGTTCACGAGCTAAAGTGGAAAAATTCGTGTGCACAAGGGAAAGGAAGAGAAGAAATGGGGAATTCCCTGGATTTTGGGAATTTTTCGATCAAAATGGACTCCTCGCAGTTAATGGAGTTCATCGGTGCAAGAATATGGGAAAACGGAGGGAAAACGAAGAAATTGGAGACAAAAGAGCACGAACAACAGACCATTTTGCACGAAATGGGCCATTTCGAGCGAAATGGCCAAGACTTAGAAAAATTTTCGAACCCCATTTCTTGCAAAATAAAACAAATGACCTGTTTTGTGTTTTGAAAAACATTTCGTGTGGCATTTAGGTCAATTCAAGAGGGCTATATAAACCCAAAACCGGCCAAGAAGCCTCCATAACCCCTCACTTTTTGATCAAACTTCATCTTCTACCTCTCAAAATCTCAAGAACAAAATCCCTCCAAAACCCAAAACTCGTCCAAATCCAAAAGCTCTTGTTGGATTTTGCGCCTTTCAAGATCGTCTACCAGCTTAAATCTTGCAGTTTTGAGAGATAGAGTGTAGTTTGAGTGTGGGGGGAGATTGAAGAGGAAGAGCTTCAAGAACAAAAATTTCCGATTCGTTGATTTGGAGTGAGATTAGGGCAAATCTCAAGAAGAGAATTCCGACGAGGAAACTGAGGAGCACGAGGTAGTGTACTCTCCTTAACTTGTTCTAATTTCCGCAAAATTGGTCGATCGATTCGGTCCTACCTTGACCAGTTTTTGCGAAATCGGTCCCGTAAGAACGGTACTCCGGGACCGTAGTACCTCACTTCTCTCTCGCTTTAATTCTTGCTTAGGCACTTCAGGAGTTTAATTTCTTGCAAATTTTGTACTTGCTCTTATTTTCATCCCTTGGTTACTTGGTGTAATACATGCTAGTCCTCACATGCACTTATTTTTCATTTTCTCAACATGTCTACATCGGGTGGTAATGCTAAGAGGATACGGGGATTATTTATTGATGATCACCCCGTCTTCAATCATGAGGAAGATGTGGTTATGATTCAGGGAGAAGAGGATGTCGGAAACGGTTCCAGTAATCGTCATCAGGTGCCTCCGTCTCCAATCCACTACGAATTGAGATAGGAGATGCCACCCATGCCCACGATTGGTAAAATGGAGAAGGTGGTGGTGAATGTTGACCTCGAGACTGTCTGCAGTACTAAATTCTGCAGCTTCAGGCTTGGTGAGTGCTAGTGCCCATAGGGCATTTTACAAATACTCGTTCATGAAGAGGGAAGGGACTCCTGAAGAACCCTTACCGGAAAGCAATGATATGCCTAAACATATTAAGGATATCTTCAAGAACGAGAAGCTAGACAAGTGGTTTAAGATTTTCAAGAATTCTAGCTCCGCTCTTGCAAGAGAGTTCCTTGTGAAGGCTCGTTTCTATGACGAGGGAGAGAGTGAGGATCAGAGGCGCATCTTTTGTCAGTGGACCTACATATGTCTCACGCCAGAGAATAAAGGGGCCGCCACGAACTTCAAACCTTTGAAGGAGGTTTGTGCCTACCATGAGACCATTCACCGGCTAGATGCTGTTGAAGTTGTTAGTGCCTTTTGTTTTCGGGGGGTGCCCGGTGCTGGGTGGAATGAGAGACCCACTCTACTTGAGTGGACGTTTCTAGGAAGTTTGTGCTTCCACGTGCGAGGTGGATTTGCGAGCTTCTTGAGAATTGGGTTTCTAGCGTTATGCCTCGGCCTACGTACTCCTTCCAGTTGTGCACCATGGCTTACTGTTTGTGGAGCGGTAAGCGTATCGATCTCCCTTATTTCATTTATAGGTTTATGATGGAAAGGACTGATAGCAACAACTGTAGGGCTCCCGGCCACACTTGCTTTATCCTTAAGCTAGAAAAGATGATACCGTGAAATTAGATGGTCTAGAGATGGATCTGAAGAAGGAAGGAGATCGCAAGTGGGAGAGAGTGCCTGACCCCCTGAAATCCCCAAAACTTGTAGTACCCCCATAGGCTAGGAGGAGCGAGGCTAGTAGTTCGGGCTCCAAGATGGAGTCCCAACTCAACAGGATCACATACATGCTAGAGCAGCAGAGACTGCAGGCAGATGTTGATAGAGCTAGGTCTCGGAGACACTTTGAGCATCTTCGGAGTAGTCAGCACCAGCTTGGTCGCGCGTTTCAGCAGCGCCCATCAGGGAGGGTGGATCCATGACTTATCCCGAGCGGGAAATGTCACTTCGGAGCACCCGCACCCCTACGATGTACTGTTCTTTACCAGTACAATGTGTACCCCGAGTTGAGTCCCGATGTGGGAGTCGATGAGGACGAGGAGGCTACCCAGTCCGACTAGACCCACAGACCCTACGCTTAGCCAGCCGAGTCCTCTTGACTTATCTTTGTCTTTCGTTGAGGACAAAGAAACACTTAAGTGTGGGGGAGTTTTAGTTATCCACTAGTTAGCCATTTCATAGCCTTGTCACATTTAGCATAGTGAGTCGTTTGCATGTAGATGTCAGTCAGTTAGGTTTGCATTTGCACGTTTATTATATTGCATGGTATATATTGTTTTTCACTTTTATGTATTGAGTCCATCTACCCACATTTGTTGGTTAATCGAGTTGGCCGAGAATTACATATTGAGTAAAAAATAATAATAAAAAAAACCTAAAAATTGAGACTTTTTTAGAACGAGGGAAACTTAAGACCTAGAAACCGAAGAGAATCCAGTGAAAGAGCTCGCGAGAGTAGGAAGCACCGTGGTACGAATACTTTAATTCTAGTATTTTGTGCACAAGTTTCACGAAGGGATGTCTCGGGTATCTGGGGAAAGGTGAAGGTAGATTACGGGCATACTTTTCATTCCTTTATTGTGCTAGGAGAATTGAGTGTCTAATTGATTGAGTATTCTGTTTCTCGTGGAAACTTGTGGACTCTTAGAATCTGGGGTGGACCTTCGTGTTGGTCAGTTCCATGTGGTACGAGTCTCCGGCCTAAGTGAAGCCGGGAGTGTACACCACCATCCCTTACGGTGGTTCTAAGATAAAATTCAAAAAATCCCACACGTTTAAGCTCTATTGCACGGTTGTAAAAACAGAGGAGACTGAATAACGAAAAAATAGGGAAAAAAATTGCTTTTGTGCTTAAAGGTGAAACAACCTAGAGTGCCTCCGTGTGCGCCCAAAATTTGGATTCAATCAAACGTAGAGCTTAAGAAGGAAACTAAATTCAAGCCGTATTACACAGGAATTGTGTCTCCAAGCAATGGGACAATTTTCATTTCAAAGCAACAACGGCTAAGAAGGTTTGAAAACCTCAAAAGACTTGGCGAAGGAAGATCGTTGAGAGACTTGAGATACCTAGGCTCTCCGAGTCAAAATGCGTGTCGTATCTTGGTATGCCTTGGTGGATGTTTGGGGACACCTTAGTGAGTTTGTGCATAGGATCATCATATCACATTTCTTACTACGTGTTGTGAAAAATTCAAATTGAGCTAGTGAGGATTTGATGACTTTCGGTTGAGGATAGAGAGGTTGTCCAATCTCGCAAAAATATAATAAAAATGTTCTTTACTTTGTTGCATTGTACATATTTGAGTTGCATTGCACATATCAGGTAGTTGCATAATCGTGTCTTTGTGTATTGAGTCGTGAGTCGTGTTGGCTCGCGGAAAGTAAGTTTGCAAAGCGGTGGGGATATACATTTTTGGTTGGTATGTGTGCAATGTCTCAAGTGTTGGGGGTTTCGAGCGTCATTGTTGCTCAGGACGAGCAAAGAATAAGTGTGGGGGAATTTGATAGCGCTTGTTAGGAGCTATATTTCTTTAGCATTTACCACATGATTCACAGGTTTTAGGGATATTTAAGAGCCTACTGTTATTGAGATATGCATGATTATCACTTTTTTCCTTCATATGCTTAAATCTAGTCCGGGCACGTTCTATGTATTGATTTATGCTATATTCGTCAGATTTTATCGCTTGGTATAGTTTTTTTGTCTTTGACAGGAAACAGGGCTTAAGGAGTGTGCACAAGAGATTCCGGCGGGGAGACCTCCGTGTACACCGTATGTAGAGGATCAGAGATAGCACAGGAAGAGTTGGGTTGTGTGTAGGGAGAGAGTAAGGCAGTAGTAATGTCTGAGAGAGAGACAGAGGTTTGGCAGAGCTTCCGCGTATGGCAAGTGTGTTCTCCTTTGTATGGAAAGGTTAACGTCCTATATATAGCAGGGAACGTGACCTTTGTAGTGTGGTTAATGCGCCCATTAATGGCGGCTTAATTAGCTTAACCACAACGGCACGTTCGTCCTCATATATAGGGACCGTTACAGCACGTGGTGCGCGAATACCGGAACCGTTACGAGGTTGACCGGGTTTGACCGGATTGACCGGGTTTATGGAGCTCGTGCCATAAATCTCTCAAAGCAGTTACTAAAGGTCGCGTGCGGGCTTCGCTCGCACGCGACAGGGCTTACTCTAGCCTCCAAACCACTAAGTCCCTACAAGTCCCGTGCAGTGGTATGCGAGGGCTCTGTCTCGCAGCCCCCACATGGATCAGCTCGGCTGGTGATCCAGTGTGTATGGAGCACAATATGGTGTGCTGGATGGTTGCCACGTGGCCAAGATCTGTTAGCTCAGAAAGCACTATCTACATTAGCCCCCTTTCTGCGCGTGAAGACTCATAGCTGTATAGACTTCCATGCGCGGAAACCAACATACGCGTTGCCGCCACGCACCAATTCAAATACGGGTAAGTTCAGCCCCCGTGTGTGCCATTATGACCTAAAACCCCTAGAGTCGTGCCGTCTGGCCTTTAGGGTTTTAGGCGTGACGTCAGCTTGTCCTGTGATTGCGCGATTCGACGGTGACGGTTGCGATTCGACTACTGAAAGGACGCAACCCTTCATTGTTTTTGGATAAATAGTTTGTATCCCCCATTGTTGCAAAGCATCACTTCTTTCTCTTAAAGTGAATGGTACCCGGAGGTCTCCGAGAGCAGATTCAGATAATCAATCACCAGTTCAGAACTGCGAATCGTCTTCTTCAACTGTGCATATCCACGCAGGCTTCGCGAAAACAAGGTTGGCCTTGCTCGATTTTGATTTAGAATACCAGTGTATGCTTTGAACTGTGTTGGATCTGCAAACCCACGACATATTATTTGTTGAAACTTGCGAAGAAGCTTTGATCTTTGAACCCACTTTTTCTTTAATCCAATAATAAGGACTTCGGATGTGGGGTTTTGAAATCACCGATAATGCAACCCTCTAATTTCTGAAATTGATACCAGAAACTGTTCATCTTTCTTTCCATAGATCTTGAATCTCGAAATTCAAACTGAAGTGTGGTATTTCTCCCCCCTTTTTTTCTTGCTCTTCCGCAGAAATGGCCAAGACAAAAGGAACCAAACCCACCAAGGAGGACGAAGAGATACCTGATCTTCCGCAAGCTTTGTGGCGAAAAGCCCCCTATCTGGGTGGCAAAGATTTCTACCACGCGAGGGTTAAGGCGAAGAAAATGCCTGCTCCTGTCCCTAATGAGGGATTGCTAACACTGACTCCCCCGGTTAACTCAGCCTTGCTCGAGTTAATTGGCTCCGAGGATGTGGTTCGATTGGGAATCGAAAATGGGTACTTCCCCTACGCTGCGATTTCTACCCAAGCCTTTGTCCAGAAATTGGACTACTTGGATGAGTGGATCGACCACGTGTTGACCAATCATGCTGCGACTCTTGATGAGGCCGGCGTATACTTCGCTGTTCGTGCTATGAAGGGTGCTGCCGTGAAGCTGGACCAGTCCATGCTTCTAAACCTTCTTTCCCGCTACTCGCCTGCGACTCACACATTCCACTTTGCTGAGTTCGAGGCTGCCCCCACACTCGAGGACGTGCATATGCTGTGCGATCTTTCTCCCATGGGTGAGGTGGACCCTTTGAGTCCTTTGAGGACGGATGCGGAGATTGCTTTGTACACGCAGATGGAGGAATGCCTATCAGAGGTAAAGAAAATCTCCACCCGGTGGACCACTACTAAAGCTCTTCCGAACTGGCAATTGGTTGATACGTCTGCGAAGAATACATGGAACAAATGGGTGCAGTACTTCTTCCGTGACTATGCGAACAGCAGCATCACCAAGAATCTTCTGAGTGAGAACCCAGAGGCCAAGAATTACGTGAAGGGTAAAGGCTATCACTTGACCCTTTGTGGTTTCCTCTGTGCATGGTTGTCGAGGTACTTAATTGATGGTCACCCGCATGATGGGGTCTTCTACCACGTTCTGCCGCTTGCTGTGAGGCTCGCCCTTGGCCAGAGGGTCGCACTCGGACCCTTGGTCTTGGGCACGCTGTACTATAGGCTTGATCAGCTGGTTGCGGCCATGAAGGAGTCGCGTGGCCGCCTCGATATACTGACTTTCGTCAATATTTCCTTCTTGACGATGTGGGTCTTCGAGCGATGGCCGTCCTATGCTCCAACTGCTCTTAAACCCGACAAGTGGTGTCCCCCAGGCAAGACGGAGGAGCGTAACAGTGGCAGAGCTGCGAGGTGGTTCGGAACGAACAATACCAAGTGCGTTTGGAGCTTGATATGCGACAAGCGGAAAGAGTTCACTGCCAGGACCTATGCCACGCGCATTGAGAACGTGCGATGGTTTCCAAAGCTGTACCCTTCTAAGGGTGTTGTCTTTTCAGAAGAGCTTCTCTTCGAAGAGGGATCGCATTTCCATGAGCGCTATCGCGAGTTCTTTTGCTGGTGTCTGCGGGGTTCCCTTCCTGCCCTCGCAGAGCATATTCGTGAGCTCATGCCAAGGTATGAGAGGATTACCGTGGATGTTGACCCCACTCGAGTTTCTCCCCAGTTCGGATTTGATGCAGTGGCACCATCAATCTGGCCCCAGTCCATTATCAGAGGTTGCTATAAGCGCTTGCTAACAAAGGAGTGCAAGACAGTCTTCATGAACAATCTTCCCTTTGAGCAGCCTGCAGATACCCGCGAGGGCGGTTGTTCCCAGAACTGGCTCGCATACTGGGTCGCCCAGCAAACGAGGATTGAGACACAGTCGGCCGCTCAACCGAGTAGAGCTCCCTTGATCAAGCGAAACTCTTTTCCGTTTCGCCCCAACTGCAGTCTGAGCGAGTCTGAATATGGTTGCTACTCATTGTTGGATCATGAGAACCATTTGTGCCCTGACGTCATTCTGAAAGAAAAGATCGCCGCAGTCAAGAAGGGCGACGCGCATGTCATCAAATATAGCGAGGCATTTTCTAAGGTAAGCAATTTTTCGCGTGCGTTAAGCTTCTTGATTTCCACATGTTGATGCCTTTATTCTGTATTGTTTGCTGCAGTGTCATGTGCGGAGATTCGCATCTGGCGATCGTTCCAAGTCGTTGGTTAACACCATGGTTGTCACCAAAAGACAAGGACAGTCGTTCCTGCTAGCATGGAGGATGGACCCCGAGGTCGAAACCAGGATTCGCGCAGTCATGAATGCTTTTGCTGACTCGCTGATAGATAATGCTCCGGCCGTGTCTCCACCCAGAGATAATCCGTCTCCTCTAGCGACTGCCGCGCCGAGAGCGAAGAGACCCAGGCAAAAGGGAATTACCATTTCTTCCCCTAGAAGTGCTCCAACTTCCCCTCCAGCGAGGTCCCTTTCTGTCAAGGATAAAGGCAAAGGTCGCATGCCCAGTAGAGCGCGGAAGGAACTCGCAGTTGAGACCTTCGTTCCATTTGACCAGGAGGAAGAAGAGGAGAGGCAGGAGGCCAGAGAAGGTGATGAAGAAGAAGAAGAAATAACAAATGTGATACATGAGGAAGAATCAGGAGGTACCACCATCGCGTTTCCCTCATTATCGTAATTCTTTCGCAACTCTTTCTTAAACCAATCGTTTCTTCGCAGATGATGATGATGATGAGACCATCGGTGCCCTTTTGGCCAAGAGACAAAAGAAGAATGCTCATTCTAGCATTCCAGACGAACCCATAAGCGAGGACGTTCTTGCCGAGTCCAGGAAGACAGCCGCGGAAGCTGCTGAAAGAAGAAGGCAGCGCGAAGAGGAAGAGCTCGAGCGTGTGAGACAGCGGAGCCTCGAGGAGCAACATGTTGACGACTTAGTGCGTCCCACTGATGAGGAAGATATGCTTCCCGAAGAGGTAGCTCCTCAGACCGAGGAGGAGGATGTGGCTTCAGAAGAGGATGCAGCAGCTTTGGAGCAAGCCCAGGCGGATTTTGAAGAGATCGCAGGCGGCAATAAAGGTGAGATCTTCAATCTCGCAGTAACTTATAGAGATGTTGTAGTGGGTGCATTAAAGCATGGTGTGTCAAAAGCTGACATTCGCCGTTGGCTAGTAGGCAAATGCGGAGAACCTTCAGGTAATCATTTGAACGATATGCATGGTCTAGACCTTAACCACTTGAAACAGAATCATGACTGGTTTCTTCGCGTCCCAGGTCACGCTCATTTTAAAGACCTTCTTAATGAGGACACACTAATAGGGCACGGTTCCACGTCTTTAGTGTATGACGAAGATACGTCAATCCCACCTTCGCGTGGAGGTGCTTACTCTTAGCTTTGGCAAAGATAGTAAAATAACATACAATGCGAGTTACCTCATACTATCGCATTTTGTATCGCAGGCAATGCTGAGGAACCTGTGCCAGAGCAGAGAAGTCAGCCTTCTGCGTCTTATGTTCCGATTCTGAGTCCCCATACCGAGAAGCCCGTCGCAGCTACTGATCACGCAGGAGAGCCTCTTGAGGACATCATCGAACTTTCTGATGATGCTGAAGCTGATGCTGTGCTAATGGAGGAAGATGCCCATACTGGCGCTGAGGAAGTAAGAACAAGTGCTGCTGATGCTTCCGCATCTGAGAGCGTCCCTCGCCAAGCAACTTCGGCTGTCACTTCGCCTCCGGCGATGACTGAGTCAGCGGCACCTCTTCCTGCGTGGAGCTTTTGGGGCTCGCAGGTTGGGAATGCTGTCGCAGCTGGTGCGGCCTATACTCTTCCTCCTAACTACGAGGGGTTAGAGCTTGCAGCTGACAGGAGAGCTATGGAGCGAGGACAGTCTTCGACCACTCCGGCAATGCGCATCCCTTCTCTTCGTGAGATTCTGGAAGGAACTGGTAAGTAGAGATTTGCTGTTTGCATCTCGCATTATTCACTTGCGAGTTTGACATCATAACTTAGCTTTGACATTGCTTTAGGTCTGAAGCAAACTGATGTGGACTGGGGAGTTCGGATGCGCCTCACCTACCCTCAATCATTTGAAAGATCTCTGGAGATAGGGCCTTTCGACAGGAGGCTGTTTCTTACCGAAGCCATTTGTGTTTTGGAGCAGCTGTCTATGGCCACGCCTGCGACCATTTCTGTTCAGAGTGCCGAGCTGCTTTTTGGCATGTGCCAAAATCTTCTTGCCAAAGTCCAAGGCAGATTGGGTTTCAGATTTCTTATGAAAAGAGTTACCCTGATTCGCGCAGCTGTAACTTTGAAACTCGGCCACCAAAACCTCGCAGCTGAGAAGCAAAAGGTGGAGCAGCAGAAGCAAAAGGCTGAAGAGGCTACGAGGCTCTATCATGAGATGAATGCCAAGTGCAAGCAATTGAAGCAAGAAGTGGAGCAGGTAGAGAAGCTGAGCCATCAGTTCGCGCCCCATGACTCCTTGATCAAGAATTTGCTTTAACTTTTTGAAAAGTAGCAAGGAATAGCTGGAACATTAATGTAATGCTGAAACATTAATGTATTGTTGCTAGGGCTTCTCCCCCTTTTTTTTTAACAAAAGAATCGACTTGCCCGTTTTGCCCTTTCCGGGATTTGATAGGATATTTTTGTGCATATCCAATTATGACATCAGCAATTGATACTCTGCTTGATTCTCGCGCTAATTTCTCGGAAGATAAGCACGCTTTCCTTGGGAAGTCCATCCGAATCATGACCATCCGTCATTAATTAGGATACGCAATTGAATCGTCGTAGCCTTTAGTAGGGTAATTGATCGTTGCCGCTTTTCAAGGCGTAAGTGATTGACCTTACCCTCTTTTCAAATTCTGCTGACTCATCTTGGCAACTGAAGAGTCTCCACAGGTCTATATAAACCCTGTCTTTGTCAGTTGGGTTCTTCATCCCAAAAAATGTGCTTTGCCGTGAGTCCTTACGACTGCTGGCTTCAACGCTTACTTTTCGTTGATTCATGGCAACTCCAAGTTGTGAATCCTGAGTTTGCGCTTTGTGCTATAGAAATAGTTTCCAAGATCCGCCTTATGAGGCTTATTGCTCTTTATAACCATCGTCAAGAAGATGGATATGATACCTCATGTGTGTTCGAAGAATTTTCTTCGTGTATTATGTTTGCAGGTCATGTTTCCGGCCGCCTCCCGGTGAGGTGCAGCGCCGTAGTGACCGTGCTACTTATTCGTAATGAACGGCTGAATTCTCCTCCAGCATCCCTGGAGGAGAATTTATTGCCTCTTCGTTCTTGAACTCAGGAGGCTCGTCAATGCCCTTGTCAATCATGACAAGGAACCCATCACCAGAGGAATGACTGCTTCCCCTGTTTTGCACGACGGCATACGCCGGAACAGGAGGTTCCTCCGGTACATATCTTGATCAGACAGAGGTCTTTGTCAGATCCTGGGGACTTGGACGTATCATCACCCAGATCTTGCTGCTAGGGACGTAGCGAATGACGAGTTGATCTCTTCGCAGCAGCATCCCTTTTGCTATAGATCTTTGGCCGCAGATCTGCGTATCGCATAGCCGGTGTTAGGGCCGTTGGGTTCATCCTTTTCAGTCAGGATTCCCGTGGTGTGTCTCTGCTGACTTGTCAGTTACTTTTCGAATGTATTGTAAGCCATGTTGGTTGCGTAGTTAGATTTGAGCTTTTTCTCTTGTAAGCTGCTATCTAGACAGATAAATTGTAAGTCTTTTCGACTCATAATGATAAATAGCTTTTGTATTATTTGCTGTGCTGTTGCAACAAAATACAATTTCGCATGCGTATCGGCATATTTCGCCTTGCATTATGCTATATACATGTTTCGCATTTGCTATCTGCCATATAAATTCGCAGATATTTTATTAGATCGTTCGAGATCGTATTTGCGCAGTTGTGCCATCCTAGCAGATGGGCTTGTGATTTGCTTTCAATTTCAAATGTAAGTGCTATCACATCAGATAGACTCTTTGCAGATTACTTGAGATCATTTTTGCATGATGTTGCTATCTCAATAGATAGGCTTAAAGACAAATTTTAGATCGCATTCGTATAACGCTGCTATAACGGCAGATAGGCCTGAAAGATTGTTTTATGATCACGTTACGCATATATCGCTAACGTGGCAGATAGGTTTTGGAAGATCAATTAAGATCGTTTTTCGCATGAGTTGCTATCGTAGCAGATAGGCTTTAGAAGATCAATTAAGATCGTTTTTCGCATGAGTTGCTATCGTAGAAGATAGGCTTTAGAAGATCAATTAAGATCATTTTGCGTAGGCTGCTATCGTGACAGATAGGCTTGGAGGATCAATTAAGATCGCATTTGCATAGGCTGCTATCGTGGCAGATAGGCTTGGAGGATCAATTAAGATCGCATTTGCGTAGGCTGCTATCACGGCAGATAGGCTTAGATGATCAATTAAGATCGCATTTGCATAGGCTGCTATCATGGCAGATAGGCTTAGATGATCAATTAAGATCGCATTTGCATAGGCTGCTATCATGGCAGATAGGCTTAGATGATCAATTAAGATCGCATTTGCATAGGCTGCTATCATGGCAGATAGGCTTAGATGATCAGTTAAGATCGCATTTGTATAGGCTGCTATCACGGCAGATAGGCTTAGATGATCAGTTAAGATCGCATTTGCATAGATTGCTATCATGGCAGATAGGCTTAGATGATCAGTTAAGATCGCATTTGCATAGATTGCTGTTGTGGCGGATAGCCCATTGTTAACAGTTATAACAAACTAAAATGAAGCAAAATTGACATCCAGAAATATGAAGTTCTCATTTGGGAGAATTCTCTTATTATAATGCTCTCATATGGGAGAGATGAGATTACAATCCTCTCATATGGGAGAGGAGATTGTGTAAATCGTAGCCATACAAGACATTAAGCTACGTTATAATAAAACGTATGAAATGAGAGAAGTCATGGATAGTACTTCTTAATCCAGCGCATGTTGACTGAACTCGGGGTTGAGGTTGTACCGTGCAACCTTCGTATGCTGCAATAGCCACTGTCGAAGACTTCTGTGACTTCGAAGGGTCCTTCCCAATTGGCTGCGAACTTTGGGTGAGCCGCTTCTCGCATGCAGTGATCGGATGCGCGCAGGACCAAATCTCCAACTGCGAAATCTCTCCGCTGGACCGTCTTATTGTAAGCACGAGCGATCCTTTCTTGATACCGCTTGTTGATCCTTTTGGCTTGTTCTCGCTTTTCCTCCAGCAAGACCAAGTCATGATCACGTTGATTTTCGTAGAGTCCGTGGAAGGCTAACCTTGCCGAATTGACTCTCACCTCCGCAGGTACCACGGCTTCGGCCCCATAGCATAGTAGGAATGGTGAGGCCCCCTTGGGTGTCCTTGGAGAAGTTCGGTAAGCCCACAGAGCTATGCTTAGAGAATCGGCCCATTTCTTGTGGTCATCTGCGACCATCTTGCTCAAGATCCTCAACAGCGTTTTGTTGGTCGCTTCAGCTTGCCCGTTCCCCTTCGGGTAATAAGGGGTGGAACATATTTGCCTGATATTGTAGTCTGCTAGCTTCGCAGCCACCTGGCGATTAACAAAAGGAGTACCATTATCTGAAAGAATAGTGTTTGGAATTCCGAACCTGCATATGATGTTTTCTTGGATGAAGTTGACCACAGCTAGCGCGTTTGCCGTCTTTAGTGGTATTGCCTCCACCCACTTGGTAAATAGTTCAGTTGCGGTGAGAATAAAATGATTCCCGTGCGAAGTTGGTCGAATGGGACCAATGAAGTCTAGAGCCCATGTGTGAAATGGCCATGGCGTTCCCAATGCATGTAGATCCACAGCGGGAGCGTGCACTAGGTTTCCTTTAAATTGACACTCCTGGCAGCGTCGTACTTTAGTGCGACAATCAGCCTCCATTGTGGGCCAGAAATATCCAATTGAGAGGAGCTGTCTGCATAATTTCGCACCCCCTTGGTGTTCCACCTGATGAGAAAGGTCCATGACTTCTTGTGCTTCTCTGCCGTCTAGACATCGCAGCAAGTTGCCCTCATGACCTCTTCGCCAAAGCAAGTCCTCCTGCACCACATATCGGGATGCTTTCCTCTTCAATTTCTCAGCTTCTTTTCTCGATTCAGGCACGGTGCCCTGAGTGAGAAAGTTAAAGAGCGGCTTCCTCCAATCTGTGTCATCATCGGTTAGAGCGATGAGTAGAGAATCTTTGATTAGTGCGCAACTTTCGCACTTCCCCTGTATCAGGGCCGCAGCTGTTGACATGTCTGGCCAATGAATGCCATATCTCTGGGCCTTTCGATAGATTGACACCTCACTTTCTCCGCAAGCATGTTGGTGAATCTTTTCTAGCAATAGCTGTCCCTCTTGCTAGGAGACGCATCGCATGAGTATTTCCCCAGGACCCTTGTAGTAAAGGGTGTTGTCATGTATGCAATACCCTTTTGTGAGTGCCCAGCTTTCACTGCTTGTGCCTTCTGCGATAGCTTGTAAGACTGCTTTTCTCCAGTCCGAATCATCCATGTGTTCGTCTTCGCACGGATCTTCTGTCAATTCTGACGATGTTCGCACTTCGATCGAGATCCTTGCGGGACATTTGTCTGTACTGACCTTGGATCCCAAGGTAGCCAAAGCATCTGCATGCCTGTTGTCTGCTCGGGGCTTGTGCTCGTACCTCGCATCGCAGAATTGCTGTACCAGCTTTTGTACTAGGGTGCGGTAAGACAGAAGGTTAATCTCCTTCAAACCGTACTCGCCCGAGGCTTGCTTGACGATCAACTTGGAGTCTCCCATGACCGTCAGATTACTTACTTCCAAAGCTTTCGCCGCACGGAGCCCCGCAATGAGAGCCTCATATTCCGCTTCATTGTTTGTGACTGCGAAGTTGAGCTTGGCGGACATCTGTATGACCTCTCCATCTGGCTTGGTCAAGACTATCCCAATGCCTCCGCCTTTCCTTGTCGACGAACCGTCGAAGTGGAGCGTCCAATAGGGCACGTCGATTGCATAGATTTCAGGGCCTTCGAGCTCTTCTTCGATCACGGGCTCGTGGCTGTTATCGGGGAACTGTGCCAACAGATCCGCTACCGCCTGCTACTTAATCGCTCGCGGTCGCACGCATGTGATATCGTACTGAGATATGGTCATGTACCATTTCGCCAATCTCCCTCCAGGAGTAGTGTGAGTTAGCAGGTATCGTATGGGATCGCTCTTGGTGACCACTACCACTTTGTGCGACGCAAAGTAGTGTTTCAACTTCTCTATCACGAAGAACAAGGCATGACGTTCGATATCTGTGTAACTTGATTCAGCGGGTTGCACAATGCGAGAGATGTAGTAGATAGGCCTCTCTTGGCCTTCGTACTCCTGAGCCAAGAGTGCTCCTATGGATCACTTTGTGGACGTCAGATATAGCAGAAGCGGTGATCCCAGTTGAGGTGCGATCATTATTTTTGAAGACGTCAGCAGATCCTTCAGCTTTTCAAACGCAGCTTCATGCTCCGGAGTCCAGCTGTATACAGCGTCTTTCTTGAGAAGGGCACTGAAACAGCAGGTGATTTCGGCAATCGCTGGGATGAATCTCCGCAGATATGATAGCTTTCCCAAAAATGTCTTCAAGGCACTTTGATTATGGGGTGGCGTCATGCCAGTGATAGCTGATACTTTCGCAGGGTCAGGCTCGATTCCTTGGAGATGAACCATGCATCCCAAGAACTTCCCTGATGTTACCCCGAATGCGCATTTCATAGGATTCATCTTCAGTTGAAAGCGTCTACATCTATTGAACACTTTTCGTAAATCTGCGAGGTGATCTGCATCCTGTTTGGATTTGACTAAAAGGTCATCCACATAGAACTCCACCTCTTTGTGCATCATATCGTGGAACAGGGCCATCATGACTCGCTGATAGGTCGCACCCGCGTTTTTGAGACCGAACGGCATTACCGTGTAGTTGAACACCCCCACCGGAGTGATGAATGCAGTTTTCCGCGCATCCTCGGGGTCCATCTTGATTTGGTTATACCCGCTGAAGCCGTCCATGAAACTGAACATGCGATGGCCCGCTGTTGAATCGATAAGCAAATCGATGTTGGGCAGTGGAAAATCGTCCTTTGGGCAGAAATGATTGAGATCCCGGAAGTCTACACAGATGCGAAGCTGTCCGTTCTTCTTTACCACTGGCACAATGTTGGCCAGCCATGTGGGATGATGATTTGGCTCTATGAACTTGGCATCCAGGAGTTTGACAATTTCCTGTTTGATCTTCACGTTAAGCTCCGGCCTAAAGCTTCTTGTGCTTTGCTTTACCGGTTTAGACCCTGGGATGATGTCTAAACGGTGCATGGTGATGCTTGTATCCAGCCCTGGCATCTCGTCATACTCCCATGCGAACACATCCTTGTATTCAGTTAGGAGCTGTAGCAGTCCTTGCTCTTCCTCGCTTGTGAGGTCTGCACTTAGAAAGACTGGCCTCTTCTTTTCCTCGTTCGGGCTGAGGAACACTTCCTTTAGCTCTTGCTTTTGTGGTCTGGACCTATCTTCCATGCATTCAGGTGCTTCTTTGAGCTTCTCGTCTGGAGTGCTCTGCATTGGCTCTTTCGTTACCGCGATCCGCTCGATTTGATTGATTTGCTCAGGGATATCCCCATGCCCGTGTGAGGACATCCCCGCGCACCTTCATATGCGATAGCACTTCTTCCCATTGGCGTAGAAACTCTCTATCTCCTTGCCTTCGGGGTCATGCTTTGCAATTCGCTTTAGTGTATACACACTCTTTCGCTGGTACGCGATCCGTGGCGCCTCTTCGCGTGTGGGCGGCTTTTCCTTGGCATCTTCTCTTGTCACCATTACTCCCGCTGGTGACTGATCCTTGATATCCTCCCATAGAGGTAAAGGAGTAGGATTTAATGGTCCGGGTGTTTGCTCGTCCGCCATCTCGGTGAACCACACCGCCTCGCTGAGATGTGCTTCATCCAAGTTGAATGGATTTGTCGAAGCCGGTATCTCGACTATTCTGTCGTTCCAGATAGCTTTCATAACCTGGTGAGCCGTTGAAGGAACCGCGTCGAAGCGATGAATCCAGGCTCGACCTATAATCATGTGATACGTAGTGTTCGCGTCAATGACATAGAACTTCGCTGAGCACTTGATTTTGCCAATCTGAACGCCCAGGCGGATCCATCCGACCGTCATTCTAGAGTCGCTTCCGAATCCCATCAGCGGAGATGGACGTCTGACGATCTTGTGCTCGGGGATCCCTGCTAGCTTCAGTGTGTGGAGCGAAACAACGTTGACTGCTGCTCCTCCATCGACGAATGCTCTTTTGAACTCGACGCCGTTGATGATGGCCGTCACATAGAGAGGCCTCTGGTGGCTCGCATCTGTCTTTTTGTCGCTGGCGGAAAAGGTCATAATCTTTTCCGTTGAGCGAGACGCCCTGATGACTTTCCCGTTGGAGACTACAAGATCTTCCTCGTAGTCCTCTGCTATCCTTAAGATCGCTTTCGTCATTTATGTCCGGCATTTCTCCGAGAAATTCATCTCGTCGAAGAATCTGCTGAAGCCGTGCGACCCCTTCATCCGGTCGACACGTTCATCCTCTGTGTCCATGCTGTAGTCGTCTTCATGGACCTCGGCAATGATGGGTAGACCATCCTCTGCGACTTCTTCCAAGTCTACAATCGAGATCATGGCGACCTCTTTCCCTTTCGAGCCTTGCTCCGCATGAGCAGGAAGCGGATTATTAAGCACATCCTTCCTGTGATCGCTGACGATCAGCTCGCCGTTCTTCATCTTTTGATTGAATACAATCCTGAGCTTCCTACATTCCGCTGTAGGATGCATGACCTTGCCGTGGTACTCGCACCACTTCGGGTCCCTCACCATCTCCTTGGGGGGTACTTTCTCGAGCGGCGGTAGGACACCGTCCTTGCGCCATTGCCTGCAGAGATCGCTTGCCTCCTCTACCGAACATGGCAGAGGTGGTACGTCGAAGTCCACCACCTTCGCCTGCTTCTGGGGTGAAACTGTATTGACCTCAGCTTCGCGTCCCCTCTTGTAACTGAACCTTCCGATTTTGTAGGTGGTGCCACTCGAAGATCGCTCCGGGGCGTTCTTCTTTTTCTGTCTCTCTACTATAGGCTCGATGTTCTTGGTGCATTCGATGAGCTTTGAAAACGTAGGTGTTTGCAGATTGATTAGCATACCTTTGTATTCATCTCGCATGCACTGCAGGCATATCTCTACGAGCCGGCTTTCGAGCATTGGATCTTTGCACTCCAAGGACTTCGCCCTGAATTTCTTAATGAAAGTGATCCCGTCCTCCTCGCGCTTCTGATACATCCGCGAGAGATGGATCATCGTCACCTTTTCTTCCATCTGGAAGAACTTGGTATAGAACTTCTGGACCATGTCGTCCCAAGTCTTCACGGATCCGGCTTCTAACGTTCGGTACCACTTGTACGCTACGTTCCCCAGAGATTTCGGGAACTCTCGCATCAGTAATTTGGGATCGGCTCCGTATGGCCCCATGACATCAATGAAACGCATGACATGCTCATGAGCGTTTCCGTTGACATCCTCGAATTTGTCCCATTTAGGAGCCTTATACCCCGCCGGGTTAGGCATGAGATAGATCTCTCGCGGGATGGGTGGATCGTTGTCTAGCTTTGGGATAATGGTATCCGCGAATGATTGGTGAGCCAGAATGGTGTCCATGCGCTTCTGTAGGGACGTCATGCATTCTGGAATGCTTCCCTCGGTAGCAGAAGGAGGGGTTGCCGCAGGCGGAGGCGACACATACGCCGCCGAAGGATTGGGGACATATTGACTACTCGCATTGCCCCAGATCGCCGTTGGAGGAGGCAAGGGGTACTGGGAAGCCAGGTTAGATGCCAAATCCGGAGGCTGAGGAGTGTGAGCGGTGAGAGGCAACATCTGAGCTGTTGACCCCTGAATTGAAGGCAGCTGCGTAGTCGCCGGCGGAGTCTGCAGATTAGGGTTTGGAGGTGTGGTTGACACTCCCAGTCCCGGAGCGGTAGGGGCTCCTCCTCCTTGAGGGACGGCGGTGGCTGGTGAAGGGTTCGGCGCAAGGGTGCCCAGTACGGCCAAGATCCGTTCTAGTTGCGCAGACTGAGCTTTGAGAGCTTTCGCCTGACTTTGGACAGTGGCGTCCAAGGACTCTAGCGTCGGTGTCTCGCCAGGAGTGGTAGGAGTACGGCGGGTCTCCTCTCCCGAGGCGGTTTCGGTGGAAGGCGATCTGTTGCTGATATCATCCTCCTGAGACATGGTTGCTTTTGTTGGTAAGTTCACGTCGGGTTCACCAAAATGTGCACAAGAGATTCCGGCGGGGAGACCTCCGTGTACACCGTATGTAGAGGATCAGAGATAGCACAGGAAGAGTTGGGTTGTGTGTAGGGAGAGAGTAAGGCAGTAGTAATGTCTGAGAGAGAGACAGAGGTTTGGCAGAGCTTCCGCGTATGGCAAGTGTGTTCTCCTTTGTATGGAAAGGTTAACGTCCTATATATAGCAGGGAACGTGACCGTTGTAGTGTGGTTAATGCGCCCATTAATGGTGGCTTAATTAGCTTAACCACAACGGCACGTTCGCCCTCATATATAGGGACCGTTACAGCACGTGGTGCGCGAATACCGGAACCGTTACGAGGTTGATCGGGTTTGACCGGATTGACCGGGTTTATGGAGCTCGTGCCATAAATCTCTCAAAGCAGTTACTAAAGGTCGCGCGCGGGCTTGGCTCGCACGCGACAGGGCTTACTCTAGCCTCCAAACCACTAAGTCCCTACAAGTCCCGTGCAGTGGTATGCGAGGGCTCTGTCTCGCAGCCCCCACATGGATCAGCTCGGCTGGTGATCCAGTGTGTATGGAGCACAATATGGTGTGCTGGATGGTTGCCACGTGGCCAAGATCCGTTAGCTCAGAAAGCACTATCTACAAGGAGCGATTCGAGTTAAGAACGTGAGCTTCGAAAGCTAGGGAGGAAAAGGAAAGAGGCTCAGGAACCAAGAGGTTGAATATTCAAAAACAAGTCTGCAGATTATTTCGTAAGAAATATAAGCATTTCGCACGAAATGCACGTGAAGTTGCGCAAAATTGTTGGGGAAAAATGCAAATTTTGAGACTTGGACTTCTACACTTCGACCTAAGGCAGCAACGGACCAAAATAGAGCATTATTGAGTGTCAAGACATCAAGGAGAGCAAGGATAAGCCATTGGGAACATCAAGTAGCATGGAGACAAGCCCGGATCAAAGCTTTCATCATATATTTTATCGTTTGATCTACTTTTCCTCTTGCTATCTTGTATGGAATATTTGAACATGTACTGTTTTGTTATGAGTTGCTAAACTCATACCTAGGCATCTATGGAGAGACTGGGGTTTATGTTTTGAGGATGTTTTTCCGGATTAGATGAACTTTCACGCTTAGGGTTTATGAGTGAATGAAGTTTGTTCTAGTTTCCATCATGTTAAGTTCTTATATCGACAAAGTAGGATCAAGATGGATGATGTTTATTTTTTCTTTCTAAATTCAAGAATAAAATTGGCTTAAATATGATCTTAGTTAGCAAATATCTCGTTTACTGTGCTTAATCCTTAGCAAGTTAGGAGTCATGACCCAACCATTCTATATAACTAGTGAGTGTGTGAAAGCAACTCTACCCTATTTGAGATGAGTAAACGATTGCATGCCTAATCAATGAGACCGAGAGGTGAGTTGAGTAGGAATGGCTAGAAGATGGTAGATTCGGTAGGACATAGTGAGTGTTTGTGTGAAAATGGTCTGAAAGGACTTCGTTGCCTTACATTGTCATTATCCTACTAGAACGTTTTGATAACCAGAGTGGCCTGAGAGGGACAGGATGGTGCCAAAACATAGAGCGACAAGAGACTTATAGGTAATTTTCAGTGCTATTACCCAGTGTAGCTAAATGAGTTATAGTGTTAGAACATGGAATCTGGAATCGTCAAAACTGCTCTAGGTGACCTATAGATTGCCTAGTTTCTCCCTCTTAATTTAATCAAATCATTTCTTTCACGCTATTTAGTTACAATTGCTAGTCACTTGATTGAGGGTGACAACACTCATTCTCTAAGACCCTTTTTACCGGTTATTCTAGTAGATTATTAATCTAAGAAGTAGTAAACACCTTCCCTTGGATTCGATGAATCAGATTCCCAAATACTCCATTATATTACTTGACCGCATTCTTGCGCAACTACGAGTAATATAGACACTTCACCCTTCTGGTGGTTCCACCAAAGTCCACACTTTGTTGTTATACATGGATTCCATTTCGGATCTCATGGCTTCAAGCTACTTTTGAGATTTTGGCCGTTTCATGGCTTCTCCATAAGTATTACGCCCATCATCCATGAGTAGTAGGTCACCGGGCTCAGTCACGAGAAGTCCATCCCTCTCTGGCTCCTGACGTACCCTACTTGAGCTACGAAGTTCTTGTGTTACTTGAGAAGGCTGCTCCACAACATCTTGGGGTTCCCTCTCATGTTCCATTGTAGGACCAGTGGTTTGTGTTTCTTTAACTTCTTCAAGTTCTACAGTCCTCCCACTGGTTTCTTTAGAGACAAACTCTCTTTCTAGAAACACACCGGTCCGAGCAACAAACACTTTGTTCTCGATTGGATTGTAGAAATAATATCCTTTGGTTTCCTTAGGATATCCCACAAACTTACACTTATCCGACTTGGGTCCGAGCTTGTTTTGATTGTAAACGTTTTACAAAGACATCACAACCCCAAATCTTCATAAAATACACAAGGTACGCCTCCCAGTCCATATCTCATACGGGGTCTTCATGACTGATGTCGATGGAACACGATTAAGGGTAAAAGTTGCAGTTAATAAAGATTGTCCCCAAAACGATATCGGAAGATCAGTCTGACACATCACAGATCGAACCATGTCCAACAGTGTTCGATTCCTCCTCTTGGACATGCCATTCCACTGTGGAGTTCTGGGTGGAGTGAGTTGGGTCAAGATCCCACACTCTCTAAGATGGTCGTCAAACTCTTGGCTTATGTATTCTCCTCCACGATCAGATCGTGGAGCCTTAATACTCTTGCTAAGTTATTTCTCTACTTCATTCTTAAACTCTTCGGAAATTTCAAAGGATTTGGATTTAGCCTTCATAAGGTACACAAATACATATCTATTGAAGTCGTCTGTAAATGTAATGAAATAAAGATAACCACCTCTGGCAGCCGTGGCAATGGCCCACACGCATCATTATGTATGAGTGCTGATTGCTCACTAGTCCTCTCACCTTTATTCTTGAAAGGAGACCTAGTCATTTTTCCCAATAATAAAGCCTCACATGTTTCATATGATTCATAATTAAATGAATCTAGGAATCCGTCCTTATGGAGTCTAGAGATGCGGTTTTCGTTTATGTGGCCCAAAAGACAATGTCATCGATAAGTAGGATTTAAATCATTAGCTTTAATCCTCTTGGTATTTACGTTATAGACAGAATTATCTAGATCAAGGATATATAATCCATTAGACAAATGAGCATTACAATAATGCAAATAATCTAAATAAATGGAGCAACACTTGTCCTTTATTGTGACAGAAAAACATTTCTTGTCCAAACAAGCAATAGAAATAATATTTCTGCTCATATCATGAACAAAATAACAATTGTATAATTTCAAAATAAGTCCTAAAGGTAAAAATAACTCATAAACGTCTACGGCTAATGCAGCAACTCCTGCTCTATTCCTTACGCGCAAGCCTATCTCCCCTTTATCCAGTCGTCTGCTTCTCTTTAGATCCTGCACATTTCGGCAAATGTGAGATCCACATCCAGTATCCAATACCCAAGATGACGAGATTAACATATTTAAATCCATAACAATAGTACTAGGTGGTAGTAGAATCACTATTCTAAGCCTTTTATCTTCCAGATACTTCGGGCAGTTCCTCTTCCAATGACCAGTCTGACTACAATAGTGACATGTGCATTTGACAACCCCACCATCAGGTTTCAAGGTAACTTCCTTGGTTTTAGAAACTGCCTTGCCTTTCCCTTTGGAGGTCGAAGCAACTCGCTAGCTCTTTCCTTTGTTAACCATCGGTAAGTCCTTGCCTTTCCCTTGTTTATGCTCTGTTCAGCAGTCCTCAACATATTGAGCAAGTCTGGCAGAGTTTTGTTGATCTCATTCCTGTTATGGTTCATAATGAACTGGCTATAACTACCCGGCAACGATTTCAGGATGAGATCAGTAGCCAACTCTTGGCTGAATAGAAACCTCAGACGTGCGAGATTCTCCAAGTATTTTATCATGCACAGTACATGAGGTCCCACTAGGTTTCTCTCTGTCAGATGAAATTTGAACAGTGCCTTACATACTTCATACCGCTCATGCCTTGCTTGCTCTTGGAAGAGCTGTCTCAAATGTATGATCATATCATATGCCTCCATGTTCTCATGTTGCTTATGAATCTCAGAGTTCATGGTACAAAGCATTAGGCAAGTCACATCATTAGAATCGTCAACAATATTCTGATGTTCCTTCCTTATGGTGGTTGTAGCATTTTTTATTGTCAGAGTAGTTGTAGCATTGGCAGGTGGTGGTTTTGGAATTGGCTCCTCTAGAATGTACAGCTTCTTTTCTTGCTTGAGAAAAATTCTAAAGTTTTTGTACCAGTCTAGAAAATTGATTCCAGACAGCTTGTTCTTCACAAGGACTGGTCGTAGCTAGATTAACGATGTAGTTTGATTGTTTGCCATTGGAATTCTACAAAATGAGAAATATACAAGTTCTAGTATTTGTGAGCAATTAACTACATTTAATAAAATCTAGATTGTTAAATAAAGCTCCCACTATTTTTCTCGAATTAATAGCTCTCACCATTAATGCGGAAAATATCATATATTTTCTAGTGGGACAAGATCCAAATTTCACTTCTTCTTGAGCTTGCTTTGACAAGTCACCCAAAAATTAGTTATTTAGGTAGGAACACTTTCCGATTGCATCCTATGCAACTCTTCGTTCAGTTGGGCAAATAACTCCTTATTTATCTATCACATAGAGAATCCCAATTGCCTTGCCTCTAAGCTTTCTGTCCTATTGAAGTAGCTTAGTTGCATTCAACCTCTTACTTCAAAAACTGTGCATTACTAGCTTGTGTCATTGCGCCATGTCATGATAAATTGAATCACCTTATTTGGCAAGCGTGCGTTCAATACATTATGATCTTGACAGTGTTAAGTAATAGAAGGAAAAATGTAATTTTATTGTTGAGGGATTTCCTTGTCAATTTTAATTGTTTTGTTGATCCTATCAACTGATCTAATTATTCGGATTGAGCAATCCCAAATAAAAGATCCAACTGTTTAATTATTATCTCGTTACGTTTTGCATGCATCATCCATACATCAAAAAATAAATAACAAGACAATAAATAAATGAAACGTGATGTGGATGTGGCCACCTAAAACTAGGATATTCTCAAGCCAATGAGAATATCAATAAGCCCTAAAACAGCAAGCTCGTCTCCATGTGCCTTCGTCTTTTAGTCCATGCGTCCTAGCTTGTGGAATAATGCCATCTTGTGTTTTCTTCAATCTTTGATCTTTTTCTCCATGCCTTGACTAAATTCTATCTATCCAATTCTACCTAGCATCTAAACTAAATAAAGGAACCTCATAGGGGAGGGAGAAGATGACACGCAGGCCGTAAAATCAATTAATTACATTAATTACAATAAAACCAAAACCACCAAAATAAATATCAACATCATCCAAAACGAAGGCCACATCCAATTACCATGCGATAAATCAGTTAATACAGTTAAAATCCAATTTTAACGTTCTTGGTCAATTTTAGTTGAATTTGGGATTTTCGAGGGTCAAAACGGTCAAACGATCGCGCCAATCCTTATAGGCCGAACCGGGCCAAACCGGTCGGACCAGCCCGCACGGTCAAACCGGCGGCTGGTCGAACCCAGTAGGCCGTTCTTCCATGCGTACACAAGGGGGCGGGTCATCATGGCCGAACCCCTACAGGGCTAAAACCCAAAAAAAAATCCCTTCCTTGTAGGTTGATTTCCAATTGTGGGTAAAAACAACTTTTTCCCCAATTGTTCCCAAACCATAGATTTTCAAAACCCCAAAACTCACATCATATGGGCACAAAAATCTCCAAACTTTATACGATCTGTAAAATTGGCTCATTCTCTACTGAATCATATTCAGTTTGCATCATTATGCCAATATCAGTTTTACTCGAAAAATAACGACACGGTGTAAAAACTGATAAAACAGTAACACATAAATCACGTTATGTGCTACGACATGTAGCTCTGTTACCACTGTAGGGTTTTGATGCAGGTTAATCAGCGAAAATACAATAAAACATTCCCGATCAAGACCCTCAATGAATCGCAGGACAAGTCATCGTAACATGATAAAAGAAAACGATGTGTACCTTGTTTGTCTAAATGATCACGACGTAGAATGATGTCCACGTCTCTACGAATATCCACAACTAGGTTTGTATACTGGAACCCTCTTCACATCTTAGTGCTAGCTACACGAAGAAGGAAGCAGAAAGAGATCATGCAAAACGGAGCACCAAGGCCTAGCTCCTCCTAGTGGCCGACGACAGTGAGCGGGCGGATGGGTAGGGTTCGTACCTACTTGTATATATCTCCTTGCTTTGTTATTTCTCACAGTAATGGCTCACTTAATAAATATTAGCTAGAATTGCCCTTTTATAATTAATAACTCCTTATTAACTACAAACTAGCCCCAATACTGTTCTTGTCCATACACGGGTTAGTCCACTTTGCAAACTAGTCCTACTAACTTTGCATGTGGTTGTGTATTGATCCATATGGTGTGTGACCCTGTAGGTTCCTATTTAATTGGTAGTAACAATTATGAACATAGAGCGGTGTCCGCAACACATCTACGTCACCCAATAAATAGAAATAGTTAGTGATCTGACAAACCTTGTTCCCAATGTTATATGTCCCTTTGTCTCTATTTCCGGATTGGACATGAGACATAATTGTCACACTCATAATCCATAGTTTCTCGATCCTGAGAGTAGGCTTATCCAAGCAGATAACATTAATATCTCATATTGATTTATCTGAGTCTGGCCAGACATTCCATAAGCTCTACCCCTCGAGTGGTTGTGGGTATTTGCTCCCATTATGTAGGAGGGACAAATCCTCTCTACATCACTACCATCTCTCAACTTGCTTCCTATTATGTCCGATAACTACCTATATTGCTACCCAGTCACGATGTAGCGTTTGACGAGATCAAAACAGAGTATTCCACAACTAGATTATCTAGTGACTTCAAGTCTAAGGACTACAACAACATTAGCACTACGAGAAGCACTTGTGACGTTGACATAATCTAATGTAGCCTTAGCGTTGTGGGTCAACCCAGTATGCCACTACTTATAATGCATACCCATGTGTTAGATTTGATATCTCCATATCAACCAACCCACATAATAGTCTATAGTGATTGTCCTATTAATCAATATACCGGACTAGGGATATTCAAGATAAACAACAAATTGTAATCTAAGGACTTCATTATATTAAATATCTCCATAAATAATAAAATGAATATTCAAGACAAAAACAACGTTCACACTAAACATAGATTGCATTTAGGAAATCTAATCCAATACCTGCAATACAGAGTTAGCTAACAATCCATAAAAAATAACTTAGGCAAATGATAAGATCAAAGCATGTTATAACACATAATTAGTTTGTCTTTCATCATATAATATAGCATGGTCAAGTGTAGGAGATTAGAGAATGCATATGAGTAAGAACTCCCCCCTTAGTTTATGTTGTGAAGTTTTCAAGGCTTTGAAAACAACTTTGAACTTACAATTTCCCCCTTGATGAAAGACAAAACCAACTATTATGTTTGAACTGTATTTCTAGAAAAGATATACATTAGTAGCATAGTATATAAGATCAAAAACAAATAGCAATGCCAAAAATTATAATAGCTGAATCAAAATCAAACTAAATAACCAATTCAAAACTAACTAAGCAGTTTGACAGTTCATCACAATTGCTTCCACAAATCCAAAACCATATCTCCCCACAACCATAGAATATCTCTAAATTTCTCCCCTTTTTGAATTTCATCAAAAAAGTGAGAAAATGTCGGATCAAATTATTTTGTAAACTTAAAAAATTAATAGAAATAGAAGTTTTGAAAGAAGAGAGAGGATTTTCAAGCCTTTGAAAAGAAGAAAGAAATGATGGATTCAAGGCTTTGGATCGTCATCTATCTTAGGCTCTGCAGCATCTTCTTGATCCCTTTCTTCTTCCTCTTCTTCCTCATTTTGTTGTTGATCTTCTTCCTGTGCATGCTCTTCTTGTGAAACTTCTTCATCAGGCTCATCAGCCACCACATTATCCTCAAACAAGTCATCTGAGTTGACAAGTGTTGGAACCCATCCTTTCTGTTTCTTCTGTTGTAGAGCTTCTTTGAGTAGCAACCCTAAGTCAATATTGTCTTTCTTACCAGGTTCCTTATTCTTAGCAACCTTTTCCCCATCATCCTTATCCCCAACAAACTTATCCCTAGTACATTGCTCATCAGATAGGTCCTTGGTAGATCCTTACTTCCTTGAACCTTCTGGAGCTTGTGTATCCTCTTCTTCCACATGTACCAAGTTAATGCTCTTGAAAACACTCTCAATCATGTAATTAATCTGCCTGAACTTAGTACTCAGCTGATACCGTCCCTGCTTTAGCTCATCCAGTTCAGTTTCGATAAATTCCAACTTTGGAAGAACTTGAGACTGGTCTTGAGATGTGGAAGATAGAGGCTAATGGAGTGGTTAAGGAATTAGGCTCTGAAAACATCCTGGCCTTCAACTCATCAACAGAAAATTCTGAGTAGAATTTCCATTCTCCCTCACTGGTTTGCACAAATCCAATCCTTTGAAAAGACTTCTCATCTATCACTCCAAAACTAGTAGTGATTGTCTCTTCCTTCTCAACAGGTATGTCTAGATGATGAAAGAAAAGTGGGAGGAGGTTGGCATAGGGTAGAGGATGTTCCTTGTTATTAATACAACAGTACATCATGTGTCCCATTTCAATGCTTGGCAGGTCAATCTCATATCCATGCATCACCAAGTACATCAGATACAACACCCTATCTGATAGCAATTTCTTAGAATTCTCTTTTGGTACCACACACCTTATCAGGATAGCAAACAAGATTTTGGCTTCAACAGTTAACACAAAATGAGTTAACTGCTTAGAGGTAGAGGATACATTAGGAAAAAAGAACTCTTCCTTAGCCATCCTTATACCATCACTCTTTCTAGGATAGTTTTCTGAATTGTACCTCTTTGGACAACCCAAGACTCTAGCAAATTCAGCATGAACTTACTCCATATCAATACCCGCTACGTTAAATGATACAATTAAACCCAAAGCATCCAATTGTTTCAGATTCAGGTAAACGAGTCTGGTAAGCCTAGTGTATGCAATCTCAGAGGGGTTTAGGATTTTCCAAATTGAACTCTGTTTCAATCTCCTAATACACTCCAAATCCATATTATCCGGCATGCTAATACTGATCATACTACAGTAAGAAATTGGACTAGAGGCAAATCCATCTTACCAAAATCCATGAGAAGCAGCCAATGATGAGAAAGATATTCTTACCAAAAGATGATCTCTTTTCAGCGTTGTCCTTCTCCGTGTAATAGCCTTCCCTTTGTCTTTTTCTGATCTCTGTATCTCCTTCCCCTTGTCTAATTTCTGAGCTATCTTTACCTTCTTCACCTTTCTTGGACTTTAATCTGAACAACCTTTTTTCAGAAGTAGCTACTTGATCTGAATTCATCTTGTTGGAAGTAGCAGTATGATCATCCTTGTCCTTTTTTGCTTTTCTTCTTCGGAGGAGGAGTGGGCTACTTTGGCACACTGACATTCTAGAACCGGATTTTTCACTGATACTTGAACTTCTTATTTACCTTTTCTTTTCTTCCCTGTGTTCTTATTTGAGCTTCCAGCTATCTTGATTCTTTGATAAGATCTTCGTGAATCCAAAGGGTTTGGGTTTAGAAGAGAAAAGGCGAGAAAGATGGAAGAGATGGAGAAAGTAGAGAAGATATATACGGAAGAGTTGGAATGAAAGAAGGAAACTAAATATTTCCAAATATTAGAGGAAGGAAAGTTTGTTTGAAATGCAAACTCGTGTGGAAAGGAAACAGTATTATACTAATTTGAAAAAAATCTGTTTTGTGAGGTAAGAAATAATGTCAGGCAATTATCTACAAAGATAACACCCAACATTAGTGATCCATCATTAATATATATATATATATATATATATATATATATATATATATATGGTATACAGATTTATATTCAAAGCTTTGAAAGGATTTCAGGGTTTTGAAAAAACTGTTATACTGCAGACAATAATTTCAAGGCCTTCAAAAGTTTTTCAAGGCTTTGAATAACTTTTCAAAACAGTGAAACACAAAAAATTTACCTAATGCTCCCGCTAAACAAGTGCTTCTTTATTCAACATGTCAAGTTCTAATCTCACGGCTGTGAATCTATCCTCTGACAGTGGTTTAGTGAAGATATCTGCAAAATGCAAGTAAGTTGGCACAAATGATAGAGATACATCACCTTTCTCCACATGGTCTCTAATGAAGTGATGTCTAACATCAATGTGCTTAATCCTTGAATGATGTACCGGATTCTTTGTAATTTAGATAGCACTAGTGTTGTCACATTTGATGGGGATATCTCTGAAGTCATAACCTAGATCTCTTATCTGTTGAGCTATCAACAGCACTTGTGAGAAGCAAGCTCCTATTACTATGTATTCAGCGTCTGTTGTTGATAAAACTACTGAATTTTACTTTTTTAAAATGTCAGCTTATCAGAGATGATCCAAGGAATTGGCAACAACCCGAGGTGCTTTTTTTGTCAATTTTATATCCTGCAAAATCACCAACTGAATAGCGACATAGAGAGAAGTGAGACTGCTTAGGATACCAAAGCCCTAAGTCTTTGGCACCGTTGAGATATCTGAAAATTATTTTGACAACAACGAAGTGAGACTCTTTGTGATCAGCTTGGAATCTAGCACACATACACGCACTAAACATAATGTCTGGCCTACTTGCAGTAAGATAGAGCAGTGAACCAATCATACATTTGAACTCTTTCTGGTTCACACTCTTACCATTTTTATCCTTGTGTAAGGATAGTGTAGAGCTCATGGGAGTTTTGGCTACCTTGGATTGAGACATATTATACTTGTTCAGCAAATCCTTGGTGTACTTATTATGGTGTAGGAAAATTTCTTTCTTCATTTGATGTACATGAAGTCCAAGAAATTTTTTTAGCTCTCCCATCAAGCTCATCTCAAGTTCAATGCTCATAAGACTAGAGAAATCATTGGAAAGAAAATCATTAGTAGCACCAACCAGAATATCATCAACATATACTTGTAACATTAAAATGTCTTTCTCATGTGTCTTTATGAAAAGAGTATTGTCTACTAAGCCTCTTTTGAAATTATTTTCAAGTAGTACTTTTGAGAATCTTTCATACCAAGCTCTTGGAGCTTGTTTGAGGCCATAAAGAGTTTTGTCAAGCTTATAAACAAGATTTGAAAACTCATCACTTTTAAAACTAGGAGTTTGAGAAACATATACTTCTTTGTGCAGATAACCATTTAGAAATTCACATTTAACTTCCGCTTCAAAATTTTTGATGTTCTTATGTGATGCAAATTAAAATAACATTCTCATTGCTTCCAACCTGGCCACAGGAGTAAAAGCCTCCTGATAATCTATACCTACTTCTTGGTTGTAGCCTTGAGATACTAGTCTTGCCTTATTCCCGATAACCTTATCATTTTCATCCAGCTTGTTTCTGAACACCCACCTTGTTCCAATTACAGCCTGATCTTTGGGGAGGAGGAACTAGATTCCAGACTTTGTTCCTCTCAAATTCATTCAACTCACTTTGCATTGCAATGATCCAGTCTGCTTCTTGTAGTGCTTCTTTCACATTCTTAGGTTCTACAAAAGACACAAAAGCATTAAAAGCACACAAGTTGTTTAACTGAGATCTTGTTTGTGTACCACTGGATGGATCAGAAATGATGTTTTCTGCTGGATGGGATGACATATATTTGAACTTTTATCTCTGTGTCCAGGGTTCTGGTTCTCCAGGAATCTTTTCAATGCCTTGAGAGCTTGATGTAGTGGATTGACCACGCTGTGTTCATTGAGGTCATGATTCAAGGGTTTGAGAGCCACTTTCAAAGCTTTGAAAATATCTTATGTTTTCCTGCATGTTAGTCTTAGAACCATTCTCTGTATCTTCTTCATCCTCTGAATCATGCTTGTTCAAATTGAAGTCCGTAAAACCTTCACTTAAAGAACCATCATTGCTTTCATCAAATATAACATGTATTCTTTCCTCAGCAAGCTTAGTTATCTTATTGTAAACTCTGTAGGCGTTGCGAGTCAATGAATAACCAAGGAAAATACCTTCATCACTGCTGGAGTAAAACTTACCAGTTATCCTTACCATTGTTGTGAACAAAATAAGTACAGCCAAAAGGTTTGAAATATGAAATATTTCGCTTTCTGTCAATGAAAAGTTCATAAGGAGTCTTCTTTAAAATAGGCCTAGTCAGGCACCTGTTTAAAATGTGATTTGCAGTATTAATAGCATCTGCACAAAAAGACTTCGACAATTTGTTTTCTAAAAGTATTATCCTAGACATGTCCTCAAGAGTCCCGTTTTTCCTTTCAACTACACCCTTTTGTTGAGGAGTTATAGGAACAGAAAAGTTGTGAGAAATATCATACTTAGCAGAGAATAAATCAAACTCCAGTTTATCAAATTCTCTGCCATGATCACCCTTATTGAAACAATACAAGTTTTTCAAAGTTTGTAGATCTTTACACATTTTTGAAAATTCAGACAGTGCCTCAATTTTTCTCTTAAAAACATTACCCAAGTAAATCTAGAGAAATCATCTGAAATAACCTGCATATACTTCTTACCCTTTGGAGTTGGAACTGTCATAGGACCACACAGATCCATATGAAGCAGTTCAATAGGTCTAGTTGTACTTACAAAGTTCTTAGGCTTGAATGAGCTCCTTGTCTATTGTCCTTGAGTACAAGCCTTGCATACCTCTTAATCCTTAAAGATGATGTACGGAAGTCCTCTGAACAGGTCTTTATAGACTAGTTTGTTCAGTGTATGCAAGCCGACGTGTCCAAGCTTTATGTGCCAAAGCTTTGAATCCTCTTTCAAACCCTTGAGACATTTCAGACTTTCTCCTGCAACTTTTATAGTATTCAAGAGTAAACATTGTTTGGCCTTTGAGCAGTGAGAATGCAATCGCCAGCTTTTTCATCCTGCATCACACATTTCTCCTTGTCCAAAATAACCTTATTACCTTTATCACAAAGTTGAGATACACTAAGAATATTAAACTTTAGACCATCTACAAGATAAACATCTGAAATAGAATTTTCAAAACCATTACCGACTTTGCCAATTCCTATGATATTGCATTTACCATTGTCACCAAGTGTGATTGTCCCTACTGATTGTTCTTTAAGTTCAGTTAATAAAGAAATATTGCCACTCATGTGCCTGGTGCAACACTATCCATAATCCACTTCTGCTCTTTGCTTTTCGTGACAATCTGCAAACACCACTCACTATCTTACCCAGCTGTTAGACCAAGTGTGATATTTGAATTCATATTGAGGTTTTGTTCTTGTGAAGGGACTGTCATCTTAACATGACCAATCTTGCCACAGTAAAAAACATTTTGGAGAATGTCTGCTACCTGCTTTCAGAAATGGGTATTGTTCTTTCTTAGAAAGTTTGGATTATATCCAATACCATTTTTGTGGACAGAATGCAAACTTCCTCCAAGAATCAAGTTGAGATTGTGTTCAGATCCAGCAAATTTTGTCACAACATTCTTAGAGTCTTGAAGTTTCTCAGCCAGAAGATTCTTTTGTTCCTCTAATAAGGTTGTCCCTGAAAAGAGAGTTCTCTATTATAACTTATTTGACTTGAGTTTTTAAAGCTTTGAAATTGGTTTCCAAAACTTTAAAATCTCTTTCAGTCTTTGCCCAAGAAATTTCAAGATTCTTGTTCAGGCAAACTAATTGCGAATTCTATTTTGCTTGCTCATGAAATTTCTCCTTTAAAGACTTGATTTCATTTAAGTAGTCTTCTTCATTCAAAAGTATTGCTTTCAAAATTTCAGAAAGTACATTTGCGGGTTTAAACATTAGACTATTCACCATTATCTCAATGTTCTTTTCTGAGCTTTCATCATGCTTGGCCATAAGACATAGGTTGGCTCGATCTTCTTCAGAGTCTAATTCACTTCAAGAATAAGAGTCATTCCAGGAAGCTACCACGGCCTTCTTCCTTCTATCATTGTCCTTCTTTTGAAAGTGCTTAATTTTCTTGTGAGGGCAATCTTTGACCAAATGTCCTGCATCACCACACTCAAATCATTTCAATACTTTAGATTTATTTACATGGGAAGAGGACTTACCTTTTTAGCCCTTGCTGCTTGAAGATCAGATTTTTTCTCTTCTGAAGTCTTTGCTTCCAAAGTTCTTCTTCATCTTGAGAATCCTTGTCAAGGCTTTGTAAATGAGAGCAAAATGATTCAAGTCTTTGAGGTTGTTCACTCTCTTTGGCCTTGAGTGCCAGATTCTTGACACTCTCTGGTATTTCTCTATTAGCTTCACTCATGGAGATCTCATGTGTGAGTAGATTTCCCTGTAAATCATCTAGTTAGAGAGAGGACATATCTTGAGATTCTTCAATGGCTATAGTCTTTTGTTCACATTTGGCTTTGGGAAGACTTCTCGAGATCTTTCTGAATTTCTCTTCATTGGAGAATGATTTCCCCCAAGTAATTTAGATTGTTGGCAATGTCAGTAAATCTCTTAAACATGTCCTTGATGGATTCATATCCATTCATCTTGATCAATTCATACTGTCTAAGGAATATGTTGATCTTTGTTTTCTTCACTTGACTGGTTCCTTCAAAAGTGACCATCAGTTTCTCCCTGATCTCCTTAGAAGTCTTGCAGGTAGATATCATGTTGAATTCATCTGCATTCAAAGCACAATATAAAAGATTCTTGGCTCTATAATTTTTGAAAGTTGTTATATTTCAGAAGTAGAGAGATTTTTTAGGTTTGGGAGTTTTAATCTCATTCTTTTGTGTAGAATATGTGAGGTCCATTGTGGATAATGGACCACAGTTCAATGTGCTGATCAATGATGAACATTTTCATAATAGCTTTCCAGTGTACAAAATTGTCTCCACAAAACAGAGGAGGTCTGTTAGCAGCTCTTCCCTTGAGAAACCACCCCTACATTACTCATGATCACAAGATTGTTATAATTTGTACATTGATACAAGCGCTAGTACCAATTGAAGATTTTATGCAGGTATGCAGTTACTTGATCAAATACTCTGGAAGGGGCGGGGGGTTGAATAGAGTATGGAAACTTTTGCTAAAAGTGTGGTTTTAGAACAAATGAGAAGAACTTGAAGTATTTCAAAGCTTTGAACTCAGTTTCAAGGCTTTGAACCCAAAACAGACTGTTTAAAAGAAACTGAGTATTTTCAAAGCTTTGAGCAGAAACCAGTTTTGAAGCAGTCTTGAAGACAAGTAATAAACAGCAAAGTGAGAAAATGAACAAAGTGACTGTTACGAAGTTCGGTCCCAAGTGACCTACTTTCCTCCAGAGGGATCTAATCCCTGTAGTATTTCAACAAATTCTTATTTATCAAAATCTAATCCCTAGATCTCGGGCCAAGAGAATTGTCTTACTTTTTTTCAGCTTGTGGTTCTTCCTAACCTATCTAGTAACAGCTCTAGCTAACTGTTACAATAAGAATACCAGTTGTTCCTCTTGAACAACTTAACTCTATGAGATGATTAAGCAATAACACAATTGTATACAAGGAAATCCTCGGGAGAGATCCAAGTGTACACCTCAAGTAGGGGATGAGAGTATGAAAACAGAGAAGTGTAGGGTGTGAGTAGAGAGAGAGTAAGCAATGGTAATTGTGAGAGAGAGAGACAGCTTAATGACAGAAGGAACCAGATTCAAGAGCCTTGCAATGGAGGGCTAACGATCCTATATATAGTCGGGAAGTGACCGTTGTAAAGAGGGTTAATGCAACATAAATGGCGGCTTAATGATAGCCCCTGTGTTCGACACGAAAATAATCGCAAGTATAGGATATCGTCTCAAGTAATAAAATCCGGTAAGTCCGGAGTCGAATCCACAAGGAGAAGAGGGCTAGAAAATGACTTGTCAAACTAGCAATAGCGAGTAGAAAACCGACTAACTAAGCGATAAAAGAAATCTCTCAATGGCTTTAGAGCTTTCTAAGCTATCAAATCCACCACAAGGGATGGAGCAAGTTGTGTTTGAAACTAGAAAATAAAATAAACACTAATAAAATTACTAACACTACGATTCAAGAGAGTGGAGTTGGGTTAATTGATTTCGCTAAAAAATTTGCTAGTGAAGTTCAACACCCAAAATTTGTATGAAGCGACGAAACATGGATTCTGAAGCAAACGCAATCATCTGGCTCACGAATTCAAGAAAGAAACCCAAAATCGAGTCATGTCAAGCACCAAGGATATGTACTCCTCTAAGTGAGTCCATATACAAGATCAAGCCACAATTCGGATTTGTCTTTCGACACACGAATTCAATGAATTCGACATCCAAACATTTTGAAACTTGAAGAAAAATTGAAAATCTCACAACAAGCCATCCAACTTCATCAATTAACCCAACAAAGAAACTATCTACTCATGTTCTTGAGTTGAAGAATAGATAAACATTCATATCCAAATATAATTTCACTAGATTTAAGCTCAAAACTTCAAGAATACACAAGTTCTTCTCAAAATCAACCCCAATACACAAGCTATAGTTCAAAGTGAAGATAAAACCAACCTTGAATCAATTAAAAACTAATCAAAATGAGATTATCTATCAACTAAAGCAGCTAATAGCTGCTGCTACAGTAAACGAAGAACACAGCAGAAGCAAGAACAAGGCATAAACAGTTCCGAAAACCACCCACAAATGGATCAAAATCAACTCCTCTCTCCCTCTCTTCCTCTTTCTAGTGACTCTTGGCCCTGATTATGCTCAAAAGTGAGCTCAGGTGCACAAGAACAAACCCATAATTGGGTAAAAATCGGAGAGAGAGAGAGGAGAGAACAGAGTCGTCGTTGAGCACTGTGTGGAGCCGATGGTCTTCAGAGGGATTTCTTCTTCTGCATCTTCGGTTTATATAGGCGATGGGGGAGGGTTTCGTAGCCTCCAAGGGATCATCCTCACCCTCCAATTTGAAACAATATTTTCTGAATCGTTGATTTACAGCCCCTTCAAGAACCCTAGGCGAATTGGAGCTTTCTAGGATGCTTCGTTTTGGGCCGAATCAAAGGGTGGGTTTGATAGAGGGTCGGATAGGGAAGAGAATGGGACCGTTTTCACTCAATTTGGTGAAGATTTGGGTCGGTTTTGATGCTGGTTCGAAGCTTCGGAGAGCTTCCATGGTTGTCTTCTGTGTGCTCTGGTCGCGAAGGAGGAAGACAACGCGTTTGTGATGAGATGTTGTCTTGAAAATTGCAAAAAGCCCCCCTAGGTTTGCTGATACTTTTTAAAATACCCCGGGCTCTTCTTAAAACTTTTAGAATACTAAAATTGCATCCCAGATCCATTAAGAACACCACACTGCAGCCCTTAAATATTTTTGAAAGCTCCACTATAGCCCCAATCTCGTTAGATTATCTTCAAATAAGCCCCGTTGATGTAACTTTGTCCTTCTTCCTTCACTTTTCTTCTCACTTGGACCCTCAAATCTTCAAAAAATATTCAAATCAAGCGCTCCAAGTTTCTTTAATTCGTCGTTTGGCCTTCCTAGGCTAGTCTCTTGAATCGCCTCTTGAGTTTTTGTGGAATATTTCCTTGAGTTCCAACGCGCAATATTCCTACAAAATAAGGAAATTCCACACAAACTAAAGTAACAAGCATAAGTCTAGAAATAGGGTTATAATACACAAGTTACACATAAAAGTAAGCTATCAAGAGTTCAATAACATACTAAAATGTGCAATTTACGATCCTTAACACACACCCCAACTAGCCTTTTGCTCGTCCTCGAGCAAAGAGAGCGATATAAGTAGTAAACTAGTTAAGAACCAATCATGAGAGACACACACTCAACTAGACTAGGCTTGACTCAATTCTAGACTCAAATATTTACCAACACACACACACACACATTATCTATCCTAAGTGAGAACTCAAAGAAAATAAAATCCTAAAGATTACTAGCTAATTTTAATTTATTTATTTTTTGGTGGGGGAAAAAGAAGAATGCACAAATGTCTCCTCAAATAAATTCTCAAAGTCCAAAAAGATTGAGAAAGAAGCCTATGGGCATCTAAGCATATACTCATACAAATGTGGGCGGTGTTTGGTAGAAGGTGACTCATGCGATCCACAAAACTTGTTAATTAAGTCCAATTCGCAAGAAAGTATGCCTTAAAAAATAAGGATCACATGAAACTAGTCATTCTCATACTTATTCAAAAGCACCAATGTAGGATGGACTTCGAAAGCTTTGAACAAAAACGGGTTTTAGAATGGGGGATGTGGTCGGGGGCTTGTATGATCCATTTTTGGATTTTTGGGAGGTGGTGCGATTTATCATCATCTTTTTTCGATATTTATAGCATTAACACATTTTTTTTCACCTCCAATCCTAGGCTCTCCAAGACCCACAACAAAATAGAGGAATATACAAGTAAGTGGGCTTTTTAAGCTAAACCAAGGGATCTATCTAGGTGGTGACGTAACATTATTACCAGACACCCCTCTATTTCTTAGGCTTCGCATGGGGTGCCATTGGTCAGCACCACTCCAATGGGCTACGAGTTTCCACCGCAAAAACGATTAGAATAAAATCTTTTTGTGAAGTTAAAATAGCTTTAGAAAATGAACCCTTCATCAAAAGTAGAAGACGTCAAAGTTTATGTGATCAACTTAGCTTGAAGGACTTAAACATGAAACGTAAATTTAGTGTTTCGCTTTGTTAGAACGCATGATATCGCGGAATGTGGGATATTGGGGTAGATGTATTGAGTATAAGCAAATAATTCCTTATTAAAATAAAAATAAAAAGAACATGGACTAAGAGATTTCATTATTTGAAAACATCTAGCTTTCCAAAATTCTCCCTTTTCACTTTTTCTCATTTCTTTTCTTCTCATTTTTTTCTTTTTTTTTTATTTTCTTTTTTTTCACATAAGTGACTCAACTATGACTTTCTAAGACTCAATAAATCTATCAAAGAAGAAAATAAAATCTAGACTCAAGATGAAAGGTTAAAATAAATAAAATTATCAAAGAAAGAAAAAAAAATTATGGTTTGACACGGGAAAAGAGTGATGCTTCTCATGAAAGGTTCACACAATTTATTTTCAAAATTTTTAATTTTCTAATTTTTATGATTTTTTTTTTTCAAATTTTTTCATTTTCTAATTTTTTTTTTCAAAGAAAAATTATGCAAGTAACCGTTGAACCAAGAAATAAGTCTACTCCACCCCCCCCCCAACTAAAATGTCCCATTGTCCTCAATGTGTGAGAACTATGAAAAAGCATACAAGTTTATATAATAGACAAGGGATAGATGGACCTCATTTTGGCGTCTTTGGTCACCAAGCACAAGTCCTCCTCCAAGAGCAACCTACAAAATGGTAATAGAAAAAAAAATGCAAGAAATAGAGATAAACTAATTTATTTATTTACAACTAGGGAGGTGGCACAAAAAAATGATGCTATCCCACTCCCAATCTTGGAAATTTCTTTCCATGCCATGCCCCTACTTCATTCTTAGAAAAGTATTCTCCCTTAAAAAGTGTGATTCATCAATTAGAATAGAAAGGAGAAGTAAGGGCAAGACACAAAAGATGAATAAGAGATGCAAGCATAATCTAACAATAAAGGCATAGCAAGTAGTTTTGTCATGCATCATCTTAAGAAAAGGGTTTAAAATCCTCAAATGACATGAATCATAGAAAGGGTCTTCATAAGTTGCCAAATTTTTACTTGAAATCAAAACTTGAGAGATGGCGGCAACTTGTGAATCCTCAATCTCATCACTTTTAAATAAGTCATATGGATTTGGGGATGAGGCTTCACAAGTGGGAGTTAAAATAATTTGAGAACTTGAAGCCTCATCCAAACCCTTAGGCACATCTTCCATAATGATAGAATTCAATGGAGCATTCAAGCAAAATTCAATTTCGTCACAAATACGAACATATCTCCCCGGATCTTCATTAGACATATCAATACTAACCGGAGTACCTCCCAATAAAACTTCAATTTCGTCACAATCAAGGTCATAGGAACTCCGGTAAATAATAGGCTCTTCTAGAGCACAAGACAAGATTACATTCCCTTCACTAGTGATAGCATAAAATTTGACCTCTAACTCATCACATGAGTGGTTTCCATTTTGCGACTCCTCCTCACAAGTGTCACTATGTGAGTCATCAAAAATGGCTTCACTCATGTCATGGGTTGAAGAGTCATCATCAAAAATATCAATCTCACTACCAATACCACTATCACATGCTTCTTTAGAATGTGCAAATGAGAAATGAACACAATCACCTATCCTAGTAGAAACAACTCCATCATCAAACACATCATCCAAAATTTGGTCTTGAATAGGCTCGTGATGTGTGTGAATGGAAACAAGAGACTCGTGTGATGGTAAGTTTTGTGAAGAGTGAGAACTATATGCAAGAGACTCGTCATCTTGAGATTGTGAATTTAAGGATTCCACTTTGTCAACCAAGTGAGAAAATGATTCTACAAGTTCTCTTTGTGATTCCAAATGTTCTTTTGTACCTTGAAAATATTTTTGCATTGTCTCCTCAATAGAACTACTTATAGGTCTCTCTAGTTCCTCATTCACATAAGCTTCCCTCTCAAAATAATTCACTCCTAGACTTGATTCACACATCATATCATTATATTGATAAGTGCAAGAATCATGAGAGTTCGAAAACATGTAAGTGTGTGAGGGAGGTGATTGTGCACAAGAAGCATGAGATGTGTAATCTAGTGTCCCACTATCATGCCAAGAATAATAATTCTTAGGAAAATAATCACCATTTTTGTAAGCACCCTCACGTTTGGAGCGCATTGATTCCTTAGAATGATTTTCATGTCTAGTAAATGCATGATAATAAGGATATGCAGGAACTTTAGGCCTCTCACCAAGTCCAAAATGTCCATGAGACATATTTTCAAGCAAGTAGATGAGAACTACTTGATGAGAGGTATGTCTCACACTTAATCAACCACAAATAACTAGAGAAAATGTCAAAAATAAACTACTAACTAACTAAGAAAGAAAATCAAATCTAAAGCCTAGCCTCTCCCCGGCAACGGCGCCAAAAACTTGTTCGGCACGAAAATAATCCCAAGTATAGGATATCGTCTCATGTAATAAAATTCGGTAAGTCCGGAGTCGAATCCACAAGGAGATGAGGGTTAGAAAATGACTTGCAAAACTAGAAATAGCGAGTAGAAAAACGACTAACGGGGCGATAAAAGAAATCTCTCAATGGCTTTAGAGCTTGCCAAGCTATCAAATCAACCACAAGTGATGGAGCAAATTGTGTTTGAAACTAAGAAATAAAATAAACACTACTAAAATTACTAACACTACGATTCAAGATAATGGAGTTGGGTTAATTGATTTCGCTAGAAAACTTGCTAGTGAAGTTCAACACCCAAAATTTGTATGAAGCGACGAAACATGGATTCTAAAGCAAACGGAATCGGCTAGCTCACGAATTCAAGAGCGAAACCCAAAATCGAGTTATGTCAAGTATCAAGGATATGTACTCCTCTAAGTGAGTCCACATATAAAATCAAGCCACAATTCGGATTTTTCTTTCGACACACGAGTTCAATGAATTCGACATCCAAACATTGTGAAACTTGAAGAACAATTGAAAATCTCACAAAAAGCCATCCAACTTCATCAATTAACCCAAAAAAGAAACTATCTACTCATGTTCTTGAGTTGAAGAAGATTTCACAATCATATTTAAATATGATTTCACTAGATTTAAGCTCAAACCTTCAAGAATACACAAGTTCTTCTCAAAATCAACCCCAATACACAACCTATAGTTCAAAGTGAAGAGAAAATCAACCTTGAATCAACTACAAACTAATCAAAATGAGATTATCGATCAACTAAAGCAGCTAATAGCTGCTGTTGCTAGAGTAAACGAAGAACACAGCAGCAGCAAGAACAGAGCATAAACAGTTCCGAAAACCACCCACAAATGGATCAAAATCAACTCCTCTCTCCCTCTCTTCCTCTTTCTAGTGACTCTTGGACCTGATTATGCTCAAGAGTGAGCTCAGATGCACAAGAACAAACCCAGAATTGGGTAGAAATCTGAGAGACAGAGAGGAGAGAACAGAGTCTTCGTTGAGCACTGTGTGGAGCCGATGGTTTTCATAGGGATTTCTTCTTCATCATCTTTGGTTTATATAGGCGATGGGGGAGGGTTTCGTAGCCTCCAAGGGATCATCCTCACCCTCAAATTTCAAACAATCCTTTCTGAATCGTTGATTTACAGCCCCTTCAAGAACCCCATGCGAATTGCGGCTTTCTAGGATGCTTCGTTTTGGGCCGAATCAAAAGGTGGGTTTGATAGAGGGTTGGATAGGGAAGAGAATGGGAACGCTTTCACTCCATTTGGTGAAGATTTGGGTCGGTTTTGAGGCTGGTTCGAAGCTTTGGAGAGCTTCCATGGCTGTCTTCTGTGTGCTCTAGTCGCGAAGGAGGAAGACAACGCCTCTGTGATGAGCTGTTGTCTTGAAAATTGCAAAAAGCCCCCCTAGGTTTGCTAATACTTTTTAAAATACACCGGGTTCTTCTTAAAACTTTTAGAATACTACAATTACACCCCAGATCCGTTAAGAACACCACACTGCAACCCTTGTATCTTTTCGAAAGCTTCACTATAGCCCCAATCCCGTTAGATTATCTTCAAATAAGCCCCGTTGATGTAACTTTGTCCTTCTTCCTTCACTTTTCTTCTCACTTGGACCCTCAAATCTTCAAAAAATCTTCCAATCAAGCGCTCAAAAATTCTTTAATTCATCGTTTGGCCCTCCTAGGCTAGTCTCTTGAATCGCCTCTTGAGTTTTTGTGGAATATTTCCTTGAGTTCCAACGCGCAATATTTTTTACAAAATAAGGAAATTCCACACAAACTAAAATAAACAAGCATAAGTCTAGAAATACGGTTATAATACACAAGTTACACATAAAAGTAAGTTATCAAGAGTTCAATAACATACTAAAATGTGCATTTTCGATCGTTAACACCCTGTAACGGCATGTTCGACCGCATATATAGGGACCGTTACGCACATGCCCGCATATATCGGAGACCGTTATGAGATCGCCCGCATTTATGGGATACGTGAGCCTTAAACCTCTCAGTCAGTTACCAGAGGTCGTGCGCGAGCTTGGTTGTCGCTCTCGCGCCACGGGCCTTACTCTAGCCTCCAAAGCACTAAGTCCCTACAAGTCTCGTGTGATTGGTACGCGAGGGCTCTGTCTCACAGCCCCCAAGTGGAAAAGCATGGGTAGTTATCCGGCGTGTATGGAGCACAACTAGGTGTGCTGGATGGCTGCCACGTGGATCATGGTAGGTCTGCTCAGAATCCACTGTCTATATTAGTCCCTTTTGCGCGAATATCATGCGCGCTTGCTTTTTAATCGCGCAAAATCAGCTGTGCGCTGACTCCACGCGGATTTTCGAATCAATTCGAATTATATTCGAAAACCCTAGCCCCCAAAATCCGTCGTCATCTCCTAGGGCTATGTAACGTCGTATAGCCTTTAATAGAGCGTGGCATGACGCATTTTGCAAACGACCTCCACAAGAGGCGAAAAAAAATCATTAAGAGCAGAAGAGATATCTTGATCAACGGGCTAGAAATTCTATAAAATTAGCTGCTCAAGACTCGCTTTTCAAAAATATTTTAGCCTCGTAATTCTCGCAGATTATAACTTGAATCTCTTGAATCAGTCTGATTTTTATGTATGAATTTTGAATCATTTTATCGCTGTGGCTTTCGCAGTTTGAAGTTTGAACTTTTGTAAGGCCGTACGCGAAATTATGCGTATCAGGATTTTGCTTATGGAAAAGCGCTTTTGCTTTTGCTTCGCGGCTGTTGAGCATAATTTTGCCATCTTGATTAGATTTTTGTTGCTATCTAGACAGATAGGCTTATCAAGAATGGTTGCTATCTAGACATATAGGCTTATCAAGAATGGCTGCTATCTAGACAGATAGGCTTCAGGCAAGAATAATGTTATCTAAACAGATAGGCTTATGATCGCATAACATTGCCATCAAAGTAATATCTATCTAAACAGATGGGTTTAAGGTGACATATCATACCATATTAGGCAAGTGCTGCTGTCTAAATAGGTAGACTTAAACTTGCGCATTGGTGATGTCTGGGCAGATAAGCTTTGGATTGAGCACAGTTGCTATCTAAACAGATAAGCTTTTACTCGCGTATTGATGCTATCTAAACAGATAGGCTTAAATATCGCTGCTATCTAAACAAATAGGCTTAGTGTTGCTATCTTAGACAGATAGGCTTGACTTGATTTTGGATGCAATCTAGACAGATAGGCTTCTTCGCATTTGCTACTATCTAAACAGATAGGCTTTGTTCGCACTTGCGGCTATCTAAACGGATAGGCTTCATCAAGAATTGCTGCTATCTAAACAGATAGGCTTTGTTGGCGTATCGTTGCTATCTAAGCAGATTGGCTTTTGGTCAAGCGTGATTGCTATCTAGACAGATAGGCTTATATCAAGTAATTTTGCTGCTATCTAGACATATAGCTTAATTCTCGCATATTGGTGCTATCTAGACAGATAGGCTTGAATTGATTTTTGCTGCTATCTAGAAAGATAGGCTTATCGAGCGTGGCTGCTATTTATGCAGATAGGCTTTATCGAGAATTTTGTGTCTATCTAAATAGATAGGCTTAATTTTGATAATATCTAAACAGATAGGCTTAAGTTTGCTGCTATCTAGACAGATAGTGTAACACCGCTGAAATTTTAGGGCTAATCTGAAATATCTTAAAAGATGTGGAGTAAATTTTAAATCAAGTTTTTAAAACTGTGATGGTCAGAGTTTGAAATTGTTTTTTTCTCTGACTGTAAGATAAATATGGGAGAATATGTGATACTCTGGAAATGTTTTGGGTAAGATTGAAATATTTCTGAAACTTTTGAGGCCTATTTGTGAATATATCAAATTCTTTCAACTGATCAAGGTGGAAGTTTAAGGAATAATAAAATGGATACTGTGATTAAAATAGAACATAGGATCATAATGTAATCTTCAGTAGAAGGGCTAAATCCCAAAACTACCCCATAGTTTCTATAAACTACACTTGCCCCCTCCCTAATGTGCAAACTAGGAAGCTTCTACATTACACTCCTTGCCACATCATCTAGACAGGTGGCATCTCCTCCATTTATCCACAGCTGAGTATCATCTGTTACAACTGTTGGAATAGATGCCCTAGAGGCAATCTAGTTTAGTATGAATTATTTGTAGCTAGAAATTCATTTATTATTTATTGGATATTTAATATAATGAAGTCCTTAGATTTACAATTGTTTTGTTTATCTTAAATATCCCTAGTCAAGTATAATGATTAATGGGACAATCATCTATAGACTAGTATGGGTTGGATTGATATGGAGATATCACGATCCAACACATAGGTGTGCATTAGGGAATGTTGCACTGGATTGACCCATCTCCGAGAAGGCTACATACACGTTATGTTGAGTCACAAGCGCTTCGCGCGGTGCAATGGTAATGTCATCCTTAGACTTGAAGTCACTAGATATTCTAGTTGTGGATTATTGTGATCTTGGTGGCGTTAAACGCTACACCGTAACTGGGTAGTTATAAAGGCGTGTACTGGATACAATAAGATGCAAGCTTAGAGATCGTAGTAGAAGTAGATAGGATTTGTCCCTCCCACATAACGGGAGCAAATATCCTAGGCCACTCGAGGGATAGTGCTTATAGAATGTCTGGCCAGACTCAAATAAATCAATATGGGATATTGATGTTATTTGCACGAATAAGGCTATTCCCATGGATCGAGAAACTATGGATTGGATATACGAGTGTGACTTGTATGTCTCGTGTCCAATCCGGATATAGAGACAAAGGGGTGAGACAATTACTTGTACAAAGGTTGTCAAGATGACTATTTTATTAGTTGGCTAGAATGGATGTTTTGCTAGAGACCGCTCCATATTAGCAAATAGTTTCTACCAACTAGATAGAACCTATGGGTCAGACGCTATATAGAGTTGAACAAGATTTGGGAATTAATTAATTGGATTAATTAATTAGAAGGATCACTTTGCAAACCCTTGCAAACTTAGTAGGGACTAATTTGCAAGGAAGGGACTAAATTGAATTCTAGTAGGACTAGAATAAGTCCTTTAGGTAGTTAACAAGGAGTTGTTGGACTATATAAAGGACCTTCCTTCCTTCCTTCCCATATAACTTATGCTCATTAGTGAACATAACAAGAGTGGGAGAGAACAAAAGGAGAGAGAGCAAGCAACAAGGAGGCCCGAACCGCCCCCTTGTCGCCGCCCCGTCCCCGTCGGCCAAAGGAGGCCGAGACCCTCCTTTGGGTCTCGTTTTGCGTGATTTCTTCTTCCTCTTCCTCTTCCGGGCTAGAACCAAGGAGTTGGGAGATCTAGGATCAACTCTAGGCGTGGATCAACTATAGAGAACGTGACATAATTCGCATTTGAAGTCATCAAGGAGAACCCAAAGGTGTGTTTATGATTTCTAACCCTTACCATTGTTATGTCTCTTGACTTGTGATCCTTGGAGGGTTTTGCGTGGTTTTATGTTTGTTTATGCTTCCGTTGTGCAACATGAATCAAAACCCTACAGTGGTATCAGAGCCACAGGTCGTAGAGCATAAACGTGGTTTATGTGTTACGTTTTAGTTGTTTTACACCTTAATTTGATTGTTTATCGCGTAAAACAAGACAAATCAAGCATGGGATGCAATTTGTCAACAATTAATCATTGAAAGATCCAATTTTTGCATTGGATGCATGAATTGGTGAGTTTAAGAAATTTAAGGATCTTAGATCTAGGGTTTGGGCATCCTTGGAGAAGAAGGAGTTCTCCCAAAACAAGGAAACAACCAAACTTGGGCACCAAACAAGGGAGTTGTTTTGGAAACAACTCCCTCAAGGAGGTTCGGCCCCCCTAGGGACCGCCCCCCTTGCTTGCCGCCCAAGCTTGGCCGCCCTAGGGGTCGGGCGGCCCTAACCCGCAGGCCTAGCCTTGTGGGTTTTGGGCCGGCCCGGCCCTAGGGCCTTGTGGTTCACTTTGTTGGGCCCGGGCAATTTGATTGTTGGGCCCATGGACCGTTTTAACCCTAGAAATCCTAAAATCAATTAAAATTGACCAAGCGCGTTAAAATTGGATTTTAACTGTTTATGTGCAAATCGCATGGTGATTGGATATGGCCTTAGGATGTGGTTTGATGTGGATGTTTAATTTTGTGGTTTGGTTTACGGCCTGCGAGCTGATCAATTAATTGTAATAATTAATTAGGGTTTTATGGCCTGCGTGCCATTTTTTCTCTCAACTTGTGAGATTTATTTTATTTAGTATAGATGTTAGCTAGTGCTAGATAAAGTAGATTGTTAGCCAAGATTGAATAAAAGAAGCCCAAAGCCAAGGAAGCCACAAAAGATGGAGCATAGAGCATGGATCATTCCACAAGACTATGAAGGATGGACCAAAAGATCAAGACGCATGGAGATGTGTTTGCTTTAGGGTTCATAGATAATTCAATTGGCTTGGAATTATCTTAGTCTAGAAAAGGGTCATATCCACATCACGTTTAATTTCTGTTTTGTGGTTGTTTATTTTAATGTCTTATTATTGTGTGGTTGGTGTATGGATGATGCATGCAATTAGGATAATAAGATAATTAGACAACCCAGATATATTATTTGGAGTTGTGCCCAAACTCAAATAGATAGATTAGTTGATATTGATCAACAAAACAATTAAAAATTGAATTTAAAATCCCTCAAAATTCAAATATTGTGTTCTTGCCTTCTCGTTATTTAAACACTCATTATCATCATTATTTACCAAGTTCGTGCGTGCCAAAGCATGGCGACTTGGTTCATAATGATGGAATGCGATGGCACGTAACAATGTGCAATTGTTTAGATAAGAGGTTGAACACAACGAGGCTATTAATTTGATTAAGAAACCTAGAGGCAATCAATTGGGATTATCCATATGGATGGATAATAAGGAGTTATTTGCCCGATTGAACCAAGAGTTGCATATGGGATGCAATTGGAATCGTTCCTACCTAAAGTAATCAAATTATGGGTGACTTGCCAAAGCAAGCTCATAAGGAGATGAAAGATGGATCTTGGCCCACCAGAAAATATAAGGATACTTTCCGCATTAATATCTTGAGGGTTATTAATCCGTAGAAAAATAGTGGGAGCTATATTTGATAAACCAGCCATTATTGAATATAGTCAAAAATTCATAAATACTAAAACTTGCGTATTTTCCTTTTGTAGAATTCCAAATGGCAAACAACTCATCGAGTTCACAACATTCCCTACGATCTGTCCTTGAGAAGGACACGCTCCCTGGAACCAAATTTCTTTATTGGTACAGAAACTTGAGAATTGTTCTCAAGCAAGAGAAGAAACTGTACGCAATAGAGGAGCATGTTCCAGAAGGTCCAGAGAACCAAACACCTGCTGCCTTAAAGGCGTATCAAAAGCGTGTTGATGACGCTAATGATGCGGCCTGCCTAATGCTTTGCACCATGACTTCTGAGCTTCAGAAGCAACACGAAAACATGAATGTTGTCGATATGATCGAACATCTAAAGCAGCTCTTCCAAGAGCAGGCGAGGGTAGAGAGGTATGAGGTCTCAAAGGCACTGTTCAAATGTCATCTGGCAGAAGGGAACCCGGTGGGACCCCATGTACTCCGAATGATCGGGTACTTGGAGAATCTCGCCCGACTGGGGTTCCCGGTCGGCCAAGAGTTGGCAACCGATCTCGTGTTGCAATCGTTGCCCGAGAGTTATGGACAGTTCATTATGAACTATAACATGAACGAGATCGTTAAACCACTGCCAGATTTACTCAACATGTTGAGGACGGCTGAACAGAGCATCAACAAGGGTAAGGGCAAGGCCATTATGATGGTACAGAAAGCAAAGGGGAAAAGGTTTGCCTCTTCCTCCAAGGCCAAAGGCAAGTCAGTTGCCAAGTCCAAGGAACCTGCCCTTAAGCCTGTTGGTGGCATTGCCAAGGCTGTGACTAAAGGTGAGTGTCACTACTGCAGTCAGCCTGGACACTGAAGGAGGAACTGCCCAAAATATCTGGAGGACAAGAGCCTTGGAATAGTGATTCCACCACCACCAGGTATTTTTGTTGTAGATGTCAATTTAACTGTCTCTACATCATGGGTATTAGATACTGGATGTGGATCTCATATTTGTCGAAATATGCAGGATCTAAAGAGAAGTAGAAGATTGGCTAAAGGAGAGGTAGATCTGCGCGTTGGGAATGGAGCAAAGGTTGCTGCGTTGGCCATAGGCGTGTGCGAGCTATCTCTGCCTTCAGGATTAGTTTCAGAATTAAATTGCTATTTTGTGCCTGCTATGAGCAGAAACATTATTTCTATTTCTTGTTTGGACAAGGATGGTTTTATTATTTCAATAAAGAACAATTGTTGTTCCTTTTATTTAAATAATATTCACTACTTTAGTGCGCAATTATTTAATGGACTTTATGTCCTTGATCTAAGCAATCATGTCTACAACATTAATACCAAGCGGATTAAAATAAATGATTTAAATCCTGCTTATTTATGGCACTGTCGTTTAGGCCACATAAATGACAAACGTGTATCTAGACTCCATAAGGATGGATTACTAGATTCATTTGATTTTGAATCATTTGAGACATGTGAGGCTTGTTTATTGGGAAAAATGACAAAGTCCCCTTTCAATAAGAAAGGTGAGAGGACTAGTGAGCAATTGGCACTCATACATACCGATGTGTGTGGACCATTTGCCACGCCTGCCAGGGGTTGTTATGTCTACTTCATTACTTTTACTGATTATTACAGTAGATATGGATTTGTTTACCTCATGAGGGCAAAATCCGAATCCTTTGAAGTGTTCAAAGAATTCAAGAATGAAGTAGAGAAGCAACTTGGCAAAAGTATAAAGGCTCTACGATCGGATCGTGGAGGAGAATACTTGAGCCAAGAGTTTGACGACTATCTTAGAGAGTGCGGGATCGTGTCCCAACTCACTCCACCCGGAACGCCACAATGGACTGGCGTGTCCGAGAGGAGGAATCGAACCCTATTGGATATGGTTCGATCTATGATGTGTCAAACCGATCTTCCATTATCATTTTGGGGCTACGCTCTATTAAGTGCAGCTTTCACCATTAACCGTGTTCCATCTAAATCAGTCATGAAGACGCCATATGAGATGTGGAGTGGGAGGCGTCCCACACTGTCGTTCATGAGGATTTGGGGCTGCGATGTCTATGTAAAACGTTTACAATCAGACAAGCTAGGGCCTAAATCGGATAAGTGTAAATTTGTGGGGTACCCTAAGGAGACTAAGGATACTACTTCTACAATCCAACCGATAACAAAGTGTTTGTTGCTCGGACCGGCGTGTTTCTAGAAAGAGAATTTGTCTCTAAAGAAGCAAGTGGGAGGAATGTAGAACTTGAAGAGGTTCAAGAACCAAAAATCACTGAACCGATTATGGAACATGAACAGGAACCACAAGCAGTTGTGGAGCAACCTGTTCGGGTAACACAAGAGCTTCGTAGATCTAGTAGAGTGCGCCAGGAACCCGAGAGGTATGGACTTCTCGTGACCGATTCCGGCGACACGATGCTCATAGATGATGAGCCTACTACCTATGAGGAGGCCATGAATGGCCCAGACTCTCAGAAGTGGCTGGAAGCCATGAGATCCGAGATGGGATCCATGTACACCAACAAAGTATGGACTTTGGTGGAACCACCCGATGGGGCGCGGCCCATAGGGTGCAAGTGGGTCTTCAAGAAGAAGATCGACATGGATGGTAATGTGATTACCTATAAGGGCCGATTGGTGGCTAAAGGATTCAGACAGATTCATGGTATTGACTATGATGAAACCTTTTCACCAGTCGCTATGACCAAATCCATCCGAATCCTACTTGCGATTGCAGCATACCACGACTATGAGATTTGGCAGATGGATGTCAAAACAGCATTCCTTTATGAGAATCTCATCGAGGACGTGTATATGATACAGCCGGAGGGTTTTGAAGATCCAAAGCAAGCCAACAAAGTCTGTAAACTGCAACGATCCATTTATGGATTGAAGCAAGCTTCTAGGAGTTGGAATCGACGTTTTGATGAAGTGGTCAAAGAGTTTGGCTTCATCAGAACGAAGATGAGTCTTGTGTCTACAAGAAGGTTAGTGGGAGCTCTGTAGCTTTTATGGTCTTGTATGTGGATGACATACTACTCATTGGAAACGACATTCCCATGCTGCAATCTGTGAAAGATTGGCTAGGAAAGTGTTTCTCAATGAAGGACTTAGGGGAAGCAGCCTATATACTCGGTATAAAGATCTATAGGGATAGATCTAAGAGGTTGCTAGGCCTGAGTCAAAGTACATATATTGACAAGGAGTTGAAACGGTTCAACATGCAAGATTCCAAGAAGGGATTCTTGCCAATGTCACATGGAATCACCCTTTCGAAGAGTGGTTGTCCTTCCAATGAGATTGAGAAGGAACGCATGAGTAGAATACCCTATGCCTCGGCCATAGGATCTATCATGTACGCCATGTTATGTACTAGACCAGATGTGTCATATGCCTTGAGTATGACAAGCAGATACCAATCCAATCCAGGTGAGAGTCACTGGATTGCAGTCAAGAACATCCTAAAGTACTTGAGAAGAACTAAGGATGCTTTCTTGATATTTGGCGGTGAGGAAGAGTTGCGTGTAAGGGGTTACACTGATGCAAGCTTCCAAACCGACAGAGCTGACTTTAGATCACAATCGGGATATGTGTTTTGCCTGAATGGAGCAGCGGTGAGCTGGAAGAGTTCCAAGCAAGAGACGGTAGCTGATTCTACAACAGAGGCTGAGTACATTGCTGCAAATGGCGCAGCAAAGGAGGCTGTTTGGATCAGAAAATTTGTTTCTGAACTTGGTGTGGTCCCTAGCATTGCGGATCAGTGGATTTGTTCTGCGACAACACTGGGGCGATCGCGCAATCAAAGGAACCCAGATCGCACCAGAAGTCCAAGCACGTGCTCAGGAAGTTTCATCTGATTCGAGATATTATCGATAGAGGAGACGTTCGGATATGAAAGATTCCTACAGATGATAATCTGTCAGAACCGCTTACGAAGCCTCTCACGCAGTGGAAGCATGAAGGGCACACTAGGAGTATGGGCATACGAGATGCGCCAGATTGGCTCTAGTGCAAGTGGGAGACTGTTGGAATAGATGCCCTAGAGGCAATCTAGTTTAGTATGAATTATTTGTGGCTGGAAATTCATTTATTATTTATTGGATATTTAATATAATGAATTCCTTAGATTTACAATTGTGTTGTTTATCTTAAATATCCCTAGTCAAGTATAATGATTAATGGGACAATCATCTATAGACTAGTATGGGGTTGGATTGATATGGAGATATCACGATCCAACACATAGGTGTGCATTAGGGAATGTTGCACTGGATTGACCCATCTCCGAGAAGGCTACATACACGTTATGTTGAGTCACAACCGCTTCGCGCGGTGCAATGGTAATGTCATCCTTAGACTTGAAGTCACTAGATATTCTAGTTGTGGATTATTGTGATCTTGGTGGCGTTAAACGCTACACCGTAACTGGGTAGTTATAAAGGCGTGTACTGGATACAATAAGATGCAAGCTTAGAGATCGTAGTAGAAGTAGATAGGATTTGTCCCTCCCACATAAAGGGAGCAAATATCCTAGGCCACTCGAGGGATAGTTCTTATAGAATGTCTGGCCAGACTCAAATAAATCAATATGGGATATTGATGTTATTTGCACGAATAAGGCTATTCCCATGGATCGAGAAACTATGGATTGGATATACGAGTGTGACTTGTATGTCTCGTGTCCAATCCGGATATAGAGACAAAGGGATGAGACAATTACTTGTACAAAGGTTGTCAAGATGACTATTCTATTAGTTGGCTAGAATGGATGTTTTGCTAGAGACCGCTCCATATTAGCAAATAGTTGCTACCAACTAGATAGAACCTATGGGGTCACACGCTATATAGAGTTGAACTAGATTTGGGAATTAATTAATTGGATTAATTAATTAGAAGGATCACTTTGCAAACCCTTTCAAACTTAGTAGGGACTAATTTGCAAGGAAGGGACTAAATTGAATTCTAGTAGGACTAGAATAAGTCCTTTAGGTAGTTAACAAGGAGTTGTTGGACTATATAAAGGACCTTCCTTCCTTCCCATATAACTTATGCTCATTAGTGAACATAACAAGAGTGGGAGAGAACAAAAGGAGAGAGAGCAAGCAACAAGGAGGCCCGAACCGCCCCCTTGCCGCTGCCCCGTCCCCGTCGGCCAAAGGAGGCCGAGACCCTCCTTTGGGTCTCGTTTTGCGTGATTTCTTCTTCCTCTTCCTCTTCCGGGCTAGCACCAAGGAGTTGGGAGATCTAGGATCAACTCTAGGCGTGGATCAACTATAGAGAACGTGACATAATTCGCGTTTGAAGTCATCAAGGAGTACCCAAAGGTGTGTTTATGATTTCTAACCCTTACCATCGTTATGTGACTTGTGATCCTTGGAGGGTTTTGCATGGTTTTATGTTTGTTTATGCTTCCGTTGTGCAATCCATGAATCAAAACCCTACAACAACCCCATTAACCGCCTCAATTTGCCATCTTCTTTTCCTTCTTCATCGCCATCACCATGAAACCACTAAGAACAACCGCCACCACCGCTGCTACCACCACCATCACGCTCCTATTCCTAGAACTGCTACGACTGGAAGGACTAGGGTGTAACACGATCAGGAGCCCCTTATAAATTTTGAGTTTTCATTTGTGGCAAGGAAGGAAATCGGCTAGGCAAACTCGGGGAGCTAGGTAGGAGCACCCAGCTCGTTGTTTGCCGCCATTATCGTCGGGAAATGAGCTGAAGGTGGCCGGAATCTACTACTGTTGCCGGAGCTAACGAGGTTTCCGGGATAGAGAATCGGCAGCGCCGATCAAGAATACTAGGCAGATAACAAGGTAACCATACGAATGCTTATTTACTATTAAAGAATGCTATATGGAATGTATGCATGTCTCTATGAATAGGAGATATGGAAACCATATCATAACAGAAAGGATGGACATCTTATATATATATGCACATGAATCAGGTAAGTATGATTATTGTTCATAATTGTTGGGAATATTTATTTAATAACTGATTCATGTACCCTTGACCTCTGTATGGTCAAATATTTATGGGACCCGTACTACGGGCTTGATACAATTATGGGACCCATTCTTTGGGCTTTACATCATGGCCTACGGGCTTAGTCGGTATATTGCTAGCTCCGGACTTGTAGGCAACCAGACTACCCTCTGGACTGACAATCCAGTAGGGGTGTGCACACTTAAGGTCTAGTTTGTCTTGGTGGATTAATGGGTGGTACATGAATGGGGAAACAAATATGGAATTGTCGTAACTGTGTTAATGGATTATTGGAATCACTGGAATAGAAATATGTTTGCTATCTGATGTGGGTCGGATTACTGGGACATATCTTTACAAGCACAGGTTATACGTTTTCAAAACTGTTTATATCTATTCTGTTATAGATTTTTATTTTATGGAAATCTGACGTCGTAACGTCACTACCTTCTATACTTGGTAGGTGAGTGTGCGGGAAGCTGGGGAGTAGACAAACACTTAGAAGATTATACGCCGTAGTAATATAACTGTTATAGTAAGTTTTTATCTAAATTTCAGTTTCTTCAATTATGTCTTGTAACAGAACCGTTAGGGTTAGACTCTTTGCTGAGCATCTCCGTGCTTAGCGAAGGACATCTCCGGAGAGTCTGGGGGATCCAAGTGTAGTTCTCCAGTTTTCTGGGATGGGTATGTTACAGATAGGCTTAAGTTTGCTGCTATCTAAACATATGGGCTTATGTTTGCTGCTATCTAAACAGATAGGCTTAAGTTTGCTGCTATCTAGACAGATAGGCTTATGTTTGCTGCTATCTAGACAGATAGGCTTAAGTTTGCTGCTATCTAAACAGATAGGCTTAAATATCACTACTATCTAAACAGATAGGCTTATGTTTGCTGCTATCTAAACAGGTAGGCTTATGTTTGCTGCTATCTAAACAGATAGGCTTATGTTTGTTTCTATCTAGACAGATAGGCTTAAGTTTGTTGCAAGGTGATCGACTATCAGTCTTTGAGAAAGGAAAATAAATAAATAAATGGGACCATCAATTGATAACAGAGCTCTCATATGAGAGAGTTATTATCATTAATTGAATCCTCAAATGGGAGGATGTAAGAGAATGTATAATGCAAATGAAAGGCAAAAGAGTTAGGGATAGTACTTCTTTTAGCCATCGCGTGTTGATCGGGGTGGGAGTAATGGCAGTCCCGCGGCAGCATAGAATATTGCAATAGCCTGGTATCCACAGCGTGCGGGGCCATCATATCGACGAACCTTATTACATGCTCGTGCGCATTCCCGCCAGCTTCATCAAACTTTTCCTATTTGGTTGCTTTGTACCTAGCGGGATTAGGCATCAGGTATATGTCCCGCGGAATAGGAGGTGCGTTGTCAACCTTTGGGATGACAGTTTCTGTGAAACTCTGGTTTGCGATAATACTGCCTATTCGTTGTTCCAGAGCCGCACACTGGCAGGCGTACTTCCCGCAGGAGCTGACGCTGAGATTGCTGCGAAACCCGGAATGTAGGGCCTGCTTGGATCATAGGGAGGCGGTGGTGGTAGTACATAACTTTCCTGGGCTCCACTCTCATGTGGAGGCATTGTGGGGGTAAAGTGGTGGTGCAGGTGTCAGGGACGAGCCTTATTGGGGTCCTGGCGCCTGAGGTACAGGACCATTGGGGAGAGAAGATTGTGGATTAGGTGGGGCAGGCGTGCGCACCACAGAGGCGGTGGTTACCCCCGGTGGAAGCAGCTAAGTTTCTGATGGTGGGGTTGAAGTTCCCTGAGTTGTGTTCTGAAACAAGTCCTCCCAGGAGCGCCATGATCTGGGCGATCTGGACGGCTTGAGCCTTCATGGCTTTGGCCTGGCTCTGAATCGTAGCCTGCAACGCCTCGAAAGAAGGGTTGCTTACAGTAGCTGTTTGGGTGTTGGTTTTGGGAGTCTCCTCTCTCAGGGTTTCCTCTCTCAAAGGAGATTGGTCACCGTCACGAAGGTTTCCCTCAAGAGACATGGTTGTCAGGTTAATTGATTGAAGCCTTGAAGGTGGATGAGTTCACGTCGGGTTCACCAAATTGTGTGGGAAATCCTCATGAGAGATCCAAGTGTACACCTCAAGCAGGGGATGAGAGTATGAACACAGAGAAGTGTAGGGTGTGAGTAGGGATAGAGTAAGCAATGGTAATTGTGAGAGAGAGAGACAACTTAGTGACAGAAGGAACAAGAGTCCAGAGCCTTGCAATGGAGGGCTAACGATCCTATATATAGTCGGGAAGTGACCGTTGTAAAGGGGGTTAATGCACCATAAATGGCGGCTTAATGATAGCCCCTGTAACGGCACGTTCGACCGCATATATAGGGACTGTTACGCACCTGCCCGCATATATCGAAGACCGTTATGAGATCGTCCGCATTTATGGGATATGTGAGCCTTAAACCTCTCAGTCAGTTACCAGAGGTCGCGCGCAAGCTTGGTTGTCGCTCCCGCGCGACGGGCCTTAATCTAGCCTCCAAACCACTAAGTCCCTACAAGTCCCGTGTGATTGGTACGCGAGGGCTCTGTCTCACAGCCCCCAAGTGGATAAGCATGGGTAGTTATCCGGCGTGTATGGAGCACAGCTAGGTCTGATGGATGGCTGCCACGTGGACCATGGTAGGTCTGCTCAGAATCCACTGGCTACAAGAATAATATACAAATTAAGCTCTGGAAGAAGAACACTATGAAGGTAGTTAAGTAATGAAACTTGAAATGTTCTTCAGAAATCTGGAATGGATTGAATGAATGAAGCATCTTCTTCAATGATGCTTGCCAATCCGTGAGAGTGTATGAATCTCTGTGTAAAGCTCTGTACTTGGCAATATCTCTAAATCAGTCATCTTCTTTCAACTTGAATTGCAGACTATATAGGAAGGTTCAACATAAATCCCTAAAAATCATCTTGCAGATACTTGACTCTCAACAGCTTTCTCCCAACGTCTAGCCGCATGTTTCTCAATTAATTTTGATATGAGCTTCAATCTGAAAGCCTAAGGTAAGTCCAGACAACTTTCCATAAGAGTAGCATCAATCTGCAGGCCTTGATTGTCAATTTTGCAATCCTGCAAATAAGGAAACTTCAGCTAAACCTGCAACACAGATTTAGCTAACGATCCCTGCAAAACAACCTAAGGCAAATGATAAGATCAAAGCATGTTATAACACAAAAGTAGTATGTCTTTCGTCATATAATATAGCATTATCAAGTGCAGGATATTAGAGAATGAATAGAAGTTAGAACTCCCCCTTAGTTCATGCTGTGATCAAGGCTTTGAAACTAGTTTCAAAGCTTTGAAAACAACTTTTAACTTACAATTCATAAAGAATAGTTTTTTTTCCATTATGGAATTTTCATGGTTAGAATATGCCTTTATATCATCCATTATTTCCGTCACATCATATGTAGAGTTATGCTAACGCAGAAGTATTGTCCTAAAATTTTATGAAATTCCTTTTTATGACCTTAAGTATCTCGTAATTGTATATATACACTTCGTCTAATGCGCTAGTTGGAAGGAGTTTCTCAGTGTTCCTATAGTTATATTATTGTTGAAACTTGTGGACTCTTAATGATTTCGGGTAGGCTTTCACGTTGAGATTGCTATAATGCGGCATAATTTTTGTGGCCTAAATGAAGTCATGGGTCGTTTTCACTATCCGTTACGGTGTTCATAAGATAAAATCATAGAAAGGCCACACTCTCAACCTTACTACATGAAGTCATGACTCCTTTCACGAGGAAAATTTAAATTCGATGCAATCAAGGCTGAGGTAATTGAAATTAGAATTTCAAATGTTCTAAGATGTCTAAGGTCTCAAATGCCCTATGTTTAGCAGAGTTTCAAGTGCCCTACATATGGAGTATCAATTGTCCATCATGAATGGGCGATGAAAATAAGGAACTTGATTCAAGTGTTTTCGAGCTTCTAGTTAAACCATCTGAAGTGGAGAACGTGCCCTTACGATCCTCAATATGAAAATCTTTATTTTTATTTTTTTAGGGTAAAAACGTTTCTAGTATGGAAGCCTTAGCATGTCTTCCAAAGGATCAAGTTCTACCAAACAAAATTTTGCATTTGTGTGTATTGACAGCATGGACATTCTTTTTTGGTTAAGGGTTTTTTTCTTCCATACTCTCACTTTACTCTTTGTGAAAATTGAAGAGAACTAAGTATTCTTTTGTTTATCTACGTTTTTTCACAAATAAAATTTTCCTCTCGGTGAATATTTTGAGCTCATTAAGGAGATTTATTAAAGAAAAAATATTTTCAACAATAGGTTTTTGAAATGATTCTTAATTATTATTTTCTTACTCCCTAGCATGTGGTACAAAATTAAATTTAGCTATGGGTGGTTTTATGTAGAAGATTGTCAAAATTTAGCCAATTTTCACAACTATTTAGCTTTTTCTCAATTAAAAACTAATGTTCATCTTTTTTACTTGAGAGATTCACCATCCATAGGGTGTAAGTCCGATTTGACTTTTTTGGGGTGAGACACTTTAAATATTCTGCATATTTTTAATTCCTTTAGACTCATTTTAATATCAAAATTCTTGATTTGACCTAAATTTAGTGTTCTAATTATATTAATGCTAAGTTTTAGAACTCTAGAGTTTTAGAAAATTTATTCCTAATCAAAAATCTTAATTTTGGTATGACTGAGACTCGCAATAGGTATTACGAGCCTTTAAAACACATGCGTCCTTGACCACACACCTTAAATCAGTGAGCTTTGTGGTAGTTTTTGGTCGGTTTAATTTTGCGTTACAGTTCTATACCACCTACCTACTAAATTCATTTTTCTTACATATTTATAAGGGTAATTGACATAAAATCTACCTGCAGTATTACATTTGTTACACAAAACCTTCTGCATGCTCAATTTTTCACACCACCACCTCCCCCCCCCCCCCCCCAAAGTTACTATTCTGTGACACTTAATCCAAAATCGATAATGACGTTGATAAATAAGACGGAACAAAGTCACGTGACCAAAGTGAGAAATTACCCAATAAGTCCATCATGTGTTGGTCACGTGATTTTGTTCCATCAAATTCCTTAACGGCGTTACTGATTTTGAGTTAAGTGTCACAGAATAGTGAACTGTAGGTGATTGGTGTGGAAAACTGAAAGTGCAGATGGTTTTGTGTCACAAATGGAATAGTACATGTATGTTTTATGTCAATGACCCTATTTACAATCATTTCTGAAGAAAATTTACCTTTTCTAAATTATAAACGCATAATTTTAAAATTGGTGCTAATAAGATTAGAAAATATTGTCTAAAACAAACGGTTACAAATAAGATTGGAAAAATATGACTTTTTAACAAATCAGAGTAAATATGTTTTTTTTTTTAGAAAAGAGTAAATATGTCATGCAAACTAAAATTCGGTATAACTATCATCATCAAAATATTAAGCAATGTAAGAATCAATTAATTTTTATTCAACGCCGAGCAAACATTTGGAGGATACACAAAATAGGTGCTACTCCAATGGTAAAACGTTTGAAACCTCAAGATGTTGCGGGTTCAAACCCGCCTATACGATGTAATTCTAAAAAAAAGCATCTGGAGCATACCAAATCTATACTGCCCCGTGATTATGGTTGGAGCAAACCATGCATGGTCTGTAGCAACAACACGTTGGAGTATCCATAGCTATTTATTCATGTCTCTCACCACCAAGTGATGAGAGGTTGGAAATTAAATTGAGTGTTCCATTAATGAATCTAGTATAGCAACTAGCTAGCCACACACATTCACGAACATATTAATGTGCGATGGCGACGAAGAGGAGACAAGTAAATATGTAAATATTTTGTGCGGTCATAAACAAAACCAACGACATATTAGCGTGTTAGAATGGGCAAGTTATTATTATTATTTTTTTTTTCGTAAATCGAGTTTGAACTCAGAATCTCATATACAGATGTTTCAAACGCTCTACCATTTGAGTTAACACCCTAGGTAGTTGCTAGATGAGCAAGATAATGTAGAATGAACAAGAAGCGCACATAATGGATGTAAGTTTGACAAAGAAAATTCAAGGTTGAGGTTGAAAATGATTTAGATTCGATATACTTCAATGTAGTTCACTTCAATGACGCTATACATTCCTCATTTTAAGCGGGAGATTTTTTTTATTTTTTATTTTTTTTAGAAAAGGAGATTGTTTCCTAGCCTAGAGGAGAGACCTCAATACATAAAACCACTTTTTTTAGGAACATAAAACCATTATTTTAAGCGGGGAATGAAAATATATATAATTGACTTTCAAAAAAAAATATACATAAGAAATCTCTGCTTCCCTAAAATAAAAAATAAAAAATAAAATAGAAGAGAGAAATCTTTCTGCGGCCAAAACAATGAACCAGTGAAAGCCGCCTAGCAACGGAATGGTCCTCAGACCAATGAAACAGCTGGGTACAACAAATGCTATACCACTTCTATATTCGGCCTCCACAATTTCTAACGGTCACATCGGAACAAAATAATGGCCCTACCAGCCCCAGAAGTGGGTCTCTTATGGCACCAGCTCAGCAGCAACTAGTGAGAGTTCGGTTACATAAATTTTGGTGGCCCGGAGAGCCCCCACGTGTCCCTTCTCTTTATTCATATCCACAATTGCCTTGTTTGCTTCATCTTCCCACGTCAATAATCCAACCCGCCCTTTGACAACAACAGTCCCCATATGTTTTCATCCATGTTTGCTATGCAGCCTATGCTATGCCCATCCATCAACCATGCATGTTTGCTATGGCCACCCATCAACATAGCATCATACAAATAGTGTTGAATTTTTTAAAACATATCTTTTTTTTGTAGTTTATGCTTCTATTAATATTAATATAAAAGTTTAAACATTATAATATATTACGTTCGCCTCGCCAGGTTATTCTTAGTTGATTTTCGAGAGTTACTTTTATCCTGTAATTTATTTAAGTAAAACGATACAAGAATTTTATCAATTTTTTATCAAATTTTAATCTTAAGTGTGATTATAATCCTAAACCAAGTGCATGTTTGCTATCAATGTTTGTAAACAAGATTAATAAAAACAAAACAAACGAAAAAAATGGATGTTTAGAAAAACAACTATTTTAATTTATTTTTGATTTTTTCTAATATTTTGGCTGGTTAACGACATTTTAACCCATATGAGCTGCCTACAGTAAACAATTTATGCTTTTATTGTACGTACAAATCATGTTCAAGTAATACTCTCAAAATAAATTATGTTCAAGTAATTAACATTGATATTTAGAAATATTTTTAAATGTGTATTTTATTTTGAATAAATATTTTTCAGCCTTCTTTCACTATAAAGATGAATTGCAAGTAGACTAACATAAAGTCCCAGTAACCACTGGACTGAACTTACATTTCAGTCCAGTGGTTATAGTATTTGAGGCTGTTCTTTTCGTTGAGGTCTCGGGAAATTCTTACCGTACCGAAAAATAAATAACAAACTCATGAAATCAAGAAAATTAGAAGGAATTTTAGGTCCTTTTGTTTACACTTTCGAATCTTCAACTTAACTTGTCCCACTTAAGTTCCTTTTACCGAACTTTCCAATAATTGGCAAGATGCCACAACCAAACATGCTCCACCCAACCTCTCTCTTCCCTTTAAAAGGTAGAGCCTCTCCACTCTAAGCTTCCCACAATCATTTGCAAAACCAGAGAGAAAAACAAAAACACATAGAGTGAAAATGGGAAGTCTCTCATTCGAAACAAGATCTCAAAACTGTCTCACCCAATTCCACCACGACCTCGAGTGCCTCCAATACGAATCAACGGACGACAACACCAATCCGACAACTGGGTCGCTCCTCAAAAGCCGGAACAAGAAGAACAAGATCAAGAAGAAGAAGAAGAACCAGGTGTTGTTTCTTGAGGACGACTTGAAGAGGACCAAGAGCTTGACGGACGAGGACTTGGATGAGCTCAAAGGGTGTCTTGACTTGGGTTTTGGGTTCAGCTATGAGGAGATTTCGGAGCTCTGCAACACTCTGCCTGCTCTAGAGCTCTGTTATTCCATGAGCCAGAGGTTTCTTGATGACCAGCACCAGGGGGGTATGAAGTCGCCGGAGTCTCCCCGGTCGGAGTCCGGTTCGTGTTCGCCGGCGTCGGGGTCGATTGCTAACTGGAAGATCTCTAGCCCTGGTGAGTCTTTATCTCTACTATTGAAATCTTGCTTTTTTTGGTTGTTGCTCTGTTTGTTTGTCCTCAAAACTTGGTGGGTTAAATTAGTCATGGTCATGGAAGTTTATGTTTTAGGAGTAATCAGATCATGAAACTGGGTTCTTTCTGGTTTTGCTAGATACGTACTCATAGGAATGTGAATTGGGTTTAGGGTTTGTGTAATTTACAAAGATTTGGAATGAATCAGTGGTCTCAGAAGAGCCTGTTTGGTACTTGCTTTAGATCAACAAAAAGCAGCTCAAGAAAAACACTAAAATTGTGTTTCTGTCGACGACTCTTTTTTAACTAAGAAACAGCCTAAAAACAGCATATCAAACATGTTTAGGTGAAAAACACTTTTTTAAAAATAAATTGGTGTATTCTAGGCAGTGGCTATTGGCTCAAATGGAACATCTTTTAGTGGGGTGGAACTCTGGTAGTTGAACACAAAAGATTTGCTACATTGTTTAACAACCTTGCTCTTTCTTAGATCCTATACACTAAATCACATCAAAATTCACAAAATAGATTCGAGAACAAATCGCGATCATGCTTGAACAAATGACATGATGCAACTTTTGGTGGGTTTTGATCTTTCCAAGTTTGGGGGTTTCACTTACAAAACTAATACTAGTTCCTAATCTATATTAGTGTGCTTACAAATCTTGATTCTAACCTTGCTGTTTCTTGTTGTTGTTGAATTTAGGTGATCACCCTGAAGATGTCAAAGCAAGGCTCAAGTACTGGGCACAAGCTGTGGCTTGCACTGTCAAATTATGCAACTAGCTTGAGGAAGAAACTTAACTTGTCCTGAGAAATTCATTGTGGGTACTGAGTTCTAGCTAGGGCTCCTTACCGGATACTCAATCATGGGATTGCTGGACATGAACATAACTGAAGCTAATTCCCTCGTATTCTTTGCCAGGAGATGGATTCTGATCCATCAATGATCGGTCAAACTTGATGTTCGACGTAGAAGAAGGAAAAGATCGGAGATTGTTAGGGTTGGAGATTTGAACAAACCTAGTAGTTGATCGATAACTTCTTTTGGCATGACCTAAAAACTACTACTATGCCGGTTGTTGTAATGTAATGTGGTCATTGATGATAAAATGTAAAATGAATAAGGTGTTCTCTCTTCTTCACGACTCGGCAGTTTAATGATTTAGATTGCTATATCAAATCTGTTTTCTTTTATGGTAACCTACCGCATGGTACGGAGACATAACCCCACGTTTTACGAGACTCCACTAGCAATAGGATAAAAGGGAAATGGGGAAAACCAAGGAGGTTGATCGTACAAAATGTCTATCTTCGTCTCACCTACATAGACTATGAATAGTTGAAATACAATTGTCCACTTATATAGAAAATTGTGGAAAGAAAAACAATGTTCATTCGCCGTCGGGGCATCAACGACCATATTACCCTGCCGGTGCGTGTAGTGGGCCGAAGCCCCAAATAAAAGAGCACGATAATCTATAATAGTGGAAAGAATACGCCAAGGAATCATTGCAGTCCCTAAAATTGCATGGATCACCAATTACAGTCTCAAAATCTTGGTCCACGAGGATGCCTTAGCTAGAAGCAAAAGTAAGACCAGTCATGAGAGCATTAGCATATGTCTCAACTAATGAAATATGGCCAAAGTTGCAAGAACATGTAGCTATACAACGACCATCATGGCCACGGAATATTCCTCCATCAACTCCCTGCCCTCGTCGAACAGCCCATCAAAATGAAGGGATGTTTGACCAGGACCAGGTCTTGTCCACCAAATTCACAAGCCCCTCCTTAATGGTACAGAAAGGCACGGGATGCCAAGATGTACTATGGTAAGCCTATCTAGGAAGCACATGTCGGAAGACGGAACAAACATTAGAAGTAGTTCTCAGAGCCAACAGAAAACGTTTATTGAACTGTTATAACACAACCCATATAATCAGGGAAACGATTATATCCCCAAAGCCAATAATCTGTAAAATAGCTCGTAGATAGCTCTACTCGACCATGTGTAAGCTTTACTCATATTCGCTTTAAAGGCCATCATACCCTCCCGTCCCTTCATCCGGCAGCCCATGGAATGTATAACTTTGTGTTCAACTATAACATTATTCGTAATTAGACGTCCAAGAACAAAAGAGCACTATTTTCTGGAGATAAGGCTAACCATCGCCAACTTTCAGCTATTTGCGATCGCCTTTTCAACAATCTTATAGACAACCATGCACAAACTAATGGGTCTATAATCAAAAGGACATCTAGGTTTCTTAAATTTAGGAATCATAATTAACATAGTATGATTAAAGGGTTGTACCTCGTCGTCATTATTTAAGATTTCTAAACAAAATGACGTCACTTCATCCCCAATAATCGGCCAAGACTTCTGAAAAATATTGGCGGAAAACTGTCCACTCAGACATTTGAAGCCTTAAATGCACCATCCAGTTCAGTTTACTGACAAGAGACCAAAAGGCATGGCACCGGTCCCACGATGTTATCGATCACTGTCACATGGGTTTTGGCTCGTGAAAAGCTCAAAAAGTAGTTTTGTAGCACCTTTAGCACTTCTTCCTCACCCTCTCCCCATTGCCCCGAATCATCCTCAATACCTAGCATGGCATTTCTTACCCTCCGCATGGACTCCCGCTGGTGTAAATATTGAGTATTTCTATCACCCAATCTCAACCAATACATCTGCGGCCTTTGGTGCCAAACTTCTACCTCAAACTTTAACAAATTATCATAAGTTGCACAAAGATCATAGTGCTCTTCAAAAACTTCCCGGGATTAAGCGGATGGATCCTCTCCCGTATTAAGCGGAGATTTTTTTTAATGTTCCCGAATTTCGCACCACTCCATACCCGCAGCCCATTTGAAGTGGCCGAGAGTTTTGAACATAGGCTGTTACCGCTGGCCTCCCAACTACCACACCTCAGCTCTTCAATTGCATCATGGCCAAGCCATGCCACCTCAACCACAAACTGTCGGTGCATGTGCTCCATCTTTGTCTTCGCTCTCGGGTCTATCACTAGCAAGGGAGTTAAGTGATCCGAATTGGGCAAGACTAAATGGTTAACTTTAGCACCCACAAAGATCTCTATCCACTCGGGCGTAGCCACGAGCCAATTAAGACGTTCCCGTGTTGCCTCGTCATCACTTTGGTTATTTTCAGACCCATAAAGCCAATATCCTTCAAGTCGTTGTGGTGTAATACTTGAATGAAAGGCGAGAATTTATTAAAAGAAAGCCCTCTACCTCCTTCTTCTCGTAATTTGAGAGTACCGCATTAAAATCACCCATGATAAACCAGGGTTTGACATCCGGATCAATCAAATACCAAGTACTATAACATTTCGTAGCAACATGATCAATTTAAAAGGCATGTAAAATGCCACCACAAATCAGAACCCTCATTTTTATTAGACAATTGTAAGCGAGGGCTCTATCGGGGCAGTTCCTCTATGTTCATGCAAGTAGGGAAAAAAAACAAACGAAACTTGGTTAACCTATTCTGGCACCGGAGATGAGAACCGATCTGTGGTAAGAGCAAGGAAATGTATGTTATAAAGAGGTGAGACGGTGATGGCTGAGCTAGGTGTGGTAGCTGTTGTAGCTCTGCAGCGTGTTCTCTTTAGTTCGTTATGAAGAGGATAGATCCTTTATATACAGGTCATTCGTTGGATGTGGGTTAGAACGCACGACGGTAATGGGGGCTCTCGTGGCCTTTGACTCCCGCCTAATTGAGAAGCTTGTGGCATGTATATGTAGGGATTGTGGTCCACGGCTTCGGGGACGTGATAGTCCATTTTCGGGTCTCTGGATAACATACGAGGGTCGCATGCGAGATAGGTATCTCGCACGAGACATATCTTACTCTAGCCTCCAAGCCACTCGCACCCCCAAGTCCCGTTAGCATAAGGTGCATATGTGAACCCTGCCTCGCAACCCTTCGTATACACGCAGGCAGATGACGCATTTTTGGTGCTATGCGGCGCACAACGACTGCACATTTGTCCCTTATCCGGAGTGCCATGTGGCTTGTCGGTGGTAGCACGATTTTGGGTGTCTACGACAATCAATATGGAAATTTGAAAATGATAAAATCGACATCCGACATGGATTGATCCCACAATAGGGACAAGCCTCCCTTGCTACCTCGACTACTAACATGAAAACCACAACTAAAATTGCTTATATAAAGAACCGCTCCATCTCGTTGTTGCTTTTCTTTATCTCCATTAAGAAAATTAAGTTGGGGCGCTCTCTCTTCACTAAGTCGTGAAGAACTCGGATTGCGCGAGGGTAACCCTTGCACGTTCCTGCTTAAAGACGATCATTGCTCCCTACTTTCGTTAGTTTCGAGGGTAACGCCTAATTGATGAAGTCGCCGGAGTCTCCCCGGTCGGAGTCCGGTTCGTGTTCGCCGGCGTCGGGGTCGATTGCTAACTGGAAGATCTCTAGCCCTGGTGAGTCTTCCTCGATCTCTACTATTGAAATCTTGCTTTTTTTTTGTTGCTCTGTTTCAAGTCTTGGTGGGTTTGATTAGTCATGGAAGTTTATGTTTTAGGAGTAATCAAATCATGGAACTGGGTTCTTTCTGGTTTTGCTAAATACTCATAGGAATGTGAATTGGGTTTACGGTTCAAAGACTTGAAATGAATCAATGGCCTGAGAAGAGCCTGTTTGGTATCTGCTTAAGATCAACAAAAAAACAGCTCAAGAAGAACACAACAAAATTATTTCCATCAACGACTCTTTTTTTAACTAAGAAACAACCTAAAACAGCATATCAAACATGTTTAGGTGAAACACACTTGTTTTAAACAAATTGGTGTATTCTGGGCAGTGGCTATTGGCTCAAATAGAACATCTTTTAGTGGGTTTGAACTTTGCTACATTGTTTAACGACCTTGCTCTTTCTTGGATTCTATACACTAAAATCACATCAGAAATTCACGAAATAGATTCGAGAACAAATCGCGAAAATGCTTGCACACTTGACATGATTCTAGTTTTGGTGGGTTTTGATCTTTCCAATTTTGATGGGTCCAGAACACAGTGATGTTTGGGGTTTGGGGGTTTCACTTACAACACCAATACTGGTTGTAATCTATTAATGTGCTACAAATCTTGATTCTAACATTGTTGTTTCTTATTATTGTTGAATTAGGTGATCACCCTGAAGATGTCAAAGCAAGACTCAAGTACTGGGCACAAGCTGTGGCTTGCACTGTCAAATTATGCAACTAGCTTGAGGAAGAAACTTAACTTGGTCTGAGAAATTCATTGTGGGTACTGAGTTCTAGCTAGGGCTCCTTACCTGATACTCAATCATGGGGTTGCTGGACATGAACATAACTGGAGCTAATTCCCTCGTATTCTTTGCCAGGAGATGGATTCCGATCCATCAATGATCGGTCAAACTTGATGTTCGACCTAGAAGAAGAAAAAGATCGGAGATTTTTAGGGTTGGAGATTTGACCAAACCTAGTAGTTGATCGATAACTTCCTTTGGCATGACCTAAGAACTTCTACTAAGCTGAATGTTGTAATGTAATGTGGTCATTGACAATAAAACGTAAAATAAATAAGGTGTTCTCTCTTCTTCACGACTAGACAAATTAATGATTCAGATTGCTATATCAAATATGTTCTTTTTTTTTGGTAACCTACCGGATGGTATGGCGACATAACTCCACGTTTTATTAAATTAGTCAAAATCGGGCTCCACTAGCAACAGGATGAAAGGAAAATATGAAAATATCACGAAGGTCGATCATACAAAAGGTCTATCTTATTTTACCTACATAGACTACAAATGATGAAAAACGATTGTCCAACTTATATAGAAAATTGTAAAAAGAAAAAAAATTATGTTCATTCGCCGCCGGGGCATCAACGACCATATTACCCTACCGTTGCGTGTAGTGGGCCGAAGCTCCAAATAGAAGAGCACGACAATCTTTAATAGTGAAAAGAATATGCCAAGGAATCATTGCAGTCTCTAAAATTGCATGGATCACCAATTACAATCTCAAATTCTCGGTCCATGATGATACCTTAGATAGAAGCAAAAGTCAGATCAATCATGAGAGCATTAGCATCTGTCTCAACTGATGAAATATGGCCAAAGCTACAAGAACATGCAGCTATACAACAACCACCATGGTCACGGAAAATTCCTCCACCAACTCCCTTCCCTAGCCGAACAGCCCGTCAAAATGAAGGGATGTGTGACCAGGACCAGGTTTCGTCCACCAAATCCACGAGCCCCTTTAATGGTACAGGAAGGCACGACAGACCAAGATATAATGTGGTAAGCCTATCCATGAAGCACATGTCGGGCGACGGAACAAACATTAGAAGTAGTTCTCAGAGCCAACGAAAAACATTTTATCGAACTGATAGAACACAACCCAAATTAGCGAAACACGTCTATCCCCGATGCCAACAATCTGTAAAATAGCTCTATTCGACCATGTCATAATCTTTACTCATTTCCGCTTTAAAGGCCATCATACCCTCCCGTCCCTTCATCCGACAGCCCAAGGAATGTATAACTTCATATTCAATAACATTATCCGTAATTAGACGTCCAAGAACAAAAGTGCTCTGATTTTGGGAGATAAGGCTAACCATCACCATTTTTTAGCGATTTTCCATTGTCTTTTCAACAATCGTATAGACCACCATACACAGACTAATGGATCTATAATTAGAAGGACGTCAAAGTTTTTTAAAATTTAGGAATCATAATTAACATAGTATGATTAAAGGGTTGTACCTCGTCTCCTTTATTTAAGATTCCCCAAATCTGTTGTCACTTCATCCCCAATAAGCGGCCAAAGCTTCTGAAAAATATTGACAGAAAATTGTTCCACTCATGTGCCTTATACAGACCCATATGACTTAAAGCATCTCAGACATCAAAAGTCGTAAACGCACCACCCAACTCAGTTCTCTGACAAGAGATCAAAAGGCATGGCACCGCTCCCACAATGTTATCGATCATTGTTCATATGGATTTTGGCTCGTGAAAAGCTCAAAAAGTAGTTCGTAGCACCTTTAGCACTTCTTCATCACATTCTCTCCATTGCACTGAATCATCCTCAATACCTAGCATAGCATTTCTTACCCTCCGCATGGACGCCCGCTAGTGAAAATATCGAGTATTTCTATCACCCTATCTCAACCAAGACACATGCGGTGTTTGGTGCCAAACTTCCATCACAAACTTTAACAATTTATCATAAGTTGCACGAAGATCATGGAGCTCTTCCAAAACTTCATGTGATTAAGCGGGTGGATCATCTCCCGTAGTAAGAGTTTTTTTTTTTTAACTTTCCCGAATTCCGCACCACTCCATACCCACAGCCCATTTGAAGTGGCCGAGAGTTTTGAACAGAGGTTGTTACAGCTGGCCTCCCAAATACCACACCCTACCTCTTCAATTGCATCGTGGCCAAGCTATCCCACCTCAAACACAAACCGTTGGTGCATGTGCTCCACCTTTGTCTTCTCTCTCGGGTCTAGCACTACAAAGGGAGTTAAGTGGTCCAAATTTGATGAGACTAAATGGTTAACTATAGCACCCACTAAGATCTCAATCCATTTTGGCGTAGTCACGAGCAAATCAAGATGCTCCCGTGTCGTCTCGTGATCACTTTGTTTATCTGACCATGTAAATCTATGACCCAAAAAGCCAATATCCTTCAAGCCATTGTGGTGTAAGACTTAAATGAAAGGCCATATTTTATTAAAAGAGAGCCCTCTACCTCCTTCTTTCTCGTCATTTGAGAGTACCGCATTAAAATCACCTATGAAGCACCAGGGTTTGACATTCGGACGCCAGAATGGATCAATCAAAGACCACGTACTATAACATTTCGTAGCAACGAGATCAACTAAAAATTCCTATAAAATTCCACTACTAATCAGAACGTTCATTTTTATTACACAATCAATATGGAAATTTGAAAATGATAAAATCGACATCTGACGTGGATTGATCCCACAAGAGGGACAAGTCCACCTTGCTACCCCGACTACTAACATGAAAACCACAACTAGAATTGCTTTTGTAACGAACCATTCCATCTCCTTGCTGATTTTCTTCATCTCCATTAAGAAAATGAAGTTAGGGCGCTCTCTCTTCACTAAGTCGTGGAGAGCTCGGAAGGTGCGGGGGTTCCCCAACCCGTGCACGTTCCAGCTTAAGCCGGTCATTGCTCCTGGCGGTCTTTAGTTTCGCTTTTGTCAGACAAATCTTTTGCAAAAATATCCTCCTCATGCCTAGTCTTCTTTTCATCACCTTGCTTCTCAATGGTAAAAAAATTCGGAACAAAGTCTTATGTGGTATTTCACTTTGTCTGGGCTAAATTCGACCCCGCATCCTCCTCAAATCTCCCGTTTCCCTTCCTAATGTTTGTTTTCAGCTTAGTCAAATTATATCATTTGGATTTTTCAGCATGTTCCTCCCCTCCAATGGTCACGAACTGCTTCTTTTTATTTTTTTAGATCGGGCTATGCCTGACTGAGCAATGCAGAAAAGATTATGGGTTCACCCGAAGATGGGCCCTTTGAACTGACCCGTTGGCCCACTTCTTCCTCAAATTGAAGGCCACCCAATCCCTCATCATTGTCCATACCCTTCTCTATAATTTTTCCCTCCTGAATCTTTTCATGTCCATAAATTAAAGTTAACCTCATCTCTAATTTATTTCCATTACTTCCTACCATTACTCCATCCGTTACTCCCATCAATGCTTTCTTATCACGTGTAACCAATATTAAAGCTTACTCATAACCCCCTCTGAACCGGTTACCAATTTATCCCCACCAAATCTCGGTGCAATGAATGGGAGACCATGATACCTGAAGATGTTACCCTCCACCCAGCGCCGCTCGACACACATAACCTGTCGGACTTCCTTGTCCACTGATATTGTGCTTTAAACCCTTGTCGGCTCTATGCGCACCAAACGCCAACAACCATGAACTGTAGCGTAAATCCACCATGTTTCCCTCAGCCGTTAGGCTCTGTTGCACCGCACAATTAATGATATGATGTCGGATGGACTCGCAATGGAAGCAGGCTGACAATGTAACACCCCCATCCTAGAGTACTGGAGAATTAAACTTGGATATCTAGACTCTCTGGAGGTGTCCTCCGCTAAGAACGGAAATGTAGGGTTTTGATGCAAGTTACGCATCGAAAATACAAAATTTTATGCTCAAAACCCTCCATGAATTGCAGGTGAAGCATTCATAACGCGATAAAGGAGATAAGGTTACCTTGTTAATCGGCCCTCTCTCTGTCTCTTCCTTGATCTAATTATTTCATCTATTAAAATATTAGGGCTGGACTAGCCTTTTATAATTAATAACTCTTTATTAATTACCACAATGCCCGACTACTAATCTGATCCATACTTTGACTAATTAGTAGATTAGTCAACTTTGCTATTTAGTCTAACTAAATATGCACATTGTTGCAATTTGATTCATGATTCAACTAATTAACATCTACATCCAGTCTCATCATGTGTGTGACCCTGCATGTTCCCATTGCATTGGCAGTAACAATTAGAAACATTGAGCATTGTCTAGCAACACATCAATGCTACCCAACTAATAGGAATAGTTAGTGATTTGACAATCCTCTGTGACCAATGTTATCGTGTTGTATCGTCCTTTTGTCACATATTCCAGATTAGACACGAGACACAGATGTCATACTCGTATATCCAATCCATAGTTTCTCGATCCTAGGAATAAACTTATCTGAATAGATAACAACAATATCATATACTGATCTAACTAAGCCTGGTCAGGCATTTATAAGTACTACCCATTGACTGGTCGCGGATACATACTCCCGTTATGTGGGAGGGACAAATCCTCTCTACATAACTTCCATTTCTTGGCTTGCTTCATATCATGCCCGACTATCGTCTTGATAGTTTACCCAGTTACGGTGTAACGTTTGACAATATCAAAACATGATAATTCACAACTGGAGTATATAGTGACTTCAAGTCAAAGGACCACAACACCATTGTCACTACGAGAAACACTTGTGACATTCGCATAACTCTCATTTATCCTTCTCATGGTGGGTCAATTCAGTATGTCATTACTCCTAATGCATACCCATGTGTTAGACTTCATATCTCCATATCAATCTACCCACATACTAGTCCCCATGTATAGTGATCGTCCCAATAATCATTACACTTGACTAAGGATAATTTAAGGAAAACAACAGTTGCAATCTAAGGACTTCATTCTATTAATATCTCCATATATAATAAAATGAATAGTGTAATTTCAGCATGTTTCAAAGGCTTGAAATTACACTACTTCAAGGCCTTACAACAGCTTTCAAAGGTTTGAAAACATACTGCAGTATATGGCCTGAACTTAGGGGGGGGCTTGTCATTCTAATTTGATCCCTGTCCTATTCTTGATTATGACTTATTTTATGATGAAAGACAAACCAATATGATACTCAAAACTGTTTCTAATCTCTTTGTTTGAATTAGTTTTTTCAGGTTTAATTAGTTACCTATTTTGCAGGAACTATTTCCTAGTCTGTGAGTTTGAAGGAATAGAAATAGAGTTGTCAAATTGATTATGTGTTTGTGCAATCTTGCCTGGACTTTCCTAAAACTCTCTGATGAAATATCAAGTTAGTATCTTTGAAGATACTGAGCAACTAGCTGTTGGGAAGAACTGTTAGAGAAGTTAGGATATGTTGCATGACTTTAGGAAAATTTGTATTCAGAAGATCCTACAAATCTCCATTTCAAACTAGCAGCATAAGAGAGGGAATTGCTGAGAAAATTCGAAGAGAACTTTTACAGATACATTAAAACACTCTCAAGGATTGACAAGCAACACAAAAGCATATTCATTTCTCTCAGTCCAATCATTAGAAGATCACCGCATACTCAACTACTTCATTAGTTTTCCGTGCTCTTCTTCCTATACTTAATTTGTATATCATTTTGATAATACTTCTCTTATCTTATTCTCATGAGTTGTTAAAGTGAACAACATATAATTCTTGTTGAATCAGCTAGCTGGAGCAGGTACTAGATAGGTTAGTGAGAAACACAAGCTGTAACAGAATAAGGAAAATCTCTGTGCTTGAGATCAAGGGCTTAGCTTTTGATTAATGAGAATTGAGTTAAAAATCATGCAGAGATTAAGTCCTTGAGGTAGAGACGTAGGTCCAAGAGGACTGAACTCTATAAATCCTTGTGTCTCTAGCATTTTACTTTCAGTTCTTTACTTATTTTGTTTAAAGCCACAAAACAAGTTTTCTGTTCAAGGACTTGAAACCCATTTTAAGGCCTTGAAAACTATCAGCAAATTTTCTACTATCTGTTTTGATTCCAAGGACTTGAAACTCATTTCAAGGCCTTCAAATACTCTCTGCTTTCTACAATTTTCTTTGAAACCAATCTTTTGGCAAAAGTTGCCATACTCTATTCAACCCCCCCCCTTATAGATTATTGATCATGTATTACTGCATACATTACTGTCTTTCAATTGGTATCAGAGCTTGTATCACTGCATAGATCTAACAATCTTGTGATCATGAGTACTGTAGGTGATGGTGGTTTCTTGCAGGGAAGAGCTGCTAAAAGACCTCCCTTATTATGTGGTGACAACTTTGTGCACTGGAAAGCTTTGATGAAAATGTTCATCATTGACCAAGATATGGAGTTGTGGACCATCATACATAATGGTCCTCATACATTCTACGCAGAGAAAGATGGGATTAGAACTCCCAAAACTGATTATTCACTTTATACTTCTGAGTTAGAACAATTTTCTAAAAATTACAAAGCTATGAATCTCATAGATTGTGCTTTGAGTGCACATGAATTCAAACGGATGCAAAAGTGCTAAGGAAATATGGGATAAACTGGTGATGAATTTTGAAGGAACCACCAAGTTAAGCAGAAAAAGATCAACATATTCCTTAGACAGTATGAACTGTTTAAAATGAGTGGAGATGAATTTATCAAAGACATGTTCAAGAGATTTACAGATATTGTCAGCAATCTGGACTCCTTAGGGACATCCTTCTCTAATGAGGATAAAGTTAGAAAGATCTTGTGAAGTCTTCCTAAAGTCAAATGGGAACCAAAGACTGTTGCCATTGAAGAAGCTCAAGATCTATCATCTATTCAAATTGATGATTGGCAGGGAAATCTGCTTACACATGAGATCTCCATGAATGAAGTTGATGGAGAACTGCCAGAAAGTGTCAAGAACTTGGATCTCAAGGCTAAGGAGAGTGAACAATCTCAAAGCCTGAAAAAAGAAGAATATGATGATGAAGATCCCTTTGCTCTTATTTCCAAAGCCTTGACCAGAATTCTCAAGATGAAAACGAACTTTGGAAACAAAGAATTCAGCAGGGATAAACACAAATCCTCCAGTAGCAGAGACTACAAAGGTAAATCTTCTTCTCAAGGTAAATTAGCCTAAAGTAATGAACTGCTTTGAGTGTGGTGATGCAGGATATTTGATTAGAGACTATCCACACAAGAAAAGCAAACAATTTCAGAAGAAAGACCTTGACAGAAGAAAGAAGGCTATGATAGCTTCTTGGAGTGATTCGGACACTTCAAGTGTCTCTGAATCTGAGGAAGAACAGGCCAACCTTCGCCTTATGGCCAAGCATGATGAAAGTTCTGAAAAGAACATTGAGGTAATGCTAAACTATTTGATTTCAAAACCAACAGATGTCCTCTCTGATTATCTTAGAACAATGCTTTTAAATGAAGAGGACTATCCGAAAGAAATCGGGACTTTGAAAGAAAAGGTTTATGAGCAAGCAAAAGAAAAATTGCATCTTGTTTGTCAAAATCGGAATCTTGAAATTTCTCAGAAAAATCTGACACAGATTTCAAAGCATTGGAAACCAGTTTCAAGGCCTTGAAAACCCAAGTTAAGGAAGTAGTAGCTGAGAACTCTCATTTGAGTGACAGTATTGTTGCTCTAAGACATCAATTTGATGAATTGGAGGAACAATGGACTACTCTAACTGAGAAACTTCAAGACTCTAAGTCTGTTCACAAACTTGGTATTGGCTACAATCCCAATTTTCCTAGAAAATCAACACCATATTTGTGAAGCTGGTAGCAGAACCTCTCCTAAGTGCCATTACTGCAACAAAATTGGTCACGTCAAGATGACTTGTCCCTCTAGAAGAAGAGACCCTCACATAAAGCGGAACACTTTTCCAGTTCAACCCAAGGGATAAGTTAAACAGATTTGGGTTCCTAAAGGGGTTAGACCACCTAACATGGTTGACCATGAATATGAATCTAAATTCCACGCATGGTCTAACAGCTGGGTAAGGCAGTGAATAATGTTTGCAGGCTGTCATCAAGAGAAAAGAACATAAATGGATCATGGATAGTGGTTGTTCCAGATACATGAGTGGGAGGAGTTCCTTATTTTTGAATTGAAGCTCTAACTCAATTTTTAAAACTTTGTAAAGAGGTTCAAACTTCGAAAAACCTGCCTATTGCCTATATCAAAAGTGATCATGGCAGAGAATATGATTAACTTGAGTTTGATTTATTTTGTGCTAAGTATGACATCTCTCACAACCTTTTTGCTCCTAGAACTCCTCAACATAATGGTGTTGTTGAAAGAAAGAACAAGACTCTTGAAGACATGTCAAGGACAATGCTTCGGGAGAACAAGTTGCCAAAATCCTTTTGGGAAGAAGTTGTAAACACTGCCAATTATATACTTAACAGATTCCTGATTAGGCATATCTTGAATAAGACTCCTTATGAGCTTTTCAAAAGAAAAAAGTCAAATATCTCTTATTTCAAACCTTTTTGCTGCACTTTTTTGCTCACTACAATGGTAAGGACAATCTTGGTAAGTTCGATGCCAGAAGTGATGAAGGTATCTTTCTTGGTTATTCACTGACTAGAAAAGCTTATAGTATTTATAATAAGAAAACCAAGCTTGTTGAATAAAGTATACATGTTATTTTTGATGAAAGCTATTATGGTTCTTTGAGTGAAAGTTTTGCAGACGTGAATTTGAACAAGCATGAGTCAGAGGATGAAGCAGACACTTCAAATGGTTCCATGGAAAACTTACAGGACAACAGCAGTAATTTTCAAGGCATTGAAAGTGGGTCTCAAAGCCTTGAAAAAGAACGTCAAGAAAAGCAAAGTGGATAAGCCACTTCCTCAAGTTCTCAAAGACCTGAAAAGCTTCCTGGAGAAATTGAACCATGGACACCAAGCAAGAGTCAGATATCTTTCATCTCTTCCAGTTGATAACATTATATATGATCCGTACACTGGTACACAGACAAGATCTCAATTGAAGAACATGTGTGCTTTTAATTCTTTTTTCTCTTGTACAGCTTAAGAATGTGAATCAAGCATTACAAGAAGCAGAATGAATCATTGCAATACAAAGTGAACTCAATGAATTTGAGAGGCACAAGGTTTGGAATCTGGTTCCTCCTCTTAAAGATCAGTCTGTCATTGGAACAAGGTGGGTATACAGAAACAAATTAGATGAGAATGGCAAGGTAATCAGAAACAAAGAAAGATTGGTAGTTCAAGGCTACAACTAGGAAGAATGTATTGATTATGAGGAGACTTTTGCTCCTGTTTCAAGGTTAGACGCAATTAGAATGTTACTTGCATTTGCATCTTACAGAAATATTAAACTTCTTCAAACGGATGTTAAATGATCTTTTCTAAATGGATATCTGCAAGAATAAGTCTTTGTTGCTCAACCTCTTGGTTTTGAAAATGATGAGTTTCCAGATCATGTCTATAAACTTGACAAAGCTCTTTATGGTTTGAAACAAGCTCCAAGGGCTTGGTATGAAAGATTGTCAAAGTTTCTACTTGATAATGATTTCAAAAGAGGATTAGTTGATAAAACTCTTTTCATAAAGACTCGTGAGAAAGACATTCTAGTAGTTCAAGTTTATGTTGATGACATTTTTTTGGGGGTACTAATGATTCTCTTTTCAAGGATTTCTCAAGTATTATGAGCAGGGAATTTGAGATGAGATTGATGGGAGAGTTAAACTTCTTTCTTGGACTCCATGTACATCAGATGAATAAAGGAATCTTTCTGCATCAAAACAAGTACACCAAGGACTTGATAAACAAGTATAATATGTCTCAGTCCAAGGTAACTAAAACTCGTATGAGCTCTACACTGTCCTTAGACAAGGACCAAATTGGTAAGAGTGTAAATCAGAAAGTTTATAGAGGTATGATTGATTCATTGCTATATTCTCACTGCAAGTAGACCAGATATCATGTTTAGTGTTTGTATGTGTGCTAGACTTCAAGCTGATCCTAAAGAATCACACTTGGTTGTCGTCAAAATAATTTTTATATATCTCAATGGTACCAAAGACTTAGGGCTTTGGTATCCGAAACAATCTAATTTTTCTTTGTGTGAGTATTCAGATGCTGACTTTGCAGGATACAAAGTTGACATTAAAATCACTTCAGGGTGTTGCCAATTTCTTGGATCATCCCTGATCAACTGGCATTCAAAGAAGCAAAACTCAGTAGCTTTATCAACAGCAGAAGATGAATACATAGCAGCTGGAACTTGCTGCTCACAAGTGTTATGGATAGCTCAGCAAATGAGAGACCTTGGATTTGATTTCAGAGATATACCTATCAAATGTGACAACATCAGTACTATATCAATTACAAAGAATCCATTTCAGAACTTAAGAACCAAACAGATAGATGTTACACATCATTTAATCAGAGATCATGCTTAGAAAGGTGATGTTACTCTTGAATTTGTGTCAACTAACATGCAATTGGCATATATCTTCACTAAACCACTGCCAGAAGAAAGATTCTCAGCCCTGAGGTTAGAACTGGGCATGCTAAATAGGGAACCATTGGTTTAGGGGGAGTATCAGGTAAGTATTATGTGTTTCAAAGTTTTTAAAGGATTTTCAAAGTATTGAAAATCAGTTCAAAACCTTGAAAATCAATTCAAAGCCTTGATTTCATTTGCTTCAACAATATAGCTTTTCAAGGCCTTGAAAATAAGTATGTATGATACATAGTCAATAAGTTGGATCTTCAATGTTGGTGTTATTTCTGTAGATAGATTTTACCTTTTTAAAGTATTTTCTTTTCAAATTAGTATTATACTATTTCCTTTCCGACGTCACACACAAATTTGAATTTCACTGAAACTGCACTTCTTAAAAGATTTAGAGATATTTTGTTTCCTTTTCAAACTCAAACTCTTAAGTATTTATCTTCTTCTTTTTCTCTCTCACTCGTATCACTCCTGTCTCTCTCTTCTAATACCCTCAAACCCTAATGAGCTCAAGAAGAACGTATGGAAGAATTAATATGGTTGAAGGTTCTAAGAAAGGTTCTGAAAAGAAGAGAAAGACTGCTGAAGAAGAGGTTCAAACCCTAAGTGATGAGTACAACTCCATAACTCCAAGTGCAGATAGGGCTACTTCTCCTCCAAATAAGAAGACCAAGAAGGATAAGACTCCAACTTCTAGCAAGAAGAAGAATACAAATCCATCTGCTCCTGAGAAATAGCCAGAGGAACAGATTGCTAGCCCTAAGAAGGTGAAGAATAAGAAGAAGCCTACAAAAGCATAGAAAGGAAAAAGGATAGGTTACAGATGAAGAACCATAGAAGAACACTGCAAAAGGAGCTACAGATCTATTCTGAGAGCACACATCTCCTGGTAAGAAATATGGTATTATTAATAAATGGTTTGTTAGTAATGTTGCAAGAGGGATGTGGTTAGATGGTTTTGATTCTAGACCTATAGCCTACTGTAGCTTAGTTAGTGTCAACATGTTGAATAGCATGAATCTGGAGTGCATTAAAAGGTTGAAGAAAAGTTCTCTTTGGAAAATTCTAAATCCTCCTGAATTTGCCTACCCTAGGCTCACTATGTTCTTTTATCTGAACATGAAGCAAATAAAGTCTTAAACTTGGTATTCTCATCTAAAGTGGCTGGTGTAGACATGGAGTTAGATCACTCTGAGTTTAGCAATGTTTTAGGCTATCCTAAGAGGTATAACACAGACAACTACCCCAATATGAGTGAAGCCTTGAAGATGGCTAGGGAAGAGTTCTTTTTACCCAATGCTACTACCTCCTCAAAGCATTAAACACACTCTGTGCTAACTGTTGAAGCTAAAATTTTATTTACCATCTTGATGAGGTGTGTAGTGCCAAAGGAGAATTCAAATGAGTTGTTGTCTGACAGGGTGTTATACTTGAAGTACTTGATTATGCATGAGTATGAGATTAATCTACCTTCTATTGTGATGGAACACATAATTTATTCCCAGACTAAGGAAAGAAAGCATCCTTTGCCTTATGACAACAAGTTATCACTTTTCTTTCAACACCTTGAAATTCCAAATGACAGATAAGAGACTATTACCACTGATTTTGGTATTCATGATGAGAAAGCTTTTCAAATATTGGAATCATGAAAACCAGTGAGAGAGCTTGGATTATACTCTGACTTGTCTGCAGAAGAGCTGCAATCCAAAAAGTTTCCAAAAACCAAAGCCTTGACCTCTCCTTCAAACATACCCTCCCAGTGTCAAGACCTTTCCATGGTGCTTCAAAGGCTTGATGTCATAGAGAATGATATGAATGAGTTGAAGCAAAATCAGCATGAGTTTGGGTCTGAGTTCAAACAAGTGAGGTACATGCTTGAGAGTATTTTCAAGAGCATCAATTTGATCCACGGAGAAGAAGAAGTTCCACAAGCTGCAGAAGGATCAAAGAAGGCCGGATCAACAAAGAAATTATTCAGTGAGCATACTACTCAAGATGAGGATGCAGGGGTAAAGGACACTGGGAAACAAGTGTGACATCCCGCATAATTAAACTCATTCAGGCATATTTAGAGTTGGTTTATGACCATTATAATATGATTTTTTGGGATAATTAAGTTGGACGGTGGAAATTTCATATTAGTCCCCTATAGTCTTAAAATTGACCATTCCATATTTGTTATGAAGTGTGAGTTCTAGGGAGGTGGTATGAAGTGCGATTTTAGTAAGTATGTATTTCTAGTATGAAGAAGAGTATTGTTACCGTATCTATCATCTTGCATGTACACCTAGCGTAGTGGGGGAAGTAGGCCCATAATTACCTATTATTAGGCATGCTAATGACCCATCATGACCACTTGCCTTGCACACCATAGGCTTGTAACAATTTTACTCTTCCCGAGCTATCTTGTTCATCGAACCAAAACTTTCTAGTGCATTCCCGGATTTGAGAAAGGGAGCCACAAAGTCATGACCAACACTTGGTATTTTTCTATTCTATGGGTGTAAAACTTGTGGGAATTGAATACCTATCAACCCTAGAGTCTTTTTCCAATGTTAGTCCTCATATAAAATACTTTGAAGCTAGTAAAGTGTGCCATCTTTTGTTGTGTTATTGTGCCTAGTTTGATTATATAGTGCACTCCTTGCAAACAAATGTGGTGTGACGAATGCACCCAATCTCTTGTACATATTATATCTTTGTTATGCATCCCATCCTCATCATTTTCTCACACACATTATCTCTCTCAAAGTCTCTAGAAGTTCTCTTTTCTATCAAAAGAATTTCAGTCCGTTTTTGTGCTTAGAGCTCCACAAAACACCATCAAGACTTCATATTCTAGCATCCAAAGTATAGAAAATTCGTCTCCAAGCTAGATACAACCTTGGTGTGGAGTTATTCCTTCATCCTACCCAAGGATTTGAGCTCACCATCACTCTTTTGCTCACCATTCTTGATATTTGAAGTAAATCCTTGATCTATTCTTTGATCTTTGTATATTCTTGGTTCTAATGTTCTTTTCCATGGTAGATCATCTGAAAATGTCCTTGCATGTGTCTATTTTTGCATCCTCTTGTGGATTCATGGGTTCATCCTCATGGATGAAGTTTTAGAAGAAAGTTTGTGTCTCAAAAGATGAGAGTTTTTCTTGATCTTTCTCTATCATCCTTCTTACCTATTCAAATCATGTGTTTTTGTTCACTCTTGAAGATTATGTGTTGTATTTGGACTTAAATGTGTCTATTTCATATCTTATTTGACATTCAATGAAGTTCTTTCACATATTCACTTGAAGATCTAGTGATTCAAAAAAAATGGTCTCGTTTTGATACTCTGTTTTCCGTCAGATTTTGTGACCTGACTTTGAGAGGCCATATCACACTCATAAAACTTCATATGGTGCTCCATCTTATATCGTTTCGAAGCCCTTTGTGTCTGCTTTTATCTCCAACTGGTTTCATGCCCAAATTCATTATACGTACTCTGTAATTTGAATTCTTGTAAGCTGTGTCTAGACTGGAACTAGGTTCGGACAGATTATGTCACTCGACTTTGTGAGGTCGTTTCTCTCTCATAAGATCTTGTATTTTTGCTCTATCTTATACTGATTTGAAGCTATATGTGTCGAGTTCCATTTCATGTTAGATTCATGTCAAAATGTGTTCTATATTATTCAGAATTCCAGGTTTTTTAAAGTGTGTCAAATATGAAAAGTTCATTTCTCGTTCAGTGGCATGTGCTCCTTTAGGAAACATCATTCCCTCATCCATTCATCTTAGAGGGTCTACATAACCATGTCATGGGAAATTTTAAGCACCATATTCTTCCCTTATAGTCACTATAGTGAACTTGTCTTAATGTTGGCTTGCTCTTATTATTTGTAGAGCCTCCTTGTTAGAGTTGCACTTGGATTCCCGTATTGGTAGCTAGTAAGGGTTCAATAAGCTAGGACCCGAGGTGAGTACTTACCCAACCCTTTGGTAGTGCTATTTTCATATATTAACTGTCAATGGGCTATGAGGTGGATATTGTGAAACTTGTGAATGGTGGAATGTGTTCTTAACAGCCACTCGGTGATTTGTATATTTTGATTGGAGATATAGCCCATGTTTTAAGCAATTTTTATAAAGGGTAATTTACACTTTACACCCTCGTATTTTGGTAAATATGCAATGTACACCCTCACTGTTCACGAAATGACACAAAACACCCCTATTTTGGATGGAAGGGAACGGAATTTAACGGACTGATGAAAAGTTCTCTTTTGACCTTTATATTTTATTAATACTTGATGGCTCACCTGCAGATATTTTGAAGGTACAGTAAGGGACAAAAAAAAATTGGGCATCTCTCCCTCTCTGCAAGAAAGAAGATTAAGATGAGACGCCGCCGCTCTCGTCGCCGGCTCTCCGTCCTCGTCGCCACGAACCGAAGAGACCCATCGCATCCCCGGGAAAGGGACTTCATCGCTGAAAGTCAAAAGCCTCCAAAACCGAACGTTGAAGCTTCGAGCTATGTAGTTTTGACTCCGATCCGGTTGGTGCGTCCCATCTCTTCTCTCTCTCCCTCTGTTCAGATCGAGTGGTGGTGGCGGTGGTTTCAGCGGTTTCGTTCAGCGATGGTGATGGCTTCGTGGGTCGCGGAGGCGGTCGTCGAGGAGGCGGCGATTCACCGGAGCAAGTTATGCTTTCTTCTGCTTCTTCATCTCCATCTTCTCTTCTGCCTCCTCTTTCCTGTGTCAAAATTGGATCCACGATCAGAGTAAAAAATTAAACTGTACGAAAGTAATCTAGCATGATGTTGTTGTTTGGGAATCAAATATGTCAAAATCCCAGTGTGTTGTTTTTGGCTATAAAAAAGTAAGAGACCAAAATCCCTTCAACCAGTCCCCTTTCTCGTACATTATTCACTCCGTTCCACTTCTTTTGCATTATTTGGATTTTTATCACTATTTACTGGGTCACTTTGACCCAGTAATTTAGATAGCAAAACGGTAATTTAGATAGTAAAACTTTGTAATTTTTAGATAATTTTTTTCGTAGTGCTGTAGAATAACTCTTATTCTACAAGCTCACAAAAAAAATCGAAAAATTACTTCGTTTTGCAATCCAAATCACCGGATCAAAGGTGACCCAATTACGGATAAAAAAGTTCAGATAATGCATTAAAAGTGGGACGGAGTGGTAGAAGATTTTCTTTTGAGAATTATCAACAGAACAACTAGTTTCAAAAGCAAGTACTTTAAGTTATAATGAAAATTCGGATCAAATGCACACTTTAAGCATAAACTTAAGCTTACCACGGTCAATCTTCACTTCTCCATCATTTGATTTTTTTTACTTGTATCTCAGTCACTTTAATCGGGTGATTTGATCACAAAACGATACGATTTTTTGATAATTTTGTTACCATGTTATAGAACATCGTTACTCTACAAAGTTGTCATAAAGACTTTTGGAAATAGCAGCTAAGGCGGTAGCAAAGTGGTGGAGCATTTGAAGCCCGCATTAGAAGCCCCTGCATGAGAGGTCCCAGATTCAAATTCGGTTGACGACAAAACAATTTTTCTAAAAAAAATACTTTTAAATATATATATATATATATATATATATATATATATATATATATATATATATATATATATTTAGATACTTCATAATAAATATTTTTGGAAATATAATAGGCGAGTATATGCATATTAATTCCTTCACGATCTATAAAAGTGTGATACGTGTTCATTTTTTTCCTTCAGAAAAAAAGAACAACACACACTAATGCGTTGCTATGTTATTTTGATACGAATGGAAAATCTATAAACTAGAAGAAGAAATATGGTTCTTATGCTCCAATTTGTGCATTTGTTCATAAAATTGGCATAATTTTATGGCACCAGTTGTAATATATGTAGGTTCTAATGGTTAGCATGGACAAACACCCATTTGAGGGGCATAAGGGGTATGAAAAGTACACAAATACATGTACCCCACTGCCACATCAGCTCCATCTAACGGCAAGTCACAGAGGGGTATGATCTGTAAATATTTTGACAAAAAATAAGGGTGTCGCATGTCATTTCGTGAACAGTAAGGGTATACATTGCCTATTCAGCAAAACACAAGGGTGCAAAGTGTACATTACCCTTTTATAAATGATATTTGTTAAATTGAAATTCCATGGTATGTTTTATAAATATTTGGCCGAGATGGTTGCCTGAATATGACAATGTTGGACACCCTAGAGGTTGGGGGGATATACACCGGTACAGTACCCTAACGGTTGGGGGATATACACCGGACAGTACCCTCCCAGCGCCGGGACAATAGACCGGTGGTCAATACCCTATTCCAGGGATATGATATGGGATGAGCCGTTAACACGTACGTTGTCATGACTTGTCGACTATGTTTTGTCTGAGGTAGCGATTCAACGCGGACTCGCCATATTTATGGCTTAGTGTCATAAATGAGATTTTAATGGCCAAAGTACTTGAATGAAAGGAGTAAAGGGCTCAAAGTGGTGTGGTGGAAGGATTCGAGGACCCAAGTGTTTGAACTAAATGCTTTACATGTTTACTTACTTGAATGCTTGCTTAAAGTACATTGCTTATATTATCTTTTATCTATGTATAAACTGTGAAGCAAGCATGTTTGGAACAACTTGACCATGACATTTGGAACTTGTATATATATTGTATATTTACAAACCTAACAAAGGGGTAAGTACGTGCTCACCAGACTTCGCAGTCACCGGTTTTTAAATGACCGCTCTTTCAGGTTCCCAGGAGAGGATCGAGCGAAATAACCAAGCTTCTTAGTTGCTTATGCCATATCATGATGTGGATATTTCATGCTTTGTGCTAGATATGTCTAAGACTCTCTTTTATCATGTATAAGTCGTATTACTTGGTTTCTTTCTATATGTAACTCTTTGAGATCTAGTATACACTAGTTGGACACCATGTATGGTCATCTTTTGGTAGCGAGAATGTGTTACCCCATCAGGGGATATCCCGTGGCTTGTTAGTAGAACTTTTGGAGTTTCATTGTGGCCCTTTTATGTATGCTTTATGTGTTACCGTGACTGAACCTTGATGGACTTGACTCTGAGATCGATGAGTACCATAGAGGATGAATGAAGGTTTTATTTATGAAATTATCAAACTTTATTTCCTTTTACACAAGGAGTTTTGAAAATAAACAGTTTTTGAATACAAGACCCATTTTCACAAGCTTCCGCAATACTTTTCACTAAATTCTTGAATTTCCAAATATTTTTACTTCCATCCTCATGGTGAGAGTATGACTTGGTGGCGTGTGACTCCTCGTTCCCGTTTAATTATGTTATTAATCGGGGTCGCGGGAGCGGGGTTCCACAACAAGTTGATCAAGAACAGGGTGATGAAGAACAGGAACAAGGGTATGAAGACAGTCCAGACTCAGGAATGTTGATCAAGGATCTTAAGAAGAAGAAAAAAAAGCAAACATTCCAGAGATAGTCACTAATGCAGAGCTTTTTGAGGAAGAAATGGTTGCTGAAACAAGTGAAGAAGTTACTCAGGAAGAAGAACAACAAGAAGATGAAGAAGATAGTGGAGAAGATGAGGTTGAACCAAAGGGAGATGGAGATCCAACCCCCTGATTCTAGCCTATTCTTTCTTTATTTTCAAGGCCTTGAACTTCTCTTCACTGTCTTAAAATTTCTCTATCTTAAAACAGTTTTCTTTAAGCTTTCAAAAACTTTGATCCAACATTTTCTCATTCTTTTTTTATGAAATTCAAAAATGGGGAAAAGTTTAGAGTGTTTATTCTTTTTTTGGTACTTATGTTGGTTTAGAGATCTGGTTTAGATCAGCGGGAAGTTTTTGATGCTTAACTGCTTAATAAGTTGGTTCATTATGTTTCATTTTGTTTCAGCTTTGTTATCTGAGAATATTATGATTGTTCTGCTATGCTTGAATATTTAATTTTTGCAGAAGAACCAGTTATTAACAGATTATCGTTTTTGTCTTTCATCAAGGGGGAGATTGTAAGTTCATCATGTTTCAAAGGCTTGAAACTACACTATTTCAAGGCCTTGAAACAGCTTTCAAAGGTTTGAAAACATACTGCAGTATATGGCATGAACTTAAGGGGAGCTTTCCATTCTAATCTGGTCCCTGATCTCCTATGCTTGATTATGCCTTATTTGATAATGAAAGACAAACCAATACGATACTCAAAACTGTTGCTAATATATTTGTTTGGCTTTTGCAGGGTTAATTAGTTACCTATTTTGCAGGTTCTATTTCCTAATTTGTGAGTTTGCAGGAATAGAAATAGAGTTGTCAAATTGATTATGTGTTTGTGCAATCTTGCCTGGACTTTCCAAACACTCTCAGATGAAAGATCAAGTCAGTATCTTTGAAGATTCTGAACAACAAGCCGTTGGGAAGAACTGTTAGAGAAGTCAAGATATGCTGCATGATTTTAGGAAAATCTGTATTCAGAAGATCCTACAAATCTGCATTTCAAACTAGCAGCATAAGAGAGGGAATTGCTGAGAAAATTCGACGAGATATTTTACAGAGACATTAAAAAACTCTCAAGGATTGACAAGCAACACAGAAGCAGATTCATTTCTCTCAATCCAATCATCATAAGATCAGTGCATACTCAACTGCTTCATTAGTTCTCAGTGCTCTTCTTTATGTACTTAATTTGTATATCATTTTGATTATACTTCTCTTATCTTATTCTCGTGAGTTGTTCAAGTGAACAAGAGAGAATTCTTGTTGAATCAGTTAGCTAGAGTAGGTACTAGATAGGTTAGTGAGAACCACAAGCTGTAACTAGTAAGGGAAATCTTCGTGCTTAAGATCTAGGGCTTAGCTTTTGATTAATAAGAACTGAGTTGAAAATCCTACAAGGATTAAGTTCCTGAGGTAGAGACGTAGGCCCAAGAGGACTGAACTCTATAAATCCTTGTGTCTCTAGCATTTTACTTTCATTTCTTTACTTATCTTGTTTAAAGCCTCAAAATAATTTTTTTGTTAAAGGACTTGAAACCCATTTCAAGGCCTTGAAAACTATCAACAAATTTTCTACTATCTGTTTTGATTTCAAGGACTTGAAACTCATTTCAAGGCCTTGAAATACTCTCTGCTTTCTACAAATTTCTTTGAAGCCACTCTTTTGGCAAAATTTTCCAAACTCAATTCAACCCCCCCCCCCCTTCTAGTGTATTGATCATGTATTACTGCCTACATTACTGTCTTGCAATTGAATAGTCTAGCCAAAACAACGTTCACACTAAAATAGATTGCCTCTAGGGCATCTACGCCAACAGTCTACCACTTGCACTAGAGTCAATCTGGTGCATCTCGTATGTCTATCGATCTAGTGGGGCCCTCATGCTTACGATGAGTGAGGGGCTTAGTAAGTGGATCTGAAAGATTATTATATGTTGGTATCTTGCATATCTTCACATCCCCTCAATAGGCGATCTCTCGAATGAGATGGAAGCTCCTGAGTAGGTGCATCTGATGCATGAATACACTCAACTTCTGTGATAGAATCGGCAACTGAATCTTGCGTTGAACCCTTTCCAGCCCACAGTTCCTCCATTATGGCAAAACACAAAACTCGACTGAGATCTGAAATCATCCTTATCGGTATGGAAGCTTTCATCAGTGTATCCCCTTACACTGAGTTCTTCCTCCCCTCCATATATCAGGAATGCATCCTTAGTTCTTCTCAAGTACTTAAGGATATTCTTGATAGCAATCTGGTTACTCTCACCGGATTGGACTGGTATCTGCTTGTCATACTCAAAGTATGTGACTCATCTGGTCTAGTACATATCATGGCGTACATGATGGATCCAATAGCCGACGCATGTGGGATTTTACTCATATGGTCCCCTACAGGGAAAGCTTCAAAAAATTTCCCCCTTCCTTGCAAGCAGATTTCCAAATTTGGGATAAAACACATTTTTCCCCAAATTGTGCCCAAACCATAGTTTTCCAAAACATATGGCATATGTATACGAAATCAGCCAATCTTTATATGATATGTAAAATTGACTTATTTCCTATTAAATCATATTCAAATAGCATCATTATGTGCATATATGTTTTTCGCAAAATTTAACGATACATTGTAAAACTAATAAACCATGTAACACATAAATCACGTTATGCGCTACGACATGTGGCTCTGATACCAATGTAGGGTTTTGATGCAGGATGCACAACGGAAATACTATTAATATTTCATGATCAAGGCCCTCCATGAATCGCAGGTTAAATTTCATAACGTGATAAAGGAGATATTGTGTACATTGTAAGTTTGTGTGATCACAACGAAGAACAGCATCCTCGTCTCTACGGTATCCACACCTTAGGATTTAGTACTGGGATCTTCTCCACACCTTGTGCTAGCAACATCGAAGAAGGGATCAAGCAATCACATAAAACGGAGCAAGATGGTCGAACTACATTGATGACGGGGTATGGGGGACGGCTCCTCTTGGGGTCTCTCTCCTTGCTCTATTATTTTACTCAATGAAAACTCTTATGAAATAATAGAGCTAGGAATCCCCTTTTACAATTAATAACTCCTAAAAGACTACAAATTTCCCCAATACTAATCTTGTCCATACACAGATTAGTCCACTTTGCAACTTAATCCAACTGACTTTGCATGTGGTTGCGTTTTGATCCTTGATCCATATAATTGTTAATTAGTCCTACTAACTAACGTCCTTTCTATTTTAATCCTTTTGGTGTGTGACCCTTTAGGTTTCTATTAAGTTAGCAGGAACAATTACAAACATTGAGCTGTGTCTAGCAACACATCCATGCTACCCAACTAATAGAAATAGTCAATGATCTGACAAACCTTTTGCCCGATTTAATCGTGTTGTATATGTCCCTTTGCCTCCATATCCCGATTGAACACGATACATAAGTGTTACACTCGTAAATCCAATCCATAGTTTCTGGATCCTAGGAATAGGCTTATCTATACATATAACATCCATATCTCATATTGATTTATCTGAGTCTGGCCAGACATTCCATAAGCACTATCCCTCGAGTGGTCGTGGATATTTGCTCATATTATGTGGGAGGGAAAAATACTCTCTATGTCACTACTGTAATATCCCGAATTCATATCGGGGGTAAATTATTATTTAGGTACACGATATAAAGTTATGAATCACTACAAATAATTGGATAATTTTTGAATTCTTGATTTAATTGGTAGAATCATATACTATATTTATACAAGTTAAATTTATAATTAGTTTAACTAAAACTAACTTAAATAGTATAGCTGAATGATACATTATAATCTTTTTTTTGGTGCTACAAGAGTATACTATAATTTTCATCTATTATAGCACCATATAAAATTCTCCTAAACTCACCATTGGCCCATTAACCAAGACCCTTCACCTATTGGATACTTGACTTGACCAAAGACTTGACCCTAAGCCTAATTGGACCTAGCCTATGATGTCTCACCAGCATTTAATCCCCTATCCCTCTTCTCTTCCACTGCACTGAAGAAGAAGAAGAAGAAGAAGAAGAAGAAGAAGAAGAAGAAGAAGAAGAAGAAGAAGAAGAAGAAGAAGAAGAAGAAGAAGAAATACCCCTTCACCATCGCCATCACCATCACCACCACCAGCCACCACCATTCCGCCTCCGTCTCTCTCTCTCTCTCTATGCATCCCTGTCTCTCTTTCTCTCTCGACTTCCCTCTCATCTCCCTCTCCTCTCTGTTTTCTCCGGCGAAAAGCAGCATAAACAGCAGCGGCAGCAACAGCGAATGCCACCACCTCACCATTTTCTCTCTCCTCTCTCACCCTATTCTATCTCTCGATCTCTCTCCCTCTCGTTCTCTGTTTGCGCAAAACAGAGGAAGCAGCAATAGCCGTGGCCGCAGCCACCCCCGCCACCAGACCCGAAGGCCAGCGAGGGCGACCCGACGGGAAATTCGACGAGCCCCTCCGCCACCCATCAGCCTATTCCGACGACTTCCCTAGGACCCTAGAGGTACGACCAAGCTCAGGGGACTCCAAGTCCGGCGACCCATCCACCGGAGTGCCATAATTTCCGACGAGAAGCTGAGGCAAAACACAAACCCGGTTATATCATTCGGTATTCGATTTTGATAATTTTGGCATGAATCACATCCTCTAGACTTGAATTTGATTTTTATATCATTGAATCGTATGTGTAACAAAGAATAATAGAATTGGTGATTTGGGTGTTGATTCTTGAGGAAGATGATGAAAGTGTGGTAAGTTTATGATAAATAGAAAGTTGGGGGCGATCTCGTCTAAAACAGAAACTTGGGGGAGCTAATGGTTGTATACTCAATCTGAAATTATTTAAATGATCTAAATTGATGATCTAGAATTTCTAATACATAATTTAAATAATAAGTACTTTGAGAAGAGAATACTTATGGAAATTTGGCTTTGTTATAATTATAGCCTTCTTATTTACAAGATTTGTGCGCTAAAATAAATATAGATGAGATTCTTGGAAATAAGTTTAGAAAGCTAAAAGGGATGATTATAAAATTTTTTGAGTCATGATTAAAGAATTATATTTTCTCTCTTAAAAATAATTAAAGTATTTTAGGTAATTACGAGTGAGATATGAACTAATTTTAAATGATTGTTTTATTTAAAAATGTAATAATCTTTTATGAACGGGACTAAATCATGACCAAATAACCAAAGAATTGAAATACAAATGACTGTAAAAAAATATAATAATAATAATAATAATAATAATAATAATAATAATAATAATAATAATAATAATAATAATAATAATAATAATAATGATGATACTAATAATAATAATAATAATAATAATAATAATAATAATAATAATAATAATAATAATAATAATAATAATAATAATAATAATAAGAAGAAGAAGAAGAAGAAGAAGAAGAAGAAGTTGGTTGACGTGTACTGATTAGGAGGTATAAACTTGTAGGCGACGAGTTCATAAACAAAGGCTACATCCAAGTATGAGGACCGTTTCGAGCTATTCGACGTTTCGATTAGAGGTAAGTTAATATACCTAGCGTTGCGTGCCCTTCCTTCTTTTGTGTATTGTGTGCGTTATTTGTCAAATACTACTATACATGCTTTAATTTGAATTCTTTACTTGCCTTTGAAATATTCTACTTTGAAAGTATTACACGAAAAAGGATAATCCAACGTAAATAATCCAAAAGACTCCGCTAGAGGAGCATCTAAATTCTATTGCGAAATGATAAAGCACCGTTCAAATACAACTACCATGTTAGGCCCTGATTACCTAGTTCACGGGCCACAACTATCAAAAGTATTGTACCACTCGCATATTAGTCAAATACAAACATATCCCATAATCGTACACCGAATATTATGAAAGACTGCCACAACGGCTTTACTTGGAGCTCCTTACTCGATTTTTCAATATTGGAAGAAAAAGTCGTAATGATGTGAAGTGTAAGCTGTTGTGCGTGGGTTTTTACCATATCCCTGATACGATACATTTCAGACATATTGTGATTGATTATTGTCATGTGGTTATCAGGCGCTCTGATGCGAACCTCCTTGTGATTGTGTTATAGTTATGGTTGTGCTTTTGCACATTATGAGAAAGTGGTTGTGGATTGGATATGGTTACTCCCCGTATCAACTAATAAGTAAAATGAATTCCTGGACTCGATATCTTATCATTGAGAAAGAGAATGCTATCTTCTTGAAATTGAAAGTGATGAGTTGTGGAAATATTGCAAAGTACTATTTGACAGTGATTCTCCAAGATGGTCCACGTCTTTGGATTGGAAATATCAAATTTGAAATCGTCATGAAATTTGTCTAAGGAAATAACACAAATGTTATTCCAACCTACCTCTGATATTTATTATTTATCGACGAACTCTTTATCCCGGACATGCCTCATAATCTGTTTACTTTCTATGGGCGTTAGCTTACTCAGCCGTTTCGTGATCATTTTATTTAAAAATTGTGTCGGCTTTTGCCATTTTAAAACCCGCAGGTCGTAGCTAAAGGTGGGGACGTTGATGACACAGCTGGCTAGGATACTATGCTTCTCAGAACTACACCTAGTATTATTTTTTTTCTGTATTTGTATCTTTCAGATAATGTCACTGGTTTGTCTTGAATGTATAATAATAATATTTGGATTATCAATAGTTGTACTAACTGTGAACCGACGATACTTATCCGTTCCCAATGAGGTTCATCACCTCGGGCAGAGGCATCTCTTCAAACATGTGGCCTGACCGGCCGTGTGACTTTGGGGGTTGTTGCAGTTGGTATCAGAGCCGACGGTTCTAATTTAGTATGACCTTACGATTTCCACTAAAGTAAGGTTGATTTTTTTTTTTGAAAATTTAAATTAATATAGGACAACTAAACTAGTAATAAAATTAAACAAGCCGGGATTTCAGGGTAGCTTAGTCCTCATTCTTCCTCACATCTGCTATGTATACGAAATTGTGACTCATCTCGGCTTGAACATCTATTTGATGTGAAGTGATTATAGGTGATGTACTGGGCATCTGTGATCACAGGTATACCTGTTGTTTTTTTTTTTCGAGACGATAAGTGATGCGTGTGGACTCTAGAACCCTTCTGTGACCTTGCTTCCTTATCTATCAGTGCTAGCGTCGAGGACGAAGCTCCCTTTTAGGGGGGAGGATATAATACCCCGAATTCATATCAGGGGTAAATTAGTAATTAGGCACACGATATACAATTATGAGTCACTAGAAATAATTGGATAATTTTAGAATTCTTGATTTAATTGGTGGACTCGTAAGATTTTTAAACAAGTTAAATTTACAATTAGTTTAACTAAAACCAACTTAAATAGTACAGCTGAATGATACATTATAATCTTACTTTTGGTGCTACAAGAGTATACTATAATTTTCATCTACTTATGGTACCACCGAACACATCAAGTAATTTTCACCTACTTAAGAATGCACCTAAAGCACCATATAAAATTTTCCTAAACTCACCATTGGCCAATTGACCAAGACCCTTCACCTATTGGCTACTTGACTTGACCAAATACTTGACTCTAAGCCTAATTGGACATAGCCTATGATGTCTCACCAGCATTTAATCCCCTCTCCCTCTTCTCTTCCACTGCACTGAACCACAGAGAAGAAGAAGAAGAAGAAACAACACCTTCACCATCACCATCACCACCACCACCATTCCACCTCCACCTCTCTCCCTTTGCCTCCCTTTCTCTCTTTCTCTCTCGACCTCCCTCTCATGTCCCTCTCCTCTCAGTTTTCTCCGGTGAAAAGCAGCAGAAGCAGCAGCGGCAGCAACGGCGAAGGCCAACACTGCCACCGTCTGCTCTCATTCACTCACCCTCTGCTATCTCTCGATCTCACTCCCTCTCGTTCTCTGGTCGCGCAAAACAGAGGAAGCAGCAACAGTTGTGGCCTGAGTCACCCCCGCCACCAGACCCGAAGGCAAGCGACGGCGACCTGACGGGAAATCTAACGAGCCCCTCCGCTACTCCTCAGCCTATTCCGACGACTTCCCCAGGACCCTAGAGGTTCGACCAAGCTCAGGGGATTCCAATTCTTGCGACCCATCAACCGGAGTGCCATAATTTCCGACGAGAAGCTTGAGATGAAACACAAACCCGGTTCCCTATCATTCGTTATTCGATTTTGATAATCTTTGCCATGAATCACATCCTATCGACTTGAATTTGAGTTTTATATCATTGAATCGTATGGGTAACAAATAATAATCGAATTGGTGATTTGGGTGTTGAATCTTGAGGAAGATGATGAAAGGGGGGTAATTTTATGATAAATAGAAAGTTGGGGGCGATCTCGTCTAAAATAGAAACTTAGGGGAGCTAATGGTTATATACAAATTTGAAATTATTTAAATGATCTAAATTGATGATCTATAATTTCTAATTCATAATTTAAATAATAATTACTTTGATAAGAGAATACTTATGGAAATTTGGCTTTGTTATAATTATAGCTTTCTTATTTACAAGATTTGTAAACTAATATAAATAGAGAGGAGATTCTTGGAAATAAATTTAGAAAGCTAAAGGGATTTTTATAAAATTTGTTGAGTCATGATTAAATAATTATATTTGCTCTCTTAAAACGAATTAAACTAAAATATTTTAGGTATTTACGAGTGAGATAATTTTAAATGATTGTTGTACTTAAAAAGGTAGTAATCTTTTATGAACGGGGACTAAATCATGACCAAATAACCATATAATTGAAATAAAAATGACTGTAAATAATAATAATAATAATAATAATAATAATAATAATAATAATAATAATAATAATAATAATAATAATAATAATAATAATAATAATAAGTCGGTTGACGTGTATTGATTAGGAGGTATAAACTTGTAGGCTATGAGTTCATAAACAAAGACTACATCCATGTATGAGGACCGTTCCGACCTATTCGACGTTTCGATTAGAGGCAAGTTAATATGCCTAGCGTTGCGTGCCCTTCCTTCTTTCGTGTATCGCGTGCGTTATTTGTCAAATACTATACATGCTTTATTTTGAATTCTTTGAAATATTCTACTTTGAAAGTACTACACGAAAAGGATAATCCAAAGTAAATAATCCAAAGGACTCCTCTAGAAGAACATCTAAATTCTATTGTGAAATGATAAAAGTACCGTTCAAATACGACTACCATGTTAGGCCCTGATTACGTAGTTCACGGGCCACAATTATCAAAAGTATTTTACCACTCTCATATTAGTCAAATACAAACATCTCTCATAATCGTACATCGAATATTATGAAAGACTGCCACACCGGCTTTACTTGGAGCTCCTTACTCGTTCAATATTGGAAGAAAAAGTCGCAATAATGTGAAGTGTAAGCTGTTGTGCGTGGGTTTGTACCATATCCCCGATACAATACATTTCAGACAGATTGTGATTGGTTATTGTTATATGGTTATGATACGCTGTGGTGCGAACCTCCTTGTGATTGTGTTATAGTTATGGTTGTGCTTTTGCACATTATGAGAAAGTGGTCGTGGATTGGATATGGTCACTCTCGGTATCAACTAATTAGTAAAATGAATTCCTGGTCTCGATATCTTATCATTGAGAAAGAGAATGCTATCTTCTTGAGATTGAAAGTAATGAGTTGTGAAAATATTGCAAAGTACTATTTGACAGTGATTCTCCAAGATGGTCCCCATCTTTGGATTGGAAATATCAAATTTGAAATCGTCATAAAAATTTTCTAAGGAAAGAGCACAAATGTTATTCCAACATACCTCTGATATTTATTATGTATCAGCGAACTCTTTATCCCGAACATTCCTCATAATATGTTTTTTTTTATGGGTGTTAGCTTACTCAGCCGTTTGCTAATCATTTTCTTCAAAAACTGTGTCGGCTATTGCCATTTTAAAACCCGCAGGTTGTAGCTAAAGAAGGGGGACGTTCACGACACAGCTGGCTAGGATACTATGCTGCTCAGAACTACACCTAGTATTTTTTTTTCATTTTGTAAATTACTGTATTTGTATCTTTCAGATAATGTCACTGGTTTGTCTTGAATGTATAATAATTATATCTGGATTGTCGATGGTTGTACTAACTGTGAACAGACGATCCTTATCCGTTCTCAATGAGGTTCATCACCTCGGGCGGAGGCATCTCTCCAAACATGCGGCCCAGTCGGCCGTGTGAATTTGGGGGGGTGTTGCAACTACCATCTCTCAGCTTGCTTCCTATCCTGTCTGATTACCACCTTTATAGTTACCCAATTACGGTGTAACGTTTAACGAGATCAAAATATGATATTTCACAACTAGAGTATCTAGTGACTCCAAGTCTAAGGACTACAACACCATTGTCAATACGAGAAGCACTTGCGACATTAACATAATTTATATGTAGCCTTCTCGTGGTGGGTCAATTCAATATGCCATTACTACTAATGCGTACTCATTTGCTAGACTTGATATCTCCATATCAGTCTACCCACATTCTAGTCTCCATGCATAGTGAATGTCATATTAATGAATATACTTGACTATGGATATTTAAGATGAAAAACAATTGTAATCTAAGGACTTCATTATATTAAATATCTTCATAAATAATGAATGAATGTTCACTAAAATAAGATTGTCTCTAGGACATCTACTCCAACATGGGCTTTTCCAAATCTACAATGGTGGTGGTGATGGTGTAGGTTGTGGTGATGGTGATGAATGTGATGGGTGTTGTGTGAGCTGATGTGGAGAGGAGGGTTGATTATATACCATCAATTTGCTGGAGGAGTTATCTTCCAACAAATGGTGTGAAATGACAAGGGCGGCAGAGATGGGAGGTGGTGAAGTGCTTGCCGAACAAGGAAAAATTTGGAGAAGACAACATGAGGAAATTATAGGTTGTGGTTGGGGCAGTAGTCAAAACAGTAATTGGGTGGCACACATATGAATTCTCGCGATGGTTGCACACATGTTAGTGATTAAAAAAAAAAACACTCACGTATTAATTACGAATATTAATCTAACGTTTTCTAAAATCACACACACGAATAAAAACACAATATTTTTCCCAATCTTATTTTTCGCAACTAAAATTTTATTTAGCTTCCTAAATTACTATTTTACCCTTAGGAATTATATGGGTTACTACTGCAAATATGTTCTCACAAAACCACCCCCACGGGTTGAACCCAATGCGACCTCAAAACCGAACTCGATGGCGCATGATGCTAAGTCAAAAAGGAAGACAGGAAATATTTTCCTAAGTCCAAACCCAAAACCTATGCAACGTTCTAGAGCTCCAAAAGCTCGTTCAAGGGAAGTAGCCCAAGATCGTCTTCTTATGGAGACACGTCTCAATTCCGCTAAAATGACACGAGTTAAATTGCGTCTTGGTTTCCACTCGGGTTTTTATGTTAATTGTGCTGGCCACAATGGTGGTTTAGCTCTTCCCTGACATGATAACATGGACGTCATAGTTCTCAAAAGTTTTAGATTTTTCATACATTGCCTGGTGACTGATCACATTTTACAGGTCAAGTGGCATCTCACAGGTTTTTATGCCGATCCGGAAGCCATCGAAAGAAAGCATTCCTGGGAGCTTTTAGGAAGGCTGTGGGATCCTAATGGTGTCCCTTGGTGTATTATGGGTGATTTCAACGTTTCTGTTTCGACGAACGAGAAGCAAGAAAGTCGCCCAGCCGAACAACAACTTATGGACGACTTCAAGTCTGCTTTCTCTTCTAAAGAGCTATATAATTACAATGGTTGAAAGTTCACGTTAACGAGAAACCCACGTAATGTAAGGCATATTCAAGAACACCTTGACAGGTTGGTTACCAAATTAGCATGGCTTGACATTTTCGGGGGGGGGGGGGGGCTAAGGTGTCACACTTCACTATTTAGGCCTCATATCACATTCCGATTGAGTTATGATGGATTCTGATTAGGAATAATGCTCCCAGATTCCATTTTGAAGCTATGTGGCTCCAACACAAAGACTGCAAGCCTTTCATTCGCTCAACGCGGGTGGGGGGGGGGGGGGGGGGACTACATAGTGCCAATCCGAATTACAAGCTTATAGCCACGAGTAGAAATTGAAACAGTGGGATCGATTGGTTTTTGTAAGTGTAAAGAGAAAGATTGAATTCATCAGGGACCTAATCCAGTCCTTTCAAGCCATGGATAATGTTGTCGATATCTTCAATGAGACCAGTTTTTGCAAGAAGGAATTGAATGAATTCTTAGCTAATGAGGAGGTTTTGTGGCTACAGAGATCAAGGATTCAATGGATGGAGGAGGGAGATCGCAACACGGGTTTTTTACTCCGAATAGCCCCGATTCGAGAAGCTAAGAACCACCTAGTTGGCTTGGAGGACGCAGTTGGGGTATGGCATACATCTGCGGACAACATTGCCTCCATCCTTGAGGGACATTTTCGTCCCATTTTTACCTCTCTTAGACCCTAGGCAGAGGACATGGCCGAGATGATCGGCTTTGTGCAGCTAGTGATTTCAAACTGTCAGAGAAGGGATCTTGACGACCCTTTTACTCGTGAAAGTTGAGGCAGCTCTCAGACAAATGGGCCATATAAAATCCCCTGGCTGGATGGTTTTCCGACTCTCTCTTTTCAAGAAAATGGACATCTTGTAGGAGTTGTAGTGTCTAACACCTATCTTGATATTCTAAACAATAACGGGAGTATTGTAGGTTTTAACAACACAGTGATCACCCTCATTCCTATGGTCAAACAAGTGTGTGTCCCTACTTATTTACGTCGTATCAGCTTCTGCTATGTGATTTATAAACTGTTTTGCAAAGACTATTGCCAATAGGACAAAATTAGCTCTTAACCACGATATGTCGGGGTCCCAGAATGATTTTTTCCCAGGCAAGCTTATTTCTGATAACATTTTGGTGTCCTGGGCAAGCTACATGGCAGCCAAGTTAGATATGGCGAAGGCTTATGCCAAAGTCGAGCGGTGTTTCTTCGAAGCGACTATGGCCAAGATGGGATATAGTCAACGCTGGAGATACCTCATTCATGAATGCATCTCTTCGACCTACTTTACTCTCGCTATTCATGGGAAAGGGGGAGAATTATCCCTGAACGAGGACAGTGGCGAGGCTGTAGGGTTTTGATTCATGGATCGCGCAACGGAAGCATAATCAAACAAATAACCATGCAAAACCCTCCAAGGATCACAAGTCTAGATTCATAACGATAGTAAAGGTAAGAAATCATAAACACACCTTTGGGTTCTCCTTGATGACTTCAAACGCGAATAGTGTCACGTTCTCTATAGTTGATCCACGCCTAGAGTTGATCCTAGATCTCCCAAACTCCTTGGTGCTAGCCCGGAATAAGAGGAGGGTGAAGGAATCACGCAAAACGAGACAAAGGAGGGGCTTCGGCCCTCTTTTGGCCGACGAGGTGAGGGCGGCGGCAAGGGGGCGGGCTCGGCCTCCTTGTTGCTTGCTCTCTCTCCTTTGTTCTCTCCCACTCTTGTTATGATCACTAATGAGCATAAGTTATGAGGAAGGAAGGAAGGAGGGTCCTTTATATAGTCCAACAACTCCTTGTTAACTACCTAAAGGACTTATTCTAGTCCAACTAGAATTCAATTTAGTCCCTTCCTTGCAAATTAGTCCCTACTAAGTTTGCAAGGGTTTGCAAAGTGATCCTTCTAATTAATTAATCCAATTAATTAATTACAAATCTAGTACAACTCTATTTAGCGTGTGACCCCATAGGTTCTATCTAGTTGGTAGCAACTATTTGCTAATATGGAGCGGTTTCTAGCAAAACATCCATTCTAGCCAACTAATAGAATAGTCATCTAGACAACCTTGTACAAGTAATTGTCTCATCCCTTTGCCTCCATATCCGTATTGGACACGAGACATACAAGTCACACTCGTATATCCAATCCATAGTTTCTCGATCCATGGAATAGCCTTATTCGTGCAAATAACATCAATATCCTATATTGATTTATTTGAGTCTGGCCAGACATTCTATAAGCACTATCCTTCGAGTGGCCTAGGATATTTATTCCCGTTATGTGGGAGGGGCAAATCCTCTCTACGTCCACTACGATCTCTAAGCTTGCTTCTCATTGTATCCAGTACACGCCTTTATAACTACCCAGTCACGGTGTAGCGTTTAACGCTACCAAGATCACAATGATCCACAACTAGAATATCTAGTGACTTCAAGTCTAAGGATGACAATACCATTGCACCGCGAGAAGCACTTGTGACTCAACATAACATGTATGTAGCCTTAGTCAATCCAGTGCAACATTCCGTAATGCACACCTATGTGTTGGATCGTGATATCTCCATATCAATCCAACCCCATACTAGTCTATAGATGATTGTCCCACTTAATCATTATACTTGACTAGGGATATTTAAGATAAACAACACGATTGTAAATCTAAGGACTTCATTATATTAAATATCCAATAAATAATAAATGAATTTTCTAGCCATATACAAATTCATACTAAACTAGATTGCCTCTAGGGCATCTATTCCAACAGTCTCCCACTTGCACTAGAGCCAATCTGGCGCATCTCGTATGCCCATACTCCTAGTGTGCCCTTCATGCTTCCACTGCGTGAGAGGCTTTGTAAGCGGGTCTGACAGATTATCATCTGTAGGAATCTTGCATATCCGAACGTCTCCTCTATCGATAATATCTCGAATCAGATGAAACTTCCTGAGCACGTGCTTGGACTTCTGGTGCGATCTGGGTTCCTTTGATTGCGCGATCGCCCCAGTGTTGTCACAGAACAACTCCACTGGATCCGCAATGCTAGGGACCACACCAAGTTCAGAAACAAACTTTATGATCCAAACAGCCTCCTTTGCTGCGCCATTTGCAGCAATGTACTCAGCCTCTGTTGTAGAATCAGCTACCGTCTCTTGCTTGGAACTCTTCCAGCTCACCGCTGCTCCATTCAGGCAAAACACATATCCCGATTGTGATCTAAAGTCATCTCTGTCGGTTTGGAAGCTTGCATCAGTGTAACCCCTTACACGCAACTCTTCCTCACCGCCAAACATCAAGAAAGCATCCTTAGTTCTTCTCAAGTACTTTAGGATGTTCTTGACAACAATCCAGTGACTCTCACCCGGATTGGATTGGTATCTGCTTGTCATACTCAAGGCATATGACACATCTGGTCTAGTACATAACATGGCGTACATGATAGATCCTATGGCTGAGGCATAGGGAATCCTACTCATGCGTTCCTTCTCAATCTCATTGGAAGGACAACCACTCTTCGAAAGAGTAATTCCATGTGACATGGGCAAGAATCCCTTCTTGGAATCTTGCATGTTGAACCGTTTCAACACCTTGTCAATATATGTACTTTGACTTAGGCCTAGCAACCTCTTAGATCTATCTCTATAGATCTTTATACCGAGTATATAGGCTGCTTCCCCTAAGTCCTTCATTGAGAAACACTTTCCTAGCCAATCTTTCACAGATTGCAGCATGGGAATGACGTTTCCAATGAGTAGTATGTCATCCACATACAAGACCAGAAAAGCTACAGAGCTCCCACTAACCTTCTTGTAGACACAAGACTCATCTTCGTTTCTGATGAAGCCAAACTCTTTGACTACTTCATCAAAACGCCGATTCCAACTCCTAGAAGCTTGCTTCAATCCATAAATGGATCGTTGTAGCTTACAGACTTTGTTGGCTTGCTTTGGATCCTCAAAACCCTCCGGTTGTATCATATACACGTCCTCGAGGAGATTCCCATAAAGGAATGCTGTTTTGACATCCATCTGCCAAATCTCATAGTCGTAGTATGCTGCAATTGCAAGTAGGATTTGGATGGATTTGGTCATAGCGACTGGTGAAAAGGTTTCATCATAGTCAATACCATGAATCTGCCTGAATCCTTTAGCCACCAATCGGCCCTTATAGGTAATCACATTACCATCCATGTCGATCTTCTTCTTGAAGACCCACTTGCACCCTATGGGTCGCGCCCCATCAGGTGGTTCCACCAAAGTCCATACTTTGTTGGTATACATGGATTCCATCTCGGATCTCATGGCTTCAAGCCACTTCTGTGAGTCCGGGCCACTCATGGCCTCCTCATAGGTAGTAGGCTCATCATCTATGAGCATCGTGTCACCGGAATCAGTTACGAGAAGTCCGTACCTCTCGGGTTCCTGGCGCACTCTACTAGATCTACGAAGCTCTTGTGTTACCTGAACAGGTGGCTCCACAACTGCTTGTGATTCCTGTTCATGTTCCATAATTGGTTCAGTGATTTGTGGTTCTTGAACTTCTTCAAGGTCTACATTCCTCCCACTTGTTTCTTTAGAGACAAACTCTCTTTCTAGAAACACGCCGGTCCGAGCAACAAACACTTTGTTCTCGGTTGGATTGTAGAAGTAGTATCCCTTAGTTTCCTTAGGGTACCCCACAAATTTACACTTATCCGATTTAGGCCCTAGCTTGTCTGATTGTAAACGTTTTACATAGACATCGCAACCCCAAATCCTCATGAACGACAGTGTGGGACGCCTCCCACTCCACATCTCATATGGTGTCTTCATGACTGATTTTGATGGAACACGGTTAATGGTGAAAGCTGCACTTAATAGAGCGTAGCCCCAAAATGATAATGGAAGATCGGTTTGACACATCATAGACCGAACCATATCCAATAGGGTTCGATTCCTCCTCTCGGACACGCCATTCCATTGTGGCGTTCCGGGTGGAGTGAGTTGGGACACGATCCCACACTCTCTAAGATAGTCGTCAAACTCTTGGCTCAAGTATTCTCCTCCACGATCCGATCGTAGAGACTTGATACTTTTGCCAAGTTGCTTCTCTACTTCATTCTTGAATTCTTTGAACACTTCAAAGGATTCGGATTTTGCCCTCATAAGGTACACAAATCCATTTCTACTGTAATCATCAGTAAATGTAATGAAGTAGATATAACCACCCCTGGCAGGCGTGGCAAATGGCCCACACACATCGGTATGTATGAGCGCCAATTGCTCACTTGTCCTCTCACCTTTCTTATTAAAGGGGACTTTGTCATTTTTCCCAATAAACAAGCCTCACATGTCTCATATGATTCAAAATCAAATGAGTCTATTAATCCATCCTTATGGAGTCTAGATACACGTTTCTCATTTATGTGGCCTAAACGACAATGCCATAAATAGGCAGGATTTAAATCATTTATTTTAATCCGCTTGGTATTAATGTTGTAGACAGGATTGATTAGATCAAGGACATAAAGTCCATTAAATAATTGCGCACTAAAATAGTGAATATTATTCAAATAAAAGGAACAACAATTGTTCTTTATTGAAATAATAAAACCTTCCTTGTCCAAACAAGAAATAGAAATAATGTTTCTGCTCATAGCAGGCACAAAATAGCAATTATTTAATTCTAAAACTAATCCTGAAGGCAGAGATAGCTCGCACACGCCTATGGCCAACGCAGCAACCTTTGCTCCATTCCCAACACGCAGATCTACCTCCCCTTTAGCCAATCTTTTACTTCTCTTTAGATCCTGCATATTTCGACAAATATGAGATCCACATCCAGTATCTAATACCCATGATGTAGAGACAGTTAAATTGACATATACAACAAAAATACCTGGTGGTGGTGGAATCACTATTCCAAGCCTCTTGTCCTCCAGATATTTTGGGCAGTTCCTCCTCCAGTGTCCAGGCTGACTGCAGTAGTGACACTCACCCTTAGTCACGACCTTGGCAATGCCACCAACAGGCTTAAGGGCTTGTTCCTTGGACTTGGCAACTGACTTGCCTTTGCCCTTGGAGGAAGAGGCAAACTTTTTGCCCTTTCCTTTATGCACCATCATAATGGCCTTGCCCTTACCCTTGTTGATGCTCTGTTCAGCCGTCCTCAACATGTTGAGCAAATCTGGCAGTGGTTTAACGATCTCGTTCATGTTATAGTTCATAATGAACTGTCCATAACTCTCGGGCAACGATTGCAACACGAGATCGGTTGCCAACTCTTGGCCGACAGGGAACCCAAGCCGGGCGAGATTCTCCAAGTACCCGATCATTCGAAGTACATGGGGTCCTACCGGGTTCCCTTCTGCCAGATGACATTTGAACACTGCCTTTGAGACCTCATACCTCTCTACCCTCGCCTGCTCTTGGAAGAGCTGCTTCAGATGTTCGATCATATCGACAGCATTCATGTTCTCATGTTGCTTCTGAAGCTCAGAGGTCATGGTGCAAAGCATTAGGCAGGCCGCATCATTAGCGTCATCAACATGCTTTTGATACGCCTTTAAGGCAGCAGGTGTCTGATTCTCTGGACCTTCTGGAACATGCTCCTCTATTGCGTACAGTTTCTTCTCTTGCTTGAGAACAATTCTCAAGTTTCTGTACCAATCAAGAAAGTTGGTTCCAGAGAGCTTGTCCTTCTCAAGGACAGATCGTAGGGAATGTTGTGAACTCGATGAGTTGTTTGCCATTTGGAATTCTACAAAAAGGAAAATACGCAAGTTTTAGTATTTGTGAATTTTTGACTATATTTAATAATGGCTAGTTTATTAAATATAGCTCCCACTATTTTTCTACGGATTAATAACCCTCAAGATATTAATGCGGAAAATATCCTTATATTTTCTAGTGGGCCAAGATCCATCTTTTCATCTCCTTATGAGCTTGCTTTGGCAAGTCACCCATAATTTGACTACTTTTAGGTAGGAACAATTCCAATTGCATCCCTTATGCAACTCTTGGTTCAATCGGGCAAATAACTCTTTATTTATCCATCCATATGGATAATCCCAATTGATTGCCTCTAGGTTTCTTAATCAAATTAATAGCCTAGTTGTGTTCAACCTCTTATCTAAACAATTGCACATTGTTACGTGCCATCGCATTCCATCATTATGAACCAAGTCGCCATGCTTTGGCACGCACGAACTTGATAAATAATGATGATAATGAGTGTTTAAATAACGAGAAGGCAAGAACACAATATTTAAAATTTGAGGGATTTTAAATTCAATTTTAATTATTTTGTTGATCAATATCAACTAATCTATCTATTTGAGTTTGGGCACAACTCCAAATAATAGATCTGGGTTGTCTAATTATCTTATTATCCTAATTGCATGCATCATCCATACACCAACCACACAAATAATAAGACAATAAATAAACAACCACAAAACAGAAAATAAACGTGATGTGGATATGACCTTTTCTAGACTAAGATAATTCCAAGCCAATGGAATTATCTATGAACCCTAAGCAAACACATCTCCATGCGTCTTGATCTTTTGGTCCATCCTTCATAGTCATGTGGAATGCTCCATGCTCCATGCTCCATCCTTTTGTGGCTTCTTTGGCTTTGGGCTTCTTTTCTTCAATCTTGGATAACAATCTACTTTATCTAGCACTAGCTAACATCTATACTAAATAAAATAAATCTCACAAGTTGAGAAAAAATTGGCACGCAGGCCATAAAACCCTAATTAATTATTACAATTAATTGATCAGCTCGCAGGCCGTAAAACCAAACCACAAAATTAAACATCCACATCAAACCACATCCTAAGGCCATATCCAATCACCATGCGATTTGCACATAAACAGTTAAAATCCAATTTTAACGCGCTTGGTCAATTTTAATTGATTTTAGGATTTCTGGGGTTAAAACGGTCCATGGGCCCAACAATCAAATTGCCCGGGCCCATTAAAGTGAACCACAAGGCCCTAGGGCCGGCCCGGCCCAAAACCCGCAAGCTAGGCCCGCGGGTTAGGGTCGCCCGGCCCCTTAGGGCGGCCAAGCTTGGGCGGCAAGCAAGGGGGCGGTCCTCTAGGGGGCCGAACCTCCTCTTGGGAGTTGTTTCCAAAACAACTCCCTTGCTTGGAGCCCAAGTTTGGTTGTTTCCTTGTTTTGGGAGAACTCCTTCTTCCCCAAGGATGCCCAAACCCTAGATCTAAGATTCTAAAATTTCTCAAACTCACCAATTCATGCATCTAATGCAAAATTGGGTCTTGTTATGATTAATTATTGACAAATTGCATCCCATGCTTGATTTGTCTTGTTTTACGCGATAACAATCAAATTAAGGTGTAAAAAAACAAGAATGTAACACATAAACTACGTTTATGCTCTATGACCTGTGGCTCTGATACCACTGTAGGGTTTTGATTCATGGATCGCGCAACGGAAGCATAATCAAACAAATAACCATGCAAAACCCTCCAAGGATCACAAGTCTAGATGCATAACGATAGTAAAGGTAAGAAATCATAAACACACCTTTGGGTTCTCCTTGATGACTTCAAACGCGAATAGTGTCACGCTCTCTATAGTTGATCCACGCCTAGAGTTGATCCTAGATCTCCCAAACTCCTTGGTGCTAGCCCGGAATAAGAGGAGGTGAAGGAATCACGCAAAACGAGACAAAAGAGGGGCTTCGGCCCTCTTTTGGCCGACGAGGTGAGGGCGGCGGCAAGGGGGCGGGCTCGGCCTCCTTGTTGCTTGCTCTCTCTCCTTTGTTCTCTCCCACTCTTGTTATGATCACTAATGAGCATAATTTATGAGGAAGGAAGGAAGGAGGGTCCTTTATATAGTCCAACAACTCCTTGTTAACTACCTAAAGGACTTATTCTAGTCCAACTAGAATTCAATTTAGTCCCTTCCTTGCAAATTAGTCCCTACTAAGTTTGCAAGGGTTTGCAAAGTGATCCTTATAATTAATTAATCCAATTAATTAATTCCAAATCTAGTACAACTCTATATAGCGTGTGACCCCATAGGTTCTATCTAGTTGGTAGCAACTATTTGCTAATATGGAGCAGTTTCTAGCAAAACATCCGTTCTAGCCAACTAATAGAATAGTCATCTAGACAACCTTGTACAAGTAATTGTCTCATCCCTTTGCCTCCATATCCGGATTGGACACGAGACATACAAGTCACACTCGTATATCCAATCCATAGTTTCTCGATCCATGGAATAGCCTTATTCGTGCAAATAACATCAATATCCTATATTGATTTATTTGAGTCTGGCCAGACAGTCTATAAGCACTATCCTTCGAGTGGCCTAGGATATTTATTCCCGTTATGTGGGAGGGGCAAATCCTCTCTACGTCCACTACGATCTCTAAGCTTGCTTCTCATTGTATCCAGTACACGCCTTTATAACTACCCAGTCACGGTGTAGCGTTTAACGCTACCAAGATCACAATGATCCACAACTAGAATATCTAGTGACTTGAAGTCTAAGGATGACAATACCATTGCACCGCGAGAAGCACTTGTGACTCAACATAACATGTATGTAGCCTTCTCGGTGATGGGTCAATCCAGTGCAACATTCCGTAATGCACACCTATGTGTTGGATCGTGATATCTCCATATCAATCCAACCCCATACTAGTCTATAGATGATTGTCCCACTTAATCATTATACTTGACTAGGGATATTTAAGATAAACAACACGATTGTAAATCTAAGGACTTCATTATATTAAATATCCAATAAATAATAAATGAATTTTCTAGCCATATACAAAATTCATACTAAACTAGATTGCCTCTAGGGCATCTATTCCAACAGAGGCTTCCCCCTTATCCCATACCTATTCTTGTTTGTTTGTTTGTGATACTTTTTTGCATGCGCTTTCAGTTAAGTCTATAAGGGGTCGGTCTTACGTGTCTCAGCTTCTCGAGGTGGCCCGATTATCTCCTATATTTTCTTTGCATATGACAGCATGGTTTTCGCTAAATCCACCACATAAGAGATTAAATTTCTCCATATATTCTCCAGAAATATGAATCTGCTTCGGGGCAGAAGGTGAACTTAGCTAAATCAGCGGTTGTTTTTTCGTCTAATATCCCTTCCATGAGCGAGCAGGTCTATGTAATCTCCTGGGGGTCCAAGAAGTTTCTAGTCACAAGAAGTACTCAGGGATGCCCACACCCATTAGGAAGAAGCGCATACCCAACTTTGGAAATTGGTGGAGAAAGTTGGGAACAAGATGAAAGGATGGAAGCTCAATCACCTTTCCTATGCAGGTAGAGAGATTCTGATCAAATTCGTTGCACAATCTGTTCAGCTCCCGTTTACACTATGAGCTCCTTTAGACTCCCACAGTCTCACTGTCAAAAACTAGAGGCGATGACGAGCATATTCTTCTGGGGTTAATAAGATAATCAATGAGACGGCCATTTGATTACATGGGTTTCACTCAAGGGACCGAAATAGGAAGCTGAAGATTATCGACACAATATGGAGAGCGTCTCAATATTCCCTTGCCATTCGTAATAAAATTTTCAAATGCAACTCCAATATCAACGCAACTTGTCCTATCTGCCATTCCGCGACGAAAATCGCAACCCATCTCTTCATGGGTTGTAATTTTGCAGTTCGAGTATGGAGATGCATATTAGGCCCTGATTTTCTCCTCACAAGGTTCGGTGACATTTGTTCTTGTATCATTGATGTTTTCGCATCGTTAATGCAATTTGAGCGTAAAATATACTGCACCACGCTATGGACCATTTGGGGCAATCGTAACTCGGCCATTTTTTAGAATCACTCCAAAGACACTGAAACTACTATTGCTTTTTATCGGCAACATGCTCCAAGATTATGAGGGTGACTCCTTTTCTCCCAAGGTTGGTGTCCAGGGTAGGGTGTTGAGGGCGACTTGTTGGAGGCCACGAATTCGGCATCATCAAAGTGAATACGAACGCAGTTTGGTTGTCGTAAAAGTGCAAGGCAACAAGCATGATGGTCATTCGCGACCAAGAAGGAATCTTCCTTGCGTGTCCATTTTCCCCTCTTCCCACCACATCATCTGCACTCGAAGAAAAACATTGGCCATCCGTGATGGCCTCCGGTTAGCTTTGGAGGTGGGGAAGCAGCACATCATCCATGAATCGGATGCTAAAAAGGTTATAGAAGCTATTAATAATCCAAGCGGCGTGCATTTGGAAAAATCATAAAGAGGATATGTCATCCGATAGATCAAACACCTAGGTGGTCGTTTGCAGTTTATTTCTTTCATATTCGATGAACAGAGTAGCACACGAGTTTGCTATGTTTGACCTTTCTGCTCCAAACAAACATGTATAAGTAGACGCTATCCCAGGTTGGGCCACTGAGTTTGTGGGCATAACGATTAGCTCTCTAAGAATAATCGACCTTTTGTTTTTGTCGCTGTTTTATTGAGATCACCCCTTTGGTTTTACTTTTATTTTTATTAAAAAAACATATTTATTCGTTAATCTCGTAATATTTAAGCTACATAAGTGTTGTAACGTCACCACCCTTTTTCTAGTGTTTTTGGGTCAAACCATCCCCCTTAAGCTCCATTTTCACTATTCTAAACCCTATCACATCCCCCGCTTGTTTCTCTCCGACGAAGTCTCCGGCACCATCTGGAAGCACTAAATCGCAGCTATGGAGGAAGTTTGGGAACGGAAGGATTTCTCTTTCCAAAAGCACGAAGAGAAGATCATGGAGCTCTGGGATGCAATCAAGGCGTTTGCAACTCAGCTCGAGCAGACCAAGGACCGCCGTTCGGCACCAGTCTCCCTTACTACGGCCACATTCTAGCTGGGACCACCAAGGACATCGTCACACGGTACCTAGGGATGGCAGTTCGGGTAAGCAAATCGGGTAAAAACCCCACCCGTACCCGTTCGGGTTTGAAACGGGCTTGTACAACTACGGGTTCGGGCAGGTTCGGGCGTGGGGTTACATAAAAACCCACGGGTTTTAAGGGTACCCGACTTACCCTATGACTAACCGAATGAAATAAACCCTCGCATAACTTGTTATCATCGATTCTCTCTCTAATGGGATGAGATCGAAGTGCGACGATCGTGAGAGGCTCGATTCCGGGAGAAGAAGTGCGAATCCGGCGATTGTATGTGGTCACGCCGATTGGGAATCGAGTCCAATAGTGGGTTTCTTCAACGATTCGAAGGTTTAGCCTCAGCGACGTGAACAGATTCGAAGGTTTAGCCTCTTACCCTCTTTTCAGATTGGTTCTGATTCGTGATTTCTTCTCTTATTTCTCTCAACTTGGTGGGTTTCTTCAACGATTCAAAAAAAATAGTGGGTTTCTGTCAAAAATTGTGTTCTGTGAATTCGTTTTTAGGTATTGAGCAAATATGGTTTTTGTACTAGTTTCACTCAGTGTTTTTCTTCATTCTGTGTTACCTATTTGCATCCATTACATGAAGTTTTAGGTCTATATGGGTTTTGTTTTCTGTAACCATAACTTAGAGCTTCTGAGATCTGAAAAGGATTCGGGTTATGAGAGATAACTTATTGAGGATTAAGATGATCTATTGGGCATTAAGAATTAAAATGTTTCTGTTCATATCTTAAACCGATTTGATTTCATTTGGGTATATATAAAGAATTAGTCAACTGGGTATTGCTGTTTGAAGGTTTCTATTTTGTGGGTTGTTGGGCATCTTTTGTTTTGTGAGTTATCCCAATGTATGAGAGTCAGGTGCTCTAATCAGCTTATATGTCATGACCGCCTTTTAGCTTTGGATGACTTGTCCTTTATCTATTTTTTTTTTAATTTCCTAATTTCAACTGTATTACCCACTTTTTTAACACCCTTTTAATTGATATTATGCACTGAATCTCCAAGTTCTTCAAAGCAAGAAGTGATGTGAGTTTAGTAGGATAAATAGGTTGAAGTATCAAATCTATAGATTACTATTCTGATATTCTTGTATGCATATCCATCTCACTATTCTGATATTCTTTGTAGCAAACAATTTCAGTTTCTAGGGGCCAGTATGCAATTATTTTAAATTTGGTACCAGCTTATCTATGGGAAAATTGGAATATAAGGAAGGGATTGGTAAAATAATTATTGTGAGGTTAGGAGGCCAGATTCTTTAGAATCCTCCTGGAGGCTTGTAATCTGCCCAACAGTTGGTTTGATATGAATTTGATCTGTGGTTGGATCGTTTTCCCGGCATATAAACTATGTTTGTTCTTGGCCTTTTAACGCATTGATAAATGAATGGTTTGGCTCAACTCTTGCACATGTGGAATCGTGGGACTTCCACCTACATCTTTCGTAATTTCTTGGCATGAAGCATACTCTAACATCTCCTATTTGTCACTTGGAGTTGCTAAAAAATGAGCTGTGTTCTTGAGCTATCTTAGAGGCCATTCTCTAGCACTTTAAAATTGGTATATGCTGATGTTTTGGCATGAATCTTGGCTCTGTGTACTTCGTATTAGCTTATAATGCTCAGTTATTATTTTGCACCTTAGTTCATGTTTTGGGGTTCACACTTCACAATGCTACGATTTCATTAAAACTTTATCTGAAATTGCATCGGGAAGATTACAGTCTACACTCTACACCAACCTTCACACGAGTAACTGAGTCTCCATGTTCTGTTTTCTGCAAATTTAGAGTTAATCCCAGTGATTTCGTATCACTTGAGATTACAACGAAGCGTCACAGAATGATGAGTTAGTCTTACTTTGTTGTTAGTATTTGGTTTTCTTAGATCTTTGTTCATGTCCCAATGTTGTCATGTGATTCATACGGAGTAGTGACATATTACTAGGAGGAGGGGGCTATAGCACAGCTAAGCAATTGAATAAGGCATGATAATGGGGATTTGATCCACTGGTTATGCTCCCTGGTTTTTTTAATTTCATTGAATAGATATGCTTGTGCATAATTATGATTCCTTAAAAGCTTGTTGAATCGATGACTTAATGCAGTGTTGCCACTGACCAGTTGCTCCTGGACAGCTAGTTTAGAACAAATTGACATGACATTCGATTTTGCATAGCCAAAGGAAGCTATGAGTTAAAACTATTCAGGTGCTTTAGTCATGTCCATCAGTACCATCACTGGTCCACGAATCTTTGAGAAGCGAGATTGTTGACGTAAACGTGACTGTTAGCTGCTATTTACTGAAATTGAAGGAGTTTACAAATTTGCAGCAAAAATTCTTTTAATTCTAAGATTATCTGATGATATTAAAAGTGGTTGTGTTTTTTCGTTCAATCTCTCACACAATATCATTGTGGTTGTTGCATTCAGGTATTACTGTAATGGAGGGGTCGCAACAAGGAGAAACGCGGAGCACCTCTAACCTAAGTGCAAGACGCCCTCGCACTCGTAGCCGCGCATCTCTGGAAATCTCATCACCGTCTCATGTTTCAGTATCGTCTCCATCTGTGAATCCACCAGTTGTGAATCCACCAGTTGTGGTTCCGGATGACGAAGAACCTGCTAGTAAGAGGCGCAGATCAAGGGTATGGGAAACAATGCGAAAGGTAACAATTAATAAAAAATATGTGGCTATCTGTAGGATTCGCAATTCTCATCTCAGTGGTAAGAGTAGTAATGGTACCAAACACTTGCTGCAACATGCGTATAGATGTTTGGCCAAAAAAGATAAGGAAAATGGAGGAGATAGTGGGTGTGTGGTGAATCAAACATTTGATCAGGGAAAGTCGAGAAAGGATCTTGCAGAAACGATAATTCTACATGAGTATCCTTTGTCGATGGTTGAACATACTGGCTTTAAGAGATATTCTTCGGGGCTCCAACCTAATTTCAAAATGGTGTCACGAAACACAATTAAAAAAGATATAATTGATATATATGACTACGAAAAAGCTAATTTGTTATAATTGATCCAAATTTCAGGGAGTAGGGTGTCTATTACCACTAATATGTGGACTGCCAAGCCCACTAAAAGAGGTTTCATGGCTGTTACAGCCCATTACATAGACAAATCTTGGGTTTTGCAAAATAAACTTCTCATATTCGTATATGTTCCTGCATCACATAACCAAGAGGTCCTCTCTAATGTATTATTTGACACTTTGATGGATTGGGGAGTTGATGTTAGGTTAAGCACAGTTACGGTAGACAATGCAACTACAAATGATGTCGTAATGTCAAGTATTATCGAGAAACTACCTACACAGTCTCTTATGTTAGAAGGAAATTTTGTCCATATGCGTTGTTGTGCTCATATCTTGAACTTAATTGTGAAAGAGGGTTTAAAATTAGTTGAGGGGGGAATTCAAAGGATCCATGACAGTTGTTATTATTGGACAGCTAGCCCTAGTCGGAAATAAAAATTTGAGGACATGGCGAAATCCATGAAAGTACCATGCTCCAAGGGCTTGGCACTCGATGTGAGAACCCGTTGGAACTCAACCTACTTTATGCTCGAATCTGCGCTGCCCTACAGAGAAGTATTCACACGTTTGAAACGTGGTGATAGGAATTATGAGTGTTTGCCCACTGGGGAAGATTGGTATTTAGCTCATGAGCTTCTTGGTAAATTTAAATTGTTCAACAGTGTCACAAAGTTATTTTCAGGCACAAAGTACATTACAGCCAATTCGTATTTCCCTAAAGTGTGCCAAATCAAAGTTGCTTTGACTTCATGGCTTGAAAGTCCAATTGAAGTTGTTAGGGTGATGGCTACTAAAATGTTAGAGAAGCATGATAAATACTGGAATGAATGTCATGATATTATGTGTGTTGCATGCGTCTTGGACCCAAGGTTGAAAATGAAGCTTGTGGTGCATTATTATCAAAAAAATTATGGTGTTATGGCTGATGCATATGTTGAAAGAGTTATGCAAAATTGTCGCAATTTGCTGCATGAATATAACGAGACCGGAGTCAACTTGTCTAGTGGTGTAGAATCTCAGCCCCGTAACTTGAGACTGGACCTGAATGAAGATGATCCGCTTGCTGAATTTGATATGTTTGTGGAAAGTGACAACGCCGGTGTAGTTGTGAATACTTCAGAACTGGATTTTTACTTGGAAGAAAAACTCTCCCCTAGGACGCCAGATTTTGATGTACTTAGTTGGTGGAAAATAAATGGAGGAAAATTTCCTACATTACAAAGGATAGCAAGGGATGTATTGGCGATTCCGGTATCAACAGTTCCGTGTGAGTCAAAGTTTAGTATAGGTGCTAGAGTCGTCTCACAGCATCTTAGCCGGCTGCATTCTACAACTATTGAGGCACTCATGTGCTTGCAAAGTTGGCTTTGGAATGAGATTATAGGTACTGCTTATAATAGTTGTTAAAATTGATAAAATGATGTTGCTTTTACTCTAAATTCGTTTCTCGCTTGTATGCAGATTCTACGGGATGTGAGGGCCCACCTTTTCCTCCACGAGTATGTGATCAAGAAAATGACGTGGAGGATATGTCTACACCTTGAAAAGGTACCTCTCCTCTCCACCTTGGTTGTTCAGGTATATTATCCTGGTTTTGGTATTTGAGGTTATACATGTGAATTCAGGGAGTGCTTGTGCTATTTTCTGCTGAAATTAGCCATCTGGTTGCTTGCTGTCAAGTTTTATTGATGTGCCAATTTGATATGACAATTTGATAAGCTGTAGACGTTACTCTTTAGGATGGATCGGTTATGCAATGTGTCTGCTTAATCTTATGAACTGCGATCATTGTGCTGATTCTTGGTAGATTGCTTGGGCTCATAAGAGTTCTTGAAGAATTGGGGTTTAAGAACCAACATTTGCCACATGGGTTGAAGCAAAGAAAGATGAATGCATTCATGAATTAGTTTCAAATTGATTATAAAATTAGTTGTTTCTGAAGTTATTATCTGAAAGTGAAGTAAGTGGATAAGAATGCCATAGGAGGGAAAGGATTGAATTTATGTTAAGACCGAAAATTGTTATATGTTTTACCGGACTAATAAACTGGTGACATTGGATGTAATAAGCGCTGGAATGGTACTAGTTTAATTCATTGTGTGACCACATGTTTTGGAAACAATAGCAGTTCTCAGATCAAGCAAGAATGTTAATGGAAATTTAATTTAGGTGGTTATGCTCATTTGATGTTGTGTTTAGCTGATATTTGCTATCAATTGAAGGACGATTGAAGGACTAGTAGTTGGAGTTTTGTTGCTTGAACATGTTTCCGTGGATGGTGCTTGCCTGATTGAGTTTTGATAGTATGGTAGAGGTCCATAGTTATTTCGATTTTTAAAGCAAATGTTGCTCCATGTTAGGCTTCTCCTCTAGAGCCGCCACAGATTCCATCATTAGTTGAGCCTGCAAATGGACTATGAATCATGCATGAGAGATTTATTATTTACTCAAGTACTATCATCAAAGAACGAAAAACATGATAGAGCATATCACATCGAATATGCTGTTAAGATTATGAAATATATAACTAGTTTTGATTTTAAGTTTTAATTAATCGTTCCAAAATATGGAAGAACGACTAAATCACTAAGTACCAATTTACGAATTATGATATAGTACGAAGTACCAATTCTCTGGTCACCACTCACAGGTTCAAAGGTCCTAAAAGCAAGAAGGGCATTGGGGTTTCTTTTGATTACCTTGCTCTAAGATTCTCTGCATCAATAGTTTAGTGGATATCGATGCTGAGATGGTTGATCGTACTAGGAAGGGTTACTACATCCCATGAAACATGGGACTACTGAGATATAAGGAGAAGGGGTTTCAACTTAGCCGATTAGTTGGAGGGTCTCATGGATTAGTCAAAACTAGGGTGTCTTTGGGATTTTACAAAAGTCGGGGCTTCTTGGGTTTAGCCCTTAAAGCCCTTTCTGATACTTTCGAGAACCAACAAGGGCAGTGAAAGTGACAAATCACGTCCCTTGACGCCATAAATTGCCTTCTATCTTTGACTTGAAGTCGTTATTTAGCAGATGACAATCTGATTTCTACAAATTCATGTATGCCCTGCAGTTCTCATAGAACAAATTGTGGTGTTACTAGTAGTACTAAGGTTCAAATCAGCAACCAATTTTAAGTGGTCTTTCTAGTTTCCTACGATGTCTTCTTTAGTGAGAACCCCATTAAGAGGATAACAAAAAAGCATTCCTTCAAACCTCTACTGTCCTGCATACTGGAAAACATGGAGTATTGCTCTACCAACGTTAAGGTGTCTCACACAACCAATAATAAACTGGCAGATAATGAACTGGAAGATAATGAACCTTATTCCCTACATCAACTCATTCTCTTTTTTTATCTTTATCCATTTTTCGCTAGTTAACCACATTTTGTTCTGATCCATAAAACCGAGGTCAGTGGGAATCAGATGCCCAGTAACCATCATCAATGTTATCCCGTCCACTTTGCTATTTTTCTGTATGTGTATACAGATGAACGTATACACAGAAAACTCACAAGTTAGCTCGTTGTGTGATCTAACTTGGGACTGGTCTCCTTATTTTGTGTACCATGTACCAATATGTTTCTTTCTGATGAGTGATGACTCAAGGAATGGTCGAAAGTAGTGTATGGAGAGTAGGCAGACTTGTTAGAACCTTGCTGAAAGCCACATAAATATACCTGGACCAGTGAGATACTCGAGTCAATGTAAGTATCCACTGTCTTGTGATTTGTTGTTTGCTTTGTCACTTTGAGGAGGATTTGGCATCTGGGTATGTGATGAATTCATGATTGGTTGTCTACTTATCATTTCTGATAAAGATTTGGAATCTGGGTATTTGATTTGTTGTTTGCTTTGTCAATTTGGCATCTTGGTATCCGATGAATTCATGATATATGTCTACTTATCAGTTTTGATGAACATTTGGCGTCGGGGTATTTGATGAACTTGTCTTTTTCTTTCTTTTTTTGGTCTCATTTGTCACATTGGGGAGGATTTGACATCATGTTTGTAAAGAATGTAAAGTATTTTCAGTGGCTTGAATTGTTATGTTTTTATTGATTTAACCACCTTATGCATAGCGTAATGTAAAACAGTATAGCTTTATAGAATGTTCTTGTATTTGGTCTTGCAGCTGCATACGAAATCTGACTGATATCTTGTACTACAGATTTACAAAATCACAGAATATAGAGTTGCTATTTCACAGCTTTGTGCGTTGAAGACGAACTGGAACTAAGCTGCCTCCAAGAACCCATGTTGCAGGTGCTGAAGGGTCATGGACTCGGTAGTTTGTGCGTCTGACTTCTGGAGTTTCTGAATTTGAACCCTTGTTGCATTTGTTTCCTGTTAGAATTGTGTAATGTTAACTCGAGTCAATGAACTCTTGGACTCGGCAGTTTGAGCGTCTAACTTTTGGAAAGTGTAATGTTATTGAACTAGATTTATCTTATTGAACTAGATTGATGTATGGAAAAAATTTAGAATACTGCTGATGATGCTTGTTAGAGTGAGTGGTTACATTATTGTATTATTCAGGTTATATAGTTTTCCTTTATTTGTGTATAGGTTCCGGGTCCGGGTTCGGGTCCGGGTATGAACGGGTAACTGATTTTCGGGCATGGGTCGGGTCCGGGCACAACTTTTTCGGGTATGTACGGGTTTCGGGTTTTCCGGGTTTCGTGTCGGGTCGGGTCGGGTTTTCATGAAAATGCCCCAAATTCGCCCGATTGTCATCCCTAACGGTACCAAACCTTGCGAGGACACCTCGTGACGCGACGGTTCAGGTGGGATTGCCACGGATTTTCGATTGAGTGTTGTAACGTCACTTTTTTCTTATTGTTTTTAGGTCGAGCCACCCCCTAAGCAGCCATTATCACAATTCTAAAACCGTGTCGCAGCCTCCATAGCTCGTTTCGCTCCGACAAATCGGCTACATCTGTTCAGAACACTGAATCACAGCCATGGATGAAGTTTGCGAAGGGAAGGACTTCACCTGGTAGCTATAGTCTTCTTAACATAAGTGTGTGGATACTGGAATAGTATATTCATCTATCTCGATAAGTTTCATACTTCTTTGTTCGTCATTTGGAGGTGTATTTACTTTCAAGGGATCACAACAACTTAAAATCAGAATTCCAATAGAGGAATGGACATGTTTGATACAACACTTTGAAAACCATTTGTGATTCAGTATTTGCCTAAACAAACAATTATAGTAGCGACACCATTTCTCCTCCATGATTGCGGAAATCCTGCAGGAGTTGTAACGTTGTTTTACAGTACCGAAACATATTATACGGAAAAAGTATTTATTTGGATGGTTCATGTAAAGATGGTCTTAACCCGAAGTATAGAAATTTCAGTTTTTCTACATCCATTAGTCGTCAAGAGAGTCTATTTATGGACAGATGACCCATCCTTTGAATTATTTTGGAAGTGTAAGATCTAATGGTGGAGATTGAAAGGCTAGAAGCTTCCCACCTCCTTACAACTAGATACTTGTATGGAAGATTCTACATACCCTGCACTCACAATTGTGTAAATACTTCTTCCTACAACTAAGTGGATGAGAGAATTTCGTAGGTGCTATGAAAATAATGTGGGCTAAGATAATTAATGTGGGTCAAGATAGTATCATGGGCCATAATATTGGGCCATTTAGCTACAAAATAATGTAGCCCATGACACTAGTGTGACTATGGAAAGAAAGCCAGGTATGGACGGAGTGTGGAATTACCTAGAGAGGCAAATGAGTCGGTGGAACTATTAGGTGTTTGACCTCTTATGTAAGTCATGATTTTTAAAGATAAAATAATAGAACTTTCTGACGAATCACCATAACGAGCTTCATCTTCCAAGATTTTGGGCTATAAGTTTATGTTTCCTACCCGACTCTGACCCTCTACAGATCTTCATTGTTTGCCTTGTTTGCATTGGTTTTGCTCAAGCCTAATTCGGGTGAGTTCCAGGGGCGAAGCTACATAAGGCCTCCCTGAGTTTAAAGCTAGTAGAGATTTGAGGTAGGGAAATCCTCGTTCTCACTCTCTCTTTGTCCTCAGCCTTGAAATATTCCCTAGCATGATTAACCAAGTTCATAACTTTGAGGTTTGGAAGGGAGTCAAAATTTATAAGCAAATAGTCAATATTACTCGTATTTTCTTTGCTGATGGATATGGTGTTGTTCTCTCAAATTAACAACACATCTTGTGAGTTTGTTCATCAAGTTTTGAATAATTTTCGTTGCATTCTAGCTAAAACGTTAACTTAGCAATTCCAAAATCTTTCTTTCTCCTAATATGAAGAATCACCATGCTCATGCCATTAGAAATAAGATGGGAATTCCTTTAAACAATCATCTGGGTAGGTACCATGGTATTAATTTTAATATTGAAAGAGTTGGTAAAACTAAATTTGCTAGTCTGACGAAGAAAAATATCAGCAAAGATTGGCTGGTTGGTAGGCTTCTATGCATTCCGTGGGAACCAGAATGACTCGGATTAAGAGAGTTAGTAATCCCATTCCTATCTATACCATGCTTACCCATAACATTCCTGTTAGTGTTTTGTAGTTTTCTAGACAAGCTAAATAGAAGCTTTTTTTTGGGGAGATACTGCTCAAAAGAAACTATTCATAATGCAAATTGAGAAATTGTTTGTAAGATGAAAAAGAATGGGGGCTTGGTAGAAGAATCATGAAGTACCAAACTAATTCTCCTCTTGCTAAGCCTGGATGGTAACTTCTCAATGAGAAGAATACCCTATGGGTGAGATGCATGAAAGGGAAGTATTTAAACAAGTTTCCATGTTCACTTGGCCTCTTAAAACGAGGGCAACTTGTAACACCCCGTATTTTTCTGAATATTTTTGACGTATTTTTCGTACAATTTAAACAGTTACTTTTGAAATATATGACTAGTAGGGGAGGTAGTTGTAATTTTGGATAATATTATATAGTTGTTGTTAAGGGTATTACTTGTCTTTTACATAACTTGTAGTATTTAATACTGGTATTCTGTATTTGTACTATGCGTATTGCTATACCGTATCTATACTCCTACCTATACGCATTTTATACCGTATAATACTACCTATTTTATACTACATTTATATTGTTACATATATTATAATAATAATAATAATATTAAGGTTAAAAAAATACTTTTTTTTCCCAACTCCCCAACCCATCTGCACATTTTGTGTTCTCCAACACAAACATCTCTCCCTCCTTCTCTCTCTCTCATTCTCTCCCCGTCACCCTCTCTCCTCTTCCCCTTCTATTTATTCCCTTCACTTCTTCACCTCCTTCGGCAACCACACCCGAGACCACCACCACTCCCAACACCAACACCACCCCCAACGCCTCCATCTCTCCCTCCCCTGCATCTATCTCGCTGTGTGTCTCTCTCTCTCCCTCTCCTCTGTTTTGCCGAGAAACACTACCCACCAAGCCACTACCCGCCACCATCATCAACCACCACCACTCCCGACACCATCACCACCTCCTACCTCTCCACCCTCTGTCTATCTCTCCCCCTTTCCTCTGTTCTGACGACGAGGAAGCAGCGGCAATGGCTGCTGCCACCTCCGGCGACCCACCACCACCGAGAACACCAACCACGACCACCACCACCTCCAGATATCTCTCTATCTCTGTCTCCCTGACCTCTCTCTCCCTCTCGGAACAACCGCAGAAGCAGCAGCAGCAGCGGCAACAATGGCCGCCGCTGCCACCGGCGAAGTCCCCGACGGGAAACAACCACCCCTCTCCACCTTTCTGTTTATCTCTCCCTCGATCCCCTCATCGTTTCAAGAAAAGAAGGAGAATATGATAAAGGCAGCGTAGCAATGGCAGAGGCAAACCCGCCGGCATCAACCATGGATTCCGGCGAGTTCCTCGCCGGAGTTGATCCATGACGACCCAAGACGCCAAATCAGTACCGTTCAACTCAGAAAAGCCCGACCTAGCTCCAGGAGGCCTCCATCGAAGCCAAGAACGACCGAAGAACGCCCAGGAGAGCTCCAACTCCGGCGACACCGACGGCGATCTTGACCCGACCTATTTCTTCATCGTTTCTCGCGATTCTTCGACTGGGTATGCTTGAAATCTTCCCCTGAGTTGTTTTTACTAATAAAAATCAAGTTTTATGGCCTCGAATCCACGTTTTAATCGGTTAGTTTGAATGTTCATGTTTAGGGGGTTAAAGTGTCATTTTCAAAAACTTTTCAGGGGGGTTATAATGTTTTAGAAACTTAGGGGGGGGCAGTTGACATTTCAAAAACTTTGTGCAGTTTTTAATTTCAGATTTATTTATAAAATTAGTTTTTCTTTAATTTGATTAGATTATTATTTATAAATTAATAACCATATTTTTGGGGGGAAAATATTATTAAAGAAAATATAATTTTGGGTTTATGAATAAGTTAAAATTAATATTGTATTGAGAAAAATAAAAGGAGCTAGAAATAAATATAGGTTGTATATTTGTTGAGATTGTATTAAGTTAGAAGCTCCGATTTGTAGGTGACGATTTCGTAGACGAAACGATTTCTAGGACGTGCTTGGATTTTTGGTAAGTTAATATGCCTAGCCTCGTGTGCTTATCTTTCATTTCGCGTATCCCGTGAGTTATTTGTGAAATACTACCGTACTTGATTTACTTGAGTTGTTTACTTGTTATTTTGAAAAACTCTTCTTTGAATTATCGTATGGTAAATAATAATCTAAATCCGAAAATAATAATCCGAAAGAAGAACGCCTAAACGCTATCCCGAAATGAAGTACCAATCAAATCCCGACTACCACATTAAGCCCTGATTAATTAGTTCACAAGCCACAATTATCGAAAGTGTTGTCCTCCTTTCATGTCCAAATATATCTTTATGCTTTTATGTCTCAAATGTGATTTGTGTTATACGTGTTCGATTTGAGATTTTAAATATTTGTCTAAATGATTCTTTGAGAACTATCACGTGAAATTAATAAACACGTAATAACGTAAAGTGAAAAAAGTTGTGCGGCGGAACCTTATATACACTGTGGTTATGATATTTGGGATGGCACGGCCACCCGTTCTATGTTTGATATTTTGCTCGGTTGCAATTAGCCCCGGGTTGCTCCCTGTACTCACCTCTCTGGCCGCAAGAGTCTTAGGGGGGTGCCGGCACTTAAGGTCTTGGATGCATGCGAGATGGTTGGTTCTATATTATTGGATTGGTTCATTCCCCGCTACAACTGATTAATAAACATGGTTTTTCATAAAAAACAGAAATAAATTCTTTACATGAGATTTTTCCTAATTGGGACAGTATTATGAGATTATCCCTAATCGGGACATATGGTGATTTGAAAATATTTCTTTGAAATTCTAAACGGCAATTGGTTGAGAATCTATTACTATACGTGTTTTATTTGTCTACCTGGTTTTGAAAAACTCTTCTTTAGAAGTATTGTATGAAATCGGTATCCAAATCTAAATAACGAATCCGAAAGAAGAACATCTGAACTCTATTGTGAAATAATTTGAAATAATTTGAACATCTACACTCCTTACTTGATTCTACATCTTGAATGAAAATACGTAATTATGTAAAGTGGAAAGCCGTTGTGCGTGGGTTTGTGTCATATCCCTGATACGATACATTTCTGACATATTGTGTTGGTTACTGTTATAAGATTACGAGATTATGAGGCTCTGACCTCCTTTTGATTGAGTTATGGTTATGAGGCGCTGTGATGCGAACCTCCTGTGATTGAGATATGGTTATGTGGGTGCTTTTGCACATATGAGAAAGAGGTTGTGGATTGGATATGGTCACGCCCCGTATCAACTAGTTACTAAAATGAATTTCTGGACTCGATTCATATTGGTATGAGATATCTTGAGATAAAGAAATATTATGAATTTGTTATTAACAGTGAGTTCCCGAGATGGACCACATCTTCGGGTTGAAACACGAAATTTGAGATCGTTACGAGGTTGGACACACCGAATCAATGAGAACGCTTTTCCCGCGAGTATTTGATATTCATTATTTATCAGCGAATATGTTGTTCCTGTCATATGTCTCATCATCTGTTTACATGTTATGGGTGTTAGCTTACTCAGCCGTTTGCTGACTCATTTTCTGTAAAAAGTGCGTCGGCTTTTGCTATTTTAAAACCACATGTTGGCTATCGAGGTGGGGGAAACGTTCACGACACAGCAGGATAGAGAAGCTTGATGCTTAGATCATCGATCACATAGTAATTTGTTTCATATCACTGAAAATTGTATTCTTGACTTTTCAAATGTCATTATTCATATTGGAATTGTAATAAAATATTGAGTTATCGATGGTTGTACTAGCTATGAACCGACGATCCTTATCCGTTCCCAATGAGGCTCATCACCTCGGGCGGAGGCATTTCCATTGTTGTTAAATAAGGGAAGTGTTGAACAACTAGTACTTAGAAAGGCATTATTAAGAATGGGAACATCATTAAGAAGAACTCTCAATGGATTGTTGGTAATGGTAATTCTGTTTCTAAGTTGAATAATCATAGGGTCTGTCGTTTTCTCTTAAAGAGGAGTTTCCAAAAAAATTATTATGATAGGCTCACTTTCGACTGTTGTATTGATAACAATAGAACTTGGAAGTTAGATATGCTTATGAATGTGATTTATCATGATCACATTATAGCAATGTAGTCCAAAAAAAATCAATGAAAATTCTTTATCGATTGAATACATTTTCTGAATGGTACTGCCGATGGTTCTTTCTTTTGTCCTCTACATGTGATTATTTTGCTTGAAACAATGAGAAGTTCGGTGTTCAATTAGAGTGGTTATGTAAAATTAAGATGCTTTCGAAACTGATTTTGTTTGATTGGATAATATGCCACGACAAACTCCTCCTTAACACTCAAAGACTCTTCAGAGGACTAACGGAGGACGATTGTTGTCCTCACTGTCCTAATGACAATAAAAATTCAGATTACATTTTTCGAAGTTTTCCTAAAAATGTGGGATTTTTGGACGGTGATGTTTCCCCAGTGTGCTTGTCACGCCCCGGTTTCCATAACCCGAGCACGTGAGAAAAGTTACAAACAACACGCTGAAAAACGGACATAATTGGAAGTATAGATTCAAAAATGATTTCTCTCAAACCATTCATTAAAAAATTGTGAAATTTTGTAGGAGGGATCCTATAAGGGAGTATTACAACCCACTAAAACATTTTTTACAAAGTTCAAAGGGTGTATGAGATATAGGCAAAAACGTGCGGCTGGTCGTTACGAAATTCAGAACTGTGACTACAACTTCAGAATTCAATATCTCCTAAACGGCAAGTAGAAATGTTATGAAATTTTGACACGACATTGACAGACAAGTTTATAATACCCCATAGAAATAGTTTTGCAAAATAAAAAAGTGGTGGTTGACTTATTCACACAAACGCGAGGCTGACTGGTAAAAACTTCTCGGGACTGCAACACAAACTTTAAAATTCAATAACTCTTAATCCGTATGGTAAAAATTTATGAAATTTGTATACAAGATTGATATATAAGTGTAGAATATCCATCAAAATTGTTTTGCAAAATAATAATCCAAGCTACACTTATTGAGGAAAACGTGCACTGATGTCTGAAAAATTTAGGATGAGCATAGTGAAAAATAGATGTCTTCAAATCCTATTCGAGTTCAATCATCAAATCCAATCTATCTAGAACATGAAATGACATCTGGCCTCAAACGAATTCTAAAAAAAATCAACATATCGTCAAGTTCAAGTGTGCATCACATAGACGAATTTTATTAACTAAATGCAGCTAAAATCTTCTCATTGTATGAAGCTCATGTCTAGACTCTCGTCTCCAATCTAGCACCTGAAAATGAAGGAGTGGGCAAACTAATGCCCAGTAGAAGTAATAGTTTGAGATAATTAATTTGACATGTCATGAAATTCAATTCATCGAGAGTATTCCACGAAATCAGAGAGTCACACATACTACTTTACACTACAAGCGTAAACACAATTCACATATATGACACCTTACGCTTTCTTATCAACTCATAACCATGTAACACTTAAATCGCCACCAGTGGTGTACCTACTAGCCAACACATGGCTCTGCCGGTGACCGCACGCAGCGCATCCCGTTCAACTTAGCCAACACATGACTCTGACGTGATCATATCACGTAATAGCCCCATAGGCTCTGCCCTCTTTACGGGTACTACCCGATGGAATGAGTTACCTCCTGCGCAGGTTTCCGGTCTTTAATCGTGGAGCTGTTCAAGCCCAACTTAATTATCACCCGTACCCAACCGATATCACCAACAACAACCTCTCCGTCGCCTATTCTAAAGTTGATGACATATTACAGCAAACTCAAATAACCCATGACCACAAGGACTATCGTGTCACATGTAGTTCACATATTGAAGTCCAATTCACTTACAATCAGTATAATGAAAAATTAATATTTATAAGGTCATACGATAAGTGCCTAAGAAAATTAATTAACACTTCCATTGATCACGTAGAACACACACTTAGTGCATCATACTTCATAACAAGTAAATTAACAATCAAAACTAAAACTCCTACCTCATGAAAAGGATTTCGATCAAGAACCTATAAAGTTAGAATCCCTAAGTAGTGGCTTCCTCTTGGAGTAGAGATCCGTTTCTTCCCCTTCACTGCTCCTAAAATCCTCTTTTTGACTCCCGATTGAGAGCTTGAATGCTAGAGTTTAGTACTCTCCTTCAATGCATCGCGTGTGAGAGAAAGGGGATGAGAGAATGAAGTAAAACACGTGAAAAACAAATTTGAACCCGTTTTTCTGATGTATCAGGTATAAAACTTTGTGTTTAAGTCAGTTTCAGCCCCCTAAGTATGTCTAAAATACACCTAGGGTCCCCCCTGCACATAAAGTTATGTAATTCTTGCAGTTTTGACCCAAAACCTTCATATCTTGCTTTAAAACCTTTGCTTCTTTGTAATTTTAGACCATTCAACTCATATTACCTAAATTCATATTCATATACAAGCAGAACATTCACTCAAATCATCATATAACACATAGACATCAAATATAATTATTTAATGATGATAATAACTATGAATAAAACTAGATAATTTTTAAAAAAAGTTCAGGTCGCTACAGTGCTCTTCTATGAATTCTGAGTTGGTTTAATATCTCAATCCTAGACCTACGTCTACTAATAAGTATGATCATGTTATCAACTTAATCAGTGGCCGGTTGTCCTTATGGAAATGTCGCAATCACTTTTGCTTACCATGAGGGTGACTGTTGATAATACTTATTTCTATGTTGAGGAGATTATTAAGGCTTACATGTCTAAAGAAGAAACCGGGGGTAGGGACACTTCTATCACTATATGGCTCCCTCCTCTTGCGGTTCCTCTCACGCTTAACTCGGATGGAAGCAAAAATGGAGAGTTTGGCATTGACGGATATAGAGGAGCTATTAGATATGAAGAAGCAATATTGATCAAGGGTTGTTATGGGAAAATTGCCATAGCTCCATTCTAGAGGCAGAGGCCTCGTCCTCATCCACATGTTGGAGCTCAATAATATGTCTATTGAAACCGATTCTTTGGACATGATCAGATGCATCTAGGAAAGTTACCTCTCAAATATCCCTTCATAAAGATCATTGAATCCTTTTGAAACTTATAGTTTTTCCATCCCTCACATCCCGAGAAATTCTAACAAGTTGGCGGATGCTGTAGAAAAAAATGGAAGATATCAAGAAGATACTCTTGTGATTCTGGATGTCCCCTATGATGTGACCCACATTGTTTTGAATGATGTTCTACAAAGTGATTGTAATCACTAGCTTCTTTTGACGTTGTTGCTGTTTTTGTTGTTGTTGTTGTTGTTGTTGTTGTTGTCGTCGTCGTCGTTGTCGTTGTCATCGTCGTTGTTGTTAATTTTTGTACTGAGCAAAAGAAAGATGAAAAACGGGAAGCTAAATCAACCTCTAACCGTTTCTATTTATTCAGTTCTGAATTTCCAAAGTTGACTATCTTGTGTTGATTTTTCACTGGACAGTGTGTATGTCTCGAGTGTTTTCTCCATTTTAATCACTCTTTCGAAAATCATGATAAAGTTATATTTATACTAGACTCACTCAACTTTCATTTTTAAAAAAGAATCACCCTCATAGCAATTGTAGAAAATATATAAAATTCCTAAAATTTTAATTGTATCTATTTTGTTTTTCACTGTACAAGTCTGGTAAAACTTGAATAACTCCACTTTCCAGGAGCATTGAGACTTACTATTTGCAATGACTCAAACTAGATTCACATATCATAATTCCAGCTGAAACGTAACCCAAAATAAGTTTGTGAAGTTGGAGATATGCCCTTGCGAATTTGATCCTACTGTGTTGAGTTCATTCTCTTCACATCAGCGGTTCTAAAATTTCTACAAGCAATCTATAAGATATTTCCGGTTGATTCCTTTTGATTTGAAACTATATTCATTTATATTTCATCCCATTTTTTCTTCATGACCTATCGCATTGGGCTGATAGGGCTGCCAAGGCCAAGAAGCCAAGGTAGCAAGGTATTTCAAAAAATCCTGAGTGTTTTGAATTTTCTTAAAACCTCTATTGTTAGCGACTCGCATGACTACGTATTTGTACTAATTAAGTGTTAAACTAGTATTCGACAAATTTTTGACATAAATGACCGTCTCTCTTGAGGTGGTTACATTTCGTAGAGGACATACACATTATACAAGACATGTGGATCATCATACACTTGTCGAACGAGCTTGCATGTATTTAGGACTTCGTGTACATGTTCGTAGGTACTAATTAACTTCATAGATCAATACGTGTGTACGAGTAGAGCAGCTAGCATTTCGTCGACTTTCACAGTGGGTTTGCATGCTTAGCCTAAAATGCCTTGTTCTTTCTTTGCGTGAGTATACATGGCTAGCCCTGGATCCTATCCATATTTTCTTGTCGACGTGATAAATTGATTTACTGCTTTAAAAATTCTCTAGTTACTAGCTGTATTTACGAATCAAATTTTTCTATTTACTTGTTTACTTGCAAATAGACGACTTGCTTCTTATAAGTAAAATTGTCGTACTTTGTTATTTACTCGGTAAACTCGAGTTTGCATGCTTTCCCCTTGTGTGACTACTTTTTTCATGTAGACTACTTGTTTCTTATAAAAAGAAACAGTCATACTTTGTTTTCTCTTTGTTTTCTACTCGGTAAATGAGCTTTACTATGACAATTCTCACTTTACTACTCGTATTCAAACTCATAAAACTTTGTTGTACAATTGTCATACTCAATTAAAAGTCATTAACAACGTAAAGTGAAATAATGGCATGTACCGGAACCAGTCAGTTGTTATATATTGGCTTCGGCCATAAACACTGATTCGGGAGTTTACCTTGACTACTATAGGGTTTTGATCATGGATACGCAGCAGAAAAATAATTATCCATTCAATACCCTCCAAGACATGAAGAGAATCATAACGATCGTAAAGGAAGAAACATGTTATACACCTTATGGTTTTTCCTGTGATGACTTGTGACGTGAATTGTGTCACGTCTCTACGATTGCCACGCCTAGAGTTGAGATCTAGATCTTCCTTTTCTCTTGTGCAAGAAGTGCCCAAGAAACCACCCAGGAGAGGATTGTGCTGGTAATGTTGTCACCTGCAACAACTGTGGTAAAAGGGGACATCGAGCCTATGAATGCCGATCGCAACCAACAGGGAACCAGCAAGTGAACCAAGGAGGAAACTTTCCGAGGCTGCAACAAAACAACTACCAGGGTAACCGCCAGCAAAATGGGAACAAATTTGGCCACTACCAGCGGTATGGGAACCAGCAGCCAGCTAACTTGCAGATTGGGTGGGAACCCGCAGCCAGCTAACTTGCAGATTGGGTATGGGAACTTTGGCAACCATCAGAACAATGGAGATACTGGCTATGGAAGGCAGCCAAACTACAACCAGGGGAATGCCAGACAGAATGGAGGCCAGAACCGCAACAACAATGCTAGAGTTGCGGTCAACAACAATGCAGCAGGAAACCAGAATGCCAATGTCGGAAGGATTGTTGTCATAACAAAGACCGAGGCAGAAGCTTCTCATGGAGTTGTCACTGGTACATTTCTTATCCACGAGCAACCAACAGTTATATTATTTGATTCTGGTGCATCTTACTCGTTCATATCATCATCATTTGTTGAGAAATTGGGTTTGAATAAGTCATCCACCATATCCATCCCCGTAGCAACCCCTACTGGCTTAATAACAGTATGTGACACCTTATTTGAAGGAGTTGAGCCAAAAATCCTATCAAGTATCCTGCCAGCCAACCTGATAAAGTTTGACCTAGGGGGTATAGATGTTATCCTAGGGATGGATTGGCTCGCAATGTATCGAGCAGTTATTGACTGCTACGATCAGAAGGTTCGGTTGAAAGGACCCAAAGGGGAGAAGATCACCTATCGTGGTATCACAAGGGAACCTCGCATCAGACTAGTGTCAGCCTTGACTATAGTCAATTAAGTGAAGAAGGGAAACTCTGCCTACTTGTGTTACGTCCAAGATGTATCCAAGGAGGAAAATCTGTTGGAGGAGATACCTTTCGTAAGGGAATTTCCCGATGTCTTTCCAGACGAGATTCCAGGAATGCCACCCAAACGAGAAGTGGAGTTTACCCTCGACTTAGTACCTGGAACCGCTCCTATCTCGAAGGCACCGTATCGGATGGCACCAGCAGAATTAAAGGAGCTCAAGGATCAACTGCAAGAACTCCTGCAGAAAGGGTACATACGACCAAGTGTGTCACCCTGGGGAGCACCAGTGCTTTTCGTGAAGAAGAAAGATGGGAGCCTGAGGCTATGCATCGATTATCGAGAATTAAACATCGTGACCATCAAGAACAAGTATCCTCTACCCCGGATTGACGATCTGTTCGATCAAATACAAGGGGCCAGTGTCTTCTCCAGGATTGATCTGAGGTCAGGGTATCATCAGCTTCGGGTAGCCGAAAAGGATATTCCGAAGATTGCCTTCAGAACTAGATATGGCCATTATGAGTTCACAGTGATGCCATTTGGTCTGACCAATGCACCTGCCGTGTTTATGGATCTAATGAACCGGGTGATGAGGCCATTTCTGGAACGATTCGTGGTGGTCTTTATCGATGACATCCTTGTGCACTCGAAAAGCAATGAGGACCACGAAGAACATCTTAGAGAAGTGTTGCAGACTCTGAGGCAAGAAAATTTGTATGCCAAGCTAACCAAATGCGAGTTCTGGTTGGATCGTGTTCCATTCTTGGGTCACATCATTTCAAAGGAGGGAATATCAGTTGACCCAGGAAAGATCTCAGCAGTTAAGGATTGGCCAACACCAAAGAACGTGTCTGAAATAAGGAGTTTCCTTGGCTTAGAAGGTTACTATCAGCGCTTTGTAAAGGACTTCTCCAAGATTGCTAAACCACTGACTGCGCTAACGAAGAAAGCAGTAAAATATCGGTTGGACGACAGTTGTGAAGAAGCATTTCAGACTCTAAAGGAGAAGCTGACTACGGCACCAGTGTTAGCTCTACCAAACAACTCTGGCGAGTTTGAAGTGTACAACGATGCATCAAAGAAGGGGCTAGGATGTATGCTCATGCAAGACAGAAGGGTAATTTCCTATGCCTCAAGGCAGTTGAAACCCCACGAGGAGAACTATGCCACACATGACTTGGAGTTAGCAGCAATAGTTTTCGCGCTAAAGATATGGAGACATCATCTGTATGTGGCTGTTTGAAAGCTCTATACGGACCATAGAAGCCTGAAGTATATCTTCACCCAGAAGGAGATGAACAACAGACAACGAAGATGGCTAGAGATTATCAAGTACTATGACTTGCGTATTCAGTACCACGAAGGAAAGTCAAATGTGGTCGCCGATGCGTTAAGTAGGAAGACGAGCCATGCGGTGAATACCATGTTAGCCTTGCCAACCTGGCTATGCCACGAGTTCGAGAAGCTCGGAATTGAAGTGGTAGAACAAGGAACAGTGCAGAGCCTACTTGGAAGCATGACAGTTGTGCCAGACTTCATTGAGGAAATAAGAAGCAATCAAGCCGGAGACGTAAAGCTCGAAAGGATCAGGAAAAATATTGCAGCGGGAGAAGCCAAAGACTTCAATATTCACGAGGATGGAAGCATTCGCTACAAGGAAAGGTGGTGTGTACCGCAAAAATGCGCATAAACCAAAGAAAAGATAATGCGCGAAGCGCACAACACGCCTTATTCTGTCCATCCTGGAGGCGACAAACTCTACAAGGACCTGAAGAAGACCTTTTGGTGGCCCAACATGAAGAAGGAAGTAGCCGAGTTTGTAGCACGATGCTTAACCTGTCAGAAGGTGAAGTTCGAACACAAGAGAATGGGAGGCTTAGTTCAGCCATTGGATGTCCCAGTCTGGAAGTGGGATTCCATCTCTATGGATTTCGTAACTGCTTTGCCGACGTCGAAGAATGAACTCAATCAGATATGGGTAGTGGTTGACCGATTGACCAAGACAGCAAGGTTCATTCCAGTGAAGGACACGTGGAGCATGCAGCAAAGAGCTGATGCGTATATCAAGAACATAGTGAGATACCACGGGGTTCCGAGTTCAATAATCTCAGACAGGGACCCTAACTTCCTCTCACACTTCTGGAAGGCTCTTCAAGAAGCGTTGGGAAATCAACTGAGATTCAGTACAGCGTTCCACCCAGCTACGGATGGACAAGCAGAAAGGACCATTCAGACACTGAAGGACATGCTAAGGGCTTGTGTCATGGATTTCCAAGGATCATGGGTTGACAAGTTGCCATTAATAGAATTCTCGTACACCAACAGCTATCACGCCAGCATAGGCATGGCACCCCACGAAGCTTTGTACGGGAGAAAGTGTCGAACGCCTCTATGTTGGAGTGACATCAGTGAGACAGTGGTGTTAGGCCCACAAATTATTGAGGAAATGACTGACCAAGTACGACTCATCCAGCAAAGAATGAAGGCAGCACAAGACAGACATAAGTCCTATGCAGACCAGAAAAGGAGACCATTGGAGTTCAAAGTGGGTGAAAAGACGTTTCTTAAAGTTTCGCCTACAAAGGAAATAACGAGATTCAATCAGAAAGGGAAGCTGAGCCCAAAGTTCATCGGGCCATACGACATCCTTGAAAGAATTGGAGAGGTTTCATACCGTCTGTACCTACCTTCTAATTTGGGACGAGTACACAATGTCTTAGTTTGGCAAAGATAGATTATTAGATAGATTATTGAATGAGTGGTTGAGATGAAGTGTTTTTGTCTCTCTCTCCTCATCCCAACCACACATTCAATAATCTATTCAATAATATATTGTGTGTTCCTACATATCATATTACGGGAATTGGCTGTTGTAATACATTAAGATCTTATATTAGCATTACATGGATCTTATATTAGCATTACGTGGATTAGTTGGTTTGCGCTTCGAGGACGAAGCTCTATTTAAGGGGGGAAGTATGTAATACCCTGTTTTTATACGGGTAAATTAATAGAAATTCGTGAAGTTTAAATAGGAACTGGGGAGGTATTTGTAGTTTAAGAAAAGATATACTAGTTATTTTAGGAGGGTGGTAGTTGTAGTTTGAAGAAAGTCAAATACTTAAAGGGTAAATTAATATAAGTGAATTAATTAATAAACCAAGAATAAAAATGAATAAATAATTAAAATAATAAAATATTTTGAGAAGAGTTTCTACACACTAGTTACTCAACCCATCTGCTGTTGATCTCCCAAAAAACAAGAAGACCATTGTCTTCTTCTTCACCTCCTCCTTCAAAAACAACACCAACCCTCCCTCTTCTCACCCGTCTCCACCACTACCACCAACACCATCACCCCCTCCGGCAACACCACCACCACCACTTCCTCCTCCTCCACCTCTCTGCCATCCCTCTGTCTCTCTCCCTCTCCCCTGTTCTGCTCGACGAAAACAGAGGAAGCAGCAGCAGCGGCAAAGCCGCTGCCTCCCCCGTCGACGACGCCATCACCACCACTACTCTGTTTCTCTCCATCTCTCTCTCTCACCCTCCATCCCTCTGTTTCCCCTCCCTCTCGTCCAGAAAAGAAGCAGCAGCAGCAACAGTGGCTATAAGCCACGCCACCGCCGCCGGAGACGACCGACGGAACCACCGTCACCACCCCTTACCTCTCTCTCCTGTCTCACTAGACCAGTAGCCTCCCTCTCCCACTCTGTTTCGACCCAGTGGAGGCAAAAACAGCAGCTAGCTGCTGAATCAACCCAGAACCATCACCGCCGGCGGCCAACTCCATTGACGCCGGCGAAGAGCTCGGAGCCCAAGCAAACCGAAGCCACCCACCAATTCAAATCTGTTCCAGGAGACTCCCATGGACTCGAGGAGACGATATACGAACCCAGCCGGTGACAAGAGCTCCGGAAAAGTCGCCGACGAAAACCATCGCCGGCCCACGCGACGGCAAACTCGAACCACCTCGTTTCTCGACCGATTTCCGCGATTGTTGGCTTGGTAAGCTCTAAATCACTCCCTAGTTCATATTAGATAATCAAAATCATGTCTTGATGCACGAATCCGGGTTTTGGGTTGATCAATTTCATAGTTTGTGTAAAAGGGGGTGAAAGTGTCTTTTTATAAAACTTGAGGTATAGATTTTCTTTTTCTTAAACTGTCCATAGTTATGGTAGGGGGCTGACTTGTACTTTCTGAAAATTTAAAGACATGTTTTGGGGGGTCTTGGTGTTGATTATACAACCTGCAATTATTCATAATAATAAATTGTAGTTATATTAAGCTTTAACAAAACAAAGTGGTTTGGGTGTTGTATTTTGAAGGAGAATAGTTGCTATGAATAAAAGAGCTAGTTACATGTTTAAAATTGACAAGATGAGAATAGATTGTGATTTCTAACTAGTTAGATTTGGTATGCTTATAAGATGAATATTTATTCTACTAACAAAAGTTGCTAATTAAATATTGTTTCTACTATTATATATATATATATATACTAGAAATAATTGTGAAATATTAATAAAGAATTTCTCTAAGTTGAAAGTGAATTCTTTTTCAATAAAAATAATAATATTTTCCCTTATTTGATAATATTACAAGACTCATTACTTGAAGAAAATAATAACAACAACAACAACAACAACAACAACAACAATAATAATAATAATAATATACATCCATATAAACACTTTTCGTTAGCACTAGCAAAATTAGTAATTTTATATAGATAATAACACTTGTTTTCCTAATAAATAATTTTTAAAACAACTTAGTATCTAGTTATTTTATTCCGCTATTAAAAGAGGTATATATGTGTATATCTATCCCCAACAATTAATTTTGCTAAACTAATGATTTACTTTCTATGGAGAACTTACTTTAGAAAAGTCAAATATAATTGTTAGAATATTAAGAATAAAATTTGTGTCTCTTTATTTCCTATCAAAAGAGTTTATACTTAGGAAGTTCTAAAAGTAAATATATTATCTTGTCACTATTTAAAATACAAATGTATTATTTGTAAAATCAAGTACTAATAATAGATAATTATGATTGAAAGATATGATTATTGTAAACTAGCACACTCTTGACAATTATAGTCACAAAGAAAGATTTAGACGTAGTATTGGACTTTCTCACGTCGTCACTTGCATAATACGTGATAGTTGGACTCTCGATTAATTAGAAATTATAAATTTGTATGTGACGAATTTGTAGACGAGGGCTACGTCTACCTGTAAGAGCTTACGTGCTATTTGCCGTATTATTGAGGTAAGTAAACATGCCAAGTCTAGCGTGCCCTAGCTTCTTTCGTGTCGAAATATGATTTTATATCTGTCTCAAAATGTGTTTATTGCTTTACGTGATATTGATTACGTTTTGAGATAAATGTTTTGATAATGTCACACGAGAATAATAATCCGTTAATAACGTAAAATGGAAAGAGTTGTGCGGGGATCGTTATTATTATTGTCGATGTTGACTTCGGTCACTCGGCCTGTCATTAGATTGGTCGGGTTGGCTTCGTCCACTCGACCCGTATTATTTTAACCCGGTCGCAACCTGCCGGGTCGCTCCATGTACTCACCTCTCTGGCCACGAGGAGTCTTAGGGGGGTGCCGGCACTTAAGGTCTTGGTAGCTTAGTGAAAGTAGATCTTCCCCGTATCAACAAGTTAATAATATGAAGTTCTTTGAGAAAGAGATTTTTATGAAAGGATAGAAGATATAGATTGGGAATAATATTCCCCGTTTGAGATACAAGAGAAGGATTGGGATGCAAAGTAAAAAGAAAGAGAATTTTATACGTGTTCCAGTATTATACTTTATTCTTAAAGCATTTACTCGGTATAGTTCATTCTCATTAACGATTGATTTTGAAAAGATGTGCCTCGTAATCTATTTACAAGCTTGGGTGTTTACTTACTCAGTATTTCATTGCTGACTTTAGAAAAACTGCGGTTCCTGTTTTATTCCCACCGCAGGTCTAGACGAAGACGGCTTGGCTTAGATGGGGGAACGCGGTCTCACCTAGTAATTATCAGTATTTGTCGTAACTCGGACTCGTAGACGGCTTGCATCTTTTGTGTAATAATATTTTAAGACAATGTGTAAGACTGATGGCTCATGTAACATGTAACTAAGGCAGTGCTTGTTCTCGATTTCCGCCATTTTATATTTAGTAGCACCCACCCGGGCTCTCCGGTCCGGAACGGAAGGTCTGGGAATGATGGGGTGTTACAGGTGGTATCAGAGCAATCTGTCCAAAAAGGGAAATTAAAAACCTGTAGGGCAACCTTAAAATGAAACTAGGAAAAACATAATTAAAACTGGACAAGCCGATTAGGGCTATGGGTAGTCTAAGTTCTGGTCTTATTGGTCCCACCCACCCACATCCTTTTTGTTACTCACGATGAAATACCCCGTTTTGTGACTACGGGTATTTTGTGATATTATTACAAGTATTGGGAAGTTAAAGTAATTATAGAGAGTTAATTTTAATGCTTTGAGAGTTTGGGGGGAACTTTGTGACTTTAATCAAAGGTTTTAGTGTCTTTTACTTGAGTTTGGGGGAGGTGTTTGTCTTTTGGCAAAACTAAGGGGAAATAAGTGTCTTTTGACCTAAATTTCTTCCTACAATAAAAGTTTCCTAATCCAAGAGGGTTTCCTACTTATGAGGTTAATTTTAATTCTAACTCTCATAAAAATCCTCATTCTCCTATTTTTCCTAATCTCTCTCACTCTCCCTACTCTACCCGTCCCTCTCTCACTCTCTCTCTCCCTTGTGACCGACGGCAGCCACCCCACCGCCGCCGCCGCTCTCTCTCTCTTTTCCGGCAAGGTAACTCTCTCTCTCTCTCTCTCTCTCTTTTTCTCTTTTCTTTCTTTCTTCCTTCTTTTCTCTCTTTCTTTCTCCCTATCCCCGTCCGCCTCTCTCTCCGTCCGCCTCCATGGGCGGCGGGTTGAGCGGGTTGGGTTGTTTCGTTTCTTTTTCTCTTTTCTCTTGTTGATCTCTTGATCTTGTGATCACTTGTTCATGATTCATGTATGTTGCATGCAATCTCTAAATTTCAGTTTGTTATGGTTAGGATCATTGTTCATGGATTCGTAAGATTTATTATCAAGTTTTAGGGTTTATCATGTTCTTGAGTGTTGGGAAGAAACCCTAGTTTGAAAGGGAAGTTTGATTGAATGATTTGGGAGTTTGAATGATCATATTAGGTGGATAACAATCTGATTTGAATGTGGGAATCATGTTATATTAGGTTTAGTATGATTATAGGATGAATTAGATGCTTGGGGGAAAAGTTTCATGAAGATTGATAATTCCCGTATGGATATTTTGAATGAAGTTGGAAACTTGAAACTAGTGTAACTTTTGATTCAGGAATCGAAATTAAGATCCGTTTGAGGCTAAACTTATTATTTCGAACGTTTTGAATCCAATGGAACTGTTTCTAGACCATGATCTGTTTGGGAAACTGGAGTAATAGAATTGGTGGAGTTATGATGGATTATGCATACTTTAGGATAAGGGTTTTTGAGGCAAAGCTTTAAGCTTATTTTGGAGCATGAATTGAATGGGATGTTGGGGAAGTGTTAGAACCCTAAACCATGGACTATCATATGCATGTAATTAGTATAGCAAGTATATTGCTAGAATATTGGTTTGATTAGCATATTGTTATGTGTAGGTAACGAGTTCGTCGACGACGAGTACGTAGAGTACGTTGATTGATTGCTATTGTTGGAATTTGCTTTGAGGTAAGTAAATGTGCCAAGCCTAGTGTGCTTATCTCTTTCGTGTCGAAACGAATTCTTGTATTTCTTTACGTCTCAAAATGTGTTTATGTGACGTGACATGCAATATGTGATTTCTACTTGATAAATGTTTTTCTTGGAAATATCACCATGATAATGATAATGCATTAATACGTAAAGTGGAATAGTTGTGCGGGGACATTTATTATTATTGTGGTATGGTTACCATTGGCATTGGACGGTTTGATCTCGGTCTTCCGTTTCAATTTATTTTTATTTAATCCGGTTGCAAGTCCCCGGATAGCTCCCTGTACTCACTCCTCTGGACGCTAGATTCTTTGGGGGGTGTCGACACTTAAGGTCTTGGATGCTTGCGAGATGGTTTGGTTTCCCCCGTCACAACGAATTAATAATGGATTTTTGGTTTTTTGTTAACGGAACGAAGTTAACACTGGATTTGGATTTTCCTAATAATATGGAAATTGATTTGGAAATATATTATGGAATTGGGAACTCTTATGTTTTGAAACAAGAGTCACTTTATTACCGCTGTGTTTGCGAAAAACTCTTACTTACAAATGAGTCTTGTTTTATAACTATCCATCATCGTTTTACATGTTTGGATGTTTGCTTACCAGTATTTCAATGCTGATTTTGTACTGTGGTGTTTCTTTTTCATTCCGCACCACAGGTTTAGAAGAAGGTTATCGGGCGTAGAAGGGGACGCGCACCACATGGATTATTAATAGTAGTATTGCATTTCAATTTGAACTCTTTAGTAGTTTAAACGCTTTAGTTGTTTTTGCCGGTTTGTGGCTAGGACGAAGGTTTATGATAATACATTATTTTAATTGGATTTAATTTATTATTGTGGATGTGTGTGCTTGTGAACCATGTTATAAAATCTCCTTGTATCCGGGCTCCTCTCGGGTACGGAGTGACATCCCCGGGTCTCCGGCTTGGGCCATTTGGGGGTGTTACAGGTGGTATCAGAGCCGGCATTCTAAGAAGAAATTTGAAACTTGTTAGGGCAACTAAAATGAATATAGGAGAAAATAACTTAAAAATTCGACAAGCCGTGGGAATTTGGGTAGTGTGGATAGGATTGTTATGTGTAAGTGTTTAGAAAATAGGATAGAAAACAAGTGCCCATCCACCCAATCGAATATTTGGAGTATTCCAATTGGAATTCTAAGTTAGGCCTACTTTAAGAGACTTCGTTGGGAGATTTCTTCAAAAGTCTTGGAACCATCGATTTGGAGTCTTGGGAATAATTATTGGTCTGCGAAGAGTAGTTATTTGGATTACGGTTTATGCCTTTAAATTAGAGATTTATTAAGTTGTTTCCTCTTGTAGATGGCTAGAACTAAGCATACAGCAAGGAAGCGTGTGTTGCCAGTAGAGAAGCATCCTGTTGTGACACGTTGGGTTGAAGGTGAAGATTTTCCAGATTTTCGTGACCGCGTGGTTCAATATTGTGAAGATAGATTCCGAGCCTTAGAATTCCCTCGATATAGAAATCCAGCTTTTCAGGCTTACTGTATGGTGAAGGCATTACCTATGAAACCGATGTTTGGGGATATTATTACAAAATATAGCAACATCATGGGCAGGATGAATCGTTTGAATGATAGGGATTATCGTTGCCAAGGTGAATGGACGGTAAGTGCAGATTTTATATGCAAGTTGTTGATGGAGACTTACCTTAAGTGGCAAAGTTATACAGTTATTGAGATAAAGTCCAGTGATGAAGAAGACGTGATCTACATAAGCTCTAGTGATGAGAAGGAAGTGATTATTATAGATTCTAGTGACGATGAGGAAGTTGAAGAAGATCCAATGGAAGATGTCGATGAATACCCCGAGATTGAAGAAGATCCCATGGAATATGAAGAAAGTGAAGAAGACCCTAGTGAAGATGAAGAGCACGAGTATGATTCCGATGAAGAGGAAGAGATAGACGAAAGCGATGAGGACGACGATTAAGCTTGTTAGAGTTCTTTAGATATCTTAGACTAGATGCTTTAAGTTTTTATTTATTGGTTTGAATAAGGCTCCATAGCCAAGCAACATTTGAAGTATTAGAACGATTCTTGAATAGTCACTTTTGGGCTAGAGTTAAATTCTTAGCGTTTTGCTTTGGGATGAATAATGTTTTGTTTTGAAGACCCGACTTGGGAAGTTTTATAAACTTAGTTTTCTGAATTTTGGAGTATGATTGGATGAGTTAAGGTCGTGTTATGCTTGCTATCATTAATTATGGGCTTAGAAAGCGTTCATGGAGTTAGAACGCGAAAACTTTGATTTTTGGGTGCTGTTGAATCTGCGCAGCAGTGAGTTTTCGTTGTAGCAGACGTATTTAACTTTGGAGTTATTTTTCCCTGAATTTTTCCCAGAAAGTAGACATACCCAGGTATCTCGCATAAAAATTTCAACCCCATACGAGTTCTGGAGAATTAGCTACGAATTTCCAAAGTTGACGGTTCAGTAGCAGAATTGCAAAGTGACTAGCTGTAGCATCTTTGATTGTTACCTATCTTCCAGATCTTGTTTCGACCCCAAATTTTTATGGCGACTACTAGACACGTTTGGCTAACTCCCAGAGAAAGCCTAGCTCATTTTGAGAATTTTAAGGTCAATTTAAGTCTTTTCAAAGTCGATGTTTTTGTTCTGGTGGGCTGTGACAGCAGCTGTAGAGTTTCCTTTATATCTTGAGTTTCACAATTGATTTTGAGTTGATTCTTCTTGACTATGAAAGTAGACTCAGAGAGGGTGTTGCACACCAAAATTTGCAATTTTTGCTTGATCGATTGATCCTTTTTCCAATTTTGGAAGTAGATGAAAAGTTGAGACGTGATCAGTCTATGTGGAAACACATGAGTAATTGAGTTAAATGATGGTCAATGTGTGACATTACTTGCTTAATTGTGCACTACATGCCGTATATGCGTGATTGTTTGTACTTCTTGGTACTTTATAAGTAATACAATAGGCTATAGTGTAGGGATTATGACTGATAGACCACATCAATACTACACCAGGAGAAATCGCCAAGTACCAATGGCCGCACCCAACAACAACAACAACAACAACATGGAGCAGTTCTTCGCACAGTTTGCTCAGATGGCACAGAACGCAAACCAGGGAGAGCAGAATAACGCAAACTGGGCAAAGAAAGTGGCAGATATGAAGCCAGGGAACTTCATTGGCAATGAGGACCCTGTTGAGCTCGAGAATTGGATCGATGAGATGGATAAGATCCTTGAGCTAGTTGAGTGTCCCGAAGACCGCAAGGTGGTTTGCGCGGCATTTTACTTGAAGAACGAAGCTAATACATGGTGGAGGAGTACGCGCCAGAACTTTTTGGCGCAACCCAATTTCAATTGGGAGGCTCTTCGAACCGCACTTCGCACTCGCTTTTACCCGGACCATGTCCAGGATCAAAAGTACTTAGACTTCGTGAATCTGACACAAGGAAACGGTTCCGTGACCGAGTACTTCAAGAAATTCATGGAATTATCCCGATTCGCAGGTCAGCTGATGCCTGATGAAGCGACTAAAGTCAGGAAGTTCATGTCTGGTCTCGAACTTCATCTGCAGAAAGACTTGATGTGCATGACGTACGATACTCTCCAGGAAGCTTACGATAGGGCGGCAGCCGTTTGGCGTATTCAAGAGGCACAAGATGAGAAGCGTGGGAAACGCAAGGTTGAGAACGCCGTGGGCTATGGAAACAATCAGAGTAGGACTAACCAAGGTAGTCAGGACAAAAGGTTTAAGCCTAACCACGGAGGAAGTAACCAAGGACAGTATCGTGGTAACAAGCAGAATAATGGAGATGAGCAACCTCGCCGTTATATCTGCAAGAAGTGCCAACAGAATCATCCAGGAAAGGACTGCCAAGGAAACCTTGTGAACTGCCACAACTGCGGCAGGAAAGGTCATCGTGCTTTTGAGTGCCGATTGAAACCAAATGGAAACCAACTAGGGAACCAAGGAGGCAATTACCAAGGAAACCGACAATTCAACAACAATCAGGGCGGAAACCGGAACTATGGGAACTACAACAACAATAATGGAGGCAACAGTTATGGTAGACAACAAGTGAACAACCAAGGCAATGGAAGGAACAATGGAGTTCAGAACGGGAATAGGAACAACAACACTCCAACTAACGCTAACAACAATGGGACTGGTACGACAGGAACTACCGCACAAAATGGGAATATCGCAAGGATCGCTGTCATGAGCAGGACTGAAGCGGAAGCAGCAAACGGAGTAGTCACTGGTACATTTCTTGTTCATGATCAACCAGCTTTTACTTTATTTGATTCCGGAGCTTCGTATTCGTTTATTTCATCATCGTTTGTGGAAAAATTGAGTCTCAATAAGCCGTCTAGAATATCCATCCCCGTAGCTACCCCAACCGGTCATGTAACAATATGTGACGCCATTTTTGAAGGAGTAGAAGTTAAGATTTCGGCTAGTACCCTACCAGCGAACCTGATACAGTTTGATCTTGGAGGGATAGATGTTATATTGGGAATGGATTGGCTGGGAAAATATCGTGCAGTAATAGACTGCCACGATCAGAAGATAAGGCTTAAAGGTCCAAAAGGAGAAAAATTTTCTTACCGTGGTATCACAAAGGAACCATGTATCCGACTAGTGTCAGCTTTGACCATAGTCAACCAAGTGAAGAAGGGAAATAGTGCTTATTTGTGCTATATTCAAGACACATCTAAGAAGGAGAATGTGCTAGAAGAAATACCAATCGTTAGAGATTTTCCCGATGTGTTCCCGGACGAAATTCCAGGAATGCCACCTAGAAGAGAGATCGAATTCACTATGGATTTGGCACCTGGAACAGCTCCAATTTCAAAGGCACCGTACAGAATGGCGCCAGTAGAGTTGAAAGAACTTAAGGATCAGCTGCAAGAGTTACTCCAAAAGGGTTATATAAGGCCGAGTGTTTCCCCTTGGGGCGCGCCGGTACTGTTTGTGAAGAAGAAGGACGGAAGCTTGAGATTGTGCATTGACTATAGGGAGTTGAATAGCGCAACAATCAAGAACAAATACCCTTTACCCCGAATTGACGATTTGTTTGACCAATTACAAGGGGCGAGTGTTTTCTCAAAGATAGACTTGAGATCAGGGTATCACCAGCTTCGAGTAGCCGAGAAGGACATACCGAAGACAGCCTTTAGGACGAGGTATGGACACTACGAGTTTACCGTTATGCCTTTTGGTCTGACCAATGCTCCAGCAGTATTTATGGATCTAATGAATCGTGTTATGAGAACGTTTCTAGATCGTTTCGTGGTCGTCTTTATTGATGACATCCTTGTTTATTCAAAGAGCGAGGAAGAACACGAAGAACACCTCAAAGAAGTGTTAGAAACTTTGAGACATGAGAAGTTATATGCTAAACTCTCGAAGTGTGAATTTTGGCTAAAGCATGTTCCATTTTTGGGTCACATAATTTCCAAGGAAGGAATATCCGTGGATCCAGGAAAGATATCAGCAGTTAAAGATTGGCCTACTCCGAAGAATGTGTCCGAAGTAAGAAGTTTTCTCGGATTGGCAGGATATTACAGACGTTTCGTGAAAGATTTCTCGAAGATCGCTAGACCGCTTACTACACTAACCAAGAAGACGGTAAGGTATAAGTGGAGCGAAGATTGTGAAGAAGCATTCCAGACATTGAAGGAAAAGTTAACGACCGCACCTGTCTTAGCTTTACCCAATGATTCTGGCGAATTTGATGTTTACAGTGATGCATCGAAGAAGGGCTTAGGATGTGTGCTTATGCAAGAAAGAAGAGTTATTGCTTATGCTTCAAGACAACTGAAAACTCATGAAGAGAACTATGCTACGCATGACTTAGAGCTTGCAGCTATAGTATTTGCATTGAAGATATGGAGACATCACTTGTATGGATCTGTGTGTAGATTGTATACGAATCATAGCAGTCTCAAATACATTTTCACGCAGAAAGAACTAAACAACAGGCAAAGACGTTGGTTAGAAGTCATAAAGGATTATGATTTGCGTATCCAATACCATGAAGGGAAGGCAAACGTAGTGGCTGATGCATTAAGTCGAAAGTCGAGCCATACTTTGGATACTATGCTAGTTTTACCAGATCGGCTATGCCGAGAGTTCCGAAAACTTGGAATTGAAGTAGTGAAACAAGGATAAGTAAAGAATATTCTTGGGAATATGACAGTTGTGCCAGATGTCTTAGAAGAGATAAGGAGTAACCAGCCAGGAGATGTGAAGCTGGAAAGGATAAAGAAGAAGATTGCAGAAGGCCAAGCAAAAGATTTCAAGATCCATGAAGATGGAAGTATTCGTTACAAAGGAAGATGGTGTGTACCACATAAGTGTACGGAAACTAAGGAGAAGTTGATGCGAGAAGCGCACAACACACCCTACTCAGTACATCCAGGAGGTGACAAACTTTATAAGGACATGAAGAAGATGTTTTGGTGGCCTAATATGAAGAAAGAAGTGGCAGAATTTGTGGCAAAATGTCTGACTTGTCAAAAGGTGAAGTTTGAACATAAAAGAATGGGAGGATTAGTACAACCATTAGATGTCCCAGTTTGGAAGTGGGATTCTATTTCGATGGATTTCGTGACTGCGTTACCGACATCAAAGAATGGACTGAATCAGATATGGGTCGTAGTTGACAGATTGACCAAGACAGCAAGGTTTATTCCGATGAAAGACACATGGAATATGGAACAAAGAGCTGATGCGTATATGAAGAACATTGTAAGGTATCATGGAGTACCAAGCTCTATAGTTTCCGACAGAGATCCCAATTTTCTTTCTCACTTCTGGAAAGCACTTCAGGAGGCACTAGGAACTCAGTTGAAGTTTAGCACGGCATTTCACCCGGCTACAGATGGACAAACCGAAAGAACAATACAAACGTTGGAAGATATGCTAAGATCGTGTGTTATGGATTTTCAAGGTTCATGGGTTGATAGATTACCTTTGATAGAATTCTCCTACAACAACAGTTATCATGCCAGTATTGGAATGGCACCACATGAAGCGTTGTATGGAAGGAAGTGTAGAACACCGTTGTGTTGGAACGACATAAGTGAGACGATAGTAATTGGTCCACAACTTATTGAAGAGATGACAGATCAAGTGAGACTTATACAGCAGCGAATGAAGGCAGCGCAGGATAGACAGAAATCTTACGCTGATCAGAAAAGAAGACCGTTGGAATTTCAAGTTGGAGAAAAAGCATTTCTTAAAGTATCACCAACTAAAGGAGTCATGAGGTTCAATCAGAAAGGGAAGTTGAGCCCGAAATTCATAGGACCATATGATGTTATAGAAAAGATTGGAGAAGTGGCTTATCGATTGGATTTACCATCGAATTTAGGTCGTGTTCATAACGTATTTCACGTATCGCAGCTGAAGAAGTATATGCCTGATGCATCTCACGTATTAGATCCCGAACCAGTAGAACTGGACCCGTCTTTGAGTTATGAAGAACAACCTGTCAAGATTTTAGACACCAAGACAAGGAACACCCGTAATAAGAGTGTCAAGATTGTAAAAGTCTTATGGACTAACCACCTCACTGAAGAGGCAACTTGGGAAGCGGAAGATGATATGAGGAAGAAGTACCCTCACTTGTTTGACGAGGTACCTTGAGTTACGAGGACGTCACTCCTCTAAGGGGGAGAGGATGTAATCCTTCGTTTTTCTTTAATACAATACTACTTATAGTATGCATATCATTCATGACCTTAGGTTGCATTTAGTAGTCGTACTAGTGAGGGAAGGTGTATACCTTTGTGTGGTTAAAGTTTTGTTTAAACTTCAAGGATAGTTTCTCTTTAAGGAGGGAGGTTTTTGGTTAAACTTCGAGGACGAAGTTCTCTTTAAGGAGGGAAGGATGAAATACCCCGTTTTGTGACTACGGGTATTTTGTGATATTATTACAAGTATTGGGAAGTTAAAGTAATTATAGAGAGTTAATTTTAATGCTTTGAGAGTTTGGGGGGAACTTTGTGACTTTAATCAAAGGTTTTAGTGTCTTTTACTTGAGTTTGGGGGAGGTGTTTGTCTTTTGGCAAAACTAAGGGGAAATAAGTGTCTTTTGACCTAAATTTCTTCCTACAATAAAAGTTTCCTAATCCAAGAGGGTTTCCTACTTATGAGGTTAATTTTAATTCTAACTCTCATAAAAACCCTCATTCTCCTATTTTTCCTAATCTCTCTCACTCTCCCTACTCTACCCGTCCCTCTCTCACTCTCTCTCTCCCTTGTGACCGACGGCAGCCACCCCACCGCCGCCGCCGCTCTCTCTCTCTTTTCCGGCAAGGTAACTCTCTCTCTCTCTCTCTCTCTTTTTCTCTTTTCTTTCTTTCTTCCTTCTTTTCTCTCTTTCTTTCTCCCTATCCCCGTCCGCCTCTCTCTCCGTCCGCCTCCATGGGCGGCGGGTTGAGCGGGTTGGGTTGTTTCGTTTCTTTTTCTCTTTTCTCTTGTTGATCTCTTGATCTTGTGATCACTTGTTCATGATTCATGTATGTTGCATGCAATCTCTAAATTTCAGTTTGTTATGGTTAGGATCATTGTTCATGGATTCGTAAGATTTATTATCAAGTTTTAGGGTTTATCATGTTCTTGAGTGTTGGGAAGAAACCCTAGTTTGAAAGGGAAGTTTGATTGAATGATTTGGGAGTTTGAATGATCATATTAGGTGGATAACAATCTGATTTGAATGTGGGAATCATGTTATATTAGGTTTAGTATGATTATAGGATGAATTAGATGCTTGGGGGAAAAGTTTCATGAAGATTGATAATTCCCGTATGGATATTTTGAATGAAGTTGGAAACTTGAAACTAGTGTAACTTTTGATTCAGGAATCGAAATTAAGATCCGTTTGAGGCTAAACTTATTATTTCGAACGTTTTGAATCCAATGGAACTGTTTCTAGACCATGATCTGTTTGGGAAACTGGAGTAATAGAATTGGTGGAGTTATGATGGATTATGCATACTTTAGGATAAGGGTTTTTGAGGCAAAGCTTTAAGCTTATTTTGGAGCATGAATTGAATGGGATGTTGGGGAAGTGTTAGAACCCTAAACCATGGACTATCATATGCATGTAATTAGTATAGCAAGTATATTGCTAGAATATTGGTTTGATTAGCATATTGTTATGTGTAGGTAACGAGTTCGTCGACGACGAGTACGTAGAGTACGTTGATTGATTGCTATTGTTGGAATTTGCTTTGAGGTAAGTAAATGTGCCAAGCCTAGTGTGCTTATCTCTTTCGTGTCGAAACGAATTCTTGTATTTCTTTACGTCTCAAAATGTGTTTATGTGACATGACATGCAATATGTGATTTCTACTTGATAAATGTTTTTCTGGAAATATCACCATGATAATGATAATGCATTAATACGTAAAGTGGAATAGTTGTGCGGGGACATTTATTATTATTGTGGTATGGTTACCATTGGCATTGGACGGTTTGATCTCGGTCTTCCGTTTCAATTTATTTTTATTTAATCCGGTTGCAAGTCCCCGGATAGCTCCCTGTACTCACTCCTCTGGACGCTAGATTCTTTGGGGGGTGTCGACACTTAAGGTCTTGGATGCTTGCGAGATGGTTTGGTTTCCCCCGTCACAACGAATTAATAATGGATTTTTGGTTTTTTGTTAACGGAACGAAGTTAACACTGGATTTGGATTTTCCTAATAATATGGAAATTGATTTGGAAATATATTATGGAATTGGGAACTCTTATGTTTTGAAACAAGAGTCACTTTATTACCGCTGTGTTTGCGAAAAACTCTTACTTACAAATGAGTCTTGTTTTATAACTATCCATCATCGTTTTACATGTTTGGATGTTTGCTTACCAGTATTTCAATGCTGATTTTGTACTGTGGTGTTTCTTTTTCATTCCGCACCACAGGTTTAGAAGAAGGTTATCGGGCGTAGAAGGGGACGCGCGCCACATGGATTATTAATAGTAGTATTGCATTTCAATTTGAACTCTTTAGTAGTTTAAACGCTTTAGTTGTTTTTGCCGGTTTGTGGCTAGGACGAAGGTTTATGATAATACATTATTTTAATTGGATTTAATTTATTATTGTGGATGTGTGTGCTTGTGAACCATGTTATAAAATCTCCTTGTATCCGGGCTCCTCTCGGGTACGGAGTGACATCCCCGGGTCTCCGGCTTGGGCCATTTGGGGGTGTTACACACGAGACACGTTATGTGCTTGACAGTACTTGGAGATATTAGTTGTGATGATCTTTATTGCTATCTGTGGGATATAATTTGCTCCTTTAATGAAGAAAATTGTTATGTATTCTACAATTTTGCCTCAGAAAAGGGCAATTATACATTGAGAAAGTTTATGAAAGCAAGTATGATTATGAATTGTTAGAGGCGGCATGTCTTGATTCTTATGTGGTAGATAATATTTAAGTGTGATACGTGTGATACATGCGTTACATGGGCTGTTAAGCATGTACTTAATAAAGTGATTTATGTTTATCTTTCGAGCCAATAATAGATTAAGAAATGATACAATAGGTGATAGTATAGGAATATGACTGATAGACCACTGCGCTACTACACGAGGAGAGTCCGGCAAGAACAGATGGCAGAAAAGAACAACAACAACAACATTGAGCAATTCTTTGCTCAAATGGCTCAAATTATGGGCAATGGAGCTCGGCAGGAGTTAACTGGGCCAAGCAAGTGGCCGACATGAAACCGCAAAGTTTTATGGGAAATGAAGACCCCGTTGAACTGGAAGACTGAATCATGGAGATGGACAAGATCCTTGAGAATGTGGAATGCCCTGAGGACCGGAAGGTAAATTGTGCGGTGTTTTATCTGAAGAGCGAGGCAAATCTCTGGTGGAGGAATGCTCGAGAAACTCTCTTGGCTCAACCCAACTTCAATTGAGAATTCCTCTAGACTGCTCTCAGATCCCGCTTTTATCCTTGTCATGTGAAAAGGAGCAAGCAACAAGAATTTCAGAACCTGGAGCAAGGAAGTGACTCGGTAACTGAGTATTTTCGGAAACTTACAGAGCTGATGCGGTTTGCGGGTAACACGATTCCCGATGAAGAGTCCAAAGTTTCAAAATTCATCTTTAGATTGCAAGAGCGGCTGCAGACGTCTCTCCTGAGCAGAACTTATCCAACTCTTCATGAAGTCTATGATAGAGCCGCTGATATATGGCGAGTCCAGGCAGTCCAAGAGGAGAGACGCAAGAAACGCAGGCTAGAGGAAGCAGGAGGAAGTAACAATAACTTTGCGAAAGGAAACTAGAGGACCAGGCCCAACAACGGAGGAGGAAACCAAGTTCAGTATCGAGGCAACCAGCAGAACCAGGGAAATCAACGAGTTCGCCGCTATTACTGCAAGAAGTGCCCAAGAAACCACCCAGGAGAGGATTGTGCTGGTAATGTTGTCACCTTCAACAACTGTGGTAAAAGGGGACATCGAGCCTATGAATGCCGATCGCAACCAACAGGGAACCAGCAAGTGAACCAAGGAGGAAACTTTCCGAGGCTGCAACAAAACAACTACCAGGGGAACCGCCAGCAAAATGGGAACAACTTTGGCCACTACCAGCGGTGTGGGAACCAGCAGCCAGCTAACTTGCAGATTGGGTATGGGAACCCGCAGCCAGCTAACTTGCAGATTGGGTATGGGAACTTTGGCAACCATCAAAACAATGGAAGTACTGGCTATGGAAGGCAGCCAAACTACAACCAGGGGAATGCCAGACAGAATGGAGGCCAGAACCGCAACAACAATGCTGGAGCTGCGGTCAACAACAATGCAGCAGGAAACCAGAATGCCAATGTTGGAAGGATTGCTGTCATAACAAAGACCGAGGCAGAAGCTGCTCATGGAGTTGTCACTGGTACATTTCTTATCCACGAGCAACCATCATTTATATTATTTGATTCTGGTGCATCTTACTCGTTCATATCATCATCATTTGTTGAGAAACTGGGTTTGAATAAGTCATACACCATATCCATCCCCGTAGCAACCCCTACTGGCCATTTTTGAGAATCACTCCGAAGACACCGAATCTACTGTTGCTTTTATCGGCAACATGCTCCAAGCTTATGAGGGTGACTCGATTTCTCCCCAGGTTGGTGGCCACAACAGGGTGTTGATGGCGGCCACCCGAATCCGGCATCATCAAAGTGAATACGGACGCAACTTGGTTGTTTTCCGAGTGCAAGGCATCATGTAGTGTGGTAATTCGCGACTACGAAAGAATCTTCCTTGCTGGTTCATCGTCCCATCTTCCCACCGCATCATCTGCACTCGAAGCAGAAACGTTAGCCATTCGCGATGGACTCCAGTTAGCTAGAGGTGGGGAAGCAGCACATCATCCTTCATTCGGATGCTAATAAGGTTATTGAAGCTATTAATAATCCAATCGGCGTGCATTTGGACAGATCAGAAAGAGGAGGTGTCATCTGAGACATCAAACACCTAGCTGGTTGTTTTTTCAGTTCATTTCTTTCATATTTAGCGACCGTTCATCGAACGGAGTAGCACACGAGTTTGCTAAGTTTGGACTTTCTGCTCCAAACAAATATACATGGATAGACGTTATTCCAAGTTTGGCCACTCAATTTTTTCAGAACGATGTAATCCCCTCTATTTCTATTTAATAAGAAACTGTTTTTCTTAGGGAAAAAAAGTGTATTATTATTTATTAGTGGTTTTGTGGGCATCGCGATTACACTATGTTTGGATTACATGATTTGGTGAGAAAGAAAAAGAATTGGTGAGAGAAGATTTTCTCATTCGTGTTTGGATTACTTTTTAGGTGAGAATCCATGAGGATTCGTGAGAAAGCACGAGAAAAGAAATCTCACATAATACAATTTTTCTTTCTCACCAAAAGTGATGAGATTTGGTGAGAAAAGAAACTAGACGACTGTTAATTTTCGTTGTGACAAAATTAACCATAAACAAAATAAAACATTGCTTTATTATAATATTAATGAAGGTTATTTTGGTAATATATTTAAAATAGTTTCTTTTCCTTTCCATTAATATGGTAAACAAACAAGGGATGTGAGAAAGTATAACATTTTCTTATCATTCCTCAGCTAAGTAATTCAAACAAGTATGTGAGAAATCGTAATCATTTCTCATCATTTCTTTTCTCACATAAATTAAAATTTCTCATCATTTCTTTTCTCACATAAATTAAAATTTCTCATCATTTCTTTTCTCACTTGATTCCCAAACATAGTGTTAGTTCTCTAAGAATAATCGTCCTCTTGTTAATCTCCTAATATTTAAGCTCTTATAACGTCACCCTGCTAGTGTTTCTAGGTCAAGCTCACTATTCTAAAACCCTATCACAGCTTTCTCTCCGACGACGAAGTCTCCGGCACCATCTGCAACCACTGAATCGCCGCCATGGATGAGGTCTGTGAAGGGAAGGATTTCTCCTTCCCGAAGCAGGAAGAGAACATCCTCGAACTCTGGGAAAGAATCAACGCCTTCGAGACTCAGCTCGAGCGGACCAAGCACATGCCGGAGTACATCTTCTACGATGGCCCTCCCTTCGCCACCGGCCTCCCTCACTACGGCCACATCCTCGCCGGAACCATCAAGGACATCGTCACGCGGTACCAGACAATGCGCGGACACCACGTGACGCGGCGGTTCGGGTGGGACTGCCACGGATTGCCGATCGAGTTCGAGATCGACAAGCAGGAGGGGATCAAGACGAGAGACGATGTGTTGAAGATGGGAATCGGCGTTTACAACGAGAAGTGCCGGAGTATTGTGACGAGGTATGTTGCTGAGTGGGAGGAGGTTGTGAGGAGGGTTGGGAGGTGGATTGATTTCAGGAATGATTATAAGACGATGGACTTGAAGTATATGGAGAGTGTTTGGTGGGTTTTTGGTCAGCTGCATAAGAAGGGTCTTGTCTATAGAGGTTTCAAGGTATTGGGTTTTTTGTTAATTTGTGTAGTTGTTTAACTGGTTGAAAGTTGAATTGGAGTTTAATTTTGCTGTTTTATGTTTTTTCCTGTGTTGTAGGTCATGCCGTTTAGTACTGGTTGTAAGACTCCATTGTCCAATTTTGAAGCCAATTCCAACTACAAGGTAAGTTATCACCCTTTCCTTCTTAAGATATTCAACTGCCACTCTTCCTTATAGATTTTAGCTGCTAGTGTCCTTATCTTTACCATAGTTTCGATAAGTATCGTGGGATTTTCACAACGATACACACCCCCTTCTTAAAACAACTTAAAAATATATGCTGACCCTTATAGGGAAGAGTTTATTGGTTGCATCTGGCATTTACTTTCTTATGCAGAATGTCTTAAATCCATATACAGGTTGATCATGTAGTGTAACCAGCACCAGCACGTATTAGCATCTTTTGTATGCAGCCAGATTATAGAGTCCCATTATATAGGGATGTTACTTATAGTTTTTAGCTTATAGTAGCCTCATCTTTGCATGAGGTGGTTGTTGTGCTGTTCTTACAGTTATGTAAAACTACTCCAAACTTTGCTGGAGTAGTTTGCATTCTCCTGGTTTAGTTACAAGAAACTCTTGTGAATCAAACTGTTTTACGTGTTACAGTGTCACCTTTGCCAGGAGCTGAAGCTCTCTGCGTTTATGTAATACCGACTTATTTGTATCTTGCTTCTCCATGCTTGAGCAGGATGTTTCTGACCCTGAAGTCATGGTGTCTTTCCCGATTGTTGACGATCCACACCAGGCGGCTTTTGTTGCATGGACTACAACACCTTGGACCCTTCCCAGTAACCTTGCGCTTTGCGTTAATGCAAATTTGCATTATGTGAAGGTCAGTTATTGTAGATATTGCGTGATAATATCTGTGATGATTCATCAGATTTTCAGGATTCCTCTGTCTTTGAAACTTCGCCTTGCAATTTCTAATTCTGTAATAATGATATATCTATCTATATCTATATACTACTCTCTAAGAGTGAGTATTTTAGATTGTTTCCAGTATTTTGCTTCTTACCTAAATTGCCCTTGAAAAAGTTACATATTTACAAATCCCAAGAGTTGACTGTTCGTGTGTAATTTGAAATGTAACTCTAGCTGAGTTTAAACCTCAATAGTTGGGGCTATCCAGTGCGTGCCTACCTGTATAGTTGTGAATTGTGACCATTCAGTTTGTGCCTTCACCATTATAAAAAGTAAGTCTTGAATACCTAAAATTAATCTTGCCAATTCTTTCTCCGTCATTTTCTTTCAATATTTGTTGTCTCCCTTGAAGCATTTGGAGATAATTTTCGAGACCACACCATCCATTGCCGGTTTAGCAAAGTCTAAGCGGACCGCACTATCCGACTTAAGTGGAGAACGAAACAACAATCATCGGAGATGTTTTTCCAGACCCATTTGCATAGTTGAGGGGCATATAAATCTTCGTAATAAGATCATTTGTTTGTCAAATATTGATTTACACGCATTTCATTTCTCACTTATTTGCTAAGTTGAGTATTAAATGTTGAAATTTTTTAATACATCGACTTTGAAATATTACAATACTAATATTTCTCGTTGGTCTTATTTGTTGATATTTTCTTACAAATAACACCATTTGAGTTTATATATTATAAAAAATAAAATGTCATGTGCAACGCACATTCTCAGAAGTAGTTTCTTCAGAGGGCATCTAGCAAACAAAATTTCTAATCGATTGCTAATTTTTTCTTTAGTTACTTCAAAAAAAATGCCGTATTTTTGTAAGTACATGTAGAGTGATAGTTTACAGGCTGATGGGTGTTATTCCTTAATTATTTGACGTTAAAAGTTTCCTTTGAGGTCCCAATGCTTATTTCTGAAAAGTTTGATGCATGGTTGATCGACGTGTCTCCCTTTTTGTCTTTCCAGAGCACGGTACCCTCAAATTGAGCTCCTCTATATGTGAAAAACTTAATAATTATAGAATGCCGATATCAAAGTCACGTGACAGCTACAGGAATTATTGCGCTTAAAATAATTACATATATTTTCATGTTTTTAGTGTTGTGAATGTGTTCTTGAAAATTGCAGGTTCGAAATGTTGTGAATGGTAAAGTGTATGTGGTTGCCGAGTCTCGGCTGTCTGAACTTCCAGTTGAGAAGCAAAAGAAAAACACTCCCAATGGATCTGTTAAGGAATCCACATCTGCAGCCTCCAAGTCAAAGGGAACACCTGGTGGAAAAAGTAAGGATGCTGTGGGGGATACATATGAGGTGTTAGACAAGGTCCTTGGGGCTTCACTGGTGGGGAAAAAGTGAGCATTTCTGATCTATGTTGATTATTATTGGGATTTGTCATAATCTCTGTAACCGTTGTTAAATGGCTGGTGGGCTAAAAGCGAGCATTTCTGATCTGTGTTGATTATTGTTTGGATTTTCATTATTGTTTTTTAACCATTGTTAAGTGGCTGGTGCGGCGATTTCTGATCTGTCCGTGCTTTCCCTTTTGAACTATTTGGTTATGACTGTTTTCCGTCCATGTCTTTGTCTTTGTCTTCAACTTTTTTGGCATTCTTTGTTTTTCCAGTCCGAGTAATTGGTAGCATAAATAGAACTTAAATGTGTAATAGCTATGTTACTAGGTTCCTTGTAAAAATCATTGGTTCAGTCTGAGTAATTGGTAGCATATATCTAGAACTTAAATATGTAATAGCTATGTTACAAAGCTGCTTGTAAAAGCTGTTCGTTTCAAGTATTGCTATTGCCCGAGAATTGCTGTACATGCTTCTTTCATGAATCACTGCCTATGCAAGTTGCATTACAATTGCATTTCGTGAAGACAAATTAAAATAGGGTAAAAGACACTTTCCACCCCTTTACTTGGGCAAAAATACACTTTGCATCCCTGACGTGTGAAAAATTCCACTTTGCACCCTTGTAACTAACAGACCCTAACGGCTGTGTCGAAAATACAACTTTACCCTTGAAAATTTAACAAAACTACCCCACTATATATTTACCCTAATCTCTCTCTCTCTCTCTCTCTCTCTCTATCTCTTTCTTCCCCTCCTGCCTCCTGCCTCCTCCCTCAACTTCCTCTCCTTCTCCTCTCCTTCTAAACCTAGCCACCTCACAGTCGCCTCTCCACCTCTCTCTCTCTTGCCGAACTCATCCTCGGCCGCAGCCGTCGACGTGTCACGGCGCTTGCCGGAGCCGGTCCCGCCGCCGCCTGTGGAGCGTCTCTCTGGTCCAGTACCGTCGATTACCAGATCTACACAACCGAATTCCTATGGACCACCAGCGAAGATCGATTCATGTGAAGGAACCATTGTTCGTGGCTGAGAGAGAGAGAGACAGAAAGATCGAGGGATATTGGGGGGTTTTCTGCCCAATTCGAGAGAGAAAGATTCGCCTGTTGGACATCGTTATTTTAGTTCGAGTTGGGTCGTGGTTGTGGGTTGTTGGCGGCGGCCGTTTGTGGTAGCGATGGTGATGTTGATTCAATTGGAAGTGTTTCTTCTTCTCATCGGTTTCTGTGGTGGCAGCTTAGGGCAGGGAGGTAGGGGATTCGGGGAAATTTCTTTGTATTTCGATTATTTCGAGGGAAGCGAGGTAATGGGAGCGCGGGATTGAAGATGCCGATGTGGATGATGGCTACTAAACTATTTCCGAGTTCAACGATGAAGAATAAGAATTCCAAAAAGAAGATGAATTGTTGTTTAAAGATCTACCTCTTACCCGCAGTCTTCTCTCCAACTTCGGCATCAATTAACACCGGTGACCTCCACTTATCACACTGCAGAAGATCCGGGGATCAATTTAGGTCTATTAGGTTCGACTGGTGGGTTACAGATTTCAGGGAGATTATGGTTCCAATTAGGTTTTTTTGTGGGTGAAAGCAGAGAGACAATAGGATCGCACATTATAAAAACTTATTTTTTTCTATAGTTTGTGTTGTTGATGGAAATGTGGTTTGAGAGGGGGAGGGGAGGAGGAGGGGAGGGGAGGGGGAGAGAGAGAGGTAATTATGTTAGTTGGCTTAGGGTATAATAGACTTTTACTCAAATTAGGGGCAAAATAGTCAAAAAATACTAAAAAGTGGCTTCATGAACGGAACATGACAGAAGGGTGCTAAGTGTCCTAACAATTTTCCTTCTCAGGGGTTCGAAGTGGAAGTTTTCAAATGTCAGGTGTGCAAAGGGTATTTTTGCCTAAGTACAGGGGTGGAAAGTGTCTTTTACCCATTAAAATATAGAGAGCCCTTCCTCAGTGTTGACACCTTAGTGCATTAAGAGGAGAAAGATTAGAAAGTTCGTATCACATTCTCCAGCCCAATAAAAATAAAAGGTCTTAAAACATGCTCCTTGCCAGCTAGTTACCAGCCAACACTTCAGATGCTCCTTAAGAGTGCAAATCCATGAGATTTGAAATTTACCCAGGTACCAGTGGTTCCCTACCTCAAAATCAGATTTCTAACCAGGTTTTCCTTTGATTAGGCTTCTCAGATTCTTGGTCCTTGGGTTTTTTTACTCTTAACCTTCTTGCCTGTGACGTTCTTTGGCAAGAGAAGCACACCTTTCTCTATCTTATTTCACCCCGTCATTGCTCTAATATTGATGATGAACTGATAGATCCACTGGTATTGGGTTATTCCCCTGGGTACTAAGGCCTGGTTTCTGGGGCGTACCATAAGATTGATAAATGCCGTTCATATTGCAGGCTTGCAGCGGATATGTCACCGAACCAATTATTCTTTGTTCTTTCTTTACTGTTCCAAGTACTGCATCTAATAGTAACTTTCTTTGCAGGTATGAACCGTTGTTTGATTACTTCAAAGAGTTTTCAGATGTTGCATTTAGAGTTGTTGCAGACGATTATGTGACATCTGATAGTGGAACTGGAATTGTTCATCAGGCTCCTGCTTTTGGAGAAGATGATTACCGTTGTTGTATTGAAAATCAAATAATTAGCAAGGTGCAACTTTCTGTGCTTAAGTTCGCCGAATGTTTATTTTCTGGATTGTGCTGGATGATTTTGTTATACAACTTTTATGGAGATTTTGTTTAGTTCCTACAACTGTTCCCAGATAGTGGTATAGAGCAAGAGTGCAGCAATTTGATTAAGAGCTTAATAGATAAAAGTTAAGTTCTGCAATTGTGACTAGTAGTTTCAGTAAACAACAGTAAGAGCTTCTCTGAACTACGTGCCACATATTAGTCATATCATTTGAAAGTTACTTCCTATCCTAGAGAAGTATTATTGCTCTGCTGTCATTTGAAAAATGAATTCCTTGTTTGTGATGCATTTTCTGTAAGAGAACTTAGATGAAACACTTCAATAATGATTCCATAACCATTGGTAGAGCTGAAAAACTAAGAAACAGCATACATTTTTCTGTGAGCAGAATATTGTAGTCTTTCTGCAAAAACAGCAGATATTTGTCCCTGCTCAACTAAAATTGTTGGTTTGCTTTTGTAGGGTGAAAATCTGATTGTTGCTGTTGATGATGATGGCCACTTCACTGAAAAGATCACTGACTTCAGTGGTCAATACATCAAGAGTGCGGACAAGGAGATTATTCAGGCCGTGAAGGCAAGTTCAATAGCTATATTTGAATTATATTTTAACTTTGAGTGCCTTCCGTATGTTTTCTCGAAGAAGATACATGAAATAAAATATAAACGGGATAGGTTCGTGAAAGAACTCTTAATCATGGACATTCGAGACCCTATATATTCCTGTATAAACTTTTCGCTCATTTTTGCTGAATGCGGAGAACCATCCATCATTGACATTTTCTGTATTTGTTCCTGTTCTTGCTTTTACAGAACAAAGGCAGGCTCGTAAAATCTGGAAGCATGACACATTCATATCCTTTCTGTTGGAGATCTGACACACCTCTTATCTACAGAGCGGTCCCAAGTTGGTAAGCTCATATTTACCATCTTTTTTGTTTAATTCTTATGCAGTGATACTAGTTTCAAATTATTCTATCCGTGCGATGCTTTTCCGGTTTCTTACACATAATGATTTGGTGCGCTTGGTCTTCTTGGTTCTTATTTTCTTTATTCAACATCTTATTAGCTACTAGTCAATTTCTAAATTGATAACTGATAAGTTTGTCTTTTGTTCTTTAATTATATTGGGTATGTATCTGACAGTTTACATTGCCTGTTTGGTTTTTGTATCTATCTAGAAATGATATGCTCACCAATTCGTGATACATGGCTAGGTTTGTTGCAGTGGAGAAGTTGAAAGATAAATTGCTCGAAAGTAACAGACAGACTTACTGGGTACCTGACTTTGTGAAGGTGTGCATGTTACCTTGTCTTGTTGTTACCCTGTATTTATTTTTGGCCACTTCAATTATTATCATGCAGATGAGGTCATAAAATTGTCAAATGTATTAGACTATGTTATGTGAATTTAGTTTGCTGTATTCTGTCTCGTTTAGTTGCCTCAATTTTATGATTATTACAGGAAAAGCGCTTCCACAACTGGCTTGAAAATGCTAGGGACTGGGCTGTCAGTCGAAGTAGATTTTGGGGTACTCCTCTTCCTGTATGGGTTAGTGAAGATGGCAAGGAAATAGTTGTCATTGATTCTATTGAGGAACTTGAAAAGCATTCTGGTGAAAAGGTCAGTAACATTACTTTCTTTTTGTGCTTTGATTCCCACCTTCGATTTAAACACTCTTTGACTCTATGTTCTTTTTAGAGTTTTAAACCTCAACGTTGCAGCACACAGAAGGAATAGGAAAATTGGATTAGCTTGATGTTTATATAGTGAAACCAAACAAGAAATTATGGATAATTTTCATATATCTAGTCTCTGGTTCAGTGTCGAAATGCAATTTCTGAATTTATTTTGACTTGAAAATATTATTGCTCTCCAAACAATGTGAATTTTGTTCTCTATAATCTTAATTGTTCGACTGGATTCCAACCACACATTAGTGATATAGGATAGTTAGATGCTTGCTGAGATTAAACTAATGTTCTTATGTGGCATTCAGAAGTTTGAATAACTTGCATCTGATGAAAAGACTAGATAAACGACAACATGTTTCATGGTATCTAATCTTATCAGCATCTGATAGTAATAGAAACTTTTATTGGCTGTCTCTCAGACAAGCAAGTAGTGTGCATGAAGCTTCACACCGTGCTCTCCTCAGCTGGTCCGCTCAGTGTCTTTGGCTGTTCTGCCTTAGTATCTAACTGCTGGATTCGTTACTGTTTCTACCAAGCATTCGCTTTAATATTCTTATTGACAGTTTATTAACTGGCTCTTATGCTGGTTACGAATAATTTGTACCTCTATTTGATCCAGTTCTCATCTTTCAGGATTTATTAACTGTTCGAGTTTTCATCTTATGCAATGGGCTTATGCAAGGTTCTTCAATCTCTAATTGTCTTCCATTTTCAGGTGACTGACTTGCATCGCCACAATATCGATCATATCACTATAAAATCCGAGCGTGGCCCTAGTTTTGGTGTTCTTCGACGTGTTGAAGATGTAAGATATTTTTATCCTGGTTATCACACGTGAGCTTCACCCTGTACCTTTTTTAGTCATCACTTGTGTTATCAACAAGCATAACGTTTGATTTGCCTCATATGTTTAAGTTCAGAGCCCTTGTTTTTGGTTGATAGAGTGAGACGAGGGTGAATACAGTATACACATTGCAGCTGACTGATTACTCTTAACTTTCTGTTCACCGGAATTGAACTTTGGAAATCTGTTAAAAAAACTGACCTAGCCCAGAAATGTTCTTATGTTATTCCGGAATTGACTGTACTTGAATTCCTTGGCATTTTATAGACTTGAAGGTTATTGCATCCTTATCAGCTCTCACAGCTACAAGAATCTGCCAGTTTCATTAAGTTTCTTAGTAAGTTCCACTTGGCTTCTGGTGGTTTTGCACTTTCACTAGTTCAATGTAGCAATGGAGAGTTGTTGAACGTATCATAAATCTGATTCACATATCTTTTCACACGTGAAATTTTGGTAGATAAGTCTTCATCATTTGTCTTGGTGTTTCAAAGTCTTCCCACTTCACCATCTTTCTTCTGGGTCCCCTTTCTGCATTGTTGTGTGTGGCCGGGAAATCATTTCACATGACTATGATTGTTCTGGATAATCGTAATGTATCCGTTTTTTTTAATGTTTGGGTGCGTTTGTTCGAACAGATGATTCTGCTTTGGCTCTTATCTTATGTCCGTACTGCCCGAGATTAGAAATGATAGATGAAAGTGAATAGATTGATGTGGTATAATTTGTACGCCACAATCCACCCATTGAACTCAAGGATCCTAAAAGATATTCTCCTAGAAAATTTGCGTAGGTAGTGGTTACCCACACATTTAATATAAGTTTTTAAATTTGATTCATAAGTTTAGTTGTTAAGAGTCCCTGCATTCTTGAATAACTTTTCAAGTGTATGAAATGATTGAGATTGACCTTTAAGTGGTCTCTTCTTAGTAATAACTGTCTGCCATGCAGCTTTTGAGAGTGCATCATTATATCTCTCTTATTTCTGAAAAAAGATTCTACTTTTGTTGGTTCCTTCATTTTAAATTGTGGTTTCAGGTGTTCGATTGCTGGTTTGAGAGTGGATCAATGCCATATGCTTATATCCATTACCCATTTGAGAACGTTGAACTTTTTGAGAAGAACTTCCCTGGGCATTTTGTAGCTGAAGGACTCGATCAAACTCGTGGCTGGTTAGTATTTTTTCTGGATCTGTGTACTTGTTTGAGACTGCATGTTTAGTGTATCTTTAATGTTTATCTGCAGAGACTCGGATTACTGTTTGTATTTGAGATCCTACCACAAATATTGACTGTTTTGTAATTTTCACGTCCGAAAAGACCTAACCTAGAGACATGTATACGTGTGATGTGAGAGATCTTGTGAGGGAGTTTGTCAGTAAGATGAAAGTTGCATCTGAAGATCGCGACTATATGAAAGCTTTCGGAATTCAAACTACCACATCGTTTCAATTTAGCAGCTGTACACTTCAGAAAATATTGGTTGATATCTCACATGTTTCGTCATCCCCTACAATGTACATATATCTAGAGAATCAAGGAGAACAATTTTGGTGCAACTGAATTCTCTTATTCTTAAAAGAATATGTACCTGTGCACTATTTATAATCTACACAATGATTAGAAAATAGAAGGCACATTCATTCCTAAAAGTTAGTTACGGAATTGATTGGCCTGTAATAAAAGAGATATATATGCAGTCCCTAAAGATCAGCAACAATCTTCTGAGCTTAATCTTCCAGCTCATCAATCCCTCAAAATATGAAATTAGCTTTCACAAATTATTCCGCATTCCAACAGTATGTGTATTTCTTATTCTTGCACCTGCTTTAATAAATCGTTCTAGATCATGTTTTTTTTTGGGTAAACTCTAGATCATGTTTTTAGCATTAGACATTTAGTGGAAATAATAAAGGTGTTGAAGCTCCTAAAATACCCGAACTTTCAATTTGATGGTTAATTAAATTGAAAATCCCTGAGGGCGAAAATAACATAAGCAGATGGTACAAGTCCCATTTGTTGACCGCTTTCTTATTGGGTTAAACTCCCTCTTGATGGATGTTCTGTGAGGGCTAGCCAGGATTTCCCAGTCGTCCACATTAATTGTGCGTTATTAAAGTCTGCAACACTCACGATTATCTTCATCCAAGTCCACCTTTATACCATAATTTCTGAACCGAAGTGTGATTGAGTCACATTCATGTAACTAAATCCAAACATGCTCAGTCTGTTTGTCTTTAAGAATTGAGCTCAATTTTCTGACCAAGGCACAGATGAATCCAATTCCACAAATGACCTTGACTACAATGGATTCAGGCCAATGCCAAGACCCATAGGAGGAACCTCTTCTCACACAAAATAGACCTCTTATTTTCTTTGCTAAAATTATGGTGCAAACATATGTATTATTGGTAACAGTTAGCATAGTCATTGCCTCCATTCATGCCACTACATAATACACTATACATTGCAGCAACATCAAATCTCTAAACTTAAACCAGTGTATGGGAGCCAAGAAACAAGCCAACCTAGCTTTTTAGGCTTTTAGTGCATATGTATTGTTTGCAACAATTAACATAGCAACTGTCTCCATTCATGCAGCTACAGAATTGGCTTGTTTGGGTAAACGAGTGGATGAGTTGAGAAGAGAGAATATTTTCTCTTAATCACAACCACTCACGGATAAAAAACAAAAGAAAAACTTGTTTTCGAAATGAGGCCACTGCACTAGTACTATATTGTTGTAGTTCTGTTGCTGCCACATCAAGTCTCTAAACTTAAAATCAGTATACGAGAGCCAAAAACCAAACCGTCCTAGCTTTCTTAAGCTTTTAGGTCCTACGTTGTCATTAAGGTTCTTGCATTAGCTGTGGTAATTGCATCTGATGTTTTATATGCTGCCACACAATGTAGATTCCTTTCCCTCCCAACTTCCCGTTTTGACCGTTATACCCTTTAGACTGGCAGATAATGCATCTTGCTCTCCTTGTACGACCTACTAAGAATTGTTATTTTTCCATTCTATCCTCAATCAGGTCTTTTGAATGGGAAGGGAAGAAATTGCCAAATTTATTGTTTATTCCGATGTTTTCGTAAAAGATAGAGGCACTGTAGAAGTAGTTGCTTGGCTGGGCCAGGACATAATAGGGAGAGAAGAGTAGTTTGTTATTTGTTACTCTTGATGTTTTCGTAAGACAGGCGTGCTGTAAAAGTGGTCACTTGGGGGGGGGGGGGTGTTGAAATTAAACTTCTAACATTTGTGAATGATTTACTAGTCTGCCATTATGAATGTTCAATTAAGTGAATGGGAAGTACCTTTGCTAAAAGGGTAAAAGACATTTCCACCCTCCAAGTATCGATTAAATACATTTTGCCCCCTGATTTATCGATAAATACTTTTTGCACCCCTGTCAGAGTTAAAAACTAACACAACACTAACGGAGGGAAAAAATACATAATTACCCCTAGAATTTGACAAAATTGCCCCACTATAAAAGTCAAATTTTCACCTTCTCTTCCCATTCCTAACACTAGCAGCCTTCTCTCTCTTTCTCTACCACCGCACTCACCAAAAACCTGCGACACCATCTCCTTCCTCACCCACATCGACCTCCACCTCCGTTGCCTCCTCCTCTCCACCGCACCATCACCACTATGACCTCCACCTCCGTTGACTACCATCACCTCCGACACCATCTCCATCACTACCAAGCCACCTCCATGCTCCACCCACTCCTACGTCTCTCTCTCTCTCTCCTCGGGTTCTCGCTGTGGGGATTGTGTGGTGTAGTTTAGGGCGAGGTGTTGCCGTCAGTGATGGTGAACGGGAGGCGCAGAAAGAGGCAGAAGAAGAAGAAAGAATAAGACGAAGATCTGCGCCGGAGGAAGGACGAGGAAGAGGGGGCAGGGGAGGACGCTGCCTTTGAGGACGACGTCTATGTCGCAGGTCGCCGCCTTCGGCTGCTGATTCTTACTTCTTCCTCTTTCCAGATCTGCAGATCGATTGAGGTGTTTTCATCGATCGAGGTGTTTCACAATGTTCTTCAATTTCTTCATCTGGGTTGATAATTTCTTCGGTTTCTTCTTCCGGGTCAGTGATTTTGCTGCTTGATTTGTACTCTGGGTTGTGGAATTGAAATGGGTAGTTTGTTGTAGGCATTTTGTTGGTGTATTCAAATATTGTTTCTCTGTGAGAAATTTTATCGCGGTAAAGCTGTGATGATTGTTGAAGAAATTGTAAAAGAGAAGAATAATTCACTGGACGGATATTGCGCAGTTGCATTGCTCTTGAGTCTTTTGAACCAGTCTCTATATCTGAAAAGTATAGTACATCTTGAGCTGGTAATGATATTTCACAAAGTTTGTTAGCAATAATCTGATCTAATTTTGCTGGTACATTTGATGTTTGAGTGGGTATGAGTGGGTCTGATTTGCATCTTCGGTTTGAACAAAACAAAGTGCTGGTGCTGGTGTTGGTGTTGGTGGTGGGGATTTGGTGGTAGTGGTGGTGGTGCTCCAGAACATCAAGAATATGATGAACACTATAATAAACAAAAAAAGGGTGGTATTTATCCACAATTCGTAAGGGTAAAATGCTCACAAAAAGTCAGTTTGCACCCCTTCACTAGCGGATTGTAACAGAAGGGTGGTATCTGTCCACCCTCCATCCACTGACAGGGGGGCAAAATGTATTTATCGAGAAATCAGGGGCAAAATGTATTTAGTCGATACTCTGTGGGTGGAAAATGTCTTTTACCCTTGCTAAAATGTTACGTGTAAGCTGGGCTACGTATTGGCAAGTGGACTGGTTAGAGGAGTTGATGGCATGTCTTGTTATGTTTGTCAGTCATTTGTAGTTGGGTAAAATATAGAAACCAGCCCGGAGGTATGACAAAACAACAGACACTACCCTTATGTTGCCAAAATATGTACACAAAAGTTTGACTAAGTCAACGTAGAATGTTAGCCAAGCCAATTACTTTTTAAGACGCAAACATTACCATTGAATCACTAAAAAGGCCAACAATCCTCGTCTTCTTCTTCTAGTTCCATAAAAGCACTCATTGTTTGTCTCTCTCCACTTATCCCTAGTCATAGTCACCACAAACGTCATGTCCTCAGGTCTCAATAGTATTTCAAACACCAAACCGCTACTATTCTTTGTAACTGGCTCACTGTATCATACTTATTACCACTGTCTTTAAGTGTCTCCACCTTTCTGTCCCGTAGCTTTATAGCTCTATATAGTCAGATTTATATTTTTAATCGATCTGATTATTTTGCCATACCTCAAGGATGATTTCTGTCGTTTACCCTTTCAGTTTTTCAAGATGTTGATAACTTAACAATAGTAATTTACATAGTTTCCGAGGTTCATACCTAATTGGTGTGAAGTGCATGACTATGGATGCGCTAATGATAAAGAGTGGTACTCCCTCTGTCCGATAATAAGGGCCACTTATTTATTTTGGGATGTCCCAAAATAATTGTCCACCTCCCATCAAAAAAGTAACTATACTAGTGTTGGAAATGGAGAAATAATGGACAGTTTGTGTCAATACTCAATATCACTATAAAACTTAATTGGATGTGCAGTTAATGCATGTCCCCTTAAAAAGTTGGGGTTCCTAAAAGAGACATATATTTCTGGGAGTATATGTTTTAGATTAAATGCAAGTGTGCATGGTTATGGATGGGCAAATCATAAGGAATGATACATGTTTTTCACTAATCAAAGTGCATGGCTATGGATGGGCAAATCACAAAGAATGATCTATGTTTTGGTTACAAGTGTATGCTATGGATGGGCAATTCACAAGGAATGATAATTTTTGGACTAGTTACAAGTGCATTGGCTGTCACTTGGTAAGCTGCACTTATGCTATCATCCTTTTGGGATGACTAGCTTTGCTTGTCAAAGTCAAATGATAAAAAATGACTATACATGCCTAAGTTTTGGAGTACATGTGTAGCTGTGTTCAAGTAAACATAACTATGATCTTTGTATTTGGCACACTATATCATGCGTACTACCGCTATGTTTGAGAGTGTCTTCACCTCTCTGTATCATAGCTTTATAGCTATGTAGATCCATATATTTTTTTAAATCAAATCAATTATTTTTTCCTTTCCATCCTTATGGTCGTCAAAGTATTTTGCATTTAATTATAGATAGTGAGCAGGCTTCTAGCAGTTAAACATTTTAGTGTTGTAATGGATGAAGTCCTTTTTTTCTTGATGAACTTATTAGAATTTGTCATTGTTCGTGTGTTCAGGTTCTATACTCTCATGGTCCTGTCAACTGCACTCTTTGAGAAACCTGCGTTTAGGAATCTCATTTGCAATGGCCTCGTTCTAGCTGAGGATGGAAAAAAGATGAGTAAGCGACTGAAGAACTATCCGTCACCCATGGAAGTTATAGGCGACTATGGTGCAGTAAGTCCTGTCGATCCGGGTCCTTGCTTTTGAGTTTTCATTTTGCTTATATTTTGTAGTGCTCAACTGCCAACTTGATTTGCAATTTTTTTTTTTTTTTTTTTTTTTTTTTTTTTTTTTTTTTTTTTTTTTGCGTTGAAACTTCGAAAGAACAGTAAACTTATTTCATATTCTACAGGATGCCTTGCGATTATACATTATCAACTCTCCCGTTGTACGTGCTGAGCCTTTACGTTTCAAGAAGGAAGGAGTTTATGGTGTTGTAAGTATTGATTCCTTCTGTTTGATAATCAGAATAGGTTAATGACGTGCTTAATCAGAATAGGTTGATGACATGCTTGTCATGAATGAATTGTCTCCAGTCTACATTGTATGTGCCCTTTGAATTGCCGACCTTTTCGGACGGCATTCTATCAGAAATCCAATATGTTTTTTTTAACCTACGGATACGTCTTTCAAGTATATTTTATAGATCTTTGGAATGGTCTACTTTTGGACACCCAAAGATGGAATGATCGATGATGGATTACTGTCGTCTCGTTTTGCTGTTCATGGATTGATCTCAGATGTTGCTCTTAACTTGATTTAATTGTGCCTGCAGGTTAAAGATGTATTTTTGCCATGGTACAATGCCTATCGGTTCCTTGTTCAAAATGCAAAGAGACTTGAGATTGAAGGGCTTTCACCATTTGTCCCCATAGATCAAGTCACTCTTAAGAAGTCATCTAATGTTCTCGACCAGTGGATCAACTCAGCCACTCAGAGTTTGGTTCACTTTGTTCGGCAAGAGATGGATGCATATCGCCTCTATACGGTCCGTCTTCTTATAGAGTTCTTCATTTACTGTAATTTTTTTTTTTTTTTACTTGTTCCTTGCTATTTAAACACATGTTACCTGCATATGGTCTGTCTTTTAGAGCTCTTAACGACGTGTATTCCTGTAATATTTCATTACTACCTATTTGATATCTTTTGGTCTCTTAGGGACTATTAAGCGCCGTCCTTCTATTTGTCTTGCTTAGACAAAAACTTTTAGAATCTACTGATATCTGACATTCGACATATCTGTCCTTCAACTAAGTCAATGTGGTCTGCACATTATTGCCAAAATTTATTGAGTTCTCTTACTTGTTTAGTGTAAATAAATGTTAACTACACTGCCATATTCTTATATTTCTCCTTCACACAGGTTGTTCCTTACCTCTTAAAATTTCTCGATGGCCTCACAAACATATATGTACGGTTCAACCGTAAGAGGCTAAAAGGGCGTACCGGAGAAGATGATTGCAGGGTTGCCCTATCGACCTTGTACCACGTAAGCCCTTTTTTTTAATATATTTTTGGCTTTGTAGTGCAGTTACCTTAAAAGTTTTTATGGTATTGGTATTCCTAGTTGCATATATTGTTCTGGACTTGTTGTAGCCTTTAGGTGATTCACTTCTTGATTCTTGACTTCAAGAGTATTCTTTATATGGTTTCCTCGTATCCATGCATTGCCTTCTAGTGCTGTTTTTTCTGACTATGTTCATATACAAATAAAATACTGTATGCTTTGTGCATGTTTATATAAATTGCGATCCTCCAATAGTTATGAGTTCTCCCCAGGTTAATATAAATGATCATATTGGAAGGTATGTTGAATATGGTGTCCTGCACGTTAGATCTTGTAGTGATATTTACTCATGTCCTGGATTCTTTGAACAGGCCAGTTATCTGAATGTTCAGTATATCTTTCTATTGCATTTTGTATGATGGTTTGACTTGGCTTCTTATTCTGTTTCTTATTAATTTATTTTTCAAAATTTAATTGTATGTCGTCAGCATTTGTCAATCCGTCTGTGTAATTCAATGAAACTACTTGCCTCTATCAGATGTTAATATTTTTTCATTTAAAGATATTATACAGTATTGCCAATTTGTGAGATTATTGGTCATACAGTTTGTCTGGGGAAGTCAAAGAACCTGCATTGTTGCCGTTGCATTTATGCCTATAATTTTTAAGTTTTCAGAAAGGACTACTTGCCTCTTGATTTAAAATAAATTCTGAAGTAGATCTGCTTATTCTTGTTCAAACAGTCAAATCAGCAACTTCACTCTAGTTTACATAGCCAAGCACAAGTAGTTAACCTCGTCAAATTTCATTCAATTTAATCCGCCCCACATCGAAAGGACTTTTTCCCCATATCTTAAGAACCCTTAGCAGTATAACGATAATGTTTAGATTGCTAAATCAGATACTGGAGGTAGGCAGCACTGAGGACTTGGGATTCTCCGCATTATACTCAAGGCTTTGTATGTATCTGGATGCTATTCTGCTCGTGTTTTTAGTCAGTATCAGATTCCTTTGTGTTATTCCTTACTGTGTCAGTATTTGAGGCGCTTTTCTACAATCTGATGTGTAAATCTTTGATCAATATAAATGCCATGATATCGCTTTTGTGAACTAAGAGCTACTTAACCCTGATATATTGTCAGTATTTGTTTTCTTATATCTGCACTCTTTGGTACAGGTTCTTCTAACTTCCTGTAAAGCAATGTCTCCTTTCACACCATTCTTTACTGAAGTACTATACCAAAATCTGCGAAAAGCTTCGAAAGCAGAGGAGGAAAGCATTCACTATTGCAGTTTTCCTGAAGAAGAAGGAAAGGTAATATAATTTCATGCTTTTAAAGCTTTATTGACCTTAGTTTACAATCCCTGTTTTCCTGTTGAAAAAATGAAGCAGTCTAATAATTTCATTCCAGGGTGGCGACCGTATTGAACAAAGTGTTCATAGGATGACAACTATTATTGATCTTGCACGGAACATCCGCGAGCGACATAACAAACCTCTTAAAACACCTCTGAAGTATTTCACCGACCTCAGTCACATTTTTTCTTTTTTCTCCATGTACACCGTCTGATCCTGCATGTCATTTCATGTCTGTTACTCTTAAATTTCCTATTCTCTCTTTGGATCGCAGGGAGATGATTGTAGTTCATCCGGATACTGAGTTTCTAGACGACATTGCTGGTAAACTAAAAGAGGTATGCCCGTTATGACACAAAATCTATTTTAAGATGGGGTGACATATATTTGCTATGGAAATGGAGGCGTAATTTATCTTGCTATCTTTGCTTCATGCATTTAGTTGTCTATATTATATAGTTCCTAATATTGAAATAGAAGCCATGAAGGTTGATTTTAGTCTGTACTGTACGTAAAAATCACTATATATACCAGTCAAAATCAATTTTCTCTTTTCTACTCGACATATTGGTTCAGTTTTGTTAAGTCAGTCTTCATTATGAAGGTTGTTAAGAGCTATTTAATCACATCGGAGCTGGGTAGATGCATTGCATTTTTGACCTTTTCTATTTATACTTCGGAGTAGAAGTTTCTACACGTATTGATTTCATATTGTTGTTGTATTTTCATCTTCACTGGACTGGTAAAAAGCCTGTGGTTGACTTATGTTCATTTTCCTCCGTTCTATATGAACTAAATTGTTTTATCTCTACTTCTGAAGTCGTGATTTAGAACTTCTATATCTAGTTTGCTCATCTTTTTTCCATCTGGTTGTAGTATGTCTTGGAGGAACTCAATGTGAAATCCATCGTTCCATGTCACGATCTTTTGAAATATGCTTCTCTACGTGCAGAGCCCGATTTCAGGTATTTAGCATGCAGTTTATATTGGCTGATTTTATTTTTTTTTATCTGAGGTAATATTTTTGACAGTGGGTTGCTTTTGCTAGTGCACTTGGTAAACGTTTAGGTAAATCAATGGGCCTTGTTGCTAAGGAAGTCAAAGCAATGTCACAGGAAGATATCTTAGCTTTTGAGAGAGCAGGCGAGGTCATTGTGGCTACTCATTGTCTAAAGACAGCTGATATCAAGGTGCATTCTTTTTCTTGTTTTATATTCCCCCTGTCCCAAAATATTGTTCCACAATGCTTTTACACATGGATTAAGGAGCTTCTGACCTGTTAGATTTACTATATTGTCCTTTGTCCTATGTAATGCTTTAAGTGGGAAGTGAATAGAATTTGAAGAGGGTATGGAGGGCAGTAAAGTGACAATCACCCGTACATGCTACTTCAGTATATCACGAGCCAGATCGATCTAGCTATCTTGCTACAAACAAAGACTATAGTAAATCATCAACAGATAATGACATTAGATATAGGTTTTAAGTGTCAGTACCTATCGTACACGGAATTGTACATTTAGTATTCCCTCATTGAGAACAAAAATGATAAAATTTTCAGTAGGGGCAAAGATATCCATCAAGAAGCTGTGATTCATTGAAAGGCCTCCAGATCTGAAGTGATCCCATCAGGACCATGCGATCCAGATGGTAGTTTCCAGCTACAATGTGTAACAACTCAAGCCACAATATTCACCGTAGTTTAATTTGGAGGAAAAAATTTCGTATCTCTTTGACATTGCGTCATCTGGCACCTTTTCTTCTCTTTCAAATTGTTTCTGCCCAAAAAAAGAATAGGGATGTCCTCAGGCAATAGTCATCATTGCCAAACCAGATATCACTGTAGCATCCGGTTCAGAAGTAAACAGCGTAGTCTACTTGACTTGGTCTCATCCGTTACGTTTGAACTTTCTGCAATTGGTTTCTTCCTTGGTAATTCTTCAAGCTATGAAATAACCAGAGAGCAATCATCATGCGTTACGTTTGAACTTTCTGGTTTGGCAATGATGACTTGGTCTCATCCGAAACGCCAAACTCACTGTGAAAGTTTTACTCTCTTAGGAACTTTTACCATTGAACTTAGTGACCTCTGCTCTGAATAAAGCTATGAAATAAGCGGACATGCATACATATGAGTACTGAAGTAACATTTCCATAGATACAAGCCATTACTGTCATGTGTGATGACTGGGGAGTCTCTTGCAATGTATATAGTTTTATATTCATCATTTACTTTAAATTTTGAATTAATATATATGTGTACACACACACACACGGCGTGTCGGCCTATCCTGATTTCATAACATTTGGCATTTTGGTGTCGTCGTTTCCGTGCATCATAGCTGGGGAGGCATTTTGATTTTGATCTATGATGTTTTCAAGCTATCAGTGGAAGAGGTTGGTGGATGAGAATACAATTTTCTATTAGATCAGTGCTTATGGCAGGATATAGAGATTGCTTTAGTGTCAGTGGGAAATACTAGTTACAAACTACGATGTTTTGATGATTAGTATTGGATGCTTGGATGTAGAGTGACGGTTATTGTGGTTTTGATGTTTTAGATGGGTATGGAACGCACTGACAACTTCTTTTACATCGTGAATTTGTGTCTAGCTGTATAACCGGACACTTAACCCGTTTTATATGGATCGTAGCCTTACCTTGTTCACTTTCACAACTTCTAATGATGTATAGGGCATCAAAATAGGCAAATAATATCAATAAAAGAAATGGACACCTGCCAAACTTAACGCACTGACAACTTCTTTTACATCGTGAATTTGTGTCTAGCTGTAAAACCGGACACTTAACCCGTTTTATATGGATCGTAGCCTTACCTTGTTCACTTTCACAACTTCTAATGATGTATAGGGCATCAAAATAGGCAAATAATATCAATAAAAGAAATGGACACCTGCCAAACTTGTGGAAACCCGTCTCTTATAGGGACATTGAAATTTATGTGCTTTCAAGTTTCAAGGATACTAGAAACAATTGGCACGTGCAATACGCGTGAATATTCTTTGTGCTAAACAAAAAAATTCAAATTGTATAATGAGATCACAACGGCGGAGAAATTATAGGATAAAGATTTGAAGGGGTAGAGATCTTTTAGGATAGTGGGTGTTATGTACATATTTAGTAGCCTTTACAACAGCTCAGTTTCTTTTAATAACCCGGGCACAATTTTTTGAACGGAACAAGGCCTCACCAAAAGTGCTGTCTTTATATATAGTACTACCTCCGTTTCTTCTCTATTACACCGGTTTGACTTTTATCACTATTCACTGGGTTACTTTGACCCGGTGATTTGGGTAGCAAGACGATGCAATTTTCTTATAATCTTTCCGTGGTGTTGTAGAGTAAAAATTGGCATTGTTTTGCTATCTAAATCACCCAGTCAAAGTGACTCAGATACGAGTCAAAAAGTCAAACCGGTGTGAGAGAAGAAACGGAGGTAGTAGTATATAGTGATTGATCATTGTTTCATCTTTAATTTTTTTAAAAATAATAGTTACCTTGTAAACTAGCCTGCACACCTCTTTGGTGGATCAATTCAAATGTTTAGTAAACAAGAAAATATGGGGATTTGGGATTGTGAGCCGTTTTGCTAATTTTGAAATGTAATAGAATTAACTTGACGTGTATATTTGGTTGAATGGATTGCCAATTAATAAGTATTATAAATTAGGCAGCCTGACCAAATAAAGTTCAGTTACTATGACTTCTTGCGGTTACCTCTTAAGAGTTCATTTCTTTGGAAATGCTAATCATGTTTGCTTACTGATATCTCACATTCTTTGGAGTTCTTAGATTGTGAAAGGATTCAAGCGGCCTGATAACATGACAGAGGAGGAAATTGACGCTGCAGGGGATGGTAAGTTTCACTGTAGTGCTATCTGCAGTATCAAGTAAGAAAGTTTTTTTTTTTTCCTTACAATTGTTATATGACATGCAACAGGTGATGTCTTGGTGATATTGGATTTACGACCTGATGAATCGTTGTTTGAAGCTGGTATTGCCCGTGAGGTATACTATAGAATGTTTTTTTTTTGTATATGTATTTTATGTGGAGAATCCTCACTATTGTTTCCGTGTTTGTTTCGAGAATTTGTGTTAGTGCTCCACTGGAGCAGCACGTGCTGCTCCACTGCTGATAAGTGTGCACAACTTGTAGTACAAGTTATCGGTCGAGCCTACCAGTTTGTGGCGTGTGTTGGCGTGTGTGTGCTGAATGATTAGTCCATCTAATAATTTTGTATTCATAACTTGCAGATTGTTAACAGAATCCAGAAGTTACGTAAGAAAGCCGCCCTCGAGCCGACTGACATGGTGGAGGTTTATTTTGAATCTGTGGTTGATGAAAAATCAGTCTCACAGCAGATTTTGAGTTCTCAGGTCAGAGTTCAGATGGTTCAGATTATAAACTTTTTTGTCGTGTTGCCAAATTCTTCCTGGTGCGCTCATGATCAAAATTAATGATTTTCCATAATGATATAAATTCGGAAAATCAGATTCCATTCAGGGCTTCAAAAGTCGGGTGTGAACTAATAGATATGGGATTCAAGGGTCTGTGTTGATTTCGTATTTTAGGCTTCCATTATTTCCAGGGAATTTAGTCTTTCCTGATCTCGTTGATACCATTGCGGAATTGCTTTTTCCGATGACCGCCCATGAATCCTTGACCGAATGGATGCCTGGGCAGAAATTTAACCAACCGAACTGTAATAACTAACACATATCCTTCATATATGATAAACCATGTTTCATTCATATATGCAGGAACAATATATCAGAGGCGCACTTGGTACGTGTTTGGTTTCTTCAACCATGATCCCACCACATGCTGTAAGTTGTACCATCACTACTGTATTATGCCTGCTGCTTTTTTCTTCCTATATTGCCTCGGGGGTGTTACTGATTGTAAAATACGTACCGTTGGGTTACCATGTAAACGTCGGTATTATTGATTGTCGATAATGTACCGTTGGGTCACCAAGTAAACGTCTACAAAAATGTTCAAACGCACTTTTTTGCTTACCAGTCTTCATGTGAAGTAACTGCTTGTTTTAAAATGGGAACAAAGTTTTTTTCTTTCTTCCCCTCAAACATTTTGCTCTTTAACTTTCCAATTGATTTTTTGAAGCAACAGTGTGGCAACCTAAAACAGTCTCATAATGGGATGTAGTACAAGGCATCTCTTCTGGTATTTCACCTGTTCTATTAAACTGTGGCTCAAATATTTTAGTGCATTCGTACATGTCTAGTCAGCTGGCATTGGCAAATTTATAGATTTGATCATATGTTTGTGAGGCTACAAGTCTTTAGATTGAACCAACCAATTGTCTTCAGCAAAAACTTAATCTACATCTATTTTCTATCGCCCCTTTGTAAGAATTTGTGATGACTTGTCCACGAGGTGTTCTTGTCCAAGGTCTTCATGTATATATTTGTGTTTATCTAGATGCAGCCAGTCTCTGTAACTATGTGCTCTGGTAAATTGTCAGGTCATAATTATCGAGGAAAAGTTCAAAGTTCTGGAGTTGGAGTTCGCCATCACTCTAGCTAGACCTGTGCCTGTGCTCAATACTGATGCTGTTCTTGCATTATGCAATGGTGCGCTCTTCAGCAAAATTTCTTACTTGAAAAAGTGCATTTTCTTTTCGTAGTGTATTCTTTAATTAGCACTCAGTTATTCATCGCAGGCGCGCACACACACATTATCGACTTGAATATTTAGATTTAATCAGGAGTGGTCATCTCGCAAAATATTGAAATTCTAGAGTAGAAGCCTGTGCCCCCCCCCCCCCCCCCCCCCCACCCCATGGCACTCTGCTTGAAAAGGGGATGGTTAGGGCTAGGTAGGCAGGTAGGAGGGAGGTGTAAAGTTGTAATGCTTCCCAACGATTGATCTTTTACAGATCTAATGGTTGATATTAAGCCAACATTATTCTTTCAAACAGTAAAACACCCTCTTCTATTATAGATGGAGTAATATGCTTTATCAAGTGAATGAACACTCATCCATCTACCAGAGTTCTCCGCCTTAGGCAGTGTGCTAGCATGACCTGATCCGCGCCTTTCTCTTGCTAGTTGCAATGCTCGGCGTTTCAGTTCTAGAATTCATATTTGTCGTTATTTGAAACTGGGTTGAGACATTTCCTTTAAATGGTAGCTATAGTCATCTTCACATAAGTGCGTGATCGCTGGGGTAGTATATTCATCTATCTTATGTTTAATATTGCTTGCAGGAGATGCTAACTTAGTTCGTCATTTGGAGGTGTATATATTGTCAAGGGATCACAGCAACTTAAAATCAGAATTCCAATTGGGAAATGGACAGGTTTGATACTGCATTGACATTCCTCCAATGAGCCTTGAAATAACCAAGTCATTGCTGAATTGAAACCTTATTTATTTGTTTTCATTGTTACAGATCACAGTAGACTGCTTGGAAAACCATGCTCCAGTCAAACTTGGTTTGGGAGAGCATGTCTTCTTGACAGTTGGAGATCATTACTTGAGCACAAGAGCTCAGTGATTTTTATCCATGCCTATTTTTTACATTTTTGAAAACCTTTTTGATACAGTATTTGCCGAATGAAACAACAATGGTGGCACTACCATTTTTTCTCCAATATGGCGGCATTCTTGCAGGAGTTGTAATGTTGTTTTACAATACTGAAACAGATTATACAGAAAAAAGTGTACTCGGATTTTTAATGTAAAGATAGTCTAACTCATGTAGAAAATTTCAGTTATCCTATATCCAGCACTCGAGTGTTGATCTCAACAGTCTGTTCATGGATACGACCCGTCTTCTTATTTATGAAAACGTGCTTCTCTCATTATTTGAGTTATTACAATTGTTTGCTTGTCAAATATTTTTGGGGCTGGATTTGGTTGCTTAGGTGTGAAGTGTAATCCCCTGCGAACTCTGATCTGAAAAGTTCTGTCCATGTTTTGAGTGGGATCTATGGATGGTATATGAATTTTCGTTATTGGTCCTGGCTGGAGGAGACTGCGGTTGCATATTTAGATGAAAGATCTGCACTCATCTTTGGTTGATGCGCAAGAACTGGGGCATTCATGAACTACCGCAGAGGCCTTTTCATTCATCTATAAACGATTTAAACAAACATTTATCTGATATATCTATGAAGATTGAGTACTATGATCTCTCTCATCTCCCACGTCCCACCCGGCCCCAAAGAAAATAATATCACTTTCAGATTTCACGTACTTGAACAAAATCTGCCAGTTCTTTGGGAAATTTCATTTGCGTTGGCAACTAAAGTGATCAATGCGTTTTACTCCCAAGACAAAATGAACTTCCACTAGCTAAATAATGCTGGGAAGCTTCCACAATTTTTGGTTTATATGATATGCTCTTAATTAGCTAGGTGGAGTGCCTTTTGAACTGTTCTGGTTTCCCGAAATGGTCATAAGAAACTTTCATAAAACATCGCTTCTCGGTTTGGTTGGTTGTTGAATTTTTGTCTTGCAAGGATGCTTAGAGACAATGAGTCGAAGGTCCTCTTGTTGGCTATATCCGTTGCTTTGACACGGCGGGAGAACAAGTGGAGCTTTTAGCTTGTAGAAGTGGAGGAGACAATGATGGTAATCTCAATATTTAAGGTGGAAATGGGACTGTTTTTGATGAGTTGTTGGGAAGACCAGTGTCCATACCCCTCTCCGTGCCCATCCTGAGTAACGACAGGTTATCATCATCGTAAAATTAAATTGGAGGATTCATTATCATTACTCTTTTTTTTTTTTTAAATGAACTTGAAGCATTCATTAAAATGGTTGAGTTGGTAAGGCTTGTCTCCTCGCTAGACCGAGGCTTGGGTTCGAGTCGCTCTGCTGGCGGTCTCTCTTGGTGGGTGATCTGTAATTCTCTTTGTAAGCCCTCAAAGAGGCCTAAGGTCTGCCCTGACCTTGGATGGGGCAGCCTCCCCTCTCCCTAAACTTTTGTTTAAAAAAAATGAGAAAAAACATTACAGGGCAGTTGGAGAAGAACTAACTGGGAGAGAAAGAGAATCTTTAGCAAGTTCGTGGGCTAAGAGATTCCACTGTCTGGAAACAAAAACAAAATTACAAGAAAAGAAAGAAGACTTCAGATTTAAGCAATCATCCAGCAGAGTAGCTATCTTCCAAGGCCAAGAGGAAGGATGAGAGTTCAGCGCATTAATCACTACTTTGCTGTCTGAAAATAGGCAGATATTGCTCCAACCAGAGTCTTTCCCCCATCTAAGGGAATCTCTAACAGCCCAGGCTTCCAACACAAGCGGATCAATAACGCCAGGAACTGGATATAATCACTCTTTTAACTGGGTGGTCAACTAGGTAGGTATACCGTTATGTCCAACTGATGGAGATGGTATCCGAGTGGTCCTTCATCTCATTGCTTATAGCACCTTTGGGACAAAACTTTTGCCACATTCCTTGATCACTAACACGGACGCATAATTGTTCAAACACACCATGTATCTACATTATATTAAATGAAACGAGCCGGCTTTAGTTCTTGCGGGCCGAACTTCCCCTGTTCAAGCTCGGTTGCTTTTAACTCACTGAGTCCAAAGGTAGACTCGGGCTTATGAACCCATGATAAGAGTTTTGACATAACAGGCTCTCGAGCGGCTCGACTCGTTTACAATCTTAGTCGTAATTTGCCTGAGTAACTTATTGTCTACTACCTCTGTTTCTTCTATTTTCCATGCGGTTGACTTTTTTTCTCGTATCTGGGTCACTTTGACTCGGTGATTTGGATAGCAAAACGATGTACTTTTTTGACAATTTTTTCATAATATTGTAGAGTAAAGTTTACTCTACAAGATCATGCAAAAATTATCAAATCCGTGTATCGTTTCGCTAACCAAATCACCGGATCAAAGTGACCCAGTGAATAGTGTCAAAAAGTGAAATAAGGTGAATGAGAAGAAACAGATGTATTAATTTTGAGTACTCGATGGCTAAATGTCGAAGGGCCCCCGCCCAATAAATGCTACACAGTTAGTCTCAACGACATCGCTTATGTTACTGTTAACCAAATTTTGTCTAGATCTTCGCTATTAGACTTGAAAAATAAAATGGCTTCTTGTTGATTTACCCGAGGCGGACTGCAAAACCTAACAACCCTACAATCCTTGTAAACAAGAAGAGTTATATCTAGCAGACACTCCCTTGAGAACACAGAAAAAATCTAGAAATCTCGAATCTGAGATCAGTAAGCTGCCAAAAAAAAGCATAACATCTCCTGTGAATAGGCAAAAGCGCACCAAACCAAAAATACAACCAACTTAGATGTGAATAGGCAAGAACGAGACTCTGTCTACAAGGCTGGTGTTTTATATGCTTATTTTAATAGAGTAACTTTTGGGGGGAAAAACGAGCTAATTATTCTCTAATTAAAGGAGCAATCGACTGAGCAATTTTACAGTTTAGTTCAAGGAGTCCACTGAGAGTTGACTGGGCAGTTTTGTATCCTAACGGCGTCCAAGCGTTCGCTAGGTTTTCATTATAGCAGTGCCTGATATTAGCATAAACATTTTGGGTACACACAGACATTAGCATGAATAAATAGCTAAAACAACAGCTTAATGGGTGGATTTGAGTACATAAGCACCCCCACAGTTCTAATTTAAACTAGCATGATAGCTACCAGTACTATTTTGGTATCCCTACTATTCCAATGGGGACCAAACTAGTGCCAAAGAGCTTTGCCCTGTTAACCAGAACTAGAGGCTGCTTGGGGTTCAAATTCTTTGATTGAATCATCTGAAAAGCTGGGAGCTTTGGGGTTCAGTCCAAGCACCTTGAACATGAGTTGATCAGCATCATAGTCATTATTTGGAGTTGTCAACAATTTCTCTCCTGTGAAGATGGAATTCGCGCCGGCGAGGAAGCACAACGCCTGCTCAGGCATAGAGAACCGAACTCTTCCAGCCGATAGCCTCACCATAGCTTTAGGCATAACGATTCGCGCTGTCGCAATCATTCGTATCATTTCCCATATTTCAACAGGCTGGATAAGAAGATCCATAATCAAACATCAAATCAGCCACATCAAAGATATTCACGCCCATGTGAAACAAGCTTGAGGCGACAGCAAAGGAACACAGGCTTTTAACTCAAATTCAAATCGTTATAGATAATAAAAAAAAACTAGTTCATTTCACGTGGTAATCGGTGAAAAGCTTTTTTTTTCCCCTTTTTTTATCCCTGGGAATTCCCATTGGAATTCACTATATCCTTCACTTTAGCTCTTTGGCTGTGATCCACAGAAAAAAACTGAAGAACACTTGTCATAAGTCCTAAGAGGTACTTATGCCATAAAAGAGCAGAAGCAAGATCTCTGTGTTTGTTCATGGTACTTTGAATGACTACATATGCAAACTACTCAAGCAACATAACAAAAAATATGAAGATTTAAGAATAATTCCGAAGTCCTGGTATACAAATGCATTTCTATCTCAAGAAATCTACCATCATTTTAATCCTGTATGTTATTTGGTTCTTATGATTTTACCATTGTCAAAACATTTTAGCGAGGGAAATGAAGTACAATGTAAATAGAATCACCTTTTGATCTTGAAGAGGTGTGCCTTTGACAGCAAGTAGGGCATTGATTGGAACACTTTCAGGATGGCTAGGGAGTGTTGCTAGTGTATGCAACAAACCCACGCGGTCCTCTTCAGCTTCTCCAAGTCCAATTATTCCTCCTATAATCATAAGATGTGTGATCAAGGTTAATCACAAAATATCTATGCTACGAAGAAAAAGTAGCACGTCAATTGAATATTCCAGTAAACTGAAGTAGTTGGAGAAAGCAGATGCATAAACCAAAAGTATGCATATCGAACGAACTTACCTGAGCATACACTGATCCCTGCTTCCCTAACATGCTTAAGTGTCTCCAGACGGTCATCATATGTTCGTGTTGTTATAACGTTTGGGTAATACTCTCTCGAGGTATCTAGATTATGATTATAAGCTGTAAGACCTGCCTCCTTCAACTCCAAAGCTTGCTGTTTCTCTATCATTCCCAATGTACAGCAAACTTCCATTCCCATACCCCTGCAACATGAGATATGTTTCTTATAGTGTCTGCATGCGATGCATAAAGGATGGGGATTCAAAGGATTAAGTAAATTTATTGATAATGTAGAAGGGAATACAAATCAAAGTGACAAAGTGATCATATAGAGTTTGATTCTCCTTTCACTAGAAAGCTCAGAAGCTTGAATTCTTTTTTTCTTGAAGTAGAATAAAGCTTAAGAACAAATATATCACCACGAAGTCCGTACAGAGTTACCACAATACTCTCACACCTTTGCGAACTTTAGTATGGATAACACAGTTGCAAACTAGCAAAATTAATGCAGGTGGATGGGCTATTTCTCAATAGCCTTTCCACTAGTTTACTTTGAATGTCTTTGCCTAGCTTCAGATTTCATGACCGTGAGTGGCATCTATACTCCACTTTTGTGCATTTATATTGAAGCCCTTCATACCACTACATAGGTAAGAGGTACACACACATAAGATACTTCAAGTGACTTTTATCTTTCTTCTCTGTTCTTGTACATCCTCATTTTTCTAAAATTTCTGCTCCTGTCATCAACCTGATAATGTTCGACAAACTTGAAGCCGGCCCTTACTCAAGAAAGAGAGCAACATGAGTCTTATTTGAATAGTTGGAATGTAATTTTGCCTCGGTTCAATTCCATCTAATGGTGCCTTTACATCAGAATTTAAGCAGAAGAAGAAACCTAATTGAACTCGAAATCAGCCAACCCCAAAGTGGGGGGAAAAGCATCTTCAGTTGAGCTAAGTTGAGTGGACCATTAATTTACATCTTTGGCTCTCTTAGTAGCATCCATTACACATTTGATCATTTCATTACCTTATTTCTTTCACATATTCAAGAATCTGCTTGAAATTGGTCTTCCTTCCTATTGTGTCTCTCCATGCAGCACCCATACAAAAACGAGTGCTACCTGCTTCCTTTGCCTGCCAAAAAATGCAAATGTATCATACACATGCAACATGAATGATAATACTTTAATTATTGCAGAAATTAAATTGCCAATCTGGAATTGAAAATGTGGTAGCATAAACTACTTTGTCACTCAAAATTGCTCCGTGCATAAATCACATGAGTCAATAGATGCCTCACATCCTATTTCATAGTTATGATCGGTCTCACCCCCATTTGGAAGTTGGAACCCTCTTAAGTGTGAATGTATAGCCACTCAGAACACTTACAGAGAAATAGGGTATACAAGGTTACCAAGGGATGGTGTGTCACTATATGCCGTTTGGCCGCCTAACTCACCTCCCTGCTATGCATAGATTGAAGCTACAATTTGCTGAAGTTAACCCAGTATTACATCTCTGAGTTTTGATTGCAGCGTGCAGTTTCACCATTTTGTTTCAAGTCAAAGGTTTACAAACCCCTTTTTCACTTGACCAAAAGCCACTTTAATAATCTTTCTGTCGATTATAAGCTAATTGACCCGGCCCACAAGAACCATACACAGTACAGGACCCACGAGAACCAGATCCGCAAGAACCGGTTATGTCGGTTCGGTTCTGGGTATGCCCGTATGAACCACCGGATCTACCCAGACCCATTACTCTTCGTTTAGAATTCCTCTCTCCTCGATATCTAGATTTACCCATCCTATTTAATACTAATCTTCTTCCTGTAATTATCTGGCCTTATCCATCTTGTTTTCGCCGCTCTCCATAATTTTCTCCGTGGCTCTCTCATGTATCTTGATTTACTCCATTTTGATCAGATCATAACAAAACTATCTCTCTCCCCATAATTTTCTCCGTGGCTCTCTCATGTCCCTTGATTTCTTCATTTTGATCCGATCATATCAAATTTCTCTCTCTCTCTCAATTACATTTCATCATCATGCCAGTCCTCTGATTTTTCTCCAATATTACTTTCATCCCTTGATTTGCTCTCCCTTTAGCCGTTTTTCTCCTTCGTCTACACTATCTCTGTCTCTCATCTCTTTTTTATCTCTCTCACCCATTACACTCTCTCTTTTAACAACATGGCCAATCTCTCTCCTCGTTCCCACAGTTCTCTCCATCTCTCTAGTTCAAAATTCTCTCCCTCTCTGTGCATTCTTTTAACTCTCTCTCTCTCTTGGATGCATTATTTGGACTTCGGAGCTTCATCAACGTCGAAAACAAGCTTAAAAGCCGCTGATGACATTTGTTTGCGGGGGTCATGATTGGGTCTATGGTTCTGAACCAGCAGTTCTGGGTCTAGGCATTTGTTGGTCCGGGTCTGGAATTGGATCTGAAGATAATGGGTCGGGTCATACCCGATGCGGGTCTACCCAGACCCTGCCCATTGACAGGCCTACTTCAATTTTATGAATTCTCGATGCAGTAAATTTGGTATCCTTAAGTAAGCTTGTCGTTTCTCCAGGAGATTTTCTTTTCTCCTTTGGCTTTTCCTCAGATACAGTGACCCCTTTCTCTGCACGTGATAATAGTTGTTCAGACTTGACTGTACAGAATTGTGGCTGTGGTTACTAATGATGGAAGCTTCGAGGTTTTGTCGTTAGGTAAGGGCCTTTGTTATATAAATTGTCCCGCTGTAGAGAAAAGCAGTGTAGGTCAATTCAACATCATCCAACTGGGCTAAGTGCTTGGGAGACTTGTATTGATCTCAAAAACATGCTGGCATGTATTATTTTAACTTCAAGCCAGAATGTCCATCAAAGAGTCAACTCCATTATTAATTGAAGGCTATTGGGCCCAAAATGCAAACTGCTGGAGGTTTATGGTCAAAAAAGGTAAACTGCATAGGGGTTTAGAGTCATTTGCCCTATTTTTTTATTGTTATTTTATTGGGTGGGTGGGTGGGGGGGGGGGGGGCACTAGCTTTGCTTCAAAGTGTGAGCAAAATGAACCTAATAAAGAAGGACCTGTTCATCTTTGAACAAGAGGATACAAGACGCACATATTGTTGGGTGGAGCCTGGTTCATGGAGCCCCAGTACAACTCCGGTACATGTTCTGCTGCAGCCCAAAAGTGGGAAAAAAATGAGACTTGTTCGTCCTGCCAAGGCTTGGTACTCATTCAGCAGTTAGGGTTCATAGTGGAGTGTTGAGCTATTTTCTGATTTTGCTTGTAATTATCTCTGGCGTTGATTGAATGGCGAATTTCTGCGTGGACATAGCAGATTTTGGCCGAGTCACATTTATCTGTGTTGATGACTGGGTAAAGATACTGCAATTTGCAAACAGACATGACACGACAAGACGGGGAACTGCCAACTTATAGGTACATGATTTTACAAGATGCAATAAATGAGACACTCAGATTTGGATGCTCAAGTGGAATTTGGACTTACTATGCACATTCTTGAAAACACCAACCGCTTTTCTGTAAAATTAACATTTTATTATACTTTCTTCTTCCTATACATTGGAAGACGCTATATAATAATAATGACTACTAAAGAGTATAAAAGAAAGCTTTAATCAAGGGACCATTTGGTTACTTTTTCAAACTAGCAGAGCATAGTTTATTCAATTTTCATACATCAAAAAATTGATTCATCCCCTTGAACTTTCACTTGGTTGTCAAAAGAAACCGTGACCTTCTATTTTGACAAAAAAACAGCCCTACACTATCACTTTATCAGCAATTCATATCCTTGCGTTTGTATGAGCCGTTTGTGGCTCTCCCTCTTTGGTCTAACTACCTTTACATCCTTTAGAATATTACAATGTTCAACTAAACTAATTCTACCAGGAATCAGTTGTACTCACTCATTGAGTCATCAGTCAATAGCATCCACCCAGCATGGCTACCATACCGCCACTGATTAAACCATACCAAGTCCAATCACTTACTGGTTATCCATACACCAGCCTCTAGATCTCCAAATATAGTGACGTCAACCACAACTACCACCGATTATGTCCTCCGAACGTCAATTTGACCTCGCCTAAGTCCCGTCTCACCAAAGACGACAAACAAACCACCTAAATTAACCAAACGGATCGCGTCAAATTTAGTCCCAGCCTCGCGGCTCTGATCTTCCTAACTGTCGTCAACCTCCCCATTTCACACTTCAACTAAGATAATAGATGAACTTGAGAGCTTACAGAGCTATTGTTTGGATCGGATGAATTACTTGATGAATTGTGTGGTTTATGGATTAAGTGAACCAATCTTAAAATTAGCAAACACCAATAAATGACCAGGTTCACCACTAACTTCACCCAATTGGAGGGATTCAACTATGATTTGTTTCGTCAACATCTGAGACACCCATCTTGATGGTAGAATCGTCTGTGGCAACGGCTGCAATTGATAGTGCCATTAACTTCTTTAGGGTCCAGAACGAGAGGGAGGTTCACATTTTTTATGATGCCGTGATTTTCAGTGCCGGCATTAGGAATTGTTGTATTTTGAATATGATGAGGGCTACTGACAGGTAGGGTGTAGAGAAAGAGAGTAAAATTGAAGAGGGTTAATTCATAGTAAGGATAAAGTAGTAGTTAAACAACAGTTTGCGACCCACTAACAGCTCATACTGACGGAAGGGCAGAAATAGATTACCGAATGACAGTATAGGGTTATTTTGACCAAATTAAAAGTTTGGGGCTGATTTTAACAACCAAATAAAAGCTCAAGGGAGTAAATCGATTTGTTGGCTTCAAATTACTGAACTACTCTCCTATTTCACTCTCCCCCCACCCCCAGCACACCATCATTTTTTTCAGAGGAAGTAGAAGATCAATTTGTTTAACAAGTCATTCATGGACAACACATTGCTGATTCTTCACTGTGACCAAGACAACAGATAATCAAACAAAACAAATGCAGTACTTAATCATTTAACGCTCCATCATATGTTCAAAATTTCAATTTACCAAGAAATAACCTACTACCTCAGTAAGTTTTGCGATAAACCCAGACTACATGGAACTCTCAATGATAAATTAAGAAGCAAGGGAAGCTATCTGATGCAGTGGTGCACCACACCCAACCTTAATCTAATACAGCCAGTGTGAAACCATAGACATCAATAAATTCAAATGGTCAACATATTGAAGTGTTTGAAGAGGCCAGTTACGGAAAGAGAGTGTGTACCTTCTCTGCTGCTTGCAACACAGCGTCCTTGTCCATGAGCTTCTGGGCTTTGAGTCCTGTGTCGTACCTTGAGGATTGAGGACAATACGAACAATCCTCACTGCATCCACCCGTCTTAACAGATAGAAGAGTGCACTGTTGTACTTCCCTGAAGTTGTGAGAATGTCTATGCACTTGAGCCTGCAAAGTGCAATTCATAACTAGGATTAAGAACCTCCTAGTAATTGTTCCACAAGAACAGCTCTTAACCCACATCAAAAAAACAAAACTTCTCTTGGAAACACGAATTGAGATCCACTAAAAAGAAAGTTGTATCAAAACACCCAACCTAAATATGAAGCTAACTATGAATTTGTGTATCAAAACACGAATGATTATTTTGTTTCACTGATTCAAACTAGTACAAACTAGAAACCCACAACCAGTTTCTAAAAATAGAAAGCCTATCTAAATGCGGAAACAATAGAGAATGCAATTTCAGTTTCCAGATTGATGGTAAACAGGCGCAAATTCATGGGTTTTGTATCTGGGTTTGATACCCACTTGAGTCACTAACAAAATTAGCTAGCCCTCATCGATCATTTCAAATGAAACCCATAGAGAGAGAGAGAGGCTGACCCCATAGAAGAGGAGGTCGAGAACTGGAGAGTCGTAGATGGACTTAATCTCCGGCTTGGTCCAATCTTGTCTCGGACCTTGAGTGATGGTTCGCTCTGCTTGAACTGCCGCAGCTGAAGTTGAGAATGAAGAATGCAGGTTCACAATCGCCGACGACAGTGGTCGCCGGTTCCCACGAATCGATCGGATCAACATCATCGGAACTGAGAGTGAAAAGAGAAAAATGGGGAGTTTCTGGCACCAGAAATGCGACTCTAATGCCGCTGTGAATTTTGTGGATTTCTTTCTTTCTTTCTTGTTAACTCCGCAGATACAACAAGCTCAACCTCACATAGGCTTGGTTTGGCGTGCACTTTTTGGATTTTAAGTTGTTTTTAAGATGGTGTGAAAAAAGTATGTGACACATAAGTTTTAAAAAATGGTAAAAGACAAAAACCACCCCTCAAGTATGGGTTATATACAAAAACACCCTTCGTGTTTGGGGATATACAAAAACCACCCTTGGCAGCTAACGGTGACTAACGACAACTAACATAACACATTACATACCCATTTTACCCTCAAATGAAACAAAATTACCCTACTATATAAGTTTATTTTCTTCGTTCTCCTCCTCATTTCCTAACCTTCTTCACCAACTTTATCTTTTCCTCTCTGTCTTCCTCCTCTTCAACAGACATACCTCTCCATCACCACCCTCAGTTTGGGGCTTTTTCATTCATTTGTGATCATCTGAACGGGTAACATTCATATTTACATGTTGCCAAAATCTTAACACTTTCGGTGACTTCATCCGGTTCAAAACCAACAGAGTTCACCGATTCCTCACCATTTCTGTACATCTGAGTCAACTCACTCATCTCTGCCTCCGACCGAATTCGTCAATCATTAGCCATCGCGACACAACTATTCCAGATCTCTCACTATCACCTTCCGATCGGCTTGCTTGATGGATTCGTCGGTTTGCTTCGTTATGTCTCCTCTGTTGCTATTTCCGAAATTCCGCCCAGATCGGACTCCATGAAGGCAACTACTTGCCGGAAATCGATCGTGCTTCCACCAAATCCAACCATCAGCGCCTCATCTCTTCTCTCCGACCACTGAACCCAAATATCGACCATCACCGCCTCCTCTCTTCTTCGGATCTACGGTCGTCTTCGAATGCTGCGACCAGTCCCGACCGGTGAGTGTGGCGGCTGTGGGGGTTGCGGATCTGGCGAAGGGAATTGATGGTGGTGGCGTTGGAGAAGTCGGAGGATTGACAGACGATTGGGTTGCGGTATGGTGTTGAGGGGAGGTCTCGCGCGCCCCTCAAGTGTTGAGCATGTTCTGCTTCTTCTTCTGTAAATCTCTCTCTCCCTCTCCGTCTGTTCTGGTTCATCTTCTTCTGTAAATTGCGTAGATCTGTAAACTGATGTACCATCTATAAATTGGGTGCTTGGTTTGTTCTACTAATTCTTCTATAAATTGATGCATTCATCAGTAAATTGATTTATTGATATGTTCTGGTGGATGTTGTAGTTGATGCTGTGTTGTTGATGGTAACAGAGAACAGAGGTAGAGAGGGAGAAATAGTTAGACAGAGAGAGAGAGGGTGTGATGGAGAATTGGTACTATTGTTATTTCGGTGGCGGTGGCGGTGGCGGTGTGGGCGGCGGCGTTCAAGAACATGACAAAGTAAACACAAAAACACAAATAGGGGCAAAATAGTCATAAAAAATTAGATTGTACCGTTTAGTAGCTGACACTAACAGAAGGTTGGTATTTGTCTAACGTCCATCCACTGATAAGGGTGGTTTTTGTATATCCCCGAACACGAGGGATGTTTTTGTATATAACCCATACTCGAGGGGTGGTTTTTGTCTTTTACCCTTTAAAAAAAATATATATATGAATTTGGTAAAAAATTTGGTGCTGTTTAAAAGTCAATGATGTGACAATCTTGTTGTCTAGTGAAAGTTACTATTATACCCATTTGTGTATATTTATTGACTTATTTAACAACTTTTACAAACATACCAACACTACTAAATTATTTTACTAAATTATACTACTTCCGTTTCTTCTTTATCACACCGGTTTGACTTTTTGACTCGTATCTGGGTCACTTTGACCCGGTGATCTGGATAGCAAAATGATGCGATTTTTTGATAATTTTTTCACCGTGTTATAGAGCAAGTTTTACTCTAAAACACCATGAAAAAGTTATCAAAAAATAACATCGTTTAGCTACACAAATCACTGGGTCAAAGTGACCCAGTGAAGTGACAAAAGTCAAACTGGTGTGATAGAGAAGAAACGGAGGTAGTAATTGACTAGTGCTTATTTCTTTTACAAATGTATTATATTTTATAATATCTTGTATAGTAAGGTGAAAATAAAAACAAACAATTATATGAATGTCATAAAATTAAACGTACACAAATTGAAATAGTTAAAGAAAAATTACAAATTTCATTACATAAAAGTATCGCATCACATTAAAAATAATTACCAACACATGTCATTACAAATTAAATGATAATCATTAAACTTATGTCGCCCTTGATCCCCTATTTGTGTTCCGTTTTAAAGCACTTGTAATCTCCAACCCATTGTCTCGTACAAGACAAGTACACAACTCTCGAAAGTTTACTTGATACATTCGAAGTGTTTGCCAGCATCGATTAGGATTATCATGCAAAAGTTCCATCACCCATTCATAACCACCGAGTTTTGATGTATGAGAGGGCTCCTTTTAACAAGTGGGTATTGAAATACAACTCGACTACCTTTGCAGTACCAATGGCAAGCTCATCGAAATCGTCATCATCTTTTTGAAATATGTTATTCAATTCCTTATTGTTCAACACCTATACCATTAGAATGAAACAACATGTCAAAAACTATATGGTAAACACAGTACTCATAAATCTAACATTAAAATAGCGGAAGATAATCATCGCCCTACTTAAGATAACTGAACAACTTGAAATAGGAAATAAAACTAAAAATAAATCCAACGATAACAACTTAAACTAATATGCGGACTGTTTGGTTCATTTGGACAAACTTGCTCGTACCTTGTTGCAACCGCGCCTCCAAAAACTGAAACCATTAGATCTTCATGAAGTATTGGAGTGTTCCTAAATGGTGCGCACTTAGGATTTCCCTGTATAGAAAAGAATGTAGTTCACAAAACACAATAAGCACTACGTAAAATAATATGAAGTGATAAAAAGTAACAAAAATATTATGACATTTACCTGTGTTATTCTTGACCATTGTTCACCCGAATAGACCAGAGCATTGCGTTGTGTATCACATCCAATGCCGCTAACGCCATGCCTACCTTGCCTTAGTAACAACCAAGCAGACCATTCTCTTTTCAAAGAACCCCATTTGTTTGTCATTTGTTTTTGGTTGCAATTCAAATTATGTTTGGTCTTAAAATAGTTCAATATGTTTTCCCATCCACCTTTTGTCATTGAACCTGCTTGAAAATTGCCCTTATCCATTTCCTTTAGGATTAATTTCAAGTAAGTCTCTAGCAAATCAGCTCCCCACTTGGCGTTGGCTGGATCAAATTCTTGAAGAGCATTTTGTGCTGAAGCACTCAGTGCCATTTTACCAAAATTTTGACACAAAATAATATTGTAAATAATGAAAATTCATTTGCTATTAACAAATGTAACATGTATGTTACAAAAAAATTCAGTCCTCATGCTCATACTTTATGTTCCTTATGCCACTGACCCTAAATCTCAATCCTTATGCTTATACATGAACATTACTAGGTTTTTCCTAAGTTTAATGAAACCATGACTCCAGGCTATCCACTAGTTTAGCTAGTCAACAGTATTATAGTACTCAATTTTTCAAACTTAAAAGAAACTTTAAACTAATAAACATGTACTTTAAGGATATGACGATTTGAAAATACCTGTTCAGCCTAGCAGATCTTCGGACGGGTTGTCGGAGAGAGGGTCGTCGACGGCGGCAATTGAAGCATCGGGCGGTTCGACTCGCCCCCGTTGTGCAGATTGAGCCGTACTTGGGAGAAAGCTTCTTTGTTTTTGTTTGTTGAGAAACTGTTTCTTTGTTGTGTATAAAAAGAGGAGCTGGAATGTGTATGTTTGCAATAAATTTTTTTGGTGAGATATTAATAGAGTTGTTGGATATTAATAAAGTTGTTGGGTTGTTAGTGTATATAAATGAGAACTGTCGTAGGAGAGGATATTGAGTACCACCGTGGTTCCCTTATGTGGTACCACGGATGGTTTTAATTGGTTGAAAAATTCACCTAAATGATTCTCTAATCAATCGGTTAAAGTGGATTATCAAGAAACACTGTAAATTCATTGAAGTTTTCTTTTTCTTTTTTCTCTATGTTGTTGATAAAGTTTCGCTGTTAGTTTTCTAAAAGATAACTACAGCAAATCCATAACAGTCTAGTTTGATAAACTCTAGCTTGTTTTTCATTTTCTTGCCGTCCTTTTTATTAAATTTAACAAAAAGATAATTCTTTTTTCTAAAAAAATTATCAGTTGTTAATTCGTTATTTTATTTTTGTAGAAAACATCGGTTTTGAAAAAAAAAAGTATCTGCTAAGTTCTTTTTCATTTTCATGCCGTCCTTTTTATTAAATTTAACGAAAGGATAATTCTTTTTTTTCTCAAAATATTATCCGTCTTTAATCTGTATGGGTTTTTTTTTCGAGGAAAAATCTGTATGGTTTCACTACTGTGAAAATAGTATCGTGTTTGTTTTTTGGCCTTTTTTGCCGTCCTCTATCTACTTTCTTAAGAAAAATATATTTTTGTTTTCTAAAAGAGATAAGTCTCTACATTTACGAAATTTCCAATAGTCAAAACCTCATATTGATAATTTTCTGCACTTTCCTCCATGGACATTAATTCTTCATCTTCTTAATAGTATTTCAGTTGTTTCTCCATAAGCAACCTTAACGAACTGGAAGATGGGAATATAGGTATTTATTCTAACCCCATCCGAATATTAGGTTTGTTGTTTTCGTTTACTTATTGTTTTTTGTTGATAGGTATGGAAGCTACACTTGATTTCAAAGTTGGAACCACGGCTATGAACGAAGACGATGCATATATAAAACAATGTAAGTTTGCCATCAATATGGGTTTCAATGTTAGAAAAAGTACCATTAAACGTGATGCTGATAAAAAAGTTCATCAACGAGAGTTTCTATGTGCATGTGAAGGATTTTCTCTAAGTAGTGATTCTGCTGAACCAAAAAAAATTCATAGACTAATGACCCGGGCAGGTTGCAAAGCTTTTGCTCGTTTCACTTTAAGGAATGGTGTTTGGGAGGTTAGTCATTTTAACAATGAACCTAACCATAGGATGGTTCAAGAGAATGAGAAGCATCTCCTCAAAATAAGTAGAAATATTAATCGTGTTAATGGAAACATCATTGGGTCCATGGTCGATGCGGGTATTAGAGGAACGCAGGCATACTCGTATTTTGTTAAAGAATTGGGTGGTGTTGAGAATGTTGGATTTACACAGCGTGATTGTCAAATTTTATAAATCGCAGAAGAATGAATGTTATAGAACGAGGAGATGCCCAAACGATAAATAAATTGGTTTAAGACCCGTCAGGTTGAAGATCAAATGTTTAATCATAGTGAAGAACTAGATGCAGATGGGAGATTGGCAAATTTTTTCTGGAGGGATGGAATTTCGAAGTTAGATTACGAAACTTCTGGTGATGTTGTGATATTTGATACTACATACCGAACAAATAAGTACAATATGATTTTTGCTCCATTTATTGGGGTCAATCATCATCGGAAAACAACACTCTTTGCTTGTGCATTTTTACTAGATGAAACGATTGAGAGCTTCACTTGGTTGTTCGAAACATTTCTAGAGGCAATGGGTCATCGTCCACCAAAAACTATATTCACTAATCAGTGTCAAGCAATGGCTAATGCCATTCAGAAAGTTTTTCCTGGCACACGTCACCGCCTTTGTTCATGGCATATATCTAAAAATGCTGTCCAGAGACTTGGAAGTTTGTATTCAAATAGTGAATTTAGAAGGTTATTCAACAACTGTTTGTACGATTGTGAAACAGAAGAGGAGTTTCAAGTTGTTTGGAATGAGATGAATGCAAAGTTTAATCTTGCTAAAAATAAGTGGCTCCATTCGCTCTATAAGTTAAAGGAGAAGGTGTCCTGGATTTTCTCTTGATACTTTATCGATGCGTATCCAGTCCAGGCAGAGAAGCGAGAGTATGAATAATGTGTTCCACTTAATGACAAAAAAAACTACAAATTTAACTGAGTTTTATGATCATTATGAAGAGCAATGTGCGAAAATGCGTGTAGCTGGAAAAAATGAGGACTATCGTTGTAAGTCTGGCACTCCACAGATTGCAGTGCGAGGAAGCAAAATTTTGATGCAAGCTGCTAATGTCTATACGATAACCATTTATTACTTATTTTCTCAAGAATTCATGTCAAGCTTGGTTGTGCATTTGAAGCATATTTCTTGTTTGGACGCACTTAACACTTACATAGCAGAGGAGGAAGCACTCAACAGAATCTATTTTGTGGAGTATAACTCTTCAGCTTCTATGATATCTTGTACGTGCAAGTTGTTTGAATCGGTGGGCTGGTTGTGCCGTCATGCTCTGAAAGTGCTTAACTTGTGGAACTGTACAAGAATTCATGAACAATATATCTTAACTAGATGGACAAAATCTGCAAAGAAGGGTAGAAATCTAGAACAAGAGAATTGTGTCACAAGAAATAAGGAGAAGACATATTTAACGATCGACAAAAGTAGCTTGATGCAACAAGCTTATCGATCAATCAACCAACTCCTTGCAACGGAAGAAGGCAAAATAATTGCCAAAAGAAAAATATATGAACTGCAAATTGAAGCAGAAAGATTTGTTAATAGTACTGGCGATGGTACTAGTGCTACTCAGAGATCATATGATATTCAAGATTCATCAAACAGCACACAAGTTTTAAACCCTCCTCGCGTACGAGAGAAAGGAGTGACCAATGCCCGAATGAAGAGTCAATTGGAAAAGAAAACTCGTCGGCAGAATAAAAAAAGTAAAGGAAAGGTTATGTGGTAACTAGATTATTTTTCTATGTTTATAGAATTTTGTTACTAAATTCGTTTTTTAGGCAAAGGAAGAAAATGAATTTCCAAAGATTGTGAAAGAACACACAATGTCCAGACAACAGATTCAATGACCGTTAATCCATTCATGATATCAAGCACCACTACTCCACTGAAGAGGTATGTGCAGTAACATCAAGAATTGTAAACGCTTGAAGAGGTTTGGGTTGATTGAAGTTAGCTGAGATCTTTCTTTTCAGGATATCATATTGTGTTACAACCTAACTCAGTCGAACTTGTCATTCACGGAGATGCTTCAGCATTGTTCTGAAGTATCGCGCTGCGATCAGGTTTTTCCTTATTACATATTGACTCCCTTCCTGCTATATGTTTTTTGTTTTTTGTAACCTTAAGTACAATCATGTTTGCAATAAGTCATAACATATAACACTAATTAATTTCTCGTATACTATTTTGGCTTTTTTGATTTACAGGAGTAATTTGTGTATCGATGGATTGAAGAATAATGCGCTCGAAGTCCTCGTGCCATAGTTTGAGAATCGCTCATTTTTTTCACTTTCGTCTGAATTTGGTTATATTTGTAAACCATGAATAAATTTTGAGGATTTAGCTTGGGCAGAGAATGTTTCATTTACGAGAAGTTGTTTCCATGTCAAGATTATGGTGGACGAAACATTTTTGTTCTGTTAAGTTCTATGCGAAGTATGTCTATTCTTATAACTCATTGAGAGTAAACGTGTAGCTAGAGCACACTTTAAAGTTTGCTCTTATTTTAAAATAAATTAAATGTCAAGTTCACTATTTACTCACCCAAAAGGGAATTAACACATATTTTACAATCTTTGTCACAATTTTTTTTACACATATGACGTATGAATAGGCAAATGGAGTTTGAGAATCTGATCTTGAGAAAAAAGCTACAAAAATCTCCTTTTACAATGATCCTTCTTTGAAAATCAGAACATAAGAAATTTTGCGGCATTATGTTGTTCGAGATGATGAACCTACATTTAGAAAACAAACTTTGTCTTATACTACTCATGTTACATAAAAGTTAGATTTACCTTATGTTTTTGGAAAGGGAAATGCTAAAAGTCACCCTTCTTTCTTCACCCTTCAAGTTCACCCCTTATGTGGATGTATTTGATTGGTGATGTAATTATAGAAATATCTTAAAATATATAGTTACAACAATCATAACTTGACACGTAGGAGGTGAATTTGGAGGGTGAAGAAAAAAGGATGAAGCATAGCGGCCCTCTTTTGGAAAACATACTTCGCTTTAAAAACGTTATTTTGTACAAATATAAAAGAACTTAGCAGATACTTTCTTTTTTCAAAACTGATGTTTTCTACAAAAATAAAATAACGAATTAACAACTGATAATTTTTTAGAAAAAAGAATTGTGTTTTAGTTAAATTTAATGAAAAGGACGGCATGAAAATGAAAAACAAGCTAGAGTTTATCAAACTAGACTGTTATGGATTTGATGTAGTTATCTTTTAGAAAACTAACAGCGAAACTTTATCAACAAAATAGAGAAAAAAGAAAAATAAAACCTAAATGAATTTACAATGTTTCTTGATAATCCACTTTAACCGATTAATTAGAGAATCATTTAGGTGGATTTTCAACCAATTAAAACCATCTGTGGTACCACATAAGGGAACCACGATGGTACTCAATATCCTCTCCTGTCGTAGGTTGTAATGCTGGAGAAAATTAGAGTTTCGTTTGTTTTTGTTTCTTTTTTTGTTTTTTTGTTTTTTCTTTTTCTTTTTTGAGAATAAAAAAATTAAAGTTGTGGTGGGTAGTGTAAGAAATTTACATTGTTAAGATGGAGGGTTGTGGGTGGGTAATGTTAATTAAGGTATAGCATAGTGAAAAGTAACTAACAAGAGAGTGTAATTATAATTGACGATGAAGAACAAAATTGTCATTTGAGTGATTTCAAAAAAAAAAGGCACAAAAAATCTCCTCAACCCCAACTTTTTTCTTCCACCCACTCTACCCTACAAATCCAGAATCAAAAATTTGTTCAAAAAAGCTCATACCAAACCCCTGGAAAAAGTCCAAAAAGCCAAAAATGGATTCTGGATTTTAATCCACAAAAAATTCTCATACCAAACCCACCCATAACCTAAACTCCTTTGGGCACAATTCACAGCAAACCAAATCCGGTTAAAATTTGATGGTTTTTTTACCTCCCAAAACAAATCTCGTTGAGGGTAAACTACAAACATTCCTCAACGAGATTCAAACTAGTAGAAACCCACAACCAGTTTCTAAAAATAGAAAGCCTATCAAAATGCGGAAATAATAGAAAATGCAATTTCAATTTTCAAGATTGATTGTAAGCAGTCGCAAATTCAGGGGTTTTTGTATCTGGGTTTGATACCCACTTGAGTCACTAACAAAATTAGCTAGCCCTCATCGATCATTTCAAATGAAACCCATAGAGAGAGAGAGAGGCTGACCCCATAGAAGAGGAGGTCGAGAACTGGAGAGTCGTAGATGGACTTAATCTCCGGCTTGGTCCAATCTTGTCTCGGACCTTGAGTGATGGTTCGCTCTGCTTGAACTGCCGCAGCTGAAGTCGAAAATGAAGAATGCAGGTTCACAATCGCCGACGTCAGTGGTCGCCGGCTCCCACGAATCGATCGGATCAACATCATCGGAACTGAGAGTGAAAGGAGAGAAAAATGGGGAGTTTCTGGCACCAGAAATGCGACTCTAATGCCGCTGTGAATTTTGTGGATTTCTTTCTTGTTAACTCCGCAGATACAACAAGCTCAACCTCACATAGGGTGGGTTTGGCGTGAACTTTTTGGATTTTAAGTTGTCTTTTAAGATGGTGTGAAAAAAGTCTGTGACACAGAAGTTCAAGACTGTTGTAGATACTGCTTTCTGACATGGCAGATCTTAGCCACGTGGCAACCATCCAGCACACCATATTGTGCTCCACACACACAGGATCACCAGCCGAGCTGATCCATGTGGGGGCTGCGAGACAGAGCCCTCGCATACCACTGCACGGGACTTGTAGGGACTTTGTGGTTTGGAGGCTAGAGTAAGCCCTGTCGCGTGCGAGCCAAGCCCGCGCGCGACCTTTAGTAACTGTTTTGAGAGATCTATGGCACGAGCTCCCTAGACCCGGTCAATCCGGTCAAACCCGGTCAACCTCGTAACGGTTCCGGTACTCACGCACCACGTGCTATAACGGTTCCTATATACTCGGACGAACGTGCCGTTATGGTTAAGCTAATTAAGCCGCCATCAATGGGCGCATTAACCACACTACAACGGTCACGTTCTCCAGTATATATACATCGTTAACCTTTCCATACAAAGGAGGACACACTGCCATACGCGGAAGCTCTGCCAAACCTCTGTCTCTCTCTCAGACATTGCTATTGACTTACTCTCTCCCTACACACACCCCTATTCTTCCTGTGCGATCCCTGATCCACTACGCACGGTGTACACGGAGGTCTCCCTGCCAGAATCTCTTGTGCACATTTTGGTGAACCCGACGTGAAACTTACCAGCAAAAGCAACCATGTCTCAGGAGGACGATGTCAGCAACCGATCGCCTTCCACCGAAACTCCCTCGGGAGACGAAGTCCGCCGTACTCCGACGACTCCCGGCGAGGCGCCAACTTTAGAGTCTTTGGACGCCACTGTCCAAAGTCAGGCAAAAGCTCTCAAGTCTCAATCCGCGCAGTTAGAACGGATCTTGGCCGTTCTGGGCACCCTTGCGCCAAATCCTCCACCAGCTACCGCCATCCCTCAAGGAGGAGGAACCCCTACCGCTCCAGGATTGGGAGTGTCAGCCACGCCTCCCAACTCTCATCTGCAAACTCCACCGTCGGCCACGCAGCTGCCTTCGGTCCAAGGGTCAACGGCACAAATGCTGCCCCCTGCTGCTCACGCCTCTCAGCCCACGGCTTTGGCGTCCAACCCAACCCTGCAGTACACCCTGACTCCACCAGCGACGATCTGGGGAAACGCGGGCAGTCAATACACTCCCAATCCGCCGGCGGCATATGTGTCGCCACCGCCTACGGCAGCCCCTCCGCCAACTACTGAGGGAAGCATCCCAGAATGCATGACGTCTTTGCAGAAGCGCGTGGACTCCATCCTGGCTCATCAGTCGCTCGCGGATACCATCATCCCGAAGCTAGACAACGATCCGCCCATTCCACGAGAGATCTATCTCATGCCTAACCCGGCGGGGTACAAGGCTCCCAAATGGGATAAGTTCGAGGACGTCAATGGAAACGCTCATGAGCATGTCATGCGTTTCATTGATGTCATGGGTCCATACGGAGCTGATCCCAAACTGCTGATGCGAGAATTCCCAAAGACCCTTGGGAATGTAGCGTACAAATGGTACCGGACATTGGAGGCCGGATCTGTGAAGACTTGGGACGACATGGTCCAGAAGTTCTATACCAAGTTCTTCCAGATGGAAGAAAAGGTGACGATGATCCATCTCTCGCGGATGTATCAGAAACGTGAGGAAGATGGAATCACTTTCATCAAGAAATTCAGAGCGAAATCCTTAGAGTGCAAGGACCCCATGCTCGAAAGCCGGATCGTAGAGATATGCCTGCAGTGCATGCGAGATGAATACAAAAGCATGCTGATCAATTTACAAACACCAACGTTTTCAAAGCTCATCGAATGCACGATGAACATCGAGCCCATTGTCGAGAGACAGAGAAAGAAGAGCGCTCCAGAACGACCTGCGAGCGGCACCACCTACAAGATCGGCAGATTTGGCTACAAGCGGGGACGCGAAGCTGAGGTCAATACAGTTTCACCCCAGAAGCAAGCAAAAGTTACAAACTTCGACGCACCGCCTCTGCCATGCTCGGTGGAGGAAGCTAGCGATCTCTGCCAGACAGTGGCGCAAGGACGGCATCCTGCCGCCGCTCGAGAAAGCACCCTCCAAGGAGATGACGAGGGACCCTAAGTGGTGCGAATACCACGGCAAGGTCATGCACCCCACAGCCGAGTGCAAGAAGCTCAGATTCGCGTTCGATCAGAAGATGAAGAACGGCGAACTCATCGTCAGCGACCACCGGAAGGATGTGCGCAACAACCCGCTGCCTGCCCATACAGACTCGGGCTCAAAGGGCAAAGAGGTCGCCATGATCTCGATAATGGACCTGGAAGAAGTCGCAGAGGATGGTCTACCCATCATTGCTGAAGTCCATGAAGACGAAGACTACAGCATGGACACGGAAGACGAGCGTGCCGACCGCATGAAAGGGTCGCATGGCTTCGACAAATTCTTCAACGAGATGAACTTCTCCGAAAAATGCCGAACGGATATGACAAAAGCAATCTTAAGGATAGCGGAGGACTATGAGGAGGACCTCGTGGTCTCCAACGGGAAAGTCATCAGGGCGTCCCGTTCCACAGAAAAGATTATGACCTTTTCTGCTAGCGACAAGAAGACAGATGCGAGCCACCAGAGGCCCCTGTACGTGACCGTCATCATCAACGGCGTCGAATTCAAGCGAGCATTCGTCGATGGAGGAGCAGCAGTCAATGTTGTTCCACTCCACACACTGAAGCTAGCAGGGATCCCCGAGCACAAGGTAGTCAAGCGTCCATCCCCGCTGGTGGGATTCGGAAGCGATTCTAGAATGACGATCGGATGGATCCGCCTGGGCGTTCAAATTGGTAAAATCAAGTGCTCAGCGAAGTTCTATGTCATAGACGCGAACACCACATATCACATGATCATCGGTCGAGCCTGGATTCATCGCTTCGACGCAATCCCTTCGACGGCTCACCAGGTGATGAAAGCTATCTGGAACGACAGGATTGTCGAAATACCGGCCTCAACTAACCCGTTCAACTTGGACGAAGCACATCTCAGCGAGGCGGTGTGGTTCACCGAGATGGCGGACGAGCAGACACCCGGACCATTCAACCCTACTCCTTTACCTCTCTGGGAGGACATCAAGGACCAGTCACCTGCAGGCGTGATGGTAACAAGGGGAGATGCCAAGGAAAAGCCGCCTACGCACGAAGAGGCGCCGCGTATCGCATATCATCGAAAGAATGTGTACACTCTCAAGAGGATTGCAAAGCATGACCCCGAGGGTAAGGAGATAGAGAGCTTCTACGCCAACGGGAAGAAATGCTATCGCATATGAAGGTGCGCGGGGACGTCCTCACACGGGCATGAGGATGTCCCTGGGCAAATCAATCAAATCGAGCAAGTTGCGTTGACAGAAGAGCCAACACAGATCGTTTCAGACGAGAAACTCAAAGAAGCGCCCGAATGCATGGAAGACAGGCCAAGACCACAAAAGCAAGAGCTAAAAGAAGTGTTCCTCAGCCCGAACGAGGAAAAGAAAAGGCCAGTCTTCCTGAGTGCGGACCTCGCAAGCGAAGAGGAACAAGGACTGCTGCAGCTCCTAACTGAATACAAGGACGTGTTCGCATGGGAATATGATGAGATGCCAGGCCTAGACACGAGCATCACCATGCACCGTTTAGACATCATCCCAGGGTCTAAACCGGTCAAGCAAAGCACCAGAAGCTTCAGGCCAGAGCTCAACGTGAAGATCAAGCAGGAGATTGTTAAACTCCTAGACGCCAAGTTCATAGAGCCAAATCACCATCCCACATGGTTGGCCAACATCGTGCCGGTGGTGAAGAAGAACGGACAGCTCCGCATCTGCGTGGACTTCCGAGACCTTAATCGCTTCTGCCCTAAGGACGATTTCCCACTGCCTAACATCGATTTGCTCATTGATTCAACGGCAGGCCATCGCATGTTCAGTTTCATGGACGGCTTCAGCGGGTACAATCAAATCAAGATGGATCCCGAAGATGCAAGGAAAACTGCATTCATCACTCCCGTGGGGGTATTCAACTACACGGTAATGCCATTCGGTCTTAAGAACGCAGGCGCAACCTATCAGCGGGCCATGATGGCTCTATTCCACGACATGATGCACAAAGAAGTGGAATTCTATGTGGATGACTTGGTAGTCAAATCCAAGCATGAAGCAGATCACCTTGCAGACCTGCGAAAGGTGTTCAACAGATGCAGGAGCTTTCAACTGAAAATGAACCCCATGAAATGCGCATTCGGCGTCACCTCGGGGAAGTTTTTAGGATGCGTGGTCCATCGCCAAGGGATCGAGCCTGACCCCGCGAAAGTGTCAGCCATCACCAGCATGACGCCACCTCACAACCAAAGTGCCTTGAAAACATTCTTGGGAAAATTGTCATATTTGCGGAGATTCATCCCAGCAATCGCCGAAATCACATGCTGTTTCAGCACTCTTCTCAAGAAGGATGCCGCGTACAACTGGGCTCCTGACCACGAAGCCGCATTTGAAAAGCTAAAGGAGCTACTCACATCCCCAAAGATAATGATCGCGCCTCAACTGGGATCACCGCTTCTACTATATCTTACATCAACAAGAAGATCTATAGGAGCACTCTTGGCTCAGGTGTATGAAGGCCAAGAGAGGCCTATCTATTACATCTCTCGCATCGTGCAGCCTGCTGAATCAAGGTACACAGACATCGAACGTCATTGCCTTGCTTTATTCTTTGTGATAGAGAAGTTGAGGCACTATTTTGCATCGCACAAAGTAGTGGTGGTCACCAAAAGCGACCCCATAAGATACTTGCTAACTCACACTACTCCGGGCGGGAGATTGGCGAAATGGTACATGACCATCTCTCAATACGATATCACATGCGTGAAACCGAGAGCGATCAAGTCGCAGGCGGTAGCAGATCTGTTGGCACAGTTTCCCGACAACAGCCACGAACCCGTAATCGAGGAAGAGCTCGAAGGCCCTGAAATCTACGCGATCGACGTGCCCTATTGGACCCTCCACTTCGACGGTTCGTCAACCAGAAAAGGCGGAGGCATTGGGATAGTCTTGACAAAGCCGGACGGGGAAGTAATACAGATGTCCGCAAAACTCAACTTCGCAGTCACGAACAACGAGGCGGAATATGAGGCTCTTATCGCGGGACTCCGTGCGGCGAAAGCTTTGGAAGTGAGCAACTTAACGGTCATGGGAGATTCCAAACTGATTGTTAAGCAAGCCTCGGGCGAATATGGTTTAAAGGAGATCAACCTCCTGTCATACCGCACCCTAGTGCAAAAGCTGATGCAGCAATTCTGCGACGTGAAATACGAGCACAAGCCCCGAGCGGACAACAGGCATGCAGACGCCTTAGCAACTCTAGGATCTAAGGTCAGCATAGACAAATGCCCCGCAAGGATTTCCATCGAAGTGCGAACATCGTCGGCATTAACAGAAGATGTGTGCGACGACGAACACATGGATGACACAGATTGGCGAAAAGCAATTCTGCAAGCTATTGCGAAAGGCACCAGCAGCGAGAGCTGGGCACTCACGAAAGGATACTGTATCCACGACAACACCCTTTACTACAAGGGTCCTGGAGGAATACTCATGCGATGTGTCTCCGAGCAAGAGGGACAACAGCTGCTGGAAAAGATTCACCAACACGCTTGCGGAGAAAGCGAGGTGTCAATCTACAGGAAAGCTCAAAGATATGGCATTCATTGGCCAAGCATGTCAACAGCTGCAGCCCTGATACAAGGGAAGTGCGAAAGTTGCGCACTAATCAAAGATTCTCTACTCATCGCTCTAACCGATGACGACACAGACTGGAGGAAGCCATTGTTCGAATTCCTCACCCAGGGCACCGTACCCGAACCGAGAAAAGAAGCCGACAAATTGAAGAGGAAAGCGTCGCGATATGTGGTTCAGGAAAACCTGCTTTGGCGAAAAGGTCACGAGGGCAACTTGCTGCGATGCCTAGACGGCAAGGAAGCACAAGAAGTCATGGACCTCTCTCATCAGGTGGAACACCAGGGAGGTGCGAAATTATGCAGACAGCTCCTCTCAATCGGATACTTCTGGCCCACGATGGAAGTCGATTGCCGCGCCAAGGTGCGGCGCTGCCAAGAATGCCAATTCAAAGGGAACCTAGTGCACGCTCCCGCTGTGGACCTACATGCATTAGGGACGCCATGGCCATTTCACACATGGGCTTTGGACTTCATTGGCCCCATCCGACCAACGTCACATGGGAACCATTTCATTCTCACCGCAACTGAGCTGTTCACCAAATGGGTGGAAGCAATACCACTGAAGACGGCAAACGCGCTGGCTGTGGTTAACTTCATCCAGGAAAACATCGTATGCAGGTTTGGAATCCCAAACACCATTCTTTCAGATAACGGTACTCCTTTTGTTAATCGCCAGGTAGCTGCGAAACTCGCGGAGTACAATATCAGGCAGATATGCTCTACCCCCTATTACCCAAAGGGAAACGGACAAGCCGAAGCGACTAACAAAACGCTGCTGAGAATTCTGAGCAAGATGGTCGCAGATGACCACAAGAAGTGGGCCGACTCTCTTAACATAGCTCTGTGGGCCTACAGGACTTCTCCAAGGACACCCACAGGGGCCTCGCCATTTCTACTATGTTATGGGGCCGAAGCTGTAGTACCTGCGGAGGTCAGAGTCAATTCGGCAAGGCTGGCCTTCCACGCACTCTATGAAAATCAACGCGATCATGATTTAGTCTTGCTGGAAGAAAAGCGAGAACAAGCCAAAAGGACTAACAAGCGGTACCAAGAAAGAATCGCTCGCGCCTACAACAAGACAGTCCAGCGGCGGGATTTCGCAGTTGGCGATCTGGTCTTGCGCGCATCTGACCACTGCATGCGAGAAACAACTCACCCAAAGTTCGCAGCTAATTGGGAAGGACCCTTCGAAGTCACAGAAGTCTTCGATAGCGGCTACTGCAGCATACGAAGGTTGCACGGCACAACCTCAACTCCAAGCTCAGTCAACATGCGCTGGATCAAGAAGTACTATCCTTGACTTCTCTTATTTCATACGTTTTATGATAACGTTGCTTAATGTCTCATGTGGCTATGATATTCGCAATCTCCTCTCCCATATGAGAGGATTGTAATCTTATCTCTCCCATATGAGAATGCTATAATAAAAGAATTCTCCCAAATGAGAAGTTCATATTTCTGGCTGTTTATATCGCTCTATTTAATTTGTTATTGCTGTTAACAATGATTTATTCGCTGCAATATCAGCAAACACAAACGCGATCTTAATTGATCATCAAAGCCTATCTCTTACGATAGCAAATGCGATCTCAATCGATCATCTAAAGCCTATCTCTTACGATAGCAGCCAAACGCAAATGCGATCTTAAGTGATCATCAAAGCCTATCTTTCACGATAGCAGCAAACGCAAACATGATCCTAATCGATCTTCAAAGCCTATCTCTTACGATAGCAGCAAACGCAAAAGTGATCCTAATCGATCATCAAAGCCTATCTCTTACGATAGCAGCAAACGCAAACGCGATCTTGATTGATCATCAAAGCCTATCTCTTACGATAGCAAACGCGATCTTAATTGATCATCTAAAGCCCATCCCTTATGATGGCAGCCAATACAAATACGATCTTAAGTGATCATCCAGAGCCTATCTCTCACGATAGCAGTCAACATAAACGCGATCTTAATTGATCATCTAAAGCCCATCCCTTACGATGGCAGCCAATGCAAATGCGATCTTAAATGATCATCCAAAGCCTATCTCTCACGATAGCAGTCAACATAAATACGATCTTAATAGATCATCTAAAGCCCATCCCTTATGATGGCAGCCAATGCAAATGCGATCTTAAGTGATCATCCAAAGCCTATCTCCTACGATAGCAGCAAAATACAAAAACGATCTCAATCGATCATCAAAATCCTATCTCTCATAAAGTGGATCTTGGAAACTATTTCTATAGCACAAAGCGCAAACTCAGGATTCAAAACTTGAAGTTGCCATGAATCAACGAAAAACAAGCGTTGAAGCCAGCAGTCGTAAGGACTCACGGCAAAGCACATGTTTGGGATGAAGAACCCAAATGGCAAAGATGGGGTTTATATAGGCCCTGTGGAGACTCTTCGGTTGCCTAAGATGAGTCAGCAAAATTCAAAAAGAGGGTAAGTTCAATCACTTACGCCTTGAAAAGCGATAACAATCAATTACCCTACTAAAGGCTACGACGATTCAGTTGCGTATCCTAATAAATGACGGATAGTCATGATTCGGATGGACTTCCCAACGGAAGTGTGCTTATCTGCCGAAAAATTAGCGCGAAAATCAAGCAAAGAATCAATTGCTGATGTCATAATTGGATATGCACAGAAATGTCCAATCAAATCCCGAAAAGGGCAAAACGGGCAAACTCATTGTCTGTTGTTAAAAAAAAGGGGGAGAAACCCTAGCAACATTACATTAATGTTTCAAAACATTACATTAATGTCTCAGCCATTTTCCTGTTTTCTTTTCAAAATTCGAAAAGTCAAAACAAATTCTTGATTAAGGAGTCTTGGGGCCCGAACTGCTCGCTCAGCTTCTCCACTTGTTTCACTTCTTGCTTCAGTTGCTCGCACTTGGCATTCATCTCGTGATACAGCTGCAAAGCTTCATCAACTTTTTGCTTTTGCTGCTCCACCTTCTGCATCTCAGCTGCGAGATTCTGGTGACCGAGATTCAAAGTTACAGCTGCGCGAATCAGTGTAACTCTATCCTTGAGGAATTTGAAACCAAGTCTGCCTTGGACTTTGAACAAGAGATTTTGGCACATGCCACACAGCAATTCAGCACTCTGGGCCGAAATGGTCGCAGGTGTAGCCGCACACAGCTGCTCCAATATCCAGATGGCTTCAGTAAGGAATAGCCTCCTGTCAAAAGGTCCGATCTCCAGAGATCTCACAAACGATCGGGGGTATCTGAGACGCATGCGAACCACCCAGTCTACATCGGTTTGCTTTAAACCTGAGACATCAAAAATGGTTATAATGTCAGAACTCGCAAGCAAATAATGCGACGTGCGAACGATAAATCTTTGCTTACCAGTGCCTTCCAGAATTTCATGAAGAGAAGGGATGCGGGCCACTGGGTTGTTCGAAGACTGCCCTCGCTCCATGGCTCTCCTATCAGCTGCGAGCTCCAACCTCTCATAGTCAGGAGGAAGAGTGTAGGCCGCACCAGCTGCGACTGCATTCCCAACCTGCGAGCCCCAAATGCTCCACGCAGGAATAGGTGCTTCTGGCTCAGTCATCGTCGGAGGCACAACCGAAGTCGCTGGGCGGAGGACACTACCAGATGCGAAAACATTGGCATCACTTATCCTTTCCTCCTCACCACCGGTACGGACACTCTCGTCCATCGGCGCAGCATCAGCTTCGACATCATCGGAGAGTTCAATGACATCCTCAAGCTGCTCACTTGCGTGTCCAGCAGCTGCGACGGGCTTCTCGGTATGGGAACTCGAAATTGGAACATGGGATGCCAGAGGCTGACTTCTCTGCTCCAGCTCAGGTTCCTCAGCATGACCTGCGATATCAAATGCGATAATATGAGGTAACTTGTGTTATAAGCTAAGAATAAGCACCTCCACGCGAAGGTGGGATTGAGGTATCCTCATCATACACTAGGGACGTGGAACCGTGCCCTATCAGTGTATCCTCACTAAGCAAATCTTTAAGAGAAGCATGACCTGGGACGCGAGTAAACCAGTCATGATTTTGCCTCTAGTGGCTACAGCCTAGTATGCGCATATCACTCAAAATAATTACCTGAGGGTTCTCCGCATTTGCTTACCAACCAACGGCGGATGTCAGGCTTTGACACACCGTGCTTTAACGCACCCACAATTACATCTCTATAAGTAACTGCGAGATTGAAGATCTCACCTTTATCGCCACCTGCGATCTCTGCGAAGTCCGCTTGGACTTGCTCTAGCTCTGCTGCGTCCTCTCCGGGAACCTCATCTTCCTCCTCCACATGAGGAGCCACTTCTTCGGGAAGCTCGTCTTCCTCGCCAACTGGACGTACTAAGTCGTCAACATGTTGCTCTTCGAGGCTCCGCTGTTTCACACGCTCGAGCTCCTCTTCCTCTCGCTGCCTTCTTCTCTCAGCAGCCTCCGCGGCTGTCTTCCGGGATTCAGCAAGAACATCCTCGCTTATAGGATCATCTGAAATGCCAGAATGAGCATCTTTCTTTTGCCTCTTGGCCATAAAGCCACCAACGGCTTCATCATCATCATCTGCGGATACACAATTGGTTCAAAGAAAGGAACTGCATAGAAGTCATGATAAAGGATATGGAAATGCGACGGAAGTACCTCCTGATTCTTCCTCGCGCATTACAACTGTTCCTTCTTCTTCTTCATCACTTGCCTGGGGCTCATGCCTCTCTTCCTCTTCCTCTTGGTTGAATGGAACGAAAGTCTCAACTGCGAGATCTTTTCGCACTTTGCTGGGCATACGACCCTTGCCTTTGTCTTTGATGGAAAGGGACCTCACTGGGGGCGAAGCTGGAGCACTCCTAGGGGAAGAAATCGTAATTCCCTTTTGCCTAGGTCTTTTCACTCTCGGCGCCACAGTCGCTGGAGGGGACGGGTCATCTCTAGAAGGAGACGGAGCCGGAGGATTGTCTATCAGCGAGTCAGCAAAAGTATTCATGACTGCGCGAACTTTTGTTTCGACCTCCGCATCCATCCTCCATGCTAGCCGGTACGACTCCCCCTTCCTTCTGGTGGCAACAATGGTGTCCACCAGCGATTTGGAACGGTCACCAGCTGCGAACCTCCGCACATGACACTGAACAATACAGAACGAGAAGCATCAGCGCAAGGAAAAATCAAAAAGTTTAAAGCACATAAGGAAATTGCTTACCTCAGCAAACGCTTTGCTATACTTGATGACCTGCGTGTCACCCTTCTTGATTGCGTCGACTTGCTCCTTCAGAATGAAATCGGGGCACAAATGGTTCTCGCGGTCCCACAGCGAGTAGCAACCATACTCAGACTCACTCAAACTGCAATTGGGGCGAAACGGAAAAGAGTTTCTCTTGATCAAGGGGGCCCTTCCTAGCTGCGCTGCTGCCTCTGTCTCGATCCTCGTTTGCTGGGCAACCCAGTATGCGAGCCAGTTCTGGGAACAACCACCCTTGCGAGTTCCCGCAGGCTGCTCAAAGGGAAGATTGCTCATAAAGACCGTCTTGCATTCCTTTGTCAGCAAACGCTTTGTAACACCCTCTGATAATAGACTGGGGCCAGATCGATGGGGCCACCGCATCAAAACCAAACTGAGGAGAGACCCGAGTAGGGTCAACATCCACTGTAAGTCTTTCATACCGTGGCGCGAGCTCACGAATATGCTCTGCAAGGGCAGGAAGAGAACCTCGCAGACACCAACAGAAGAAGTCACGATAGCGTTCGTGGAAATGCGGCCCCTTTTCAAAGAGAAGGTCTTCTGACAAGACCATACCTTTGGAAGGGTATAGCTTTGGAAACCACCGCACATTCTCAATACGTGTGGCATAGGGCCTCGCAGTAAACTCCTTTCGTTTGTCGCATATCAAACTTCAAGTACACTTGGTGTTGCTTGCTCCAAACCATCTCGCAGCCCTTCCGCTGTTACGCGCTTCTGTCTCGCCTGGGGGACACCACTTCTCAAGTGGGAGGGGAGTTGGAGCATAAGACGGCCAGCGCTCGAAAACCCACATTGTAAAAAAGCTGATATTGACAAAGGTCAGAACATCGAGGCGGCCACGCGATTCCCTCATCGCCAGAACCAGCTGATCAAGCCTGTAATATAACGTGCCTAAGACCAAGGGTCCGAGTGCGACTCTCTGACCAAGAGCGAGCCTCACAGCAAGTGGCAGCACATGGTAGAAGACCCCGTCATGGGGGTGACCATCAATCAGATACCTCGACAGCCAAGCACAGAGAAAGGCACAAAGGGTTAAATGATAACCCTTGCCCTCTACATAATTCTCGGCCTCCGGGTTCTCGCTCAAAAGCTTCTTAGTGATGCTGCTGTTTGCATAGTCTCGGAAGAAATACTGCAACCACTTGTTCCAGGTATTCTTCGCAGACGTATCCACTAGCTGCCAGTTCGGAAGAGGCTTTGTAGTGGTCCACCGAGTGGAGATTTTCTTTACCTCTGCTAGGCACTCCTCCATCTGCGCGTACAAGGCCATTTCAGCAGATGTCCTCAAGTGGCTCAAAGGGTCCACCTCGCCCATGGGGGAAAGCTCATACAGCATTTGAACGTCCTCGAGCGTGGGGGCAGCCTCGAACTCAGCAAAATGAAACGTGTGAGTCGCAGGCGGATAACGGGACAGAAGGTCTAGAAGCATGGACTGATCCAACTTCACGGCAGCACCCTTCATAGCACGGACAGCGAAGAAAATGCCGGCTTCATCGAGAGTTTCGGCGTAATTATCCAACACGTGATCGATCCACTCGTCCATATAGTCCAATTTCTGGACAAACGCCTGAGTAGAAATCGCAGCATATGGGAAGTGCCCATTCTCGATTCCCAATCGAACCACATCCTCGGAACCAACCAACTCGAGCAAGGCTGAGTTAACTGGGCGAGTCAGTGTCAACAACCGCTCAACTGGAACAGGGTCAGGCATCCTCTTCGCCTTCACCCTCGCGTGATAAAAATCCTTCCCACCCAGAAAGGGGGCTTTTCGCCACAGAGCCTGCGGAAGCTCCGGTATCTCTTCATCTTCCTTGACGGGTCTGGTTACTCTTGTCTTGGCCATTCCTGCGAAAGGGCAAAAAAAAGGGGGGGGAGAAATACCACACTTCGGTTTGAATTTGGAATTCGAGATCTATGCAAAGGGAAGCAAACAGTTTCGGTACCAATTTCAGAAATTGGGGAGTTGATATTTTGCGAAAGATTAAAACGAAGCGGGTTCAAAGATCAAAGCCTCTTCACAAATTTCATGGATTTACAGATTCAACGCAGTTCAAGGCAAACGCTGGTATTTTAAATCAAAAGTAAACGAGGCCAACCTTGTTTCCTTGAAGCTTGCTTGGATATACACAATTGGAGAATACGATTTGCAGTTCTGAACTGGTGATTGATTATCTGGATCTGCTCTCGAAGATCTCCGGGTACCATTCACTTTGAGAGAAAGAAGTGATGCTTTGCAATAATGGGATACAAGGTATTTATCCAAAAGAATGAAGGGTTGCGTCTCTTCAGTAGTCGAATCGCAACCGTCACCGTCGTATCGCGCAATCACAGGACGGGCTGACGTCACGCCTAAAACCCTAAAGGTCAGACGGCACGACTCTAGGGGTTTTAGGTCATAATGACACACACGGGGGCTGAACTTACCCGTATTTGAATTGGTGCGTGGCGACGACGCGCATGTTGGTTTCCGCGCATGGAAGCCTATACAGCTATGAGCCTTCACGCGCAGAAAGGGGGCTAATGTAGATACTGCTTTCTGACATGGCAGATCTTAGCCACGTGGCAACCATCCAGCACACCATATTGTGCTCCACACACACAGGATCACCAGCCGAGCTGATCCATGTGGGGGCTGCGAGACAGAGCCCTCGCATACCACTGCACGGGACTTGTAGGGACTTTGTGGTTTGGAGGCTAGAGTAAGCCCTGTCGCGTGCGAGCCAAGCCCGCGCGCGACCTTTAGTAACTGTTTTGAGAGATCTATGGCACGAGCTCCCTAGACCCGGTCAATCCGGTCAAACCCGGTCAACCTCGTAACGGTTCCGGTACTCACGCACCACGTGCTATAACGGTTCCTATATACTCGGACGAACGTGCCGTTATGGTTAAGCTAATTAAGCCGCCATCAATGGGCGCATTAACCACACTACAACGGTCACGTTCTCCAGTATATATACATCGTTAACCTTTCCATACAAAGGAGGACACACTGCCATACGCGGAAGCTCTGCCAAACCTCTGTCTCTCTCTCAGACATTGCTATTGACTTACTCTCTCCCTACACACACCCCTATTCTTCCTGTGCGATCCCTGATCCACTACGCACGGTGTACACGGAGGTCTCCCTGCCGGAATCTCTTGTGCACAACTGTTTAAAAGATAGTGATGTGACAGTTTTGTTGTCTAGTGAAAGTTACTATTATACCCATTTGTGTATATTTATTGACTTATTTAACAGCTTTTACAAACATACCAACACTACTAAATTATTTTACTAAATTATAATTGACTAGTGCTTATTTTTTTAAAAATGTATTCTATTTTATAATATCTTGTATAGTAACGTGAAAATACAAACAAATAATTATATGAATGTCATAAAAATTAGCGTACACAAATTGAAATAGTTAAAGAAAAATTACATATTTCATTACATAAAAGTATCGCATTACATTAAAAATAATTACCAACACATGTCATTACAAATTAAATGATAATCATTAAACTTATGTCGCCCTTGATCCCCTATTTGTGTTCCGTTTTAAAGCACTTGTAATCTCCAACCCATTGTCTTGTACAAGACAAGTACACAACTCTCGAAAGTTTACTTGATACATTCGAAGTGTTTGCCAGCATCGATTAGGATTACCATACAAAAGCTCCATCACCCAATTCATAACCACCGAGTTTTGATGTATGAGAGGGCTCCTTTAATAAGTGGGAATTGAAATACCACTCGACTACCTTTGCAGTACCAATGGCAAGCTCATCGAAATCGTCATCATCTTTTTGAAATGTGTTACTCAATTCCATATTGTTCAACACCTACACCATTAGAATGAAACAACATGTCAAAAACTATACGGTAAACACAGTACTCATAAATCGAACATTAAAACAGCGGAAGATAATCATCTCCCTACTTAAGATAATTGAACAACTTGAAATAGGAAATACAACTAAAAATAAATCCAGCGATAACAACTTAAACTAATAGGCGGCTGTTTGGTTCATTCGGACAAACTTGCTTGGACCCTGTTGCAACCGCGCCTCCAAAAACTGAAACCATTAGATCTTCATAAAGTATTGGAGTGTTCCTAAATGGTGCGCACTTAGGATTTCCCTGTAAAGAAAAGAATGTAGTTCACAAAACACAATAAGCACTACGTAAAATAATATGAAGTGATAAAAAGTAACAAAAATATTATGACATTTACCTGTGTTATTCTTGACCATTGTTCATCCGAACAGACCGGAACGTTGTGTTGTGTATCCCATCCAATGCCGGTAACGCCATGCCTACCTTGCCTTAGTAACAACCAAGCAGACCATTCTCTTTTCAAAGAACCCCATTTGTTTGTCATTTGTTTTTTGTTGCAATTCAAATTATGTTTGGTCTTAAAATACTTCAATATGTTTTTCCATCCACCTTTTGTCACTGAACCTGCTTGAAAATTGCCCTTATCCATTTCCTTTAGGATTAATTTCAAGTAAGTCTCTAGCAAATCAGCTCCCCACTTGGCTTTGTCTGGACCAAATTCTTGAAGAGCATTTTGTGCTGAAGTACTCGGTGCCATTTTACCAAAATTTTGACACAAAATAATATTGTAAATAATGAAAATTCAATTGCTATTAACATAAATAACATGTACGTTACAAAAAAATACAGTCCTCGTGCTCATACTTTATGTTCCTTATGTCACTGACCCTATGCTCCTTATGCCATTGACCCTAAAATCTCAATCCTTATGCTTATACATGAACATTACTAGGTTTTTCCAAAGTTTAATGAAACCATGACTCCAGGCTATCCACTAGTTTAGCTAGTCAACAGTATTATAGTACTCAATTTTTCAAACTTAACAGAAACTTTAAACTAATAAACATGTACTTTTTGGATATGATGATTTGAAAATACCTGTTCAGCCTAGCAGATCTTCGGAGGGGTTGTCGGAGAGAGGGTCGTCGGGCGGTTCGACTCGACCCCGTTGTGCAGATTGAGCAGTACTTGGGAGAAAGCTTCTTTGTTTTTGTTTGTTGAGAAACTGTTTCTTTCTTGTGTATAAAAAGAGGAGCTGGGATGTGTAGGTTTGCAATAATTTTTTTTTGGGTGAGATATTAATAGAGTTGTTGGATATTAATAAAGTTGTTGGGTTGTTAGAGTATATAAATGAGATCTGCCGTAGGTCGTAATGCTGGAGAAAAATTAGAGTTTTGTTTGTTTTTGTTTCTTTTTTTCTTTTTCTTTTTTTTTTTTCTTTTTTGAGAATCAAAAAAATTAAAGTTGTGGTGGGTAGTGTAAGAAATTTACATTGTTAAGATGGAGGGATGTGGGTGGGTAGTGTTAATTAAGGTATAGCATGGTGAAAAATAACTAAACAAGAGGGCGTAATTACAACTGATGATGGAGGACAAAATTGTCATTTGAGTGATTTCGGCAAAAAAAGACACAAAAAATCTCCTCAACCCCAACTTTTTTCTTCCACCCACTTTACCCTATGAATCCAAAATCTAAAATCTGTTAAAAAAAATCACACCAAACCCCTGAAAAAAATCCAAAAAGCCAAAAAGTGGATTTTGGATTTTAATCCACAAAAAATTCTCATACCAAACCCACCCATAACCTAAAGTCCTTTGAGCACAATTCACAGTAAACCAAATCCGGTTAAATCTGATGGTCTTTTACCTCCCAAAACAAATCTCGTTGAGGGCAAACTACAAACATTCCTCAAGGAGATTTATTTATTCTAATAACTAGATTACTTTTTATAAAACTAGTTGTGAGCACGTGTAATTTTTTCAATAGTGCTATTTCTAAACGAATTACAATAAATAAGACTAATGAAGAATATATAATCAAACTGGAAAAAAAATCAAGACAAGAAGCACAATAATATAAAAGTCGATCAGTAAGTGAGAAATTAAATGTGTGTTTTTAAACCTATACGTCCCTCAATGATGCAAATGGGTTTGGAGAAAACGTCTCCGATGATGTGCTTCATTCTTCACTTAAGTCGAATAGTGCGGCCCACGTAGGCCTTGCAAAGCCTCCAATGTATGATACCGTCTAAAAATGATCGTCAAATTCTCGAAGGAAGACAACAAATAAAATGAGGGAGAGAGAGAGAGAGTTGACAATATATGGTAAAAATGTGGGTACTGAAAACTTCCTTTTATAATGGTGAAGGTACCCATTCAAAGAGGCACAAACTGAATAGTCACAACTATTCGCGTATGATGAAGATACGCGGCAGAAATGACACGAACTGAACAGTCACAAATGATGATGTATAAACTCAGTTAAAACTGAATTTTAAATTACATTTATAAATTTAATAGTAGCAACTCTTCGTAAATGGTTGTAGATAGTGCTTTCCAGACAGACAGATCACAGCCACGTGGCAGTCATCTGTTGGAATAGATGCCCTAGAGGCAATCTAGTTTAGTATGAATTTATTTGTGGCTAGAAATTCATTTATTATTTATTGGATATTTAATATAATGAAGTCCTTAGATGAACAATTGTGTTGTTTATCTTAAATATCCCTAGTCCAGTATAATGATTAATGGGACAATCATCTATAGACTAGTATGGGGTTGGATCGATATGGAGATATCATGATCCAACACATAGGTGTGCATTAGGGGTAATGGCGCACTGGATTGACCCATCTCCGAGAAGGCTACATACACATTATGTTGAGTCACAAGCGCTTCTCGCGGTGCAACGGTATTGTCATCCTTAGACTTGAAGTCACTAGATATTCTAGTTGTGGATTATTGTGATTTTGGTAGCGTTAAACACTACACCGTAACTGGGTAGTTATAAATGCGTGTACTGGATACAATAAGAAGCAAGCTTAGATATCGTAGTGGACGTAGATAGAATTTGTCCCTCCCACATAACGGGAGCAAATATCCTAGGCCACTCGAGGGATAGTGCTTATAGAATGTCTGGCCAGACTCAAATAAATCAATATGGGATATTGATGTTATTTGCTCGAATAAGGCTTCCCATGGATCGAGAAACTGTGGATTGGATATACGAGTGTCACTTGTATGTCTCGTGTCCAATCCGGATATGGTGACAAAGGGATGAGACAATTACTTGTACAAAGGTTATCAAGATGACTATTTTATTAGTTGGCTAGAATGGATGTTTTGCTAGAAACCGCTCCATATTAGCAAATAGTTGCTACCAACTAGATAGAACCTATGGGTTCACGCGTTGTATAGAGTTGGACTAGATTTGGGAATTAATTAATTGGATTAATTAATTAGAAGGATCACTTTGCAAAACCTTGCAAACTTAGTAGGGACTAATTTGCAAGGAATGGACTAAATTGAATTCTAGTAGGACTAGAATAAGTCCTTTAGGTAGTTGACAAGGAGTTGTTGGACTATATAAAGGACCTTCCTTCCTTCCTTCCCACAACTTATGTTCATAATTGATCATAACTAGAGTGGGAGAAAACAAAAAGGAGAGAGCAAGCAAGCTAGAGGAGCCGCCGCCCCCTAGCCCGCCGCCCGTCCCCGTCGGCCCCAAAGGAGGCCGAAACCTCCTTTGGTTCGTCTCGTTTTGCGTGATTCTTCTTCCTCTTCCTCTTTCCGGGCTAGCACCAAGGAGTGGGAGATCTAGGAATCAACTCTAGGCGTGGATCAACTGTAGAGAACATGACACAATTCGCGTTTGAAGTCATCAAAGGAGAACCCTAAGGTGTGTTATTGATTTCTTCCTTTACCATCGTTATGTCTCTTGACTTGTGATCCTTGGAGGGTTTTGCATGGTTAATTATTGTTTCCGTTGCGCATCCATGAATCAAAACCCTACAGTGGTATCAGAGCCACATGTCGTAGAGCATAAACGTGGTTTATGTGTTACGTTTTAGTTGTTTTACACCATAAATTGATTGTTTATCGCGTAAAACAAGACAAATCAAGCATGCGATGCAATTTGTCAATAATCCATCATAACAAGATCTATTTTTTGCATTGGATGCATGAATTAGTGAGTTTGAGAAATTTTAGGATCTTAGATCTAGGGTTTGGGCATCCTTCGGGAAGAAGGAGTTCTTCCAAAACAAGGAAACAACCAAAATTGGGCACCAAGCAAGGGAGTTGTTTTGGAAACAATTCCCTGTAAAGGTTCGCCCCCCCCCCCCCATGGGGACCGTCCCTCTTGCTTGCCGCCCAAGTCTTGGCCGCCCTAGGGGCCGGGGCGGCCCTAGGGCCTTGCGGTTCACCTTTTTGGGCCCGGGCAATTAGATTGTTGGGCCCATGGACCGTTTTAACCCTAGAAATTCGAAAATCAATTAAAATTGACCAAGCGCGTTAAAATTGGATTTTAATTGTTTATGTGCAATTCGCATGGTGATTGGATATGACCTTAGGATGTGGTTTAATGTGGATGTTTATTTTGTGGTTTGGTTTTATGGCCTGCGAGCTGATCAATTAATTGTAATAATTAATTAGGGTTTTATGGCCTGCGTGCCATTTTTTTTTTCAACTTGTGAGATTTATTTTATTTAGTATAGAAGTTAGCTAGTGCTAGATAAAGTAGATTGTTAGCCAAGATTGAAGAAAAGAAGCCCAAAGCCAAAAGGAGCCACAAAAGATGGAGCATGGAGCATTCCACATGACTATGAAGGATGGACCAACATATCAAGACGCATGGAGATGTGTTTGCTTAGGGTTCATAGATAATTCCATTGGCTTGGAATTATCTTAGTCTAGAAAAGGCCATATCCACATCACGTTTTATTTATGCTTTGTGGTTGTTTACTTTATTGTCTTATTATTGTGTGGTTGGTGTATGGATGATGCATGCAATTAGGATAATAAGATAATTAGACAACCCGGATCTATTATTTGGAGTTGTGCCCAAACTCAAATAGATAGATTAGTTGATAACAAGCTAGTAATGTGCAATTGTTTAAATAAGAGGTTGAACACAACTAGGCTATTAATGTGATTACGAAACCTAGAGGTAATCAATTGGGACTATCCATATGGATGGATAAATAAGGAGTTATTTGCCCAATTGAACCAAGTGTTGCATAAGGGATGCAATTAGAATTGTTCCTACCTAAAGTAGTCAAATTATGGGTGACTTGCCAAAGCAAACACATAAGGAGATGAAACGTGGATCTTGGCCCACTAGAAAATATAAGGATATTTTCCGCATTAATATCTTGAGGGTTATTAATCCGTAGAAAAATAGTGGGAGCTATATTTGATAAGCTAGCCATTATTGAATATAGTCAAAAATTCATAAATACTAAAACTTGCGTATTTTCCTTTTGTAGAATTCCAAATGGCAAACAACTCATCGAGTTCACAACATTCCCTATGATCTGTCCTTGAGAAGGACAAGCTCTCTGGAACCAACTTTCTTGATTGGTACAGAAACTTGAGAATTGTTCTCAAGCAAGAGAAGAAACTGTACGCAATAAAGGAGCATGTTCCAGAAGGTCCAGAGAACCAAACACCTGCTGCCCTAAAGGCTTATCAAAAGCGTGTTGATGACGCTAATGATGCGGCCTGCCTTATGCTATGCAACATGACCTTTGAGCTTCAGAAGCAACACGAAAACATGAATGTTGTCGATATGATCGAGCATCTGAAGCAGATCTTCCAAGAGCAGGCAAGGGTAGAGAGGTACGAGGTCTCTAAGGCACTGTTCAAGTGTCATCTGGCAGAAGGGAACCCGGTGGGACCCCATGTACTCCGTATGATCGGGTACTTGGAGAATCTCGCCCGACTGGGGTTCCCGGTCGGCCAAGAGTTGGCAACCGATCTCGTGTTGCAATCGTTGCCCGAGAGTTATGGACAGTTCATCATGAACTATAACATGAACGAGATCGTGAAACCACGGCCAGATTTACTCGATATGTTGAGGACAGCTTAACAGAGCATCAACAAGGGTAAGGGCAAGGCCATTTTGATGGTGCAGAAAGGAAAGGGCAAAAGGTTTGCCTCATCCTCCATGGGCAAAGGCAAGTCAGTTGCCAAGTCCAAGGAACCTGCCCTTAAGCCTGTTGGTGGCATTGCCAAAGGTGTGACTAAAGGTGAATGTCACTACTGCAGTCAGCCTGGACACTGGAGGAGGAACTGCCCAAAATATCTGGAGGACAAGAGGCTTGGAATAGTGATTCCACCACCACCAGGTATTTTTGTTGTAGATGTCAATTTAACTGTCTCTACATCATGGGTATTAGATACTGGATGTGGATCTCACATTTGTCGAAATGTGCAGGATCTAAAGAGAAGTAAAAGATTGGCTAAAGGAGAGGTAGATCTGCGCGTTGGGAACGGAGCAAAAGTTGATGCGTTGGCTATAGGCGTGTGCGAGCTATCTCTGCCTTCAGGATTAGTTTTAGAATTAAATAATTGCTATTTTGTGCCTGCTATGAGCAGAAACATTATTTATATTTCTTGTTTGGACAAGGATGGTTTTATTATTTCAATAAAGAACAATTGTTGTTCCTTTTATTTGAATAATATTCACTATTTTAGTGCACAATTATTTAATGGACTGTATGTCCTTGATCTAAGCAATCCTGTCTACAACATTAATACGAAACGGATTAAAATAAATGATTTAAATCCTGCTTATTTATGGCACTGTCGTTTAGGCCACATAAATGAGAAACGTGTATCTAGACTCCATAAGGATGGATTACTAGACTCATTTAATTTTGAATCATATGAGACATGTGAGGCTTGTTTATTGGGAAAAATGACAGTCCCCTTTCAATAAGAAAGGTGAGAGGACTAGTGAGCAATTGACACTCATACATACTGATGTGTGGGCCATTTGCCACGCCTGCCAGGGGTGGTTATGTCTACTTCATTACATTTACTGATGATTACAGTAGATATGGATTTGTGTACCTTATGAGGGCAAAATCCGAATCCTTTGAAGTGTTCAAAGAATCCAAGAATGAAGTAGAGAAGCAACTTGGCAAAAGTATCAAGGCTATACGATCTGATCGTGGAGGAGAATACTTGAGCCAAGAGTTTGACGACTATCTTAGAGAGTGTGGGATCGTGTCCCAACTCACTCCACCCGAAACGCCACAATGGAATGGCATATCCGAGAGGAGGAATCGAACCCTATTGGATATGGTTCGATCTATGATGTGTCAAACCGATCTTCCATTATCGTTTTGGGGCCACGCTCCATTAAGTGCAGCTTTCACCATTAACCGTGTTCCATCTAAATCATTCATGAAGACACCATATGAGATGTGGAGTGGGAGGCGTCCCACACTGTCGTTCATGAGGATTTGGGGCTGCGATGTCTATGTAAAACGTTTACAATCAGACAAGCTAGGGCCGAAATCGGATAAGTGTAAGTTTGTGGGGTACCCTAAGGAAACTAAGGGTTACTACTTCTACAATCCAGCCGAGAACAAAGTGTTTGTTGCTCGGACCGGCGTGTTTTAGAAAGAGAGTTTGTCTCTAAAGAAGCAAGTGGGAGGACTGTAGAACTTGAAGAGGTTCGAGAGCCACAAATCGCTGAACCGATTATGGAACATGAACAGGAACCACAAGCAGTTATGGAGCAACCTGTTCAGGTAACACAAGAGCTTCGTAGATCTAGTAGAGTGCGCCAGGAACCCGAGAGGTATGGACTTCTCGTGACCGATTCCGGTGACACGATGCTCATAGATGATGAGCCTACTACCTATGAAGAGGCCATGAAGGGCCCAGACTCTCAGAAGTGGCTAGAAGCCATGAGATCCGAGATGGAATCCATGTATACCAACAAAGTATGGACTTTGGTGGAACCACCCGAAGGGGCGCGGCCCATAGGGTGCAATTGGATCTTCAAGAAGAAGATCGACATGGATAGTAATGCGATTACCTATAAGGGCCGATTGGTGGCCAAAGGATTCAGACAGATTCATGGTATTGACTATGATGAAACCTTTTCACCAGTAGCTATGACCAAATCCATTCGAATTCTACTTGCGATTGCAGCATACCATGACTATGAGATTTGGCAGATGGATGTCAAAACAGCATTCCTTTATGGTAATCTCCTCGAGGACGTGTGTATGATACAGCCGGAGGGTTTTGAAGATCCAAAGCAAGCCAACAAAGTCTGTAAGCTTCAATGATCCATTTATGGATTGAAGCAAGCTTCTAGGAGTTGGAATCGACGTTTTGATGAAGTAGTCAAAGAGTTTGGCTTCATCAGGAACGAAGATGAGTCTTGTGTCTACAAGAAGGTTAGTGGGAGCTCTGTAGGTTTTCTGGTCTTGTATGTAGATGACATAATACTCATTGGAAACGACGTTCCCATGCTACAATCTGTTAAAGATTGGCTAGGGAAGTGTTTATCAATGAAGGACTTAGGGAAAGCAGCCTATATACTCGGTATAAAGATCTATAGAGATAGATCTAAGAGGCTGCTAGGCCTAAGTCAAAGTACATATAATGACAAGGTGTTGAAACGATTCAACATGCAAGATTCCAAGAAGGGATTCTTGCCCATGTCACATGGAATTACTCTTTCGAAGAGTGGTTGTCCTTCCAATGAGATTGAGAGGGAACGCATGAGTAGAATTCCCTATGCCTCGGCCATAGAATCTGTGTCATATGCCTTGAGTATGACAAGCAGATACCAATCCAATCCGGGTGAGAGTCACTGGATTGCAGTCAAGAACATCCTAAAGTACTTGAGAAGAACTAAGGATGCTTTCTTGATGTTTGGCGGTGAGGAAGAGTTGCGTGTAAGGGGTTACACTGATGCAAGTTTCCATACCGACAGAGATGACTTTAGATCACAGTCGGGATATGTGTTTTGCCTGAATGGAGCAGCGGTGAGCTGGAAGAGTTCCAAGCAAGAGACGGTAGCTGATTCTACAACAGAGGCTGAGTACATTACTGCAAATGGCGCAGCAAAGGAAGCTGTTTGGATCAGAAAGTTTGTTTCTGAACTTGGTGTGGTTCCTAGCATTGCGGATCCAGTCGAGTTGTACTGTGAAAACACTGGGGCGATCGCGCAATCGAAGGAACCCAGGTCACACCAGAAATCCAAGCACGTGCTCAGGAAGTTTCATCTGATTCGAGATATTATCGATAGAGGAGACGTTCGAATATGCAAGATTCCTACAGATGAGAATCTGTCAGACCTGCTTACAAAGCCGCTCACGCAGTGGAAGCATGAAGGGCACACTAGGAGTACGGGCATACGAGATGCGCCAGATTGGCTCTAGTGCAAGTGGGAGACTGTTGGAATAGATGCCCTAGAGGCAATCTAGTTTAGTATGAATTTATTTGTGGCTAGAAATTCATTTATTATTTATTGGATATTTAATATAATGAAGTCCTTAGATTTACAATTGTGTTGTTTATCTTAAATATCCCTAGTCCAGTATAATGATTAGTGGAACAATCATCTATAGACTAGTATGAGGTTGGATTGATATGGAGATATCATGATCCAACACACATGTGTGCATTAGGGGTAATGGCGCACTGGATTGACCCATCTCCGAGAAGGCTACATACACGTTATGTTGAGTCACAAGCGCTTCTCGCGGTGCAACGGTATTGTCATCATTAGACTTGAAGTCACTAGATATTCTAGTTGTGGATTATTGTGATTTTGGTAGCGTTAAACGCTACACCGTAACTGGATAGTTATAAAGGCGTGTACTGGATACAATAAGATGCAAGCTTAGAGATCGTAGTGGACGTAGATAGAATTTGTCCTCCCACATAACGGGAGAAAATATCCTAGGCCACTCGAGGGATAGTGCTTATAGAATGTCTGGCCAGACTCAAATAAATCAATATGGGATATTGATGTTATTTGCTCGAATAAGGCTATTCCCATGGATCGAGAAACTGTGGATTGGATATACGAGTGTCACTTGTATGTCTCGTGTCCAATCCGGATATGGTGACAAAGGGATGAGACAATTACTTGTACAAAGGTTGTCAAGATGACTATTCTATTAGTTGGCTAGAATGGATGTTTTGCTAGAAACCGCTCCATATTAGCAAATAGTTGCTACCAACTAGATAGAACCTATGGGGTCACCCGCTATATAGAGTTGAACTAGATTTGGGAATTAATTAATTGGATTAGTTAATTAGAAGGATCACTTTGCAAATCCTTGCAAACTTAGTAGGGACTAATTTGCAAGGAAGGGACTAAATTGAATTCTAGTAGGACTAGAATAAGTCCTTTAGGTAGTTGACAAGGAGTTGTTGGACTATATAATAGACCTTCCTTCCTTCCTTCCCACAACTTATGCTCATAATTGATCATAACTAGAGGGGGAGAGAACAAAAAGGAGAGAGCAAGCAAGCTAGAGGAGCCGACGCCCCCTAGCCCGCCGCCCGTCCCCGTCGGCCCCAAAGGAGGCCGAAACCTCCTTTGGTTCGTCTCGTTTTGCGTGATTCTTCTTCCTCTTCCTCTTTCCAGGCTAGCACCAAGGAGTGGGAGATCTAGGAATCAACTCTAGGCGTGGATCAACTGTAGAGAACGTGACACAATTCGCGTTTGAAGTCATCAAAGGAGAACCCTAAGGTGTGTTATTGATTTCTTCCTTTACCATCGTTATGTCTCTTGAATTGTGATCCTTGGAGGGTTTTGCAAGGTTAATTATTGTTTCCGTTGCGCATCCATGAATCAAAACCCTACATCATCCAACACACGTAGCTGTACTCCACATACACCGGATCACCACCCGCGCTGATCCACGTGGGGCTGCGAGACAGGGCCCTCGCATATCATTCCACACGGGACTTGTAGGGACTTAGTGGTTTGGAGGCTAGAGTAAGTTCCGTCGCGCGCGAGCGACAACTAAGCCCGCGCGCGACCTTTGGTAACTTCATTGAGAGATTTATGTCCACGAGCTCCATAAACCCGGTCAACCTCATAATGGTTCCGGTATACGCGGACAAAGTGCGTAACGGTCCCTATATATGCGGACGAACGTGCCGTTATGGTTAAGGTAATTAGGCCGCCATTAATGGGCGCATTAACCCACCACAACAACCACATTCTCCACTATATATAGGAGTAACCCTTCATTGCATAGCTCTGATCTTCTGAAATACGCGGAAGCTGTGGCCAAATACTGTCTCTCTCTCTCTCACAGTTGCCATTGTCTTACTCTCTCCGGTAGAACCCATTTTCAAGACCTAATCTCACCACATCCTTGGCGTCGATCAGGTCCATTTATGCTCGATTGGTTGGAGAGTTTAGCAATAGCAGATCTTCAGTAGCAGGGTCTGGCAGATTCCTTAATTGGGTTCTAACATGGTAAAAGTCTTCCCCACCCAGATATGGAGCTTTCTTCCACAAAGTCTTGGAAAGATCAGGGATTTCCTCAGCCTCCTTCACAGATTTGGTTACCTTTGTCTTGGCAATTTCTACAACAAAGCAAGAAAAAGGGGGAGAAATATATCCACTTTCAGTTTTCAAGTAGAAATTCAAGAGCAATTTTTGACGAATTATCTGGTTTCAAAGAAGGCCAAGTTTATGGGTTCCAAGATGACTTATACGAACGTCAATTTTGGGGCATGAATAGTTTTGGGTTCAGAAGTCCAGAAAGCTATCGTTTTAAAAGTATAAATCTTTTAGGGTTTTAAAGGTACCTCTTCCACAGTTTCAAACAATGGTGGATTTCATGCGTTTCTGGGTTTCAGACTCAAAACATTTCAAGAGAAAGGTACTCGTACGAGAAGCATTAATTTAAAATTGAGCAATCCAACCTTGTGTCTTTGAAGCGATTTGAAGAAGTCGATTTGCCAAGAAGAACTGGTGGTTGATTATTTGGATTTGATCTCGGAGGTTTTCAGAAAATATTCACTCTAGAGAGAAGCAGTAGCTTGCAGCAATGGAGGATGAGGAGTATTTATTCAAAATCACTGAATAGTCGCGTCCTTTCAGTGGTCAAATCGCAACCGTCACCGCCGAATCGCGCAATCACAGGCTTATGCTGATGTACGTTGTGCACAAGAGATTCCGGCGGGGAGACCTCCGTGTGCACCGTGTGCAGTGGATCAAGGATTGCACAGAAAGAATAGGGGTGTGTGTAGGGAGAGAGTAAGGCAGTAGCAATGTCTGAGAGAGAGACAGAGGTTTGGCAGAGCTTCCGCGTATGGCAGTGTGTTCCCCCTTGTATGGAAAGGTTGACGATCTATATATACTGGAGAACGTGACCGTTGTAGTGTGGTTAATGCGCCCATTAATGGCAGCTTAATTAGCTTAACCATAACGGCACGTTCGTCCGAGTATATAGGGACCGTTAGAGCACGTGGTGCGCGAATACCGGAACCGTTACGGGGTTGACCGGGTTTGACCGGATTGACCGGGTTTATGGAGCTCGTGCCATAAATCTCTCAAAACAGTTACTAAAGGTCGCGCGCGGGCTTGGCTCGCACGCGACAGGGCTTACTCTAGCCTCCAAACCACAAAGTCCCTACAAGTCCCGTGCAGTGGTATGCGAGGGCTCTGTCTCGCAGCCCCCACATGGATCAGCTCGGCTGGTGATCCAGTGTGTATGGAGCACAATATGGTGTGCTGGATGGCTGCCACGTGGCTAAGATCTGTCATGTCAGAAAGCAGTATCTACATTAGCCCCCTTTCTGCGCGTGAAGACTCATAGCCGTATAGACTTCCATGCGCGGAAACCAACATTCGCGTCGCCGCCACGCACCAATTCAAATACGGGTAAGTTCAGCCCCCATGCGTGTCATTATGACCTAAAACCCCTAGAGTCGTGCCGTCTGACCTTTAGGGTTTTAGGCGTGACGTCAGCTTGTCCTGTGATTGCGCGATTCGACGGTGACGGTTGCGATTCGACTATCGAAAGGACGCAACCCTTCATTGTTTTGGATAAATACCTTGTATCCCCCATTATTGCAAAGCATCACTTCTTTCTCTTAAAGTGAATGGTACCCGGAGATCTTCGAGAGCAGATCCAGATAATCAATCACCAGTTCAAAACTGCAAATCGTATTCTTCAATTGTGCATATCCAGGCAGGCTTCAAGAAAACAAGGTTGGCCTCGTTTTACTTTTGATTTAAGATACCAGTGTTTGCCTTGAACTGCGTTGAATCTGTAAACCCATGAAATTTGTGAAGAGGCTTTGATCTTTGAACCTGCTTCGTTTTAATCTTTCAACAATATTGGATCTTGCAACTCCCCAATTTCTGAAATCGATACCGGAACTGTTCGTCTTCCTTTGCATAGATCTTGAATTCCAAAATTCAAACTGAAGTGTGGTATTTCTCCCCCCTTTTTTTCTTGCTCTTTCGCAGGAATGGCCAAGACACGAGTAACCAGACCCGTCAAGGAAGATGAAGAGATACCCGACCTTCCACAGGCCTTGTGGCGAAAAGCCCCCTTTTTAGGCGGCAAGGATTTCTACCATGCGAGGGTAAAGGCGAAGAGGATGCCTGATCCTGTTCCAGTTGAGCGATTGCTGACGCTGACTCGCCCAGTTAACTCAGCCTTGCTCGAGTTGGTTGGTTCCGAGGATGTAGTTCGATTGGGGATCGAAAACGGGCACTTCCCATACACTGCGATTTCTACTCAGGCGTTCGTCCAGAAATTGGACTATATGGATGAGTGGATTGACCACGTGTTGGATCATCACGCCGAGACTCTTAATGAAGTCGGCGTATACTTTGCTATCCGTGCTATGAAGGGTGCTGCCGTGAAGTTGGATCAGTCCATGCTTCTAGACCTTCTGTCCCGTTACTCGCCTGCGACTCATACGTTCCATTTTGCTGAGTTCGAGGCTGCCCCGACACTCGAGGACGTTCAAATGCTGTATGAGCTTTCCCCCATGGGCGAGGTGGACCCTCTGAACCCCTTGAGGACATCTGCGGAGATTGCCTTGTACACGCAGATGGAGGAATGCCTAGCAGAGGTGAAGAAAATTTCCACTCGGTGGACTACTACGAAGCCTCTTCCGAACTGGCAGTTGGTCGATACGTCTGCGAAGAATACCTGGAACAAATGGTTGCAATACTTCTTCCGAGACTATGCGAACAGCAGCATCACTAAGAAACTTCTGAGTGAGGACCCAGAGGCCGAAAATTACGTAGAGGGCAAGGGTTATCACCTGACCCTTTGTGCTTTTCTCTGTGCCTGGCTGTCGAGGTACTTGATTGATGGTCACCCCCATGACGGAGTCTTCTACCATGTGTTGCCACTTGCTGTGAGGCTCGCTCTTGGCCAGAGGGTCGCACTCGGACCCTTGGTCTTGGGCACGCTGTACTATAGGCTTGATCAGCTGGTTCTGGCTATGAGGGAGTCGCGTGGCCGCCTCGATGTACTGACTTTTGTCAATATTTCCTTTTTGACAATGTGGGTGTTCGAGCGCTGGCCGTCTTATGCTCCAACTGCTCTTCAACTTGATAAGTGGTGTCCCCCAGGCGAGACAGAAGCACGCAACAGCGGAAGAGCTGCGAGATGGTTCGGAACAGGCAACACCAAGTGCGTTTGGAGTTTGATATGCGACAAACGGAAGGAGTTTACTGCCAGGCCCTATGCCACGCGCATTGAGAATGTGCGATGGTTCCCAAAGCTGTACCCCTCTAAAGGCATGGTCTTTTCAGAAGAGCTTCTCTTTGAAGGGAGACCTCATTTTCATGAGCGCTACCGCGAGTTCTTTTGCTGGTGTCTGCGAGGTTCCCTTCCTGCCCTTGCAGAGCATATTCGTGAGCTCGCGCCGAAGTATGAAAAGCTTACCGTGGACGTTGACCCCACTCGAGTCTCTCCTCAGTTTGGATTTGATGCGGTGGCCCCATCAATCTGGCCCCAGTCCATTGTCAGAGGATGCTACAAGCGCTTGCTAACAAAGGAGTGCAAGACGGTTTTTATGAACAACCTTCCTTTTGAGCAGCCTGCGGGAACCCGCGAGGGTGGTTGTTCCCAGAACTGGCTCGCATACTGGGTTGCCCAGCAAACGAGGATTGAGACGGAGTCGGCCGCACAGCCAGGTAGATCTCCTTTGATTAAAAGGAACTCTTTTCCGTTTCGCCCCACTTGCAGTCTAAGCGAGTCTGAGTATGGTTGCTACTCACTGTGGGATCGTGAGAACCATTTGTGCCCTGATGTCATTCTGAAGGAGCAAGTCGCCGCAATCAAGAAGGGCGATACACATGTCGTCAGATATAGCAAGGCATTTGCTGAGGTAAGCAATATTTCCGCGTGCATTTAAACTTCTTGATTTCCTTATGCTGACATCTTTACTCTGTACGATTGTAGTGTCATGTGCGGCGATTCGCATCTGGCGATCGCTCCAAGTCACTGGTCAACGCCATCGTTGCCACCAGGAGAGAAGGGCAGTTGTTCCGGCTATCGTGGAGGATGGAACCTGAGCTCGAAATGAAGATTCGCGCGGTCATGAATGCTTTTGCTGACTCGCTGATAGACAATCCTCCGGCTCCGTCTCCTTGTGGAGATGACCCGTCTCCTCCAGCGACTGCGGCGCCAAGAGTGAAGAGACCTAGGCAAAAGGGAATTACGATTTCTTCCCCTAGGAATGCCCCAGCTTCTCCCCCAGTGAGGTCCCTTTCTATCAAGGACAAAGGCAAAGGTCGCATGCCCAGCAAAGTGCGGAAAGATCTCGCAGTTGAGACCTTTGTTCCATTCAATCAAGAGGAAGAAGAAGAGAGGGGGGAGCCCCAAGCGAGTGATGAAGAAGAAGTAACGGTTGTGATGCATGAGGAAGAGTCAGGAGGTACCTCCGTCGCATTTCCTTTCCCGTTATCGTAACTTCTTTGCACTTCTTTTCTTTAAACCAATCGGGTATTCGCAGATGATGATGAAACCATTGGTGGCCTTGTGGCTGAAAGACAAAAGAGAGATGCCCATTCTGGCATTTCAGATGAGCCCATAAGCGAGGACGTTCTTGCTGAGTCCCGGAAGACAGCCGCGGAGGCTGCTGAAAGAAGAAGGCGGCGAGAGGAAGAGGAGCTCGAGCGTGTGAAACAGCGGAGCCTCGAAGAGCAGCATGTTGACGACTTAGTGCGTCCAGTTGGCGAGGAAGACGAGCGTCCCGAAGAAGTGGCTCCTCATGCGGAAGAGGAAGATGAGGTTCCCGGAGAGGATGCAGCGGCCCTGGAGCAAGTCCAAGCAGACTTCAAAGAGATCGCAGGTAGCGATAAAGGTGAGATCTTCAATCTCGCAGTGACTTATAGAGATGTTATTGTGGGTGCGTTAAAGCATGGTGTGTCAAAGGCTGACATTCGCCGTTGGTTAGTAGGCAAATGCGGAGAACCCTCAGGTAACTATTTGAGTGATACGCACGTACTAGGCTCTTAGCAACTTAAGGCAGAATCATGACTGGTTTATTCGCATCCCAGGTCACGCTTCTCTTAAAGATTTGCTTAGTGAGGACACACTGATAGGGCATGGTTCCACATCCTTAGTGTATGATGAGGATACCTCAATCCCACCTTCGCGTGGAGGTGCTTTCTCTTAGCTTTAACAAAGATAGCAAAATAACTTATAACGCAAGTTACCTCATGTCATCGCATTTAATGTCGCAGGTCATGCTGAAGAACCAGAGTTGGAGCAGAGAAGTCAGCCTTCTGCGTCCTATGTTCCAATTCCGAGCTCCCATACCGAGAAGCCCGTCGCAGCTGCTGACCACGCGGGTGAGCCTCTTGAGGACATCATCGAGCTTTCCGACGATGCTGGAGCTGACGCTGTGCTGATGGACGAAGATGTCCATGCTAGTGTTGAGGAAGTGAGGACAAGTGCTGCTAATGCGTTCGCATCTGAGAGTGTCCTTCGCCAAGCGACTTCGGCTGTCCCTTCGCCTCCGGCGACGACTGGGCCCGAGGCACCTATTCCTGCGTGGAGCATTTGGGGCTCGCAGGTTGGGAATGCAGTCGCAGCTGGTGCGGCCTACACTCTTCCTCCTGACTACGAGAGATTGGAGCTCGCAGCCGATAGGAGAGCTATGGAGCGAGGGCAATCTTTGAACAACCCGGCAGCCCGCATTCCTTCTCTTCATGAGATTCTGGAAGGAACTGGTAAGTAGAGCTTTTACTGTTCGCACGTCGCATTATTCGCTTGCGAGTTTTGACATCATAACTTATTTTTGACGTCTCCTCAGGTTTGAAGCAAACCGATGTAGACTGGGTGGTTCGAATGCGTCTCAGGTACCCTCGCTCGTTTGTGAGATCTCTGGAGATCGGGCCTTTTGACAGGAGGCTGTTCCTTACTGAAGCCATTTGGATTTTGGAACAGCTGTCTGCGGCTACACCCGCGACCATTTCGGTCCAGAGTGCCGAATTGTTATGCGGCATGTGCCAAAACCTCGTGACCAAAGTCCAAGGCAGAATGGGCTTCAAGTTTCTTAAGGACAGAGTCACGCTGATTCGCGCGGCCGTAACTTTGAAACTCGGTCACCAAAATCTCGCAGTCGAGATGCAGAAGGTGGAGCAGCAGAAGCAAAGGGTTGATGAAGCTCTAAAGCTGTATCATGAGATGAATGCCAGGTGCGAGCTACTGAAGCAAGAAGTGGAGCAGGTAGAGAAGCTGAGCGAGCAGTTCGCGCCCCAAGACTCTCTAATCAAGAATTTGCTTTGATTTTTCGTATTTATCCAAAAATAGCAAGAAAAATAGCTGAAACATTAATGTAATGTCTTGAACATTAATGTAATGTTGCTAGGGTTTCTCCCCCTTTTTTTTAACAATGAATTTTCCCGTTTTGCCCTTTTCCGGGATTTGATTGGACATTTCTGTGCATATCCAATTATGACATCAGCAATTGATTCTCTGCTTGATTTTCGCGCTAATTTTTCGGCAGATAAGCACGCTTCCGTTGGGAAGTCCGTCCGACTCATGACTATTCCGTCATTTATTAGGATACGCAACTGAATCGTCGTAGCCTTTAGTAGGGTAATTGATTGTTACCGCTTTTCAAGGCGTAAGTGATTGAACTTACCCTCTTTTTGAATTTTGCTGACTCATCTTAGGAAACCGAAGAGTCTGTACAGGGTCTATATAAACCCTGTCTTTGCTATTTGGGTTCTCCATCCCAAACATGTGCTTTGCCGTGAGTCCTTACGACTGCTGGCTTCAACGCTTGTTTTTCGTTGATTCATGGCAACTTCAAGTTTTGAATCCTGAGTTTGCGCTTTGTGCTATAGAAATAGTTTCCAAGATCCACTTTATGAGGCTTATTGCTCTTTATAACCATCATAAAGAAGATGCAGACAATATCTCATGTGTGTTCGAAGAAATTTCTTCGTGTATTATGTGTGCAGGTCATGTTTCCGGCCGCCTCGTGGTGAGGTGCAGCGCCGAAGTGACCGTGCTACCGTCTCGTAATGAACGGCGGAATTCTTCTTCATCATCTCCGGAGAAGAATCCGTCACCTTCACGTTTGTGAGCTCGGGATGACGAACAGTCGCGTTCATCCCCGTCTACAAGGAGCCATTGCCCTTTGGAGCTTCTGCTTGCCTGTGGATCGCCGGAACCGGTGGTTCCTTGGGCAAATGTTATGGGGTGTATATCTGACAACGGTCTTGTCGGATACCGGGATCTTGAGCGTATGGCTTCATGTGGCTCTTTTAGAGCAAGATCCCCCCTGCTACAGATGTTCACCCGCAGATCTGGGCGTTGGGTATAGCCGGTGTTGGAACCGGTGAGCTCATCCTTTGCAGTCCAGGTTTCCGTACTGTATCTCTGCTGGCTTACCAGCCACTTTTCGAATGTATTGTAAGCCGTATTGGCTGCGTAGTTAGATTCGAGCTTTTCGCTTGTAAGCTGCTATCTAGACAGATAAATTGTAAGTCATTTGACTCGTAATGATAAATAGCTTTTTGTATTATCCGCTGTCTCTTTACAACAAAATACAATTTCGCATGTGTTTCGGCACATTTCGCCTTGCATAATGCTAATGAATGGTGTCGCATCTGCAATGTCAATTCGCGGATGTTTTGCTAGATCGTTCGAGATCATATTTTCGCAACTGTGCCATCTCGGCGGATGGGCTTGTAGTTGGCCGTTGTAAATCATTTAAAATCATGTTCACAACATTGCTATCGTAACAGATAGTCTTTTAGCAGATCAATTAAGATCGTTAAGTGGTGCGAATTGCTATCACAAAAGATAGGCTTTATTAGAGAACTGCTTGAGATCGTTTCTCGCATAAATTGCTATCGCAACAGATAGACTTTTAGAAGATCCAGTAAGATCATGTTGCGCATGCGTTGCCATCGTAACAGAGGCTTGGGTGATCAACTAAAATCACTTTGCATATAAGTTGCTATCGTAACAGATAGGCTTGAGAAGATCAGGTAAGATCGTTTTGTGTATAAGTTGCTATCGTAACAGATAGGCTTGAGAAGATCAGGTAAGATCGTTTTGCTTATGAGTTGCTATCGTGAGAGATAGGCTTAGATGATCAATTGAGATCGCATTTGCGTTTGGCTGCTATCGTAAGAGATAGGCTTTATATGATCAATTAAGATCGCATTTGCGCTTGGCTGCTATCGTAAGAGATAGGCTTTAGATGATCAATTAAGATCGCATTTGCGTTGGCTGCTATCGTGAGAGATAGGCTTAGACGATCACTTAAGATCGCATTTGCGTTGGCTGCTATCGTGAGAGATAGGCTTTAGATGATCAATTAAGATCGCATTTGCGTTGGCTGCTATCGTGAGAGATAGGCTTAGATGATCACTCAAGATCGCATTTTGCATTGGCTGCTATCGTGAGAGATAGGCTTAGATGATCACTCAAGATCGCATTTGCACTGGCTGCTATCGTGAGAGATAGGCTTTAGATGATCAATTAAGATCGCATTTGCGTTGGTTGCTATCGTGAGAGATAGGCTTAGATGATCAATTAAGATCGCATTTGCGTTGGCTGCTATCGTGAGAGAAAGGCTTAGATGATCACTCAAGATCGCATTTTGCATTGGCTGCTATCGTGAGAGATAGGCTTAGATGATCACTCAAGATCGCATTTGCACTGGCTGCTATCGTGAGAGATAGGCTTTAGATGATCAATTAAGATCGCATTTGCGTTGGTTGCTATCGTGAGAGATAGGCTTAGATGATCAATTAAGATCGCATTTGCGCTTGGCTGCTATCGTAAGAGATAGGCTTTAGATGATCAATTAAGATCGCATTTGCGTTGGCTGCTATCGTGAGAGATAGGCTTAGACGATCACTTAAGATCGCATTTTGTATGGATTGCTATTGCAGCGAATAAACCATTGTTAACAGTAATAACAAATTAAATAGAGCAACATAAACAGCTAGAAATATGAACTTCTCATTTGGGAGAATTCTTTTATTATAACGCTCTCATATGGGAGAGATGGGATTACAATCCTCTCATATGGGAGAGGAGATTGTGTAAATCATAGCCACATGAGACATTAAGCACGTTATCATAAAACGTATGAAATGAGAGAAGTCAGGGATAGTACTTCTTAATCCAGCGCATGTTGACTGAACTTGGAGTCGAGGTTGTGCCGTGCAACCTTCGTATGCTGCAGTAGCCACTATCGAAGACCTCTGTGACTTCGAAGGGTCCTTCCCAATTAGCTGCGAACTTTGGGTGAGTTGCTTCTCGCATACAGTGGTCAGATGCGCGCAAGACCAGGTCTCCGACTGCGAAATCTCTTCGCTGGACTGTCTTGTTGTAAGCGCGAGCGATTCTTTCCTGGTACCGCTTGTTGGTCCTTTTGGCTTGTTCTCGCTTTTCTTCCAGCAAGACTAAGTCATGATCGCGTTGATTTTCATAGAGTGCATGGAAGGCCAGTCTTGCCGAATTGACTCTAACCTCCGCAGGTACTACAGCTTCGGCCCCATAACATAGTAGAAATGGCGAGGCCCCTGTGGGTGTCCTTGGAGAAGTTCTGTAGGCCCACAGATCTATGCTAAGGGAGTCGGCCCACTTCTTGTGATCATCTGCGACCATCTTGCTCAGAATTCTCAACAGCGTTTTGTTAGTCGCTTCGGCTTGTCCGTTTCCCTTTGGGTAATAGGGAGTAGAGCATATTTGCCTGATATTGTACTCCGCTAATTTCGCAGCTACCTGGCGATTAACAAAAGGAGTACCGTTATCTGAAAGAATGGTGTTTGGGATTCCGAACCTGCATACGATGCTTTCCTGGATGAAATTGACCACAGCCAGCGCATTTGCCGTCTTTAGTGGTATTGCTTCCACCCACTTGGTGAACAACTCGGTTGCGGTGAGAATGAAATGGTTCCCGTGCGACGTCGGTCGGATGGGACCGATGAAGTCCAGAGCCCATGTGTGAAATGGCCATGGCGTCCCTAGTGCATGTAGATCCACGGCAGGAGCGTGCACTAGGTTCCCTTTGAATTGGCATTCCTGGCAGCCTCGCACTTTGGTACGACAATCGACCTCCATCGTGGGCCAGAAATATCCGATTGAGAGGAGCTGTCTGCATAATTTCGCACCTCCTTGATGTTCCACCTGATGAGAAAGGTCCATGACTTCTTGTGCTTCTCTGTCGTCTAGACATCGCAGCAGGTTGCCCTCGTGACCTCTTCGCCAAAGCAGGTTTTCATGTACCACGTATCGAGACGCTTTCCTTTTCAATTTTTCGGCTTCTTTTCTCGATTCGGGCACGGTGCCCTGGGTGAGGAAATCAAACAGTGGCTTCCTCCAGTCCGTGTCGTCATCGATTAAGGCGACGAGTAGAGAATCTTTGATTAGTGCGCAACTTTCGCACTTCCCTTGTATCAGGGCTGCAGCTGTCGACATGTCTGGCCAATGAATGCCATATCTCTGAGCCTTTCTGTAGATTGACACCTCGCTTTCTCCGCAAGCGTGTTGGTGAATCTTTTCTAACAGATGTTGTCCCTCTTGCTCGGAGACACATCGCATGAGTATTCCCCCAGGACCCTTGCAGTAAAGGGTGTTGTCGTGGATGCAGTATCCTTTTGTGAGTGCCCAGCTTTCGTTGCTGGTGCCCTTCGCAATAGCTTGCAAGATTGGTTTTCGCCAGTCTGCGTCATCCATGTGTTCGTCGTCGCACGCATCTTCTGTCAATGCCGACGATGTTCGCACTTCGATGGAAATCCTTGCGGGGCACTTGTCTATGCTGACCTTAGATCCCAGAGTTGCTAAGGCATCTGCGTGCCTGTTGTCTGCTCGGGGCTTGTGCTCGTACTTCACATCACAAAACTGCTGCATCAGTTTTTGTACTAGGGTGCGGTAAGACAGGAGGTTGATCTCCTTTAAACCGTATTCGCCCGAGGCTTGTTTAACAATCAGTTTGGAGTCTCCCATGACTGTTAAGTTGCTCACCTCCAAAGCTTTCGCCGCACGAAGCCCCGCGACGAGAGCCTCGTATTCCGCTTCGTTGTTCGTGACTGCGAAGTTGAGCTTTGCGGACATCTGTATGACTTCCCCGTCTGGATTTGTCAAGACTATCCCAATGCCTCCGCCTTTCCTGGTTGACGAACCGTCGAAGTGGAGGGTCCAATAGGGCACGTCGATTGCGTAGATCTCAGGGCCTTCGAGCTCTTCTTCGATCACGGGCTCATGGCTGTTATCGGGGAACTGTGCCAACAGATCTGCTACCGCCTGCGACTTGATCGCTCGTGGTCGCACACATGTGATATCGTATTGGGAAATGGTCATGTACCACTTCGCCAGTCTCCCTCCCGGAGTAGTGTGAGTTAGCAAATATCTTATGGGGTCGCTCTTGGTGACCACTACTACTTTGTGTGATGCAAAATAGTGTCTCAACTTTTCTATCACAAAGAATAAAGCAAGGCAATGACGTTCGATGTCTGTGTACCTTGATTGAGCAGGCTGCACAATGCAAGAGATATAGTAGATGGGCCTCTCTTGGCCTTCATACTCCTGAGCCAAGAGTGCTCCTATAGATCTTCTTGTTGATGTAAGATATAGCAGAAGCGGTGATCCCAGTTGAGGCGCGATCATTATCTTTGAGGACGTGAGTAGCTCTTTCAGCTTTTCGAATGCGGCTTCGTGGTCCGGAGCCCAGTTGTACGCGGCGTCCTTCTTGAGGAGAGTGCTGAAACAGCATGTGATTTCTGCAATCGCTGGGATGAATCTCCGCAGATATGACAGTTTTCCCAAGAATGTCTTCAAGGTACTTTGGTTATGGGGAGGCGTCATGCTGGTGATGGCTGACACCTTCGCAGGGTCAGGCTCGATCCCTTGGCGATGGACTACACATCCCAAGAACTTCCCCGAGGTCACCCCAAATGCGCATTTCATGGGGTTCATTTTCAGTTGAAAGCTCCTGCATCTGTTGAACACCTTTCGCAGATCTGTGAGGTGGTCTGCTTCGTGCTTGGATTTAACCACCAGGTCATCCACGTAGAATTCCACCTCCTTGTGCATCATGTCGTGGAATAGAGCCATCATGGCTCGCTGATAGGTCGCGCCCGCGTTCTTAAGACCGAACGGCATCACCGTGTAGTTGAATACCCCCACAGGAGTGATGAATGCAGTTTTCCGCGCATCATCGGGATCCATCTTGATTTGATTGTACCCGCTGAAACCGTCCATGAAACTGAACATGCGATGGCCTGCTGTTGAATCGATCAGCAAATCGATGTTGGGCAGTGGGAAATCGTCCTTAGGGCAGAAGCGGTTGAGATCTCGGAAGTCCACGCAGATGCGGAGCTGTCCGTTCTTCTTCACCACTGGCACGATGTTAGCCAGCCATGTGGGACGATGATTCGGTTCTATGAACTTGGCATCTAGGAGTTTGACAATCTCCTGTTTGATCTTCACGTTGAGTTCTGGCCTGAAGCTTCTGGTGCTTTGCTTGACCGGTTTAGACCCTGGGATGATGTCTAAACGGTGCATGGTGATGCTTGTATCTAGTCCTGGCATCTCATCATACTCCCATGCGAACACGTCCTTGTACTCAATTAGAAGCTGCAGCAGTCTCTGTTCCTCTTCGCTTGTGAGGTCTGCACTCAGGAAGACTGGCCTTTTCTTTTCCTCGTTCGGGCTAAGGAACACTTCCTTTAGTTCTTGCTTTTGTGGTCTTGGCCTGTCTTCCATGCATTCAGGCGCTTCTTTGAGTTTCTCGTCTGGAGTGCCTTGTGTTGGCTCTTCCGTCAGCGCAACTTGCTCGATTTGATTGATTTGCCCAGGGACATCCCCATGCCCGTGTGAGGACATCCCCGCGCACCTTCATATGCGATAGCATTTCTTCCCATTGGCGTAGAAGCTCTCTATTTCCTTGCCCTCGGGGTCATGCTTTGCGATCCTCTTCAAAGTGTACACATTCTTTCGATGATATGCGATACGTGGCGCCTCTTCGCGTGTAGGCGGCTTTTCCTTGGCATCTTCCCTTGTCACCATCACGCCCGCAGGTGACTGGTCCTTGATGTCCTCCCAGAGAGGCAAAGGAGTAGGGTTGAATGGCCCGGGTGTTTGCTCGTCCGCCATCTCAGTGAACCACACCGCCTCGCTGAGATGTGCTTCGTCCAAGTTGAACGGGTTAATCGAAGCCGGTATCTCGACTATTCTGTCGTTCCAGATAGCTTTCATAACCTGGTGAGCCGTCGAAGGGACTGCGTCGAAGCGATGAATCCAGGCTCGACCTATAATCATGTGGTATGTGGTGTTTGCGTCTATGACATAGAGCTTCGCCGAGCACTTGATCTTGCCAATCTGGACGCCCAGGCGGATCCATCCGATCGTCATTCTAGAGTCGCTTCCGAATCCCACCAGTGGAGATGGACGCTTGACTACCTTGTGCTCGGGGATCCCTGCTAGCTTCAGTGTGTGGAGTGGAACAACATTGACCGCTGCTCCTCCATCGACGAATGCTCGCTTGAATTCGACGTCGTTGATGATGGCGGTCACGTACAGAGGTCTCTGGTGACTCGCATCCGTCTTTTTGTCGCTGGCAGAAAAGGTCATAATCTTTTCCATAGAGCGGGATGCCCTTATGACTTTCCCGTTGGAGACCACGAGGTCCTCCTCGTAGTCCTCCGCTATCCTTAGGATTGCTTTCGTCATATCAGTCCGGCACTTCTCGGAGAAATTCATCTCGTCGAAGAATTTGTTGAAGCCGTGCGACCCTTTCATGTGGTCGGCACGTTCATCCTCCGTGTCCATGCTATAATCTTCGTCTTCATGGATCTCGGCGACGATGGGTAGGCCATCCTCTGCGACTTCTTCCAAGTCGACGATTGAGATCATAGCGACCTCTTTGCCCTTCGAGCCCGGTTCCGCATGCGCGGGAAGCGGGTTGTTGCGCACGTCCTTCCGGTGGTCGCTGACGATGAGCTCGCCGTTCTTCATCTTCTGATCGAACGCGAACCTGAGTTTCTTGCACTCGGCGGTGGGATGCATGACCTTGCCGTGGTACTCACACCACTTAGGGTCCCTCACCATCTCTTTGGAGGGTGTTTTCTCGAGCGGTGGCAGGACGCCGTCCTTGCGCCACTGTTTGCAGAGGTCACTTGCTTCCTCTACCGAGCATGGAAGAGGCGGTACATCGAAGTTCACAACCTTCGCTTGTTTCTGGGGCGAAACTGTATTGACCTCAGCTTCGCGTCCCCGCTTGTAGCTAAACCTTCCGATCTTGTAAGTGGTGCCGCTTGCAGGTCGCTCTGGAGCGTTCTTCTTTTTCTGTCTCTCGACTATGGGCTCGATGTTCTTCGTGCATTCGATTAGTTTTGAAAACGTAGGTGTTTGCAAATTGATGAGCATACCTTTGTATTCATCTCGCATGCACTGCAGGCATATCTCTACGAGACGGCTTTCGGGCATTGGATCTTTGCACTCCAAGGATTTCGCCCTGAATTTCTTGATGAAGGTGATTCCGTCCTCTTCGCGCTTCTGGTACATCCGCGAGAGATGGATCATTGTCACCTTTTCTTCCATCTGGAAGAACTTGGTATAGAACTTCTGGACCATGTCGTCCCAAGTCTTCACGGATCCAGCCTCCAATGTTCGGTACCATTTGTATGCTACGTTCCCAAGAGATTTTGGGAACTCTCGCATTAGCAGTTTGGGATCAGCTCCGTACGGACCCATGAAATCAATGAAACGCATGACATGCTCATGTGCGTTTCCGTTAACATCTTCGAACTTATCCCATTTAGGAGCCTTGTACCCCGCCGGGTTAGGCATGAGATAGATTTCCCGTGGAATGGGTGGATCGTTGTCTAGCTTTGGGATAATGGTATCCGCGAATGACTGATGAGCCAGAATAGTGTCCACACGCTTCTGTAGAGACGTCATGCATTCTGGAATGCTCCCCTCGGTAGTTGACCCAGGGGTTGCCGTAGGCGGTGGCGACACATACGCCGCTGGAGGATTGGGAGCATACTGACTGCCCGCGTTTCCCCAGATCATCGTCGGGGGAGGCAAAGGGTATTGCAGAGTTGGGTTGGACGCCAAAGCCGAGGGCTGAGGAGCGTGGGCGGCAGGAGGCAGCATCTGTGCCGTCGATCCTTGAACCGAAGGCAGCTGCGTAGCCGACGGTGGAGTCTGCAGATGAGGGTTGGGAGGTGTGGCTGACACTCCCAATCCTGGAGCGGTAGGGGTTCCTCCTCCCTGAAGGATAGCGGTGGCTGGTGGAGGATTCGGCGCAAGGGTGCCCAGAACGGCCAAGATTTGTTCTAATTGCGCAGATTGAGACTTGAGAGCTTTCTCCTGACTTTGGACAGTAGCGTCCAAAGACTCTAACGTCGGTGCTTCGCCGGGAGTTGTTGGAGTACGGCGGGTCTCGTCTCCGGAGGGAGTTTCGGTGGAAGGCGATCGGTTGCTGACATCATCTTCCTGAGACATGGTTGCTTTTGTTGGTAAGTTCACGTCGGGTTCACCAAAATGTGCACAAGAGATTCCGGCGGGGAGACCTCCGTGTGCACCGTGTGCAGTGGATCAAGGATTGCACAGAAAGAATAGGGGTGTGTGTAGGGAGAGAGTAAGGCAGTAGCAATGTCTGAGAGAGAGACAGAGGTTTGGCAGAGCTTCCGCGTATGGCAGTGTGTTCCCCCTTGTATGGAAAGGTTGACGATCTATATATACTGGAGAACGTGACCGTTGTAGTGTGGTTAATGCGCCCATTAATGGCGGCTTAATTAGCTTAACCATAACGGCACGTTCGTCCGAGTATATAGGGACCGTTAGAGCACGTGGTGCGCGAATACCGGAACCGTTACGGGGTTGACCGGGTTTGACCGGATTGACCGGGTTTATGGAGCTCGTGCCATAAATCTCTCAAAACAGTTACTAAAGGTCGCGCGCGGGCTTGGCTCGCACGCGACAGGGCTTACTCTAGCCTCCAAACCACAAAGTCCCTACAAGTCCCGTGCAGTGGTATGCGAGGGCTCTGTCTCGCAGCCCCCACATGGATCAGCTCGGCTGGTGATCCAGTGTGTATGGAGCACAATATGGTGTGCTGGATGGCTGCCACGTGGCTAAGATCTGTCATGTCAGAAAGCAGTATCTACACACGTCTAAAATCCTAGAGGAACAGAAGGCAAGATTCTAGGGATCCTAGGTCATAATGACACGCACGAGGGCAGATTTCTCGTGCATTTGAATTGGTGCGTAGCAGCAACGCGTGCGTTGGTTTTTGCGCATTGAAGTCTATCCGATTAGTGTCTTCACACGCAAAAAGGGGGCTAATGTAGATAGTGCTTTCCAGACAGATAGATCACAGCCACGTGGCAGTCATCCAGCACACCTAGTTGTGCTCCACATACACCGGATCACCACCCGCGCTGATCCACGTGGGGGCTGCGAGACAGGGCCCTCGCATATCATTCCACACGGGACTTGTAGGGACTTAGTGTTTTGGAGGCTAGAGTAAGTTCCGTCGCGCGCGAGCGACTACCAAGACCGCGCGCGACCTTTGGTAACTACTTTGAGAGATTTATGTCCACGAGCTCCATAAACCCGGTCAACCTCATAACGGTTCTGGTATACGCGGACGAAGTGCGTACGGTCCCTATATATGCGGACGAACGTGCCGTTATGGTTAAGGTAATTAAGCCGCCATTAATGGGCGCATTTACCCATCACAACGATCACATTCTCCACTATATATAGGAGCGTTAACCCTTCATTGCATAGCTCTGATCTTCTGAATTACGCGGAAGCTCTGGCCAAATACTGTCTCTCTCTCACACATTTGCCATTGTCTTACTCTCTCCCTACTCACTACCCTATACTTCCTTGTGTTTATCATTCTCTGTTATTGGTGTACGTTTGAATCTTCCCCAAAGGATTCTCCTGTACACAATGGTTTTATTGTAAATTTTCTATTTTACAAGGGCAAAGAAACTGTTTAAACACTAGAACACTAAAACATCTTCACACTTTTAGAGAGTAGTATAGATTATATACATAATATCATATATGAAAAATAAATAGTCTTAAAATAATTTTAAGTGACTGATATAATTATAATTCGATTTTTTGAAGTGTTGTTTAATTTCTTTTATTCCAATAAATTTGTTTACTATTTTATTATATAAGCTTTGAAGTGTGCAATCTTTTGTAATTTAATCATTTTGTAATTTCGTGTAATATTCTTTCGGTAATAAAATAATTTTTATTTCGATAGTTATGGAATTTATTATTTGGTGATAAATTTGATGATTTGTTGTGGGATCCCAAAAACACCACTCTCCAAATTTGATGAAATGTTGAGATAACTATCTGATCTAAAAATTGGTGAAATATGTGGGAGACAAAAAATGTTTTTTTTTTTTTTTTTTTTTTCTACCAAAAATGGTGAAATTGTATTTTTGAAGATCAACTGTGACAGGCTAAGTTATTTTTCTCCATGAAATATATGATTTGTTGTAAAATTTGATACCAACTGTGGAAAATGCTCTAACAAAATGGCTTTCTTATACCTCATCTTAGGCTTCATTTGGATAGCAGATATGATACAACTAGATATGAGGTGGGATATACGTATATTATGGGATAAGACAAAATATGATATGCTACTTTACTGTTTGCGTTCCTAATAATGAGGTTGGGATTTATATGAAAATGACCACGTTGTCTTGCAGTGTTGTTGAGATGCACGTGTTTATTTTTTAACACAAGTAATACTACCAGATTACTTAAACTACTTCTACAAATTAATGATTTTTAGTTAATTAGTTATTTGAAATTATTAAGTTAACTATAGTTCTGAAAACAAACAATTATTTGATTTTTAAGAAGAAAAAAAAACTTTTTTTTCAGGGTTTGTTGAAGATGTGGAGATGGGCTCTGGGTTCAAGAGAACATTAGAGGAGGTCGTAGGAATTCATCGGCGGTGGGTTGAAAGGGGCACTGGAGGACCGATGTTTCCATTATTGGCAGCGTAATCAAAGATTTAAGTCTCCAATTGAGCTTGACTGTATTCGACTGTTGCGAAGAACAAATCTACACTAGGGAATTGAGAGAACACGACGTAGATGGCGGATCTAGTTGGTTGATGTGGTTGGCGAATTCAGAAAAGATGGGGTAGTGTATGAATGTGATATAAAAACGGTCAACTCATACCTCGTTTGGGTAAGAATAGAAAGCAAAACACCAAGAAATCGAAGGATAAAATACGACGTCGATGGTGGATCTGATTGGAGTTGTGGGTGGGGGCCACGCTGGCGACTTCAAACAGAACACAACTAAAAATCGGTGGCTTTGTTCTGCAGCCATAAAGAACACATAACACATTGAGAGAATGTAGAAAGATATAGAAAACGAGGGTTATTTTAACTAAGAATGCAGTTATTCCACGAGGGTAAATTTACCAAAAAATCCACTCAAATCATATTCTACCTTATATAAAGATGGAAGGATAAGGTGGGATATGATATGTTCTCTCATAACCCCTCACCCAAACACCAGATATGATTGAAAGGGATATGATATTATATCCCGGCCTCATATCCTCTATCCAAACAAGGCCTTATTGTATGTGTCTTTGTTCCATTCCATGCATCATACGTGGGGGAGTTTGATTTGGATATTTGGAAAGTTATATAGACTTTTCTGTGAGATTTGGTGGTAGATTTTTTTGTGAAAATAAAAGTCAGCTTCTATATCATGAATAAAGTCCATCTAATATAATAAATTAGTTAAATGTTTCCCTCCAAAAACTGTAAACGAGAAGATCCTAGCCTGCTAATCTCTAAAAAATGTCTTGAGACATTTTCGTGCCTTAATTTGATTGATCGTTGATTTTCTTGCACAAGTACTTAAAAATAGATTAAGATAAAATATATCAAAGTCAATATTTTTTTCATATTTTTAAGGTTTTATTTCTTTTCTGATTAATTATTTATTGTAATTCTCGTTAGTTATTTGTTGTGAGAGTGGTAATAAAGGCAAGTGGATGATATAACCCACACGAGTACAAGTGTGTCCACTTATCCGTACTTACAATTAGCTGAGCGGAATACTACTTGGCACATAGACCTAATAGATCGGTTTTGTTTCTTTAACATGATAGATAATGAACAAAACAATAAGATCTAAACTATTTAAGCAAAAACAGACGTAAAGATATCATCAAATACCAACCATAATTGTAAAGTAAAACACAAAGTACTTAACAATTAAAGTAAGAGATACGAGACAAGTGACACCAGATTTTTATCCTGGAGAAAATTCTAATATGGATCACCTCAATTTGATATTAATTGAAGGATGTTAGTGTGGATATAAATTTGTTTGACCAAACACGCACACGAGTACAAGTGTGTCTACGTATCTATACCCACAAACCGTGAGACACCGAAAGTCTATTTCGCAGAGCCAATTGGATATGTGCTTGTCCCAAACAATAGAAGAGATAATTGACAAGATAATAAGATCTAATCTATCTTAAACATTGATTATTTAAAGATCACTTGTTGATGCAATGACATAACTGTAAAGTAAATCGCTTTGGCATATGAGAGGAGCCAAGGAAACTTAAGGAATCATGCCAAAACTATTGGAAATCCATCTATTGAAATAGATGCAAGTATTAGTTCCATCTCCTATACCAATCCTAATAAATTTAAAAATAACATTCTCTAAAAAAATTGAAAATAACATCCCAAGCTTTAAGAAAACCATTAAATTATTATTTGTTGGGATTTTGAGAAGTTGTGATCATTGCACCATCAAGATAATATCGTCTTGAGTAATTAGTTAATTTTGTAATACAATTATATAGGCGGAGTGATTTTGTGAGCTTAGAGAAATGATAAGACCCAAACCCAACTCACAATTTGAGCTCGTTTTCCAAAATTGAATTGACTGGGCCAGTCCTAGTAGCAAGTACCGGAGATGCTCCATTACTGCAAAAATTAATTACATAGGCAGAGTGAGTTGGAATGAGCTTAGAGAGGATGATAAGACCCAAAACCAACTCAAAGACAATTTGAGCTCATTTTCCACTGGTTGGGCCAACCTTAGTAGCAAGTACTGGAGTTGCTTTGCAAAAATACAATACCCCCCTCAAACCACAGAGAGTTAACAAGGATAAAATCGTAATTTTAAGTCCCAATCCTTGCAATGTTACCTTCGGCATTCTCTGTCTCTCACGTCTCTATTTTATCATTTTCTACTTACTTCGGGTAGGTCGAAAAGTGGACCTTAGTCTCTTCCCATGTTCTTCTTCGAAGGTATCCGCCATTCTTTGCAGTATGGATATATGTAAATTTATTCCCTGATCTCCAGACAGAAATATCACAGACGAGTCTGTTTGAGACTTTTTGATTCACCAGTCAACCCGATATCAAACCTGGTTTCGAAATTGTTGTCTTTCGTGAGAGAAGGTCTTAAACTGGATTCAGCCAATGTTTAGAATAGTTGTTTCCTACCCTATGAATCTGCTTAATGTATTGAATACGTGCGTTTCTCCCTCTGCATGATTTCTTTGAACTAACGCATACACATCATATATGTCATATTTTTGCTGCTAGTATGATGTGAAGAAGGAAGAAAGGCAAAAAAATGAAAATAAATACTCCTCCTGAATAAATCCATTGGCAAGCCCAAATAGCATTTCAGATTCCTCAAATCTGCAACCACTCCCTTTGTAGTTCTCATAAATGTGCTCAGCTGTCAGTGTCCCGTTTCTAATGAGCTCCACAATGGATTGTCTTACGCCATTAATTTTCTTAGTGGGTTTGGATTTTTTTTTCTCGATTAGCATGATCGCGGTGACCCCCAAAGCATAAAGGTCATCTGATTTCCTGGATGTGTAGCCAACTGTGGCACTAATGCAGCCTTGGAGCTTTTTATAGAGATAGCAAGTTGACTTGGAGTTTTTGGTCACCGGGTGGTAAAAATTATGATAGTAGAGAATTCTTTTTTGTCATTGGTGGTTCACACAATGTGCTACTCAGAGCCGGTTTTCTAGCTCACAGTTGGGTACTTAATCATTCATATAGGAACACTACTTATTTCTCCTAGTCTTGCTTAACAGGGAGTAAGAACCTTCAAATCATTTCTTTCTAGAAGCAGAGAAGTTGAGACTTCTCCATCTTAGTCGATGGTATTATTTGAGTTCATATTTACTAGTTTGCAAGTCATTTTTCTAATTGGTTTCCTGATTTTGTTGTCACTTACCAAACTAAGTGTCACATGCTGCTTTATCAACCTTCCGGTGCGACACTTGGCTGCTTTCAATTTTTCCTACAAGCACTAAGCAAGCCTTCCTTAACCGTTAGCGCAATGATAAGAACAACCGAAATAGAGTATGTAGGAAAGAGACTTGTATTGCTTTATAAAACTTACAACTCTTCGATGGTTTAGAGCAGATGAGCTCCTCCCTATTTATATATGGCCTTCCCCCTTGGAAGGATCTCGAGATCAATCAATCTAACGAGTATGATTGAAGGCCTATAACTTTTCCAATGACATAGCCTAAGATATACAATGGACTGTTCTAGAACTCCCTACACCCTTAATCCTCCTTACAACTTGGGAAGCTTCTAGAAAGCTAGACTAACTAGTAGGCTAGAACAATTCATAAGCTCAAAGTAAGCTAATTCCAAGTGGGCAAGGGTGTCATGGGCTAGTCCAAAGACATAAGCCAAGAAAATTATCAAGTAAATAATGTGGCCCATAACAGAAGGCACTGGTTCAAACATTCAGCCCACTGGTTGAATAGTAAATACTATAACTTTTGGCATTATGTGATATGTGGAAACATGTAATTGGCTACATCTATTTATTTTTGTATTTTTAAAACTAGTTACCCTATTATAAAACCAGACCACCAGTTAAGCATAAAAATCTAATGAATGTTTAAAAAAATTAGGAATCACGAATGGCACAATAGGCAAATTCTTCATTTTGCCGACACTGAAATCTTCCTGAATCTATCTGGAGCGATTTAGCAGTTCACGCTTATTTTAGGTTAGGGGTATTTAGTAGTTAGTACTAGTATGTTCCCTCTCTTTCTCCCCAAACTGACTTTTACAACTATTCATTGGGTCACTTTGACCCGGTGATTTGGATAGCAATATGATGCAATTTTTTGATAATATCTTCATAGTGTTGTAGAGTAAAATTTGCTCTGTAATACAATGAAAAAAATATCAAAAAATTGCATCATTTTGCGATCCAAATCGCATAGTCAAAGTGACCCAGATACAAGTCAAAAAGTCATAATGGGGAAAAAGAGAGGGAACATAGGTGGGTAGTGCATACCTGTGGACATCTAGGAGAGAGTCCTTGATTCTATCTCCTTTTTTGTTTCCCTCTTCTAAATTATCTCGTTTGACTGTTACGAGCTACTATTCACAATTCTAAACAGTTCTCTTTTCTTGTCCAAAATTCCTAACTTATTCATTCTAAACCCTACCCCATGTTGCACGGAAACGGACGGAAATAGAGTCGCCAAAATGTCAAATTTCATAAAATCAAGAGACGCCCGAAACACCAAATTTCATAAAATCGGGAGAGGTCGTCATGCCGTATATAATGCATATATGTATGATATATAATATATATAATTCAAATTTTTGAAGTAAATGACAAATTTAAAACTGATGTAAGAATTCAAACTTAGAATCAAAGAGATAGTAACTAGAAAATATATAGATTTTTTTTGATGTTTATAGAATAAGGGGACGGAGGTGGAAAAAAGATCTCTTGTTTTTCATATTTAAACTGTCTTACCAACCCTAGCCGCATAATCTTCTTTTTTGGGTACAAATGGGGGTCCGAGGCCCAAACAAAGACTAACCCATTATAACGTTGCCCAAACCCTCATGATCCAATGGTAAAACATTCGAACATTGTGCATCAAGGACAAACAAAAAATGTCTACCAACACAAATAACCTGAAATATGCAATACAATCATCAGCTCACTTATCTTTTGGGTAATATTGCCACAAAGGATTTTGAGAAGAGGATTTGCTCACCAACTCCACAACCTCATTGGAATTAGATTCCATTAACTAATTCATTAGACCCATATCATTTGCAGCAAACAATCATTCTAAAATGGCCCATAGCTCAACCAATCCTTCCAAAATGGCCCATTGAAAACACTTGTAGTTCCAATTATTCAGCGAAAATTCCACACACAACCTTCTTTTCATGATTTCTGCACACCACCCCAATTGATGTGAACTGGCCACCTAATGAAAAAGCACAATCAATATTTACTTTGAGATTGTCCCAGCTAGGTGTAATTGTCACCAAAGTGGGTCTTTTATGCACTTCTCTGGATTAATCCTCAAACCCTCATAAATTCGTCCCCCTTATTCAAAATAAACTTCTTTAAGAACAACCATCATTTGACCATGAGTTTTCTGATTATTACGGAACAAGATCTGAGTAGCAATATCAAGAAACTATAACTATCAATCCAAGGTAGTATCAACATCCAAACTCATTTCAAGATTCCAGTCAACCCAATCAACAAGATTTAGTTGCCAATTTTGTCTCCCAGCGAGCATGTTTCACAATACTTTTCCCAACAACACTCTCTAATAGCATTAATAGTTTCTTCACAACTATAACCACATAACAAAAAATAAAGGTCATGGATAATACCTCTTATATCTTTAAATAATTGGGTAGCCAATTTATCACTTTATGAGAGCTATTTTCCTCTTCCGCCTATGTAATTTCTCTATAAGCAAAAAACTACTGACAACTTCCCGGTAGTATAAGCAAGCCACACTCTTTTATCATCCCCAGGCATATTTAAAAACAAAATAATGTTGCCCGGAAGATCCAAGATCTGAGTTGAAAGTTTGGTTTGGAGATCACACAACCTCCAGCCTGTATCAAAATCCCATAAGTGGTTTACATATAACAAGAAAATAATAACTAACCTCGGTACAGCCGGTTTACATATAAGAAGAAAATGATAACTAACCTCGGTACAACCAAATCCTTAAGTTTAAACTTGCTCAACCATTGATCTACCCAAAAGGGTGTTCTCTCCAGTCACAACATTCGTGCCAATCTCAGTTTTAACTATATAAAGACTCCTCTTATATGTCTCCCCACTCTTGAAGGTTGACTCATCTTACACTTTAAAAGAGGAGCAGAATATTTCTTCATCATTTCACTGGACACAAAGAGTCCTGCTCCTCTATAATCCTCCATCCTGCCATGGCTAACAAAATAAAATTAAAGCTAGGCAGATGCTTAAAACACAAAACTCCACTTCTGTAATACTCCAGATTTTTCATACGGGTATTTTGGTATTTTGATTTAATTAATAATTTATTTGCTTTAATTTTCTATAAGTGTAGTAATTACTTACTAGTTTGTAGTTATATTGGCATGACACAACTGTGCAGTCAATCTAATTCCAAACATTCAAAGATTTTGATACCACCATCAACTGTCATCATTTTGTAACTAGCTGAATTGTTCGGGTAAAAAAGAGGCAGATATAACTGCAGTCATCTTTCAAGTCTATAACATCAAACATGTGATAAGTTCTACCAACGTTCTGCTGTTCAAATTAAAAGTCTAATGTGACGAATATTTTGGAACGCAACTAGTGTTGAATATGACTTTAAGTTAGTTTATTTTTATAATTTTACTTTTAAAATACTCTTATATTTTATATAATAAGTTATTTATAATTTCCCCTTAAGCGTTAAGTAAATTTTATTAAATTCTCCCTTGAACACCAACGGTAGATAGGAATCAAAGGATATCGTGAAAATGCTGCTCAGTCTATTTCCATCAACAAACCCATTCGCAGGCAGACATGACTATCTCCACGATCCCTAGCTAAATTACTTAGAAGAAGAAAATAAAGCTTCCAAAGAAGAGAGGTTCTATTGAAATGAATCAGTCGAAGGGAGCGTAAAACTTTCACCAATATTATTATTTGTTTGTTTTTTTTTATTTAGTTGCCAATATATTCTCTCACAATTTCTTTTATTCAAACGTTGAGATTTAATAGTCGAATTTTTCCCAAATTTTCAAACTTATCTGCATTTATTTGTCAAACTTATTTTATCCATTCAGTTTCTTTTTAAAGTGAAAGTTCATTTTATCCGTTGAACTTAATTTTTATCAATCAACTTTAAAAATTTTAATCAAAAAAATTTATTAATTCGTTCTCGTTTTACTTTAATCACGTATTAAAAATATTCGTCGCGTGTCTAAATATCTGTTCTGTCACAGGTCTCCTATTATTTTTATTCGCAGCGTCATAATTTTATTATGGCATTTTAACGATCCGTCGCGCAGATCCATTGCATTAACCCGCTCTCTAACCACACCTTATAACTTTCAAAACGTGACATAATGTTTTTCCTCTCTTGCGTCACTCTCTACTGTACCTTATCTCTACATCATCTCTATCTTTTTCTTCTATCTCTGCAACCACACAATAACCCACCCAAGCACCACCTCCACAGCCACCATCGCCAACACCCCCAATCTCACTCTCTTCTGCTCTCTGTTTTTCTCGGAATCAGAACCAAAACAACCACCACCATCACCGTAGCTCTCTCTCTCCTCCATTCTTCGCCTCTATCCCGCGACCTCTGTGCTTATCCTCCGGCGAACCCCAAGAAAACGACCCAGCACCACCACGACCTCCATTGCTGCCGAGATCCGGCGAAAATTCAACCCGGAAGTCCGATTCGGCTCTTCTCAGTTCGGGTATCCTCTCTAACCCCCCGAATTTCATTATTCGTCGCCAAAATCAATTATTTGAATTCATGCTTTGATCTAGTTGGAATGGGTGAGCAATGTCGTTACCGTAGGTGTAGGTTTTAGGGGGGGGGGGTGTTTTGTCTTTTAGCAAATCTGTGGGGGCTGAATTGCATGTTTTAAGATGCTTGGGGGAGCTTATTGCTATTCTTAGAACCTGTTTTTATTTAATGTTCAATTAATTGTTTATATGTTACTTAAACTTTATTTATTATATATCAAATTAATAAGTAGTAAATGTTATGACATTTTTGTGATGTATTATTTTCATAAATTAGCATAAGTTACAATTCAAATAATTATATATTGCTTTGTTGAAAAATAATTTAGAAAAATAGATTGTTTATTTGTATAATTATGTAACCGATAAAGAATATTGCTTTAGATATTAAATAAATGTCCATTTTTTTATTTAAATAATTAGCGATTTTCAAATAATGATAAGTATCAACATATCACTTTTACCAACATTTAATTTCGTTTAATTAAATATTTTTACTTTTATAGCAAAATAAGTTAGTTTGAAAATAGATAGTTATTATGAAATATTACGAATCAATTTCTTTACTTAAAAATGACTCTTCTACAGCTATGAGAACTATTATTTTTCATTTTTCATTAATAATCCTAATTTTTCTTATAATTTATTATAACCGTGATTAGAGTATTAAATAGTTTTATATTTAAGATTGTTCTAATTTCCTAATATCATTATTGATATAATTTCACTAGCAATTGAGAGTTTAATTATCTAAAAATAAATTGGGTGTTTATAATTACTTATAGTTGTCATTCCATATCACGTAGGACATACGAATTATCCACTTGCGACTGGTTGTGATTAGGAATTTATGTGTATGATTGGAGAGCCTGGTTTCGGTGAGAAAGTAGACGAAGACGTAGTTTACGGATAGCGATTTTGGTAGCACTCTTAGACTCTCACGACGAGTATACATGCTTAGCCGAATGTGCATTGTCTTTGTTTGCATGAGTAAATATGCTTAGTGTTGCATACCTGTCTTCCTTCGTGGCAAAACGTGATTTTTTGTCCTCTCTCGAAATTTACATGTGAGTATCCATGCTTAGCCTAATATATCTTGTTCTTTCATCGCAGGAGTTTACTTGCTTAGCTTTGCATGCCAAGTCCTTTCATGCGATATACATGTGAGTATACTGTTGCACACATTTTCTCCAATCCAGACCAAACTCACTACCAAATCCGAACCAGACCCACCAGATCACCCAGTTCCCAACATCCTTCCCTTCAATGCGATTGACCTCCACTCTCTGATTCACCACCATGAGCCAACACAAAACCAGCCTCATAGCCATAAAATCCGGTGAATCATCCCCTAACCTTCCACACAACTCTCCGGCAACACTCACCAGAGAACCTAAGTTGACATTCCCAAACCTACAGTTTTGAAATCCAAATTTTACAATCGGGCAATATTGATTTGAATTGGTGAGAGGTTTGGGTTAATTGTCTCTGATTGAAATTTTGCGGAGGTATAAGTGTTCAATCGATAGAGCTTGTGGTTATGTCCCAAGTGTTATAGTGCGTATAGGTTAAGAGCCTTAGATTAATTTTCTTAGGGCCCCGGAAGAAGCTATTGCCAACCCCGGTTATATTCAAAACTCTCAATGCCGTTACTCCAGAACTGATAACACTATGTTGTTCAATACCTTTTTGTGTGACCTCATATACGAGCCAATTGGTCCATTTGAGGTATGCTTAATTTTTACTGGATCTCATTGGTTCTCTAACTTTTTACTTTTGCTTCAAAGTGTTTTTATGTCCAACCTTTAGCAACAGACTCGACTGTCATAACCTTAGGAACTCAAATAGTGACTTACTGCTAAGATATTAAACAACAGAAATGTTAAATAAGAGAAAATATAAAATGTAGTTTAATACGAGTAGTCCAAAACATTAAGCAACAGATAAATGCAACTCACTGTTAGTATAAGCTTGTTCTGCACGAAAACCAAGTTTGAATCTAGTCACAGACTCTTCCTTATCCTTCACAGCAGTTTCGAGGCCGTTCAACTTGGCCTTGTACTCCTGTGGATGAAGTCAAAGAATGGTTAGTTAGAGATTAGACATTACTGCGTTGTTTCCAGTTAAATCTTACCCCATTAATTACTATGTTTGCGGGGCATATGTCGGTATGAACAAAGCCCTCGCCATGTAGGTATCTGATTCTTCTCGCTGTTCTCTTTAACACTCTTCGAAGCTGAGGCCATGTCAAATTTGTTTCATAAAAGATTGTCTGAGTTATAATTCAAATATATATACATTAAGTAAAAATTGTATGGGGGTTTCATGGACTCATACTCTCGTTTATATTGGTTAATAGACATCCGTTGCCTGCAAGCTCCACAACCAGATACCTCTGGTTTGGCTCATTGCAATAGCCAATGAGCTTCACGAGATTTTTATCTTGAAGTGCTGTCAAAGCCTCCAACTCTTTCTGCAATTACGAGTATGCAAATATATAGTTAGAATTTAGTGGGAAGCAACTAAATGGAAATGAGCACATGAAACTTAATGTTTTGTTACCCTAAAATGTTCCAGATTTATGTCGCTGATGGGATTTTTACAACCACTTATGGTTCGGCAGGTTCCACGGGTTGTTTTGTCCGATCATATTCGCGTAAACATTGAAGAATTTTTCTGTTATGGTAAAGCTTGTCAAAGCCATTTGTGATGCTATTTATTTCTTGCACAGTGAATTTTGTGAAATGCTCCATCTTCTCTGTTCAACAATGCTGAAAATTAAATTATCACAGAGTTCGTGGAAGCCTGCAACATGACAGACTTCCACGCTCTATGTGATATTTTAATTTTCAGCATTGTTGAACAGTGAAGATGGAGCATTCACAAAATTCATTGTGTAAGAGATAACTAGCATCACAAATGGCTTTGACAAGCTTTACCATAATAGAAAATTTTTTCAATGTCTACGCAGATATGATCGGACAAAACAACCTGTGGAACCTGCCGAACCATAAGTGGTGGTAAAACTCCCATCAACGACAGAAGTCTGGAACATTTTAGGGTAACAAAACATTAAGTTTCATGTGCTGATTTCCATTTAGTTGCTTCCCACAAATTTCTAACTATATAATTGAATACTCGTAATTGCAGAAAGAGTTAGAGGCTTTGACAGCACTTCAGGATAAAAATCTCGTGAAGCTCATTGGCTATTGCGATGAGCCGAACCAGAGGTATCTGGTTGTGGAGCTTGCAGGCAACGGATGTCTATTAACCAATATAAACGAGAGTATGAGTCCATGAAACCCCCATACAATTTTTACTTAATGTATATATATTTGAATTATAACTCAGGCAATCTTCTATGAAACAAATTTGACATGGCCTCAGCTTCGAAGAGTGTTAAAGAGAACAACGAGAGGAATCCGATACCTGCATGGCGAGGGACTTTGTTCATACCGACATATGCCCCGCAAACATAGTAATTGATGGGGTAAGTTTAACTGGAAACAACGAAGTAATGTCTCATCTCTAAGTAATCATACTTTGACTTCATCCACAGGAGTACAAGGCCAAGTTGAACGGCCTCGAAACTGCTGTGAAGGATAATGAAGAGTCTGTGACTAGATTCAGACCTGATTTTCGTTCAGAACAAACTTATATTAACAGTGAGTAGCATTTATCCGTTGTTTAATGTTTTGGACTACTCGTATTAAGCTGCATTTTATACTTTCTCTTGTTTAACATTTCTGTTGTTTAATATCTTAGCAGCAAGCCACTATTTTGGTTCCTAAGGTTATGACTGTCGCTTCTGTTGCTAAAGCTTGGACAGAGAACACTTTAGAAGCAAAAGCAAAAAGTTGGAGAAAGCAATGAGATCCAGTAAAAATTAGGCATACCTCAAATGGACCAATTGGTCTGTATATAAGGTCACAAAAAAGGGTATTGAACATCATAGTGTTATCAGTTCGGGAGTAACGGCATTGAGGGTTTTGGACATAACCGGGGTTGGCCATAACTTTTTCCGGGGCCCTAAGAAAATTAATGTAAGGCTCTCAACCTATACGCACTATAACACTTCGGACATAACCACAAGCTCTATCGATTGAACACACTTATACCTCCTCATAATTTCAATCAGATACAATTAACCCAAATCTTTCTCCAGATTCAAATCAATATCGCTCGATGGTAAAATTTGGATTTCAAACAGTAGGTTTGGGATTGTCAACTTGGTTCTCTGGGGGGTGTTGCCGGAGAGTTGTGTGGAAGGTTAGGGCTTGATTCACCGTATTTTGTGGCTATGAGGTTGGTTTTGTTTTGGCTAATGGTGGTGAATTGGTGGAGGTCAATCGCATTGAAGGGAAGGAGGTTGGGCGCTGGGTGAATTGGTGGGTTCGGATTTGGTAGTGGGTTTGGGCTGGAGAGAGAGAGAGCTTCATCTCTATCCAGACGTGGTGTAGTTATTATTAGCTGAGAGAGAGCTTCATCTCTGCAATTCAAGGTTGGGTACTGCTTACTTGTTCCATTATCTCATGTTTTCTCATTCCTTAGGCTCTAAATTAATTACTCGATGCTCTCCTCTGTAGCCTCCTCTTCTCTGGTTCTGTGGGACTCCGAATTCGATCTCGTACTGACTTCTTCTCAATAGTTGAATGAATTGTTCTTCAAATTGTTACTTTATTCATGAAAAGAAAGTGATTCCTCAGTCAGAAGGAGAGTACGAACATTATTGCAGAATTGATGTTAATTAGATTCAGGGATTTAGTGGAAGATGACGGCTAGGATTTCGATTTGTGTGTGTGGGGGGGGGGGGGGGGAGGTGATATCTGAAGTGGGAGTGGGTTGGAATGACTTTTTTGCCCCTGATTCCATCAAACACATCAACGGTTCTAACAAATTAGGGTTCAACTGTCCAAGAGTTTGTAAAGCGTCAAAATTAACAGTCTTGTACCATTTGATATGAAGTCTTAGTAGAGACAGCATCCACATCTAACTTTGTGATTTATTTGGGAGAATCAAATCAGCGAGACGTGAGGAGACGAGCTCATCACAAAGAAACCAAGAAGATAGAAAGAAGTGATGTTCTTGATTAGTGGTCTGATGTTTGGCCTCCAATATTAGGTTTTGCTCGTCGTCATCGATTCTTTGGGGTTGTGATGGTGCCCGTTCATTTTAGGTCTGTGGTGGTGATACACCCTATATCCAAATTTCAGGGTAAATGACATAAATAACTGGTTTTTAGGCTCAATATTAAAATGCTACCTCGTGTTTTGGACAATACCCATAACCACCTTTCCATTAGCCAAACATGTTGACATAAACCATCTTTCCGTTTATTTTCGTCAGGGGAACACTTAGGCACCATACCCGACAATCATTTTAAGACCTCCCCCCCCCCCCCCCCCCCCCCCCCCCCCCCCCCCCAAAAAAAAAAAAAAAGTAAAAACCAAAATAGTGTTGGAATGTCTTAAATGCCAGAGGTTCTCGTGAGTTATTCTTCTTGTTTTTCAAATAAAGTTTTAGGGTTTGCTCCCATAGACCACAGTTCGCATATAAAGGCTGGGCTTCTTTTTTTTTTGATGAAGCTATAAAGGCTGGGTTTCAGTTCTCTTAGAATTAAGTTTTTTTTAAACTTGTGATGGGTTATGGTCACCTACTGTAACTAGGGTTCCGATATCAAAGCTTAGGGGTTTTCAAAAAAAATCTTTCTTCCCCATTAAACATATTTTGGGGTATAACTGCTCACAAAGTATGTTATTTAAGGGCTAGATATGGGGAGTGGAACTGAGTAGATGATATGAAGTTTGTATTTTTGAAAATAAGCATGTTAATTGTGAGTGAATGTACCATTAAATGTTGATGATGTTCATACTTCTTGTTCCTGCAAACAGGGCCGTATCTAGCTTTTACGAGGCCCTAGGTGACTTTATTTGTACGAGACTTTCTACACGATAAAATTTCAAGTAATATCTTGTTTACATAAAGACAAAGTTACTAATCACATAATGATGTGTCATTAGTTTACAAAGATAAATGATGTGTATTTTGTTCTAACAAATTATTGGATTAACAATAGTTTGAGTTTGAATTTCGGGAATTTGACATTTTTATATTTTTTGAGACTTACAACATGCTTGTTGTCTACCGGGTTTGAACCAAGACCTTATGAATGAGCTGCCGGGTTTGATCTTAAAAAGAGTCATTGATTCAAGAAAATAGTGCCATTGTATCACAGTTTCATACTGTAATATTGCTTTAGACAGAAATATTAAATTTAATTAAGAAATGAAAGGTAATTAGCAAATTTTAAACTACCAAAGTACACTAGACTTGTGGGGCCCTCTTCCTTCATGGGGCCCTAGGCAGCAATGAATTTGGCCTTGCCTTAAGGACGGGCGTGCCTGCAAATGAGTCTGACTGTGACATGTCTTCTTTCTCTTTTGTGGTTCTGTGGGTGTAATATCATGTATGACCCTGGTGGTTTTTTTCCAGGTGAACAATAAAGCTGGTGGATCAGGGAGAGGAATATAATAACAACTAATGAGTGTTAATTTGTTGGTTCAAATATGCAACTTCTAATCATCATCCATAATATGTTGTTGATTTACTAGGCATGTTTCCCATGTTTTTCTTGTTCACTTCACCAAAATGTTAAGTCCCACGGACTCATAAATATCGGTTGTTGTACTTTATTGTGGATAAATATTTTTTTTCATGAATTCTTGCGTGTATTTAGTTTGCGCTAGGCAGGCTTTGGTTTTTTTGTCTACAACCCAGTTGTATTGGCATTCATTGCTACTTTGAGTTCTTCCCCGGAGTCTGTAGTCTGCACGGACACTGACATGGTACCGAATTCGAGTGAAATCTAGCTTCAACTTGTTGAGTAGTATACTTAATGTTTGGAGAAAGTAAAATTTGTCTATAAATCATCTGAAAACCATTTCTCAACTGGTAGTTGGTAGTATAAGACACTGACGTAATTCGACTTTCCTCCTTCCTGCATTTGGCAGTGGTGGAATAGTAAAATAGTTTCTGGGGTATGCACGGACAGCTATTAATATGGTTGTCTTCTGAGCTTCTAAACTGCTTTTCCTAGCTGGACGTCATCTAGCAAAAGACATTGGAGGCGAATTTGCAAAATGATTTAGGTTTTGCAAAACGAAATGTTCGTTGTTTGCAGGCAAGTACCATGTTGATTCTTATCGATCATTGCATTAGGAAACTCCACCTCTCTTTTAAGTGGTTTTGAAGTTTGAACATTCTAATATTTTTCAACCCCGATGTGTAACAGATATCTGAGGTTGTCAATAGCATGAAGGACTTCATGACTTAATGCCGAGACAAGAAAGTTGAGCTAATTGGTAATTACTTGATGCCTTTCTTCTTGCATTTTGTCTGGTGATATTGGTGACATACTGACATGGAAGTTTTAGGCTAGGATGCATGGACACTCCAAAATAGGGCCTGTATCCGTGTCGGACACTTGGACACTTGTACAACACTCCTTTGTGTTTATTAGACTTTCACATGGATTGTTTAATGAAATATTTTAATCTTAAATGGTTTAAAATATAATTAAGCAATTATACAAAAAGGTGTTAGTTTGAACGAAAAGTTCTAAGTGAAATTTTAAGTTAACTTCAAGGGTTTTCCCAGATACAAATCGTCAAACTCGAACCTATGTAAGCTACTCCTCTCTCTCTCTCATTCTTATACTTGATCTATGCTTTTCCATGGTATTTAAGCTATAAAAATTAAAGAACTTTGAACCAATATTTTGTCATCTATTAGTATAAAAATGCAAATATATATAAAAATAATAATAATTTTGACATATCCCTGCCGTGTCGTATCCTCGTTTTTTAAGTTAGAAAAGGATGTACCCCGTATAGGATATTTGAGGGAAGTAAATAGAGAAGATTAACTTACTCTGAAGTCTGAACGTGCCTTATTGTCCTATCATGCGGGTTTCCTATTGTTTGGAGAAGTGGTCCGTATTTTACTTAACATGGAATCATAATCTCATATCACCATTAACCCGAACACTATGACCCCTGTCAGAGCGTAGTTCATCCATCCCTCAAATGACCACGTCCTACGATAAAACACCTTCAACCCCCATCTCAAAAGAAGAGATGTATCAGTGTCGGGCCTATATCCAGAATCGAAATCAGGTAAACATCAATCAATTATGTTCACAATTCTTTATGCCTTTTTGCGGTGTTTGGTGTGATATTCTAAAATGTCTCCGGATGATTACATATTGCTAGCTTGTGCATCATCTATGTGCTTGCATCTTATAATCTCTGTGCTTTGCAGACAAGTTGAAAATCGTTGGCAAGCCGCTAATAACAAACTGCAGATGCAAGATATGGAGAAGCTTGCTAATATTCAGGGTCTCTATCAATGAAATGATGGGACTTCACTCCGGAAAAAACAGCAGTCAGATGGCGGTGTCAACAATCATCCCACTGTTGGACGGGGGGTATTTTGAGTGGCTCGGTACAAGCTTCTTCAGTTTTGAATAACTATCAGAATATACTGACTGATGAGACAGAATTCAATGAATTCAAATGCTAATTATCTCCAACAGGAAGTTTCCTCTCCCCTCAAAAATTGTTGTAATCAGAGTCCATCCGTCATACCACCACCATGACCTAGTAATCAAGTTGCCAGGAAACATATGCAGAATATGCCGGTGCAGAATATATGGCAGAAGATCGAAGTTTTGATTGCAACACGTGGATGACAACACCCATGTTCTGTCTTCTGAATTTGCATCTTAAATAAGAAGTGCGACAAGATGTAACACGACCATAAGATCTTGATATTTGAGTGCTCTCGGAGCTGTTGTTGGTGGCGCTCCCGAGATCACAAAATGTTGTCTTGCGATTACTCTACAATCTACATACTTGTGGGTCTGTGTGACTTCACAAATTTTTGTAATATTGTAGAAGTTAGATACACACTACCTAGTATAATTAGCTGCAGTAATACAAAAAAGTTGCCAGGAAACATATGCAGAATATACAAATTTTACTCCAGTTGTCGTTTTACACCTCAAAAATCTCTTTGCCTCAAATTGCATAAATTACTACCCCAAGTAGGGTTCGTTCATGACAATCGACGATACCACGCAGAGTGAAAATTTAACGCACACTATTTTTGGGAATTGCTCCCACTTTGGATGCAAGAAGAAGGTAGTGAAACAGCACGTCTGGGATCGTGAGAGAGCATGGTTGGAAACTCGCTCTTGCACGCTTGTACCCTTGGTCTCCCCTCCCCGAGAATATAACTAATAAATTCTCAGAAAAAACGAATATAACTAATAGTATCCAACAAAAATAGTGAAAACTATAATGATAAACTTGTCGATGAAGCGGGAGTTCCAGGAGTTCTACAATTAACTTTTTTCTCTCTCTGAAGTTCTCAAAGAGGTGACCATTGTTAACGTTTCCAACAATGTCATTGTTTCTGTTGAGTTTGACTTTAATCAAATATGGTAATTGCTTTAGGTCCAAGCCAATCAAAGCAAATCAAATAAGGAAGAAAATAAAATTAGTCAGCCATTATTTCCCATTACTTGGGGCGGTTATTAAATTGACTAGGAGACAAACTGTTCCCAGTTTGTTTTAGGGGCAGTGTAGTGTTGGGTATTGAAAGGACTCTTGTCCTTTTGGTTTGTTTAGGGAGTCAGTAACGACACTAGCACACACGGCAGAGGTTTTTCATAGCAGTGGGTTTTGAAAGCTTTTCTCGCGTGTGTGTGTTCGTGTTTGTAATCGGTTTCGGGTTCTGTTTCTCTCAATAAAATCAGGTTCGGGTTGTAGAGTAGCTAGTATTAAAACTGGCGATCCACGTTAAATTCTTGTATCTCGTTCTTTATATTTTGTTATCGTTCTTGCTCGATATCCGGATTCATCCGCTGCATCATAACAAACTGGTATCAGAGCCATGTCAGATTAGGGTTTCAAACAAGAAACGATGTCTGGTACTATGAAGATCGAGAAGTTCAGTGGGAGAAACAGTTTCAGTCTGTGGCAGATCAAGATGAAGGCGTTGTTGAGACGCGACGATCTTTGGCTTCCCCTGGCGTCCAACAAGGGCAACGTGGACTTAACCACATCGGCGTATCTGAAGATGGAGGAGAAGGTGCACGCAACGATCATGTTGTGTCTGACGGACGACGTGATCACCGGTGTCGCAAATCAGGAGAAGGTGGTTGCTTTGTGGGTCAAGTTGGAGGAGCTCTACATGAAGAAACCCATGGCAAACAAGTCGATGCTCAAGCAACGACTATTCGGGTTGCGAATTTCTGAAGGTACGCAAATTAGTGATCACTTAGATGTTCTAAACAACTATTCTGCTTGAATTGCATAATAGTGAGGAGAAAATAAGTGATGAGGACGCGGCCTTAATTCTGTTGGTGTCGCTGCCTCCATCGTATGAGGGTTTCGTGCAATCTTTCATTGGTGGGAAAGATACGATAGCCCTAGAAGAGGTTAGATCTGTTCTTCACACCAGGAGTCTGAGGCACAAGACTGCAGGTTAGGGTTCAGGTGATCATTATGCGTCTAGTTTAATGGTCAAAGCAGGAAAAGGTAAGGTATACAAGAGGTTTGCAGGATCCAGCTTACCACAGGACGTCTGTGCCTACTGCAAGGAGAAATGTCACTGGAAAAGGGAGTGTCCCAAGAAGAACCAAACGAACCTGGACGTCTGTGCCTACTGCAAGGAGAAATGTCACTGGAAAAGGGAGTGTCCCAAGAAGAACCAAACGAACCTGGTTCTAGGTGGAGGGACCTCCTCCGAAGACGACCTTCTTCTCTGAGCCCCTTGGGGCGATTATGGGCTCCTAGCATGGAGCATCTGGCGCGTGAGATCTCTGGCTCGCGAATCGAGTTCTGGTTCTAGGCGCGAAAAGATTTCTGGCGCGCACTAGGGTTTCGGGCGCATCTGAGGCATATGGGGCACATCTGGCATGACAATTTGTGGCACTCGTCGTCGGTGCATCTGGTCTGGACGACATCTATGCACTTGTCATGGTGCATTGGTTCTGGCGCTGTTTGGAGCGCATCGGGAATACATTCGGTCCTGCTTTCTCAATGAATGTATTCGAGTCTAGTTCTAGGTGGAGGCGTGCTCGTTTCAGATTTAGGGAGAAGCATATGTTTCAGGTTCGAGAGAAGCATCGGTTCTGGTTTAGGGTTACTAAGATGATTAAAGTCAAGATGGAGATTTGTTGAGTTTGAATTTAATCAAATATGGTAATTGCTTTAAGTCCAAGCCAATCAAAGCAAATCAAATAAGGAAGAAAATAAAATTAGTCAGCCACTATTTCCCATTACTTGGGGCGGTTATTAAATTGGCTAGGAGACAAACTGTTCCCAGTTTGTTTTAGGGGGCAATGTAATGTTGGGTATTTAAAGGACTCTTGTCCTGTTGGTTTGTTTAGGGAGTCAGCAACGACACTTGCACACACGGCAGAGGCTTTTCATAGCAGTGGGTTTTGAAAGCTTTTCTCGCGCGTGTGTGTTCGTGTTTGTAATCGATTCCGGGTTCTGTTTCTCTCAATAAAATCAGGTTCGGGTTGTGGAGTAGCTAGTATTAAAACTAGCAATCCACGTTAAATTCTTGTCTCTCGTTATTTATATTTTGTTATCGTACTTGCTTGATACCCGGATTCATCCGATGCGTCATAACAGTTTCAAGGACCCGGATTCGCCGACCTGCACTATGTTCCCACTGCAGCTTCTGCGGGCGGTGATACATACCCACAACCACGGGCTGATTCATGTAGAGTGGTGGAGGCTATAATTTTTAGAAATTGCAATTTGACCATGTATTTTGTATAATAAATTCGTTTTAGCCCCCACTATAATAGAGCAATAACACAAAATCGTAGATCCGCCCCCGCCTACAACTCATACAGCATAAATACTACTACAAACGAATAAAGTATAAGTGTTATGTGTTGAGAGGACAACACAGAACTCTTATACAGCTACCGAACTACCTGCTCGTCGTGGTTAGCGCCAGCTACGTGACTGGAAAGTCTGTTGCGGATTATTTGCTCCCACAACCTCTGTAAGTGTACGAATCACATGGTTCCGGTTTGGGAGATTTAGCTATAGTCCCAACAATACTCTCCTTCCGGGCAGTATTTCAAAGATCATTTCGCTTATGGATAAGTGATTTGGGCATCAAAACCCGGGGATAGGTTGACCGAATAACTTGCATGTTCAAGACACTGCTACACATCGGAAAATCTTGTAAGTACATAGAGCTACACCATAAGAAACATCTCAAGCGAGGTGGAAACTGGATATTGAATCAAATCTAGCTAGATCACACAACCTCTAACCTGTATCAAAATCCCAGAAATGGTTCACATACAACAAAAGATTATCATCACTAACCTCGGTACAGCCAAATCCATAAGTCTAAACTTGCCTAACCACTGATCTACCCAAAAATAGTGTTATCTTCAGTTACAACATTCGTGCCAATCCCAGTTTTAACTATATAAAAATTCCTCTGTATGTGTCTCCACACTCTTGAAGGTTGACTCCTTTTACACTTGAAAGAATAGCACCGTATTTCTTCATCATTTCACGAGACAGAGAGAGCTCCCCTATGATCCTCCACACTGCCTTGGCTAAAAATCAAATTTAAAGCTAGGCAGATGCTTAAAACCCAAACCAACATGTTATTCTTGTTGGGTGGGGGGGAATGAATGGGTTGGAGATGAGTAGTTGTTTGGGGGGGGGGGGGGAGGAAATGGTGGGCCCATAAGGTGAGAGGGAGGGGGAGGGGGGAGGTGAGGGGAGGGGGAAATGCCATGGGTTGGAGATTCCCCAAGAGCACTACTGAAATTTCCAACCACATGTATAGCAACTGGAGCAGATACAAGAAGTTTTGATCTGTCATAGCTAATAGCTTTCCCAGTTTCCTCACAGAATACATCCAACACCATAGTTGTCAAATCGGGATTCAGACAGTGAATCGAAATTCAACTTCACTGAATCGTGAATAACTAATATAGTCGTCATTGTGATTTGTTGATTGAGTCAGGTTTTGGGCCGATGCATCAGTAAGTATGGGTTAAACGTTTTCAAAACTATATGTATATCTACTTTTGTTATAAATCCTATTTTAATTGTTGTATTATGACGTCGTGACATCTCTGCCTTCTATAACTTGAGAAGTGAGCACGCGGGAGACCGTGGAGTAGACAATCACTTAGAAGTGGTCACACCAGGGTACGCTAACTATTATAGTAAGTTTTATTTAAATTTCAGTTTCTTTGATTCCGTCTGGTAACAGAACCATTAGGATTAGATTTCTTGCTGAGCATTTCCGGCCACAACGGAGGGCATCTCCGGAGAGTCTGGGGATCCATGCGTAGTTTCTCAGTTCTCTAAGATGGGGAGTTACATAGATAACTATTTATCTTTAAGATCAACATAGATGTGTGATTTTTTTTACTTTTAAATGAAGGCCCCAAAACTCGTTTAAATCACAAACTGAACCCGACCTAAATCCATCCAAAATTTACTAATCCGAAAATCGGCCGAAACACGCCGGTACACACTGAATTTCAGCACGGTATGTACTAGTACCGGTAAGAATCGGCTGAAACAAACTGAAATAAAAAGAAATTTAAACCTATGTCTGGAGCAATGTGACAATCCATTACCCTCAGAGGCGACCTGGGAAGACTATCTGGCTCTCAAGACTCAGTTTCCATCCCTAGATTCACGAGGACATGAATTTCTAAGGTGAGTGCGTTGTCATGAAACTCAGCTGTCATAGACTAAAATGAACTCAATGCGATACTGATGACATGAATTGATGAGTAGTTGTACTAGAAATCAAATCCTAACTGTGATCGTTGTTGTTTCTTATCTGATGCTTTCAAACATTTATTGGAATGATGTCGTTCCAATAGTGGGTTGTCGGGGTCGGAAGACGGGAAGTTGTGATTGGTCCAGGCTTTTCATCATTGGCTGACGAAGATTCCACCGTGGCTCTAGTCGTTGCTTAGTTTAATTAATTCGTTTTGGGTTCTTTAATTTTATTAATTACAATAAAAAACCCCAGTATGTAAAATGAGTTTGTATACAATCCTCAATATGAAAAATTCACAATTCAGTTTCCCTCCTTCGATTCTCTTCTCACCTGAAACTCGTTGGAAATCTTCTAGTTCCTGACAATTTTCTGACCTATTGCACGTTGCGCAAGCTATCAACTCCTTGCAACTAAGTTGTTCAGATCACATTGATTGATGTATAACACCAAATGGTACATAATGGGATTCACATGCACAATCTTGTGTCATGACCCCGAACAATACATAACCGGATTCATATGTACACTTTGAATCTTGCCTTCACAGATTTTCCACTTCCAGTCGTGGCCCTTCACAGATTTGGACGAGAAAGAAGCATAAGAACCTTCACAGCAGTCACACAGTTAGGATGTTTACTAGTAGAAGAACGGTTTAAGAATTATCCACACTGCAATTGAATGACAACATTAAGGGAAACACTACATTTTATCATGATAACAACAAGATTGAGGAAACTCCGTTCCCATTTACTTCAAGAACTCGTTATGATGGTTTCGAACAACATGGAGGGACTGTAAGTTCTGGATAATTTTCCCCATGCTTGGACATTTAAATGAAAGCTCGGGTCTGCTCGCGCACTTCACAGCCAACTCCATCAATGCAGCAACATCATCTTCATTGAATTTCGGCTCTCTAGCAAACCTCTTGCTGATAAGTGAAGACAGAGACACACTAGGATTTGATTTTGCTGCTTCATAGACGTCATTGACATAGATACTAAGGAAACAACAACCATTTTCCAGATGAATGTCAAACTCATCCACTCGATATCGGCACAAGAGCTCTAGGATCAAACCCTGAAAGCAAAAACATCAACTCTGAAGGATGGGCACAAATGCAGTCTTGCAGTTTTTTTATAGAGATAGCAAGTCGACTTGAAGTTTTTGGTCACCAGTTGATATGGTGCTAAAAATCATGTTAATAGAGAAATTTTGTTTGTCATTGGTGGTTTTCACACAATGTGGTACCCAGAGCCGGTTTTCTAGCTCACAACGATATCAGGCAACCATATTCTTCATCCTAGTAAATAGTATTATTTTAGTTCATATTTACTAGCTTTTAAATCATTTCTCTTATTGGTTGCCTGATATTGTTGTCACTTACCAAACCAAGTGTCACAGGCTGTTTTCTCAAACTTATTGTGCTGGACTTAACAGCTTTCAATTCCCTCTCTGCAAGCACTATGTAATCCTTCCTTAACCGTTATCGCAACGATAAGGACAACCGAAAGAGAGTATGAAGGAAAGAGAATTGTATTACTTTAGAGAACTTACAACTCTTTGAGGGCTTGGAGCAACTGAGCTCTTCCCTATTTATACAAGGCCTTACTCCTTGGAGGATCTAGAGATCTATAAATCTAAGGACTAGGAACAAAGGCATAGAACCTTACCCCATGATCAAGCATAAGGTATTTACAATGGACTATTCTAGAACTCCCTACACCCTATTCCTCCTTACAACTTGGGAGCTTCTAGAAAAATGGACTAAAACGTGGGTTAAGTGGGCTAGGACAATTCCTAGGCCCAAAGTAAGCTAACTCCAAGTGGGAAAGGGGTTCATGGGCAAGCCCAAAAGTGTAAATTAAGAAAATTATCAAGTAAATAATGTGGCCCATGACACAATGCACTAGTTCAAACATTCAACCCACTAGTTGAATAGCAAAATACTATAAATTTTGCCATTATGTGAAATGTGGCAACATGTAATTGGCTGCATCTATTCAATTTTTTAATTTTTAAAACCAGTTACCCTATTCTAAAACCAGGCCTTAAGCAAACAAAATCTAGTGACATTGTTTGTTTACAAAATATCGGAAACCACGAATGGCACAAGAGGCCATTAGGATTAAATTCTTCTTTTGCTGACACTGAAATCTTCCTGAACCTATGTGGACAGATTTAACATTTCATGCTTATTTTAGGTTAGGGGTATTTAGTAGTGCATACATGTGGACATCTGGGAGAGAATCCTTGATTATATCTCCTTTCTTGTTTCTCTCTTCTAAATTATCTTGTTTTACTGTTACGAGCTACTATTCACAATTCTAAACAATTCTCTTTTCTTGTCCAAAATCGCTAGCTCATTCATTCCAAACTCTACCCTATGTTGCACGGAAATGGACGGAAAGAGAGACGCCAAAATGCGAAATTTCATAAAATTAGGAGATGCCCGAAACACCAAATTTCATAAAATCGCGAGACACCGACATGTCGTATATAATGCATATCTATATAATAAAACAGAACGGTGTGGGTCCCATGCATATTTTCAAAAGACATTTTCAAATGATATTTTTGAGAGACATTTTGAACCGTTGATCTGCACATATTTACATATTATCAACCGTTGGATTTTTCTTACTTACTTCCCAACCCTACCCAATCGAGTACACACAAAGATCAAACCGATGCCGCCTCCTTCCTAACTAATGACGACCTTCGCTCATCTTCGCTGCCACATCCATCGACATCGCCGACCACGAAGTATTATTATCTCCTTCTCTCTGCCTCTCTATCTGCTTCGTATGAATCTCAATCTGACATTCGCTGCCACATCCATCGACATCGCCGATTTTCCCCCGTAGGGGTCAAGGATTTCATCGAGTTGTACCATCAAGATCCCTCTCTTTGAATGGAACGAGTAGCGGCATTGAACTCTGCTATTCAGCAAGCCAGGTAATTTCCTCGAGCTCTCTCTTACACTCCCGACTTGGTTTTACCTCTCTACCATTTGTAGAGTTCTTTTGGAGATGTAGATGACGGGTGAATTGAATTTTTGGGCATCCTCTAGCAGGCATGATGTTTCTGTTCTCATCTCAAATTGAGGCTTCAGAACATTAATTCCATGTATCAGTACTGATTCAGGAGGCGAAGATCGAGAAGAGTCTGAGTCAGACTGATTCGCTCGGGTGGTGCAAGTATCATACTCTCCCTCCTTCTACTCGAATCTCCAGGTATCATACTCCCCATTCTTCTCAATGATTCTGTAATTCACTGCATCTATCTCTTGAAGTCATTTTTGAATTCGGATCTGGCTTGGTCTTCTCACAGAATTAACTACTGCATCTATCTCTTTTCGCTACGGCTCGCTGAAAATCGCAGGTGCGCCATCTGATGTATCTGGTCTACAATTTTGATGTTTATGTTTTCTGATCTGTTAATTTTGTGTCAATTTTGATTTTTTTGTTTTCAGGTTTCCAGTTTTGTAGGCTTGGACATGGGTACCTTTGTAGCTAATCTGGCTTCAACTTTATAGTTTATCTTTCTATGATTTTTTTCCTTTCCTGTAGAGACCATCGTGGGCCTTGAGCATTGACCACTCTCTTTGGAATTTTGATACCCAAAAGTTCATAAACTCCAAAATCCCAAAATATTAAGAACCCATGAATCGATCTAAGCTGCCAAACATTCCCAGACCCAGGAAGAAGAAGCAGGGAAGCTACCAGCTCTTTTAAACCCGAGGTACGTTCTCTATTGTATAGTGTCTCCCTTCGTGATTTGGATCCTAATTGCATTGATCTAAAAATTAGTTTGGATTTTATTTTGAGCTATACTGTTGTGATATTGAATTGCACGTCGTCTTAGATTGATGAACGAAGTTTTAATGTTGACGATTTGAATAATGATTAATGGCAAAACAGTTTCATGGCCAATGCAATTTTTTTATGGATTGTCTCAATTGGTTGTTTTCTTGAGGTACATATTGTAAGTTTGAGGAGATAGAATAATTTGTGTTTTCATTTTTCATTTGGGTAGTGCTACTTCACATGATGAAAAGTTCGTATGACCTACAAACATTCAATTGAGATGGTTGAGAGGTGTACGGATTCAATTTTAGAGGTGTACAAAATTCATTTTTTAGATGTGTTTAAGGTTTCAGAGCAACTTATTTTAAATTGCATGTTTGTGAGATCGATAAAACTTTAATGATAGATGAAAGAAGTTGAAGCATAAAGGATACTGAAGATATGGTAATTCTCTTGGGATAAAGGATACTGAAGAATGCTTAAAAATAGCTGATAATGAAACTGTTAATTATATTTTACCAGTTTAATTTGCTCACGGATCACGTGAACTTCTTTCCAACTGAAAATATGTTGGCTGTCATTGAAATACGAAAGGAGGAATGCCGAGCATTCTCTGATGTGTATAAATTGTCCATAAAACATGTATTTTGTACTAGGTATTTTGAGCAGCAACCTGAGACACTTGCAATCCAGGAAGCTGTCAAAATCCTCCTGAATGGTCTGGGGGAAGACATCAACCGCGACGGTCTCATAAAGATCCCCTTCCGTGTTGCCAAGGCGTTTCATGAAGGCACCCGAGGTAAAAATACAAGAAAGTTTGAAGATGTTTATGTTTATTAGCTTTTGTAGGCACGAAGATGAGTCCCATGTTTTACCAGCCTCCATCATAAAGTGTTTTTGTCATCTGTTCCTTTGGAATTATTATCAAAATGGGAGAAATCAAAATGCGTTGTTGATGAGTGTAAGAAACTTTTGAAGATTGGGATAATCTTAGTCATTGATATTTTCAAATCCAATAGCTAATATCGAAGCACCACTACCACAATTAATAGTAGAACATTAGCTTCTTTAGTATATAGATGTTATTTTTCTGTTTCGTCATCTGACTTAGATTTTTGGGTAATTTGCAGGGTACTTGCTGGATGTGGATGACATTGTCCAGGGAATGCTTTCCCCGGAAGCAGGTTGCGAAAGAAGAAAACTTAGTACTTGCCATCAGGTGTCACGAGCCGTCTAATGGAGCTTAAAAATTGAGTTGGAAACAAGAATGAGCTGCCATTTGAGCAGCAACGTGAGACACTTGCCATCCAGGAAGTTGTCAAAATCCTCCTGAATGGTCTGGGGGAAGACATCAACCGCGACGGTCTCATAAAGACCCCCTTTCGCGTTGCTAAGGCCTTTCATGAAGGCACCCGAGGTAGAAATACAAGAATATTGCTATGTGTGCCCCTAGCATCTGATTCGAGACATTTTGTGAACCTTATCAGTCACATAATATTAGAATGGTTCTATATTTTGAATCTTATAATTACCCATCAGTGCTCGAAGGACATGAATATCTTATTATTCTATAGTTGTGGTCTTTCATGTTGTTGTTAGTTGCGATGGTACCATATCATGAGCTCATTAGTTCAGTGATTGATAGGGAGTTTGTGTTAAGTTTAGATCTGCATTATTTAAATGATTTTGCAAATAGAAATTACAGTGTTTGAAGTGTTTTGTGTCTCTAGAGAAAGAAGACAAGACTCAATACTCGTACCTATGTCTTAATGTCTTAGTTCTTTTGCCGTTTAATAAAAACTGCATTTGGTTGTTCAAATTATAATGCTCAGGTGAAGTGTAATTATATTTAATAGAATTATGATTGTTCAACACTTTGATTGGAGATTATCATTTCTATGCAAGTTTTAGTACTGGAGAATTATACAGTTAATATTTTTGTTTGTATCAAGGTAAAATATTTGTCTGTATTAAGGAAAATATTTTTTTAAATACTCTAGAATAGGAGAGTTAAAAGAGTTAATCGCCATTTTTGGTCATTACATGAATTCAGTAGTGCCTTTATGGCGCGAGTTTCCTCATATTTAGTAGCGTGATCACTTTTCTTTTATAGTTGTGCCTTTAGGCACGGGCAATACCTAGTATATATATATGATATATATATATATATTTGAAGTAAATGTCAAATTTAAAACAAATGTAAGAATTGAAGCTTAACATCCAATAGATAGTAACTAAAAAACATATATATATATATATATATATGTTTTATAGAATAAGGGGACGGAGGTGGAAGAAAGATCTCTTATTTTTTATCTTTAAACCGTCTTACCAACCCTAGCTGCATAATATCTTCTTTTTGGGTAAATGGGGGCCCAAGGCCCAAAGAAAGACTAACCCATTCTAACGTAGCCCAAACCTTCCTGATCCAATGCTAAAACATTCAAACATTGTTCATGATGACGAGCAAAAATCTCTACCAACACTGGTAACTTGAAACAATTTTGCAATACAATAAGCAACTCACTTATCTTTTTGGTAATATGCCAGAAAGGATTTGAAGAAGTAGATTTGTTCACCAACCCCACAGCCTCCGTGGAATCTGATGTCATCACCATATTCATTGGACCCATATCATTTGCAGCAACCAATTCTTCAAAAATAGCCCATAGCACCCCCATTGAAAACATTTGTAGTTCCTATTCTTTGGTGAAAACCCAACACCCAACCTCCTTCATGATTTCTGCGCACCACCCCAATTGATGTCAACTGACCACCTAATGAAGAAGCACAATGAACATTTACTTTGGAAAAATCCGAGTTTTCTCTCTCTAGAGCTTAATCTCTCTAGCTTGCTCTTGCATGAGTTCATCATTGTTGTTCTTCTCTTCTTCAATATTATAAAGAAATAGGATCACTCTTTTAATCTTCATTCCCATCCCGAGATACCACAATCATTTAACCCGTCTCCTACCACCAATCAATCCTTCTGCAACTGACAAGTCCAACCTCTCATCTCTTCTTCATCCTCTTCTTTACGGCGCCCGTGCCACTTGGCGATAATCCCTCTAATCCATAAGAAACCCCTCTCTCTCTCTCTCTCTCTCTCTCTCTCCCTCTCTCTTTGTTTCCCTTCCCCATTCTTTATCTATGGCTTACTTTTGGAACCAACCCTCAGTCTCACCCCCTAGTTCCTCAAACAACTCATCCATTGAACAACTTGATCAGAGGGGAGTTATGTTAGACCTTGATCTAAACCAGGTTAAAGTCTACAGAGCCCTATGGAAAACTGTCTTATAGGTAGGTTCATCTCAGGGCCCCAGGATTTGATAACTCCGTTTTCGGAGTTATTTTATGCCTTTTATTTCTACGTTTTGCGTGCTTATAATGGAGAATTTGTCGTCTTTTGAGTAAATTGAGCGTAAATGTGATTATGTGAGTTCATGTGCAATACTTGTTAAATCCGGGCGTTTCTTTAGATTTTTGAGCTTTTTATTGTGATATGATCACGGGTTGTGTTTTCGTGTTGTGATTCGCAGGAAAACAGGGCTTGGAGGATCGTGCGGGATTTGGAAGCGAACTTCGGAAACAAGGAACTCAAAGGCAAGTCAAAAGGAAGGAGAAAGTCAAAAGAAAGTCAAAAAGAAGAGGAAAGTCAAAGAAAGTCAAAGGAAGGTCAAGGGAAGAAAGAATGGAAGAAGAAAGTCAAAGAATGGAAGAGAAAAGTCAAAGGAGGCAAAAAGAGGGCTGGACACAGAAGTCTTCGTGCGAAGACTTTTGTCTTCGTGCGAAGACATTATACTTAGCCAAAATTTAGCCTTGCGAAATTCTCTTCTCAAACACACTCGCAGTATCTACATAATAAGACCTTCGCACGAAGAGGCAGAAGTCTTCGTACGAAGACTCTTCGTGCGAAGACAACTGTCTTCGTGCGAAGAGGTCGTGGGACAGAGCAGTTTTTTTGGGGCTTTTCCGTATTATATCCAAACTTTGTAATATTATTATGGGAACGTATTTAAGGCTTTTAGGTCGACTTTTTCAGTAGTTTTTGGAGATTAGAGACATCTTTGGAGATCAAGAAGCCTTGGAGAGAGCTTAGGAGCTTTTGGATCATTCGTTTGGATTCTAAACTCTCGTTTTTCTTGATTTTTATGTTTAAACTCATTATAATCGTCGTTTTGATTATGAATATGAGTAGCTAAACACTTTTTGCTGGGAATTCTCGTTTGGTGTAGCTAGGGTTTGATCTAAAGTTGATGTTTTGATGATTGTAAAGCATGCTTTAGCTTAATCTCTCGTGTTTATTCATTATTATGGATTATTTGCATTCTTAATCTTATTATCTTTGCGAGTAGCTAACGTAGAGATAGAATCAATTAGTTTCACGCGGTAACTCCGTGATAACTAGTCGGTAAATTGAATAGTCCACCTAGTCGTATCAATGTTTGGTAACTCGGCATCGTTAACTAGGATCGTTAAAGTAGAATTATGTTATTAATGCGTGCTTAAAGCTAAAATAGGCTTGGTAACTCGGTCTAGTTTAACCTAAGTATAGTGGACTTGCTTGGTAACTCGGTAAGTTCTACGTTGCTTGATTAATAGTGAATAACACGTGGTTGTTTTACAAATCAAAACATAAATTTAGAACAACCTAGTGAACCTAGAGAATTCCCGGTACTTTTCCCTTATTGATAAAAACCTCCAATTAATCATTCTTTATTAATCGTGAATTACTTCACTTGGTTAATTGAGAATATTGCATTTATTTTCTTAGAATTAGATAAAAACACAACTTGCGACTTGCCCACATAAGGTTTAGAATAGTAATTAATTTAAACAAAGTCCCTTGGGTTCGACAACCCGGATTTCCGGTTTATTACTACACACGACGGCTGTACACTTGCGGTTGGAACGTGTCAAGTTTTTGGCGCCGTTGCCGGGGACTTCGGCTAAATTAGTTACAATTCCTAGCCTTAGGGATTTTAATTTATTGTTTATATCCGTTACTCACCTACGTTTTGCGTGTTTCGTGATTTCAGGTTGATTTACTCGGTGCATGACCCGTTCTCGAGACGAGCCTTTGTATCCAACGTTTGAAGACCCGGAATCCTTATTAAAAGCACAGCGTAGAGACAAGAGGAATTCAAGCTCAGTAGTTATGGATGAAGAAACGAGAGCTGAGTTTGAGAGGATCCGCAAAGGTATGCAGGATGCGGAAGCAGCTAGAGCTGCAGCTGTAGAGGAGGCTGCACAAAGAGCCGCAGAAGCTGAGGAGGTGAGAGCTCAGATGGCTGAGATGCAGGCAAGGATGGATCGCATGGCTCCCCCAAATCCACAACCACGTCATGGTGTGGGGGCACAAGTAGCGAACATCGGTGGGAACAACAATGGTAATAATGGGGAAAACAACAGGCAGAACAATGCTGAGAATGAAGAACGCCCGATGGTGGATTATTTCAGGACTACTCCAGCCTGTTATCAGCCTACCATTGTCAGACCACAGATCAATGCCCAACACTTCGAGTTGCGCCAACATATGATCAACATGGTTCGTGATGAGTGCGCATTCAACGGAGCTCCAGGAGATGACCCCAATCACCATCTGCTGGTATTTGAGCAAATCACATCAACCCTGCACGATCAGCGAGTTCCAGATGAAACAGTTAAGCTATTACTATTTCCATTCTCCTTATCTGGAAAAGCCAAGAAGTGGCTTATGGAGCTGCCAGCTGGTAGCATAGTGACATGGGCAGATTGTTGTCATGAGTTTCTGAGGAAGTATTTGCCACCATCCAGAGTCGCGCAGCAGATGGCAGAGATTGCAAAGTTCACTCAGGATGAAGACAGCTCTTTGGGAGATGCATGGAGGAAGTTCAGCCAAATTCTCCGTAGATGTCCAAATCATGGAGAGCCATGGCACAAGCTCTTCCATTATTTCTACACTGCATTAGACAAGGAGACAGCTGACCAGTTAGATATGCTAGCTGGAGGTAATTTTATGGGACTTGGAGCACAGCGAGCTCAAGATTTGCTGAACAACGCGTCAAAGAGAGAGACTACACGATCTGAAACGCGTAGGTACTCCAAACCGGGGGATACATCCTTAGTCAACAAGATTGAATCGATGGAACAAAAGTTGGAATCCATGACTTCAGCATTTCACGGTATGCACCCTCCAACACAGAAGCCCATGGGAGAATTACTAGCAGATGAAAGCCAGGGATATGATAACAGTGTTGAAGATGTGAATTTTATGCGACAGCAGCAATGGCCTAACACCTATCATCCCAACAATCGTAATCATCCCAACTTCAGCTATGCCAATCCAAACAGTGGATTATATGCACCCGGTCAGAGACCTAATGTTCCATATCAAGCGAGGCAAGCTCCACAACAGCAGGCTCCACAAAAAGAAGAACAAGAGACAAATGCTTTATTGAGAAAGCTCCTAGCTAATCACGACAGGATGGAGAGCGCGATTGTCTCAATACAAGCAACAATAAAAAGCCATGAGACTCAGATTGGGCAAATCGCCAATCAAAATGTCAAGCTTCCACCAGGCATGCTTCCAGCAAATACCATCACTCCTAACGAGCAGCTAAATGCCATCACAACTCGCAGTGGCATCACTACTGAGGACCCCCCATATCCTAGCCACGCGCGAGCTGAGGCGACTAAGGCCACTGAGAAAGCTTTGGATGAAGAGATTCCCGTGCCTACCGTGAGTCCCCAATCAAAGGACACGGTGAGGAAGTCGGATGAGAAACAGAAGCCTAGGGAGGAATACAGTGTGCGAGTGCCATACCCGCAAAGATTGAAGAGCCAAGAGGATGCCAAGAATTTCAAGAAGTTTGTGGATATCTTCAGGAAACTGCACATTAATATACCTTTTGCAGAGGCCATCTCACAAATGCCGAAATATGCCAAATTTCTCAAGGACCTCCTTTCTAATAGGAGGCGCATGGATGACTTTGAAACCGTGACTCTAAATGAGGAATGTAGCGCCGTTGTGCAAAAAGCGCTACCAAAGAAGATGAAAGATCCAGGCGGTTTCATCATTCCTGTTACATTAGGAGACGCATTTCATGGGAGGGCATTATTTGACCTTGGTGCGAGTATTAATTTGATGCCTACATCGGTTTTTGAGCAACTTGGTGTGGGAGATCCTAAGCCTACCAGGATGTGCTTGCAGATGGCTGATCGCACAATAAAACGCCCCAGGGGTGTTTTAGAGGATGTATTAGTGAGAGTTGAAGGACTCATCTTCCCAGCGGATTTTGTGATCTTAGACATGGAGGCCGACGATGATGTTCCTCTTATTTTGGGCCGTCCATTCCTGGCCACTGGGAGAACTATCATTGATGTGGCCAATGGAGAGCTGACTATGCAGATCAACGATGAGAAGGTGGCCTTCAATGTATTTGAGGCTATGAAGTTTCCCGCATACGCGGTGAGCGAGCAGTGCTTTGGGGTGGAGGCATACACGCTGGACGAGGAGGACGATATTTTGTTGGAGCAACTATATGAGGAGCTTGCTCTATTTGATTCCAGCGAGAAGGAGCAAGCTTTAGATGTTCATTGGCGCCCACCATTACCCCTCTTTAATGAGGGAAGCAGGAAGATTCTTACTCCTTCTCTTATTACTGCTTCTGTTTTAGAATTAAAGCCTTTACCTGTTCATTTGAAATATTTATACTTGGGATCTAATGATACTTTACCTGTGATTGTATCTGCATGTTTGGACAGGGAACAGGAGGAACAGCTTCTCGAGGTACTACAGAAAAGGAAAGCAGCTATGGGATGGACAATAGCAGATATTAAGGGGATCAGCCCCACAGTTTGCCAGCATAAGATCAGGCTCATGGAAGACAAGAAGCCGGTAGTTCAATTTCAGCGCCGCCTCAACCCTCACATGCAGGAGGTGGTGAAGAAAGAGGTGCTTAAATGGTTGGAAGCAGGTATCATCTATCCGATTTCCGACAGCACATGGACTAGCCCGGTACAATGTGTTCCCAAGAAGGGAGGTATAACTGTGGTGGAAGGGGAAAAAGGTGATCAAATTGCCACACGTACCGTTACTGGGTGGAGAGTTTGCATGGATTACCGCAAACTCAATGATGCCACTTTGAAGGATCACTTTCCCCTCCCATTCGTGGACCAGATGCTTGATAGGCTAGCTCACCATTCACACTACTGCTTTTTGGATGGATATTCTGGGTATAATCAGATAGCGATTGAGCCGGCTGACCAGGAGAAGACGACATTTACTTGTCCATATGGGACGTTTGCATTCAGACGCATGCCCTTTGGGCTATGCAATGCCCCAGCTACGTTTCAGAGGTGTATGATGTCTATCTTCTCAGACATGATGGAGCAAAATTTTGAAGTCTTCATGGATGATTTTTCGCTTTATGGTGATGGGTTCGAAGACTGTCTCCAGCAGCTAGCTCGGGTACTGGACAGATGTATTGACACCAACCTAGTGCTTAACTGGGAGAAGTGCCATTTCATGGTGACCGAGGGAATAGTGTTGGGGCACAAGATCTCCAGTAGAGGTTTAGAGGTAGACCGGGCGAAGATTGAGGTGATTGAGAAGCTTCCTTACCCTACGTCTGTCAAAGGGGTACGGAGTTTCTTGGGACATGCAGGTTTCTATCGGCGCTTCATTAAGGACTTTTCGAAAATCACAAAGCCTTTATCTGGTTTGCTTGAGAAAGATGCCGTGTTTGATTTCAATGAAGACTGCAAGACAACTTTTGATTTGCTCAAGAAAAAGCTGATTAGTTCTCCCATTATAGCCACTCCAGACTGGACTCTACCGTTCGAACTTATGTGTGATGCCAGCGATTACGCGGTGGGAGCAGTGCTGGGACAGCGGAAAGACAAGGTAGCTCATGTTATTTACTATGCTAGTCGTACTCTTAACACTGCACAGGTTAATTATGCCACCACGGAGAAAGAGATGTTGGCTATTATCTTCGCATTGGACAAGTTTCGTCCATATCTTGTGGGTTCTCAGGTGACTATTTTCACGGACCATGCAGCCCTCAAATATCTTCTTGCTAAGAAGGATGCGAAGCCTAGATTGATCCGATGGGTATTGTTAATGCAAGAGTTTGACATAGTGATAAAGGACAAAAAGGGTGTAGAGAACGTTGTTGCAGACCATTTGTCACGACTGGATAACGAAAAACAAGAAGATGTGCCGATTAGAGAAGACTTTCCAGACGAACAACTTATGGTAGTGGTAGCAGCTGTGCCTTGGTTTGCGGATTTGGCAAATTTCAAGGCGCTCAAAATTGTCCCGAAAGACATGACGTTCCATCAGAAAAAGAAATTTTTCGCAGATGCACGACACTATTTCTGGGATGACCCTTATTTGTTTAGGTTGGGAGCTGACAATGTGTTGAGAAGATGCGTAGCTGAGCCAGACACTTTGGACATTCTTAGACACTGCCACGAATTGAATTGCGGAGGACATTTTGGCAAAGCGCGTACTGTGGCAAAGGTATTGCAAAGTGGATTTTACTGGCCTACTTTACATAAAGATGCTCATCTATTTGTGCAGCAATGTGATCGATGTCAGAGAACCGGCAATATCTCCAGCCGAAACGAGATGCCTCAAAATTTCGTGTTGGAAGTAGAGCCCTTTGATGTCTGGGGCATCGATTTCATGGGACCATTCCCGTCTTCACTTGGCAATCTTTATATACTGTTAGCTGTGGATTATGTGACCAGGTGGGTAGAGGCAATGGCGTGCCCCAAAAACGATGGAGCTACTGTAGAGAGATTCGTGCGAAAGAGCATTTTTACAAGGTTTGGAACTCCCAGAGCCATAATCAGTGATGAAGGATCGCATTTTGTGAATAAAGTCTTTGCCAATGTCTTGAGCAAATATGGGGTAAAGACGCATAAGATATCACTGGCCTATCATCCGCAGTCGAATGGGCAAGCAGAAGTTTCTAACCGAGAGATAAAAGGAATTCTGGAGAAGACAGTCAACCCGGGACGCAAGGATTGGTCTCTGCATCTAGACGATAGCTTATGGGCGTATAGGACTGCTTACAAGACTCCTTTGGGCATGTCTCCCTACCAGTTAGTGTTTGGGAAGTCGTGTCATCTTCCGGTGGAACTTGAGCACAAGGCATTCTGGGCTTTGAAGAAGATCAATTTGGACGCTAAGCTCTCAGGTGAGCTACGAAAGCAAGCACTACTTGAACTTGAAGAATTTCGATTGATGGCGTATGAAAGTGCGAAAATCTATAAGGAGAGGACAAAACTGTGGCACGACAGGCACATCATCCCGAGAGACTTCAAGGTAGGACAGAAAGTATTGATCTTCAATGCAAGATTAAAGCTGTTTCCAGGGAAACTGAAATCTAGGTGGAGTGGTCCCTACACGATTACTGCAGTTTATCCATGGGGATCTCTTGAGGTAGAGGATGCAAATGGGAACAAGTTTAAGGTGAATGGCCAGAGAGCGAAACCGTACGTGGACGGGAATTTCATTGGAGTCATTGAATGGCTTCATGCAACTCCCGCAACTTGAGAAATCTCTGAGGTAACTGGGTCGGGCCGTCGACCTTAAATTACAAAGCGCTTGTTGGGAGGCAACCCAACCTATTTATTGCTTTAGGATAGATTTTAATACTGTTTTGTAATTTTTATTCAGTTTGATGTTATTGAGGGGTGCGAGAGAGTGGATTTAATATTTCCAATGAGTATGTGCAGGAATACGAGGTGAAAGGCCTATTTCGGATCCCCCTTCTTGATGCGCGCGTGCGAAACAGAGTAAAAAGTCCAGATTTGCAGCTAAATACGCGTATCGGGATCCGAAGTGAAGGAATTGAAGGTAGAAGCCATTTCTGCATCTATTCAACACACGCACCTGGGGAAGATCATGTTCCCGGACTCCCCGTCTTGATTTGCGCAAGAATTTAATTAGTGAACGGAGAAAGCTATCACGCCGGCACGGATTACGAGGTGAAATTTTGAAGGACAGACTGAAATAAAGATTGCATAACGCCAACGTGTGGGGGTGGTCGAGAGCTTTCTGTAGACAGGTGGATCGCGCAAATCGGAGTCCGGATGAGGAAGTTACGCCAAAAAGGATGTTTTAGCAAGTAAAACGAGGCCAAAAGCATCCGGAAATGCAAAACGTGCCTTGGGACGCGTGAAATTGACAAATAAAATATTCCCCGGATTTTGGGAGTGTTTTAAGGTAAAAAGGGAGTCTCGAGGTCGAGGAGATCCTTCGGAAAGCAAAGGCACGATCGAAGACGCGAAAAATCGACAAAAAGGATGTTTTTGGCACAATTCAGCATTGTCTTCGTACTAAGACAATTGTCTTCGTACGAAGACTTTGTACTTAGAAAAAATTTTGAAGCTCTGAATTGTCTTCTCAAAACAAGGTGCAGTATCTATGTGAGAAGACCTTCGTGCGAAGACAATTTGTCTTCGTACGAAGACTCTTCGCACGAAGAGAAATGTCTTCGCACGAAGACATCGCGCAAAATGTCAGATTTAGCCAGCACGGATAACAGCTTTTGGGTTATATCTTGGGGGCTTTTTAGACCTTTTGGCACGAACTTGAAGCTTAATCAGCTGCTCATCGATTCATTCTTCATTCTTCATCTTCAAACAGCAGCTTCTCCTCCATAGCCGCGCACGAGCTCAAGTTCACCCCTCCACCAAAATCAACAATCTACCTAGGGTTTTGCTCGCAATTCAGAGGGGAGCAAGATTCTAGAGGAGTTTTTGAGTGAGAGTGTGAGACAAGAGAGAAATCAGAGGAAGTAGGAGCTAGGGTTTTGAGGAAGAACTGAGAAATTGGACGAGTTACAGCTTGATTCAGCTTACGGACGAGAAGGAAACACTAACGAGGACTACGCAAGGAGTACGGAGCAGCAAGCAATTCAAGGTTTCGACAAATTTTTCCGGCGACATCAAAATCAGTCCGGGTTTGTCAAAATTGTGAAATTTTTGCGTCCGTAAGACTTGCTCCGGACGCGTAGGTACAATCTGAACTTGCTATTTTCATATTCGAGTCTTAGGCACATTGAGTAAAAGCCCGATTATTTGTTGTTGCGCTTAGAAGCGTACTTTGGGGGCGATTGCGTAAAGTCCTAGGAACTATTTGTTTACGTGCCTACGTGTTTCGTTTAGTATACACTTCTTGTTCACGTGCACAATTGTTGAATTGTTCGTTTTACTTGAAATTGAATTTTAAATGGCGGGTGGAAAGAAACGGAAGACGGGAGAGGGTTCGTCGCAAGAAGCATCGGGGTCGGGCGATCCTCAATTAGAGATTCCGCCTACTCCCCAATATGCCATCTTGACTGCCCCTTTCCCGGCTAAACCGGGTATTGTTGGCCGACGAACGGCTAAAGCTAATTTGAAAGAGCGTAGTATTGCGCCAGGATATTATGATAGCTACCGTTTTGTCACTTACGAGGCCCACATTGACTCTCGTAAAGATACTTATTTGACCAAGAACGGGCAGCCCGAAAAGGCATTTCCATTGCACGAGGACATGCCTCAAGCAATTAAGGAAATTTTCGAGCGCGAGAAGCTTGCCAATTGGTTTAAGCTAGTAGGGCCGTCTAGTTCGCATATTACTCGAGAGTTTTTGTTCAATTTGCGTTATGCAAAGGATGGTGAGAGTCAAGATCCTCGTCTTGTGTACTGTCGGAACAATTGGATAGTCTTCACGCCAGAGACTATCGCATTGGCCATGGGTTTCCCCGCTTTGAAAGAGGGTTGTGGGTTAGAGACGGTTCTTCGAAGTGAGAACCTTTGGTCTCGTTTAAATGCTTTTTGCTTTGCGAAGGGGGTTGATCCATGGGACAGGAAAGGGGAGGTGCTTCATTGGAAGGCCGAGAAGAAGTTTTATAGGCCGGAGGCTAGGTGGTGCTGTGAATTGTTAGAAAACTGGGTTTTGGGAATCACACGAAACCCTAGTTACACTTTCCGCCTATCGGTTTGGGCCCTTTGTCTTTACACCGGGGTTAGAATTAATATTCCCAAACTGATTTGGGAGAACTGTCTTGAGAGGGTGTCGAGGACGAACAAATTGGGCCCCGGTCATACTTGCTTGATCACTCACCTAGCCAAAACTACCGAGGTAGTCATAGGAAGAGATATGGACTTGAAAGCGTTTACTGCTAGGAAGTGGCATAGGTTTGATGAGACAGCGAGGAAGAAGGGCAAGGGTAGGAGGATGAACACCTCTAGGTTTGACAACCAAGTTGCCTACGACCACCTGCGAGAGGAGATGGCCCGGGATAGACTAGAGAGAAGACGCCAGTTTGCCCACACTCGGGACAATCAGGCGAAGCTGGGAGGTTTAATCCAGATGGTGGGCCAGTGGGTTATACAGTCTAGTGGTCAGGCGGCGGGGGAGTTTGTTCCACCGGTCCCGACGGCGGATCCGTGGTTCCAGGAGGATGAATTTGAGTATCCGGTTCCGCCGAGTGAGGATGAAGAAGAAGAAGATGATGAGGATGAGGAAGATGACGAGTAGTGGAGTGTGCCCTCGTGCTAGAATTGTTGAGTCCTCGTGTTATCGTTGAGGACAACGATGCATTCTAGTGTGGGGGTGGTTGAATCCTTTTTACTAGTCAGTGTCGTGTCTTTGCATCGCCAGTGTCTGCATGTAGTTAGAGATTTTTGGTTATGTCCTTATTTTTTCTTTTTATTATTCATCTTTTTGCACGTTTTGGTATTTTTGAGTCAACCCACCATTGTTGAGTTGTTAGTCGAGTTAGCCTTGCATATAGTGTAGGTATAAAAAAAAAAAAAAAATAAAAAATGTGAAAACACCAAAAAAATTAAAACTTTGAGAAAGGGCAATTGAAAAAAGCTGAAAATTCGGTAAAATCGAGAGGCGTGAGACTTTTAGGCGTAGGGCGTGAATTGCGATCGAGAGTGACAATGTGAGAGTCCCTTAGTAAGTATAGAGAAACTCTCTTTACGGGAATGCGTGCCTATTTTACACACGAACGTAATTCTTTCAAATTTAAAGTGTGTGCCTAATTTTCTTACAAGAGTTGAGCTAGGTGTGAGCTAAACAAGCCGAACGTTCTTGTGTACGTATTAGGTAGTCGCCAACCCGCCTCGTAGTGGCACACAGAACAGCTGTGCGAGGTGTGTATTAGAGCACTCACTGCTTATAGAACTTACCTTGTAGGACCACTAGTAAACCCGCATTTGAACCATGGATTCTTTGACAACCTTTGGACTTAGGGTGACGATTCTTGGCCTTCAGCATTGATTGGTTAGGATCACCGCTTTAGTGCGTCACGAGGGTGTTGTAGTTGAGGGGGTTCGATGAGGGAGTACTTTATGCTATATTTGTGTGAGTCTTACATATCGCATGCACTTCATTTGTGATCTTCGAGGGGAATGCGAGGGTGAGTGAGAGTAGGCTTGCGCACTTCGGTGTGGCGGTGTTCCATGGCATTACAACATGGACACAAGTGAGGAGAGCCGTGAGTGTGTACCATCTAATACACACAAAACTTGGGTTGGGGGAATTTAATAGGTGGATCGTGCTAGGTACCGGATCTTACTCATCATGGTGTAGGAGGTTTGGTTGGATTAGGCACGAGACATACATTTGATCGACTACTTGAGAGGGGACAGGATTACATTCGAGTGTGGGGGTGTCGACATTTGACTTCGGACATCGAGATTGCGTTTGCGACGACTCCATCCCCACACATGCTCTTTTATGTTAGCGGCTTTGTTGGTTACACCGAGGATTTCATTGAGATAGGGAGAGACATTGATTTGTGATTTATACGTGTTGATATTGTCTCTCCTTACGATTATATGTTAGCTTGGCACTTGGAAGACCACTCGTGAAAGATATTGAAGGAGTTGTGCAGGATTTTGAGAGATAAAAAAAAAAAAAAAAAAAAAAAAAATCAGAGAAAAAAAAAAAAAAAAAAAAAAAGAGAGAAAAAAAGGAGAGATGAATAAAGGAAGAATGAAAAGTTTGTGGAAGAACGAGTGGAGAAGCGACTAGTTCACGAACGGGAGATTTTTGGCTTATGCATCATTCATGACAATAGCCGCGGAGATCGTAATTGTACCGGGGTGTGAGGGGATCGAGGGCCGGAGATGGTGAGTTTCGGGCTTGGTTTCTATCATTGTTGTGAGGGTGTGTGAGCTATGGTATTTGTGAGAATGTGACGCTTTAGGACTTGTGTTTGATTCTTATCCTATTTGTCCCTAAAGCCTCATCATTTTAAACCCGTTAGCGGATTAGGAGCTCGGACCATGAACGTGGCTTAGCCTAGCGTAGCCTTTTATTTTGTGGCAAACATGAAAAGGTATTGCATTCTTGTACTTAGTAAAGTTAGGTTCTCTATACTAGCTAGGGGGAATTCATGTTGACGAATTTGATTTCGAATCATTCCATGTGTCTAGATTTCTCATCGCTTCGTGTGAATCGGTTTAAGCTAATGGAGATTGCCCAATCTCACAAAAGAAAAAGAAAAAAAATTGTATTTCAATACTTGCATTGTGAATATTGCATTTGCATATAGGTGCATTGTGTATAATCGAGTCGTGTCGACTAGTAGGAAGGATGGTTGGTGAATGGTTCTACTCGGTTTAGTATGCAAGAGTTCTTGGTTTTGTATGCAATGTAAGGTGATAGTATGCAATTGGCGTAGGGAAGTTATGCAATGAGTAAGTAGGGTAGTATGCAAAGTTGGATGGATTGCGGAAAAGCGAAAGAAGCTTTGACTTGAGAGATGGAATTGACTTGGGAGATTTGCTCGGGACGAGCAAAAGGTAGTGTGGGGGTAGTTGATAACTCCGTTTTCGGAGTTATTTTATGCCTTTTATTTCTACGTTTTGCGTGCTTATAATGGAGAATTTGTCGTCTTTTGAGTAAATTGAGCGTAAATGTGATTATGTGAGTTCATGTGCAATACTTGTTAAATCCGGGCGTTTCTTTAGATTTTTGAGCTTTTTATTGTGATATGATCACGGGTTGTGTTTTCGTGTTGTGATTCGCAGGAAAACAGGGCTTGGAGGATCGTGCGGGATTTGGAAGCGAACTTCGGAAACAAGGAACTCAAAGGCAAGTCAAAAGGAAGGAGAAAGTCAAAAGAAAGTCAAAAAGAAGAGGAAAGTCAAAGAAAGTCAAAGGAAGGTCAAGGGAAGAAAGAATGGAAGAAGAAAGTCAAAGAATGGAAGAGAAAAGTCAAAGGAGGCAAAAAGAGGGCTGGACACAGAAGTCTTCGTGCGAAGACTTTTGTCTTCGTGCGAAGACATTATACTTAGCCAAAATTTAGCCTTGCGAAATTCTCTTCTCAAACACACTCGCAGTATCTACATAATAAGACCTTCGCACGAAGAGGCAGAAGTCTTCGTACGAAGACTCTTCGTGCGAAGACAACTGTCTTCGTGCGAAGAGGTCGTGGGACAGAGCAGTTTTTTTGGGGCTTTTCCGTATTATATCCAAACTTTGTAATATTATTATGGGAACGTATTTAAGGCTTTTAGGTCGACTTTTTCAGTAGTTTTTGGAGATTAGAGACATCTTTGGAGATCAAGAAGCCTTGGAGAGAGCTTAGGAGCTTTTGGATCATTCGTTTGGATTCTAAACTCTCGTTTTTCTTGATTTTTATGTTTAAACTCATTATAATCGTCGTTTTGATTATGAATATGAGTAGCTAAACACTTTTTGCTGGGAATTCTCGTTTGGTGTAGCTAGGGTTTGATCTAAAGTTGATGTTTTGATGATTGTAAAGCATGCTTTAGCTTAATCTCTCGTGTTTATTCATTATTATGGATTATTTGCATTCTTAATCTTATTATCTTTGCGAGTAGCAAACGTAGAGATAGAATCAATTAGTTTCACGCGGTAACTCCGTGATAACTAGTCGGTAAATTGAATAGTCCACCTAGTCGTATCAATGTTTGGTAACTCGGCATCGTTAACTAGGATCGTTAAAGTAGAATTATGTTATTAATGCGTGCTTAAAGCTAAAATAGGCTTGGTAACTCGGTCTAGTTTAACCTAAGTATAGTGGACTTGCTTGGTAACTCGGTAAGTTCTACGTTGCTTGATTAATAGTGAATAACACGTGGTTGTTTTACAAATCAAAACATAAATTTAGAACAACCTAGTGAACCTAGAGAATTCCCGGTACTTTTCCCTTATTGATAAAAACCTCCAATTAATCATTCTTTATTAATCGTGAATTACTTCACTTGGTTAATTGAGAATATTGCATTTATTTTCTTAGAATTAGATAAAAACACAACTTGCGACTTGCCCACATAAGGTTTAGAATAGTAATTAATTTAAACAAAGTCCCTTGGGTTCGACAACCCGGATTTCCGGTTTATTACTACACACGACGGCTGTACACTTGCGGTTGGAACGTGTCAGGATTCGACGCCATCATCTACGGTTATTCAGAAAGTAATTGACGAAGTTTGGAAGACGAGGGACAAGATTTGGGTTGAAAAGAAAGGCACTTGTTTTCTCTTCCACTGCTTCAACAATGAAGATAAGGCGAGTCTGCTAGACTATGGGGTTATTGGTCTGCATATTTTGGAGGACAGGTATAGGAACTCGCCATTCTACCAGTCTCTGCACTTCCACATAGCGGCCGTACAACCATTTTTCACAGTGAAAATGAAGGCTTTCCAGGTGGTAGGAAGGTATCGCACGACGGTGGTGGATCTTACCAGAAGACAGGAGGAATCAGGCGAAGAAGAAGAAACCCGACCCGTTAACAACAATCTTATTCCCTCATTTGGAGATGGCTCATCTTCGGACGGGTTTTTCACACCCGGATCCGCATTAAATGATTGGGAACATGACACGTGGACGTCCGGGCCATTTAACCCGTACCCACGTGGTAGGTTTGGGCCGGGGGAGGGCCCTTTTCCCTCGGGTCAACTACTCAGCCCAAGTGGTGCCATTTACCCGGACCCAACTCTCTCACTTCAAGCACCCGACCAAATGCATCAGCCCATATCTAACCTACTGCCTCAACCCGACCCAATTCAGCAACCTTCACAATCAATCCCATATTCGGACCTTCCCATTACCCGATAACTTTGACGCCTCGTTTTCTTTCAACCCATTAACGAAAACCCGACCCGTCTCGGAAATAGAACCTAGCCTACCCGTTCGCATCCCTGTTCATGAACACTGCATTAATACCCCACCCTCTCTTAAAGCCTTTGAGATACGTGAACAAACTCTCCTAAAGAATCTCAACTCCTCCCCTTCGGATATTGCCCTCTCCTGCTCTGAATCCATGGGTTCTCTCTCCGGCGAACAATCGCCATTAGCAACATCCATTAATCCTAACTTTGCAGATGAAGACGATGATCTCTCAAAGTTCATCCAAAGCTTACCCCCCCCCCCATTAAAACATCATCTCCAGCGTCAAATTATTCACCCACCCCTCTCCTACCATCCCCTGTTTCGGCTCCATCGGGCTTGCTACTACTCCCGGCTCCAGTGGAACCCATAGAGGCGGAACCAATGCAAATCATCAAACCCCCGACATTCATTCTTACGGCGCCGGAGTTCGTTGAAGAGGACAGTGACCAAGGTGTCCTAATTAATGAAAACGATGAAATGCTTACACTCACAATGGGGGATTCAGTAGACAAAGTCTCAGAGATTGGTATGGAGAAGGATGATGATACAAAAGCAAAAACCAAGAGAGCTCCCAGGAAGAGGCCACCCAAGAAGAGGACATTCAATGACGTTGCCCCATCGGAGGATGCATAAAGGGAGCATAAAGGTAACACAAAAATTAATTTCAATCTTTCTTCTCCTTCGTCTTCTGCACCACCATGGATTTATTTAATCCCTTGGTCTTACTTTGGTCAGCTTTCTTGCTTATCCTCTGAGGTTTCGATGGTTGACCTTTATCAACCATCACTTTTTCCATGAGCATTCTTGCCTGGAATTGCAGAGGTTTGGGTCAAGCCTCTGCAATTCAACAGTCTTTCAATTTGACCAAAACTCATAAACCTTCTTTTTTTTCTCTCCGAAACTAAAAAAATGGTTTCTTGGATTAATAATAAGTTTAGAAATTTAGGTTTCTATTCTTCTTTTGGTTTAGATCCTTGTGGTTCATCTGGAGGCCTTTGGTTCACCTGGGATAATGCTTTTGACATCCAAATACTTTTCTCAAATCAAAATTTCATTTTTATGCTATGTTCTTGATTTTAATAATAATTACTAGTACTTAGGTCTTATTTATGGTAGTCCTTATTTGGAAGATATAAGTGAAGTTTGAAATAATTAAAACTATTATCCCTGTTATCAACCTGTTTTGTTAATTGGAGATTTCAATCAATTTCTTTTTCCCACGATTAAATTGGGCCTAATGCAAGCTCCCTCGCATGAGCTAATATTTTTAGAAATTCTATTGATGACGGCTCACTTTTGGAACTTCCAAACTCTGGTCCCCGGTTCACCTGGACTAACAATAGATTTTCCACTAACCCTACTTTTGAAAAATTAGATCGTGCCTGGTGTAATTCTAATTGGTTCAATCTGTTCCCTTTGGCTTATTTGAAAAACTTAGGAATTACGGTTTCTGACCATGTTCCTATGTTGACTCAAGACTTCTAAGTGTGTTTTTTAGAAGTAACTATTTTGAGTGATGAAAGACAAAGTGTTTCTAAGGCTCCAAGGCCTTGAGATACTAATCAGAGCTTCAAAGCTTTGACAGTTGTTTTCTTATAGAATTTGATCTGATAATCTTGTGATGCAGGTGCTCTATCTGATGTTTAAGATCAGATATTTGTTGCAAATATCCTTGTTATCTATTATTTATATATCTAACACAATTGCATCATAATCAGAGTGAATCAAAGGTTTCTAGTCTTAATGTTGAATAACTGTGAAGAATTTTCAGAGCTCCAAGGCCTAGAGATGTGCCATAAGTTGCTGACAGTGTTTACAGAATTAACTTGAATCTCTGTTGCAAGATTTGATCTTTGTTATTATGATTGTTTAATGACTTTTACATGTCTTAAGCTGGTTTATGATGAGTTATATGTTTTAGATGGTAATCAGGTTATTGTTTTATTTCTTTGATCAAATTTTTATTCAGAAACTGGAAATCCAAACAGATTTAGTGTTGTTATATATTTGGATTTTGTTTGTTGCTTCGCTTAATGTTGTTGCAGGTTTTTCAAACGTGCAATGTAATCACAACAAACTACAACGGATATCTACTCAGAGCTGTTTTGATATTCAGTTAGAAACAATGAGGAGTTTCAGGAGCAAAGATCCTAAAATCTCTCATTCAGTTGCAGAGAGTGGATAAAAAGACTTGTTTGAATTTTGAAAGAAAAAGAAGCTTACAGAAAACTGAGAAAAAGGTGTGATACATTCGTGGAAGATCAGACAATCAGTCCCTCACAACTTCAAGCTTCTATCACTGCTTTTAGAAGATCAATCATTCCAGTTTTCCTGAAGAACACATCCAGGCCTTCACAAGCTTATTCTTTTACTGTGTTCTTCTTTTGCACTTTAATCTACTTATCTTCTCTATATCTCAAACCTCACAAAACCTAGTGGTTGGTTGTTCAAGTGAACAACAAGAGGTTCTTGTTAGCTCAACAGTTAGTAGCTGATACTAGATAGATTTGGAACCACAAGCTGTATAGGTGTAAGGAGTTCACTTAGTCTTGAAGATCTAGGGTTGTTTCTGTGTGAGTAATAAGAAGTGTTTGCCCAATCCTGGTGGGATTAGATCCCTCAGGCAGAGATTAGGTCCATTGGGACTGAACTTTGTAAATTGCCTTGTGTTCTTTACTTTACAGTTTTGCTATTTACTTCTGCAAGAAACTCAAATCAAACTAGGGTTCATAAACTGTTTGGAACTGGTGCTAATTCAAGGCCTTGAAGCTTTCTGTCTGTCTTAGAAAGTTTCTGACTAGTCTTGCAAAATCTCAAGGCCTTGAGATTTGAGTCTTTTACTTGTTCACTTAGTTAAATCTGGTGTTTTAGCAAAAAGTTTTCATACTCTATTCAAACCCCCCTTCTAGAGTATTTTGGTCTTGTATTTAGTCTACATTACAAACTTTCATCCTATCCTCTCTTGCCTTAGAAGAGATCATAATAATCACCCAAAGAAATTGCGTTTTGAAGCTTGGTGGCTTAGGAGAGGGGAAGTTGTTGACCTGATCAAGTACATTTGGAATCTGCCTATAAGGGGGTCTCCTTTTTTTAGAGTGGTGTAATACCTTTTCATAACACTAAGAGCTCTAGACTGTTGGAACCGAAACACTCCTTCTCTTACAAGACAAATTCAAAGGTGCAAGAATGAGCTTACTTCAATTCAAACTCAAAATCTCGATCAATCAACCCTTAATAGTTTATGTTTATTACAAGATAGCCTTAATAACCTTCTGTTTGACTACGAAACTTTTTGGGCACAAAGAGCTAGATGTAAGTGGCTTAAAGTTGGGATGGTAATTCAAAAAATTTCCATAATTATGCTAGGATTAAAAAAGCAAGGAACAAGATTTATAGTATTAAGAATGATAATAATGTAATTATTACGGACCACAATGAAATTTCTCAAGTCTTCATGCATTACTTTCAAAATATTTATTCTACTCCTACCTCTGCTCAGGTTGATTTAGAGGCTATTTATGGTAATGACTGTGCGTTTGACTTAATTTTTAACATCGACGCTTTTGTAAGTGTCGAGCATCAGGATTTTCTAAATTCTCCTTTCACGACGACGGATGAAATTAAGTCTGCTGTTTTTAATATGGACCCTCTAAAAGCCCCTGGACCGGACGGGTTTCAGCCCATCTTCTTCCAAGAATGTTGGCCTTTCATTTCTACTAAAATTACTACAGCAGCACTGTCCTTCCTCAATTCGGGGTACATGCTTTCCGGAACCAAATAATACAAATATCGTTCTTATTCCTAAAATTGAGAACCCAAGTTTAGTCACAGATTATAGGCCTATCAGTCTTTGTAATGTCCTTTATCGAATTATTTCCAAGGTTTTGGCTAACCGTTTAAAAGTGGTCTTGCCTTCTTTAATCTCAGATAATCAAAATGGTTTTGTGCCAAATCGTAACATTCATCACAATATTATCCTCACTCAGGATATCCTCCATTTTTTATCAAAACTATCGGACCCCTCCTTACCAAAATATGAAGCTCTTAAGTTGGACTTATCTAAAGCCTTTGATAGACTAAGATGGGACTTTATTGAGGCTACCCTCCATCAATTTCATTTTCCACCCTTCTTTACACGCCTAATTATGCAATGCATAACAACAGTTTCGTATTCCATAATTGCCAATGGGACACCCACTAGGAAATTCATACCTCACCATGGGCTAAGACAGGGAGATCCTTTATCACCTTTTCTCTTCATCCTTTGTGCGGAGGCTTTATCAAAATCTTTATCTTATGCTTGTAACTCGAATCTTATTTTCGGTGCGCCTTCCAATGGTAATGGCCCTTCCATCTCTCATCTTCAATTCGCGGATGATAGTATATTATTTTTCAGAATCACCCCTAATGTTGGTAATGTCATCTTGGATCTGCTAAATAGATTTGCTAATAAAACGGGACAAATCATTAATTTCGCAAAATCTTCTATTACGTTTTTGGCTAATTGTAATCAGCAAGATATTAATAGCTTAATTTCAACCCCTAATGTTAATAGCACTACCCACATAGGAAACTACCTTGGCTTTTACTCTGACTCCACGTTTTCACTAACTAAAAACAAAAACGAATCCCTCCTCATTGAAAAAATAGGAAAAATGTGCCTCTTGGAAGGGTCTTTTATTGAACAAATTTGGGAGAGCTACTCTTATTAAGGCTATTATCACTAGTTTTCTAGTTTACCCCCTCTCAGTTATTTTGATTTCTTCAAAAACAAATAAGATTATTTCGTCTATCTTCAATAATTTCTTCTGGACAGGGAACCCCTCTAAAAAAAACTCTTCATTACATTTCATGGGATAAGTTATGTCTTAGTACCTCTAAAGGTGGTCTTGGGTTAAAGAATTTAAAGGCTTTCAATTATGCTCTTTTCTGTAAAAACACTTGGCATTTGGTCTCGAATCAGAATTCTTTAGCCTCACGTTTTTTGAATGCAAAATATTGTAAAAGAAATGCTTTTGGTTACACAATGCTCCCCCAAGTGCATCTACGATGTGGAAAGCAATTGTCAAAGGTAGGAACCTCTTAAAGGGAGGCATCAGTTGGGTACTTGCTGATGGTAATCGAATCTCTATTTCTAAGCATCATTGGATTGTTGATGTCCCAGGAGATTCTATATTGCAAAACGTGACTCACCATTCAAATATCAAATGGGTCAAGGACAACTACCCCTTGTGACGGAGGAGGAGTCGATTGGAACTACACCCTTATCTCTTCAATCTTCCCCCTGGTTAACTAACCTCATTCTAACGACCCCACTTAATGCCCCCCAAAATGAACCTATTTGGCGAATTATCCATAATAATTCCTTTTCAGTTAAATCTCTCTACAACCATCTGTTTAATCCCCTTCCTTGCCCAAATTTTAGGTCTTCCAACCACTCCTTTAACCCTAACTGAATTTCTTTTAAATGGAAACACCTCTGGAAATTAAAAATCCCGTACAAAATAAAATTCTTTGTTTGGCAACTTACTCATCAAATCCTTCCAACAAGAGATTTGCTATGCTCTAGAGGGGTCAACTGTGACCTTCACTGTGTCTTTTGTCATGAAAATGAGAACATTAGTCACCTCTTCATGCATTGTACTTTTTTCAAAATCCATTTTCCACAAACTTCACATAAACTATATTTTCTTCACGGACTTTACAAGTTGGTTGAACTACTGGGTCAAAAACTCTACCACATCTCACCCTAACCACATTACATGGATTATAGCCTGCTGGGTCATTTGGAAGCAGATAAATGAAACCATTTTCAGAGGAAATCCACCAAGCATTAACAACTGTTATTATCATGTTTCCAATCTAACATCCCAAATCTCAAATGTTTTCATGTACACACCCACACAACTTTAGCTCTGCTTTCAGAAGATACGATGAAGACAAAGGAATCCACTAAGGTTTGTGCAAGCAAGAGGAAGGCTGAGCCCAAGAAGTTGGCTAAAGGGAAGGCTCCAATGATTGTAGATGACACCAAAGCCATCAGGAAGCCAAGAGGCCTTGAAGGAGCTTTGGAAAGCTTCTTGAAGGAGAGTCCGACAGAAGAGCAATGGAAATTGAAAGTCAGAGAGGAGGAAAGAAGGATGGAAGAGATTGCTTCCATGTACAAAGCTAAGTCTCAAGGTTACATTCTGGTGAACGGGAAGATGGTGGATCCAAACGAAGAGGCCATTTTTAAATTTCTCGAAGAAAAGTCTGGATCAACGTCGAAAGGAAAGTCAGTATAAGGGTGTCTTTGAGTTTCAATCTTGTGTTTCTTAATCTTCGAACATCTTTTTATTTTGAACTTTTGCATGTGTTTGGCTTTTAGGGTTGTAGTTTGAGAATTGGAGGTGGATGCTCATTGTTTGTTTTCCTATTTGTTTTTCCTTGTTTGGGTCCTTTTTATGTACTTGGTACTCTTGCTTAATGAATTTCTCGACGTTTTCCCCTGCAAAAAAAAATGAACATTTACTTTAAGATTGCCCCAGCTAGGTTAATCCTCACCAAAGTGGGTCTTTTATGCACTTCTCTGGGATTAAGCCTCAACCTGATAGCACCTTTTAGGGGCTATAATTCTTTAGCAATTACCACATGATAACAGGTATTTGGAGAGTGTTTTGAGGTCAATGTTAGAGATTCTAGGTTGTTTTATCACTTGTTGCTACCATGTGCTATATTGTTAGTCCGGGCGTTTTCTATGCATATATTATTGTTATTTGTCAAATATAATCGCTTTGTATGTTTGTTCATGTTGTTTTGGCAGGGACGGATGCTAATTGGTTGATAGGAGGCATGGAACGAACTTCGGAAACAATGGGAGCTCAAGTGGATTCAAGGGAAGCCGAATCGGAGGAGCTTGGATGATCATGAAGGGAGGCGAATCCCTGGACCAGTTCGACTGCATGTCTGTATACCGTTTAGAATTTGTTTCAACATGAACGCTATAAACCCTACTAGGCGGAATTAGGGTTCATACCAGCGTCCAAGCTATCTGATGTAGGTCTGAAAACACTCCTGATCTTCTCCCGTATTCCTGAAGTTCCTCCTGGATGCAAGTGTGGGCTTTCTGCTTCGAGAATCCTTCTCATCCTCCAAACAAATTGCTCTCACTCTCAAAACCCTAGATTTCGGTGTGTATCTAAAGCATACTAACTCTGAAGGCTAAGGAAACTTATATAGGCTACGGGAGGGACATGGAGGAGAAAATACGAATCAGGCTCCTAACTTTACTAGGACTTCTGGTTCCACCCGAACCTAGTCTGAATAAAGTTAATAACAGTTAGTACCACTAAATAACTGTTATTGCACTCCTGTCCATATTCTAAAAAATTAATATTTCGAGCTCCTGTTATTAAATACTTATTATCTCCCCATGTTAAGATTACAAATATCCGTCGATTAAATTAATTACTGACTAATTCATTTAATCGACCTCTTCCCAAATTCCTTGATCCTTACCACTTAACTTATTTGATATGTCCAGATTACCAAGTAATCTACCTGCAGAGTTTGACATAATCAAAACTTGTAAGCTTCATCAAGGGGATATCATCAATCCCATAACCGGGACATGGATTCCTTCGATATATCAATATACACCATGGACTCAATAGTATCACCCAACTCATCGAGGTTATTGACTCCATAGGAATCTCACTCACTTGACTTGTCAAAGTAATAACTACTAAATACATGTGCACATTGACTATCTAAGGATTAAGAGCATAAGTAATCATAATAACCATGAGACATAGTTTGTCTTGTTATGTCAGTACAAAGACAGTGGTCTCAACTTGGTCCTGTTCAACATACACAAAGTATACTAGCACATTGAGTTGAAACTATAGCATGAACTATAATGTTTCCTGTAGCCAAGACAGACCTACTAAAACAATGTGCTACAATCGTCCCGATGGTTTGTCTAATTCCATCTAGATTGTGAACTCACAACTTTCATTCCTCAAGAACCGAAGATAAGATCTTCTGTGTGTAAGCTATACTCTACACACCAGATCTTCTACTATGCAGAACAATATACAACTATGCACAATAATAATATAATGCAAAAACATTGCCCAAAACCATTCTCATAAATATCAAATTCATATAATCCAATACAAAAAGCATGGCTTTTAGTATTTAATCCAACAGACCAGTATTCACTATTTTGATCATAGACGGAGTTCTACAACTCATTTGGGGGTGAGACCAGTGCCATATGAAATTAGACTCAGAGATATTTCCATCTATAGGTCACGGAGCTAAATCGGAGTTCGGACGAAGAAGATATCCCGTTTTGAAGTCAGGATCAGATTTCAGCGGACTTTTATGCAATTACTGAAGACTTCTGCGGTTTATGATTCAAGGACGACCTAGGGACAAAAAAACTCATCATTCATGCATCTAGAGAGCCACGAAGAAGGAGGAGAGCAAGGTGAATTCATTTGGAAGGATCTCAAGCAACGAGGACAGCCCGGATCGCGCCAATCTTCACGATTTTAGCGTTGATCTAGTTTTCTCTTTACTTTCTTGTATGAACTATTCAAGAACCATGTTAACTTGTGTATGAGTAGATAAACTCATACCTAGGCATCTATGGAGAGCCTAGGGTTTATGTTTTGATGATATTTTCCGGATTTTGGATGATCTTTCATGCTAGGGTTGTGGTTTAATGGAGATTGTTTTGGTGTTCATCATGTTGAGTTCTTTCATTGACAAGTTAGGGCTAAGATGTGTGATGTGAATTGTCTATTTCTTCATTCAATCATGAACTAGGCTTAATGATGATATTGGTAGCCTAATTATCTTGTTTACTGTGCTTAATTCTTAGTAACGTAGGAGTCATTACCCGAAATTACTATGTAGCTAGTGAGTGTGTGAAAACAACTCTACCCTAGTTGGGATGAGTAAAAAATATCATTCTTAATTGACTAGACTGAGAGGTTAGCTGGATAGGAATGGCTAGATGAGGGTAAATTCAGTAGAAAGTAATGAGTTGTTAGTGAAATAGTGGTCTGAGAGGACATTATTCCTTGCAATATTGTTTGTCTGCTAGAACACATAGGTAGTATACTTGGCATGAGAGGGACAAATCGTTACCTTAGTGTAGAACGACATGAGACAGATAGGTAATTGTCAACGCCATTACCCATCATAGGTTACTAAGATTCATTGTGTTAGAACATGGAATCCGGAATTGTAAAAACTACCCTAGGTGATCTATAGATTTCCTAGCTTTCTCTTCTCTACTTTACATCAAATCATTTTATTCGCGTTATTTTATTACTGTTGCTAGTCACTTGTTTGAGGGTGACAACACTTCAAACTACAATCATTTTTACCGGTTACTTAGGTAAATTGATTTTAATTGCTAATCTAGAGCATATAGTAAACACATTCCCTTGGGTTCGATAACTCGGAGTCCAAAATACTCCACTTTATTACTTGAACGTATACTTGCGTAGCAATGCGTAGTAATCGCGCGTCAAAACCCTCATAAATTCGTCTTGCTTGATTCAAAATGAACTTCCTTAAGAACAACCACCATTTGGCCATGAGTTTTCTGATTATGCCGGATTCAGATTTGAGTAGCAGTTGGTGAGAAACGGAAACAAAACAGAAAATGGAAGCACAAAATGAGACAATTACCCGCCCACAAGTGACAGCCCTTCACACACACAAGGAAATAAGTAACCGAAAACCACAAGTGACAGACACACACACACAAAAGGAAATAAGTAAAAGAAAAGCTGCATAATTATTGAATAGGGAAACTTGGGCAAGAGCACAGTTGTTGTCTGACAAGTCATTATGAGCTATTAGTTCTTGTGCCTATCTTGAATGATAACATAAATAATAAGACGGCAGAATTTTCAAACTAGACATCCTTTTGCGGTTTAAAAAATGTATTCCACAGCTACGGTGCAGTGAAATATACTAAAAAATGCCCAAGAGACAGCATAGTAATGTATTGCCCACTAAACGCCATGTCTAGCAGTTTATGAAAACTGCTCAAGGGAATAAAAAACTGCATTAAGAGATGAATTTGAAATTTATGTGACTGAGCATGAGTAAGTCTTAAATGCAACCAAACCTCGATACCATGAAACCTCATCCCCTAGGTACGTGATTCTTTATAAAGAAAATTATATAACTCAGAAAACTCCAACTGCCCTGTACCAATAGTGGACACATTTCTATTTGAAAAGCTGGGCCCTGTCTTTATCCATGACCAATTTACTGAAAACATTAGGTCTAGATTGCAGATTAAAAGGTTTCCCTAATTCCTAGGTTCCCAAGTCCAGGAAATCTCTAGCGATACAATGGAGACGGCAACCTAGAAAACGCAGCCAAAATACCCGAAGGAGAAGAAAATAGTCGATTTCGATGATGATTACGTCGAAGAGACCGAGAAAGGCTTCCAATCGTACATTTTGAAGGAACTAATTACTGTATTAGGTTAATCAACAACTAATACACATTTAATTAAATAGACCCAGCTAGGGACTATATCATAAATACACTAAGTTACACTAATTAGTATTTGTATTTTGTCCTATACTACGTCTTCTTCCCTGCCTTATCAGCACTCTGGGGATCCCTAATGTACGATATGAGCTTAAGATTGTTGTGGCGGCGTGACATTCACAACTAGAGCTACCATATCATATATACCCCTTTCCCAAACCTTTCACTACATTCGAGAGCGAAAACCCTCTCCTTCCAGTCGAGTCCTTCGGCCCTCTCATTCTTTCCACAAACTCCATGCTTTCTTTGACAATATGGTTGTGGCACCGGTTCTTAATTCATTTATATCTGGATGATCTGTAGACCTACCTACATGCTTAGGGGCGCAATGATCCAAGGCAAAGATCCAATTGAGGGGGAATTTGCTAAAAACTAAAAAATCAGATGCTTCAAGCTTTTTCGTTCCCAAGCAGAACTGACTGCCTAAACAAATGCAGAAATAGAAAAACTCGCAAAACGCTATTATATACTCGAAAATCAAAAAATAAAAACCCTAGTATATATACCAAAAATGAAAAAGAAAAAATGTTATCAATAAACTCACCAAAGTGTTGGTGGCTATGTTCGGGGACCAGAGATATCTCTGATTTCTAAAATCAGATTTTTCAACATATGGTTGAAATGAAGAGAGAGAAGCTACTGTTTACATCTGAACCACATGTTTAAAATCAATTCTAGAATTCAGAGATATCTTGATGCCCAAACCTTATATACTTTTTTTCTGAGTAAAACCTGTATATACTTAAAAAAGGAAAAAAAACCATAACCTATACCGTGAAAGCAAATAAAGCCTTAAAAGAAGAAAGTGAAGCCAAAGAATCCAGGAAATGATAAGATTGGTCAAGCTTCCAAATTTCGGTCCAATCTTGTTGTGGGGGGAACCTTCTCTACAAGCCCATCAGTTGAGAACTTGAGATGCTGGAATAGAAACCTGAACTCTGTCTCCGCCACAAGAATGGGATGAGCCAACACTTTGGCCCGTTGTCGATCCACTCCAATATTACTCTTCAGGTAGTCATTTCACCTTTTTTGAAAATGGTACCCTTCCCTATGTAGTTGACCCCCAGCCGATCCATTAACGATATCAAGAACAAAAACTTGATACGATCTCTGCAAGTGTACAATTATCGCTCTAGTAATAGGTGTGAAAGATAAGGTTGTCGAATCCCAGAGGACTTGTCGTGAACTAATTAGTACGATTAACTTTATGTGGGCAAGTATTTTGAGTTGTTTACTAAACTAATGAATTGAAAATACAAAACAAATAATTAACATTGAGATTAATAAGAGAGATGAGTATGGGAATTTTTTTCTAGGTTCACTAGGTTAGTACCGTTAATGGTTTATGTTCATGTAGCCCGAATGTTCTTTTCTTAGCCAAACGAGCAATACTTCTTTGAAGATTCCTCAACCAAAGTATATACTTAAACTCACGTACATGATTCCTCTAACCTACGTAGGTTAAGCACGCATTAAGTCTTTGCGATGAACTCTTAGTTCCTCAACTCTAGATACGACTATTGCATGATTCAATTTTCCGGGTAGTGAATATTGATTCCTCTAACATCATCTACCTATAATCAATCCTATTTTGACATCTAACAACAGAAACGATAGTATTAGGCTCATAAATCAAGCATAGCTAAGAATAGTACATCCAATTAAGCCAAAAGCATGAAACACAATCCATAAATCACCAAACACGGTGTTCAAACCCTAGTTACCATTGATAAATCGCGATAAATAAGTTTAGATACTGCTCATGATCATAAAGAAAAGAGTTTTCATGATCATGGGTGAAATAACTAAAAGATAAAGAGTAGAGAGATTAAACAGATGAATTCTCGCTTCCACGACGAACTCTAGCTCCAATTCTTGTCTCCCACCTTGTTCGCTGAGTCTCCCTCTGTTCTAAACTGCCTTCTTGGTTTACGAACACGTTTTTCAAGGCCTTGGGACGATTTTTAATGTATTTTGGCCGAATTTGTAATTCAGCCCCTCCAGTTTACAATTCTCGGACAGAAATCATAAGCTGATCTTGCGCGGGCCTTTTCTCCCTCATCCGAACATCGTTTTGGGCCTATCTTATATCTTTAGAAAACCCTGGATGTCTACTTTCCAATGGAGTATACCTTGATCCAAAATTTTATAGGTAACTCCATATACATCCATAAGAGTGCACACTGGTCCAGTGCAACTTTACCGACTTTTCTTTGTTTTTGCATCAACTTCGCCAGACCATAACTTTCTCGTCCGACATTTGATTGAGCTCCGTGACCTACCGTTGGAAAGATATTTGAGTATAATTTCATTTGGAATTGGTCTCACTATAATAGGTCTTATATAACTCAATATATCATCAAAATAGTGAAGGTTGGTCAGTTTTGCTCCTCCAACTTTGCTTCTCTTCCTTCCTCTTGAACTTGCTTTGTTTCCAAAGTTCGTTTCATGCCTCCTAGCAATAGTTTGGCATCCGATCCTATCAAGATAAAATGAAAAACATACCGTACGATTATATTTGACAAATAACACCTAAGGCACGCATAGAACCGCTCGGATTGCACGTTTAAGCTCTAAAACATCCAAAATCTCATTTTCTTCTCTTTTTGGCTCGAATCTCATCACTTTGCACCGAAATGCACACAAATAAAAATGTAAAATGTACGTCAGATAACTCTTATGAAGGAGTTATCACAGCCATTAATAGCGATCGAAGAAGCTGTCCAATCCTTCGATGATGTCTACTGTACGGAGCCCATCCAACTTCTGGGTCCGGGCCTCATCGGATCATTCGTGCTTCCTATTAGCTTCAATATGTGGCCGATGAAAAAAGTTTTTATGAAGATCTGGAAGAGAGGAAGGTTTCACAGTCGACCATGTCAACCCCATCACGTTCATCTTTCAGTTCACCTCCAACGCCAACCTACAATAAATTCGAAAGGGAGGATCGTGGTCTTTTGATGTTAACCTTTTACTCCTTAAGTCATGGATTCCTGGACCTAGTACGGAAGCAGTCACCTTTGATTCGCTTAAACACTGATGCAAGTTAATAATTTTCCAGTGTACTTAAGGAAAGAAGGAAATCTTCGTAGGGTATTGAAGAAGTTGGGTCCTATTCTTGAAACAGGCGACATATTATTTGCTAGCAAAACCGGTGATTATCTGCGCACAAAAGTATCGATTGATCCAAGTAAACCTCTTCAGCGTGGTGCCTTCATCAGTACACTTGGTGCAAAGTTGTGAATCGATTTTGTATACAATTTGTTTCAAATTCCTAACCGAAAAATCTAGGAAGAATTTTGTGCCTCCGGCTCGTGCTCGTTGATTCTGTTACGGGTCTCCTTCGGCATTCTTTTAAAGTTATTATGGGTTATTTTGTACTTTGGTTAGCTTTCGTTTTAAACTCTTTTTCATGCTTTGTTACGAAGATCTTTTGATGTCCTAGTATGCTCTAGTTGATGGTATTGTACTAAGTATGTTTCTTCCCTTTCTTCCCATTTGACTTTTTTACACTATTCACCAGGCAGTTTGACCCGGTGATTTGGATAGCTGAATGATGCACCTTTTTGATAAATTTTTCATGCTACTGTATAGTAAAAGTTGCTCTATACATGGTAAAAAAATTATCAAAAATTCACATCGTTTTGCGATCCAAATTATTCGGTCAAAGTGACCCAAATACGAGTCAAAAAAGTCAAATTGGGGGAAGAGAAGAAACTCAGTAGTATCATAAGTAATCTCGTTGATGCTTTTATTAAGGGAAATAAATTTCTATTCATACGAAAACGACGGATTATTCATCCTGTTTACATCTTCCGGCCCAAACTGGGTTTCTACCTAGCCAAATGTATTTATTTGGAATAGACAAACCAAACTTAGCAAATTTGTGTGCTACGCTATTGGTAGTTCTATGACTGAAAGTAAATGAGATGACTTCGACTCGTGACCATAAAGCTCGAATGTGATGAATCGTGTCCCCATTTTATGATCTTTCGGTTCTGGACATGCTGTTGCAATTGATGGCATCAATCACTTTTTAGCGTGGGCACAAGAATATACAACAAAGTTATGATCAAAGCGGTGGCCCATGCTTTACCAACATATGCGATGCCGTGTTTCCAACTTCCGGATTGTATCTGTGATAAAATGGAAGGCATGATGAGACAGTTTTGGTGGTCCAGTTTTGGCAAAGAAAGAGGGGTTCCATGGGTAGCGTGGGCAAAGATGCAAAAGAGCAGGGAAGACGGGGGATTGGATTTCAAGAATCTGAAAATTTTCAACCAAGCGCTACTAGGGAAACATGCATGGAGAATCATTCGCTATCCAGAATCCTTGATCAGTCGGGTGTTCAAAGCAAAGTACTTTGCTCATAAGAATTTTATGCTAGCTGAGTTGGGGAACGGTCCATCCTTCGCTTGGCATAGTATTCTTCATGGACGGAAGATTATACACTTGGGAATCTATAGGAAGATTGGAGACGGAAAAAGAACGACGATTGGCGACAAATGGATCCCAAGCACTGTTAATCATGAGGTAATCACTTCCTTACCCAATCCGAGAATCAAAGTCAGTGATTTTATTGCAGCAGATCAAACTTGGGACATCGATAAATTGAAGTCTTGTTTCTGGGACATAGATTTACACACCATCAATACCATTCCTCTTCCACTGGCGCCTATGGCTGGTAGGGTTATCTGGCAGTTGGAACCCAATGATAATTATAGTGTAAAAACTGGGTACAAGTTAGCGAGGGACATGGAGGAAATACACCCTACAAGCTCAAGTGAGAATCAGTCGAAGATCCTCTACGGGAAGGTCTGAAGTTTAAAACTTCCGAAAAAAAATACTCAATTTTGCGTGGAGATGTCCCAACAATGTCTTCCAACTCAGCATAACTTGGCTCGAAGAGGCATCCATGTAACTAATCTTTGCCCAAGATGCAATTATTTCGGCGAAGAGGAGAAACATGTGTTTTATGAATGCAAGCTTGTGCGTGAAGTATGGAGTAGATTACCACCCAATCTGTCACAAGAGGGAAGTTCGAAGTCCTTCTCGGACTGGGTGGCGAATGGACTGCTTGATCAAGAAAACGAAGAAAGCAAGTTATTTGTAGTAGTCTGATGGGAGTTGTGGAACCAATGGAACGAGCTAGTTTTTGAGAGCAAATCAAAAAATGCCGAGCAAATAGTTGCTGACGCGGTGAACAGGATTGAAGAACTCGAGCTTTTATCCAAAGATCAGAAGCAGTCCACGTCGGAGGAGGAAATAAGAGACAAATGGGTCGAAGGAGGAAAGCAGTCCACGTCGAAGGAGCAAGATCGGGCCCCAATCAAGCAAGATCGTAGTTCGATCTTTGGGTATTCCCAGCCCCCTGCAAAAACCACCAACACCACCGCTTCATTACCCCTGCAAAAATCACCACCAATTGACAGAAACAAAAAAAAGACAGAGAGATAAAAGAGGAAGAAAGAAGAAGAGGGGGATCGATCTCCCGAATACGACGAGCAAGCTGGACGACGACGGTGGAAGGAGGGAGCAACTGCATTTGTGTTCGGTCGGCGTCTTGGTGATGGAAGTGGCGGTGATGGTGTTGTGCCGAAAGGGAGAGAGGGTGGTGATGGTATTGTGCCGAGATGGAGAGAATGCATATTTGTTTTTGAATGCAGAGTGATAATGAGGGGAAGATGAGGGGAAAGATTTTGAATTTTTAGTATAGTCAAAATCTCATTAATTAGTATAATTATCAATATATTCGGTCAAATCCAGTCTCCCATAAGTTGAGGGTGGATTGGCAACGATTTCCTGAGATCCACCCTAGTAGCCAATTCTTTTTCAATGCTTAGAACAAAACCCCTCATTATACCGTGAGGACTGAGGAGGCGTTCATTTGTGAATCCACCATAAGTGATGTTAGTAGTTGCCAATCCACACCATCTTTAAAACACTTGCCAATCCACTTCCAACTTTCATAATTTTTTGTCTTAATAAATAGTGGGTCCCGTATGGTTCAGAACCCCGATTTTGCAAGATCGGTACCCGATCAAGCAAGATCGAGTACCGAATTTGTTTGATCGAGCCTCGATCATGCAAGATTGGTACCCGATCAAGCAAGATCGGAACCCGATCAAGCAACATCGAGTGCCGATCTTGCAACATCGGGGTTCGATCTTGTAAACCCAGGACTTCTTCGCCTTCTTCATCGCAGAGAAAGGATACGTCGTTGGGAGGGTGAAATCGGGGTTTGGGCAATGAAATCGGGGTTTGGGCCAGGTCGTGGTCGACCGGAGGGGAAGGAAGAGAGGCGCGAGGGGGAACTGGGCGGCGACGGCGGGGTGGGGGTTGCTTCCTTCGTCGTTTCTGCTGCTGTTCTTCATCTAAGGCGGCGGCGTCGGGGCTGAGCTTTGTCCGATGTCGCTGCTGTTCTTCATCGCAGAGAGAGAGAGAGAGAGTTGAGAGAGTGAAAGAGTTGTTCTGATTTGTGGGTGGGGGAGTTAGTATTTTTCGGGTTTTTTTGAATTGTTGGTTAAGGTAAAATCTCATTAATTACTATAATTCCCATTATATTCAGTCAAATCCGGTCTCCCATAAGTTGAGGGTGGATTGACAACTATTTCCTCAAATCCACGGGAACATTTGCTAATACACCATAAGTGCCATTAGTTGTTGCCAATCCACCAAAACTTTAAAGTAGTTGCCAATTCACCTTCAACTTTCAATAATTTTGTCTTAACAAGTAGTGGGTCCCGAGTTGGTCAGATTCCCCGATCAAGCAAGATCGAGTACCGAGTATCCTTAATCGGGTCCCCATCTTGCAAGATCGATGTCCGATTAAGCAAGATCGAGGAACGATTTTGCTTGATCGGGTCCCGATCTTGCAAGATCGAGGAACGATTTTGCTTGATTGAACCTCGATTTTGCAAGCTTGGGGACCATTCTTGTAAAGTCGAGACTCCGTCGCCTTCTTCATCGCAGAGACGGAGAGACCACCGGGAAGAGATGAATCGGGGTTTTCTTCGACCAGCGAGGTCCTCGTCGAGCAGAGGAGCCAGCGGAGGGAGCTGGGCGGAGGCGGAGACAGCGAGGGAACTGGGCCGGAGCGGCGTCGGGGCTTGTTTCGGCCGGCGTCGCTGTTGTTGCTTGCTTCGCCGGTGACTTTGAGGAGGAGAAGGGAGGCCTCGCCGGTGATTTTGAGGAGGAGAAGGGAGGCATCTGCCCTCTGTTCGATAGAGAGAGACGTGTGTTCTGAGAGATGAGAGTTGTTTTGATTTTTGAGGGAGAGAGTCAGTATTTTTTAGTTTTTTTGAATTTTTGGTTAAGTCAAATATCTAATTAATTATGATAATTCTCATTTTAGTTGGTCAAATCTGGTCTCCTATATGTTGAGGGTGGATTGGCAGCGATTTTGTGAGGTCCCTGACCTCACGGTTGCCGTCGCCGGTGTGATATTCGCCAGAAAACACCGTCAATCGGAGAATTACTCCGAAGAATTGAAGAAGGAGAAGCTAGGGTTAGAGAGCAGAGAGAAATTGGGGAAGAGATTGTATTTCCAAAAAAACATAATGAACAATTCAATACAGCCCCGGCTATATATAGCAAAGGGGAGGTGAGTGTAGTTTTCTAAACTACCTAACGGACAAGCCACGTCAGCCAACACGGTTGAATGTGACCAATAAGAGCCCCGGAGCTGGCTGACGTGGAATGCCCCGCTGGCTAAGGACTCAAAATGACGCCGCTACACTTATGGTTTAAACATAACGTTCTAAAGCTGATGGATGGCTGAGATCTAATCTCCAAGCCATCCAACGGCTACTGCTAACCCGGAATTACACAACCACAGTTTTAAAGGACTATCAGTTTAGTCCTAATTATACAACCACCGTTTATGCAACATTTCAGTTTAGTCCCTGCACAGAATCATAACAAGTGCCCTCCCCTTGGCATTAAGCTTGCCCTCAAGCTTGAAAACCAGGAAACTGTTTCTTCAGCTGATAATAGTCTTCCCAAGTTACCTCAGAAGGTGAGAGGTTCATCCACTGAACTAGAACTTTAACTGTAGAACTATTACCTTGTTTAGTGAGTCTTCTGTCAAGAATGGCCACAGGTTCAACCAGGAATTGGCCTTCAGCCCCCACTGCTGGCAAAGTTGGAGAAGCAGTATAAGAGCCAATTGCCTTCTTGAGCTGAGAAACATGGAAGACAGGATGAATTCTGGATTGAGTAGGGAGGTCCAGTTTATAAGCCACCTTTCCAATTTGCTGCAAGACCTTGAATGGGCCATAAAACCTAGCAGAGAGCTTGTAGTTACTCCTGAGCTGGACAGAACTCTGCCTATAGGGCTGCAATTTCAGAAACACCCAGTCTCCCACCTGGAACACCCTTTTTGTCCTGTGTTTGTTTGCATAGTGAACCATCCTTTCTTGAGCCTTGACAAGATTGTCCTTGAGAAGCTGAAGTAGTCTAGATATATCACTAATGAAAGAGTCCACAGAATCAATGCCAGTCTTGTTGAGCTGGTGGAAATTATAGTGCTGAGGTTTAAAACCATACACAGCTTCAAAGGGAGTGACCTGCAGAGCTGTATGGTAGTTAGTGTTGTACCACCATTTAGCTAAACTTAACCATTTCACCCACCTCTTAGGTCTATCTCCAGTAAGGCACCTGAGGTACACCTCCAAACATTGGTTAAGCCTCTCACTCTGGCCATCTGTCTGAGGGTGATATGCAGTGGAATACTTCAATAGAGTCCCCATTAGTTTGAATAGAGTGTTCCAGAACTGACTCAAGAAAATTGGATCTCTGTCACTCACAATAGAATTTGGGAGACCATGTAGTTTGCAGATATTCTGGAAAAAGATCTCAGCTATCTCCTCAGCAGTATAAGGGTGGCTGATAGCTATGAAATGCCCATACTTAGACAACCTGTCAACTAACACCAGAATGGTAGTCTTATTCTCTGATTTTGGTAAGCCATCAACAAAATCCATAGCAATGTGAGTCCATGGTTGATCTGGGATTGGCAAGGGCTGCAATAACCCTGGATAAGGAAGATGTTCTGCCTTCATTCTCTGGAAAATGTCACAACCTTGCACCCACTTTTTAACCTGTTCCTTCAACCCAGGCCAAGTGAACAACATTTTAACCCTCTTGTAAGTGCCCAAAATGCCAGAGTGTCCACCTACTCCAGTATTATGAAGCTCCTGAATGATGTGTTGCCTCAACTTAGTACCACTGCCAACATAAAGCAACCCCTTATGCTTCAAAACCCCGTCTTGTAGTTGAAAATCAGGTACAACAGTAGAGTCAATGGAAAACTTAGTCATTTTGTCTCTGGCTTCTAAGTCCTCCTTGTAACTCTCCTTCACTTCTTGTAGCCATTTTGGAGTGATAGATGACACTGTTGCGCATGTACCAGCTAATGCATTTTCACCTGTATTCCTTCTTGAGAGAGCATCAGCTACTTTATTGTCTTGACCCTTCTTGTACTGGATCTCATAATGTAGCCCTAGCAGTTTAGAAATCCACTTTTGCTGAAGAACTGATGTCAACTTTTGCTCTAGTAAATACTTGAGACTATGATGGTCAGTCTTAATGATGAACTTACCACCCTCCAAATAAGACCTCCACTAAGAGATAGCATGGAAAAGTGCTAGAAGTTCCTTCTCATAAGTGGATAACCCCAGATGTCTTGGGGCTAAGGCCTTGCTGAAATAAGAAAGTGGTTTATTGTGCTGCATCAAAACTGCTCCAATGCCAACAAACATTTTAGTGAAATCAGGTAAAGACAAGACAGGAGCTGATACCATGGCTTCCTTGAGTTTATTAAAAGCTGTTGTAGCTTCCTCAGTCCAATTAAAATTCCCCTTCTTCAGCAGCAGTGTTAGTGTAACACCCCTCGTTCCCAAACTTTCCGTTCCGGACCGGAGAGCCTGGGAGGGTGCTACTCAAAATGAAGCGGCGGAAATCAAGAACAAACACTGCCATAATTATACATTACATGGTCCAACTGTCTTAAACATCGTCTTAAGATATTATTACACAAAAGATGCAAACTGTCTAAGAGTCCAAATTACTAGAAGTACTGATAATTACTAGGTGAGACCGCGTTCCCCCATCTACGCCAAACCGTCTTCGTCTAGACCTGCGGTGGGAATAAAACAGGAACCGCAGTTTTTCTAAAGTCAGCAATGAAATACTGAGTAAGTAAACACCCAAGCATGTAAACAGATTATGAGGTATATTCTTTCAAAAACAATCATAAATGGGAATGAACAATCACTGAATAAATCCTTGAAGAATAAAGTACGAATACTGAAACACGTATGAAATTCTTTTTCTTCTTATCTTGCATAACAATCCTTCTCTTGCATCTCCAACGGGAAATATTATTCTCAATCTATCTCTTCTTTCCTTTCATAAATATCTCTTTCTCAAAGAACTTTATATTAATAATTTGTTGATACGGGGAAGATCTATCCTTTCACTAGCTACCATGACCATAAGTGCCGGCACCCCCCTAAGACTTCTCGCGGCCAGAGAGGTAAGTACATGGAGACACCCGGCAGGTTGCGACCGGGTTTAAAATAAAAACGGTCGAGTGACACGAAGTCAACACGACAATCTATCCATAATATATTGATCCCCGCACAACTCTTTCCGCTTTGCATTAATAATGAATTATTAATCTCGTGTGACATTCTCAAAACATTTATCTCAAAAACGTAATCAATCTCATAAATAGCATGTAAGTCATAAAAAAACATTTTGAGACGGATATAAAATCATATTTCGACACGAAAGAAGCCAGGGCACGCTAGGCTTGGCATGTCTACTTACCTCAATAACACGACAAATAGCGCGTAAGCTCTTACGGGTAGACGTAGCCCTCGTCTACAAATTCGTCACCTACAAATTTATAATTTTCTAATTAATCGAGAGTCTAACTATCTTGTAATATGCAAGTGATGACATGAAAAAGAGCAATTTAATTCAATACGATGCCTAAATCTTTCCTTGTGACCATAATTTTCAAGAGTGTGCTAGTTTACAATAATTATATCTTTAAATAATAATTACCTAATATTACTATTCAATTTCACAAATAATACACTTGTATTTTAAATAGTGAGAAAATAATATTTTTACTTTTTAGATTTTCCCTAAGTATAAATCTTAAAATTAGAAAAACATTAGTTTAGACTTTATTGTAAAGAACCATATTTTATCTTAATATTTTTAACAATTATATTTAACTTTTCTAGAATAAATTATTTATAGCAAAGAAATTATTTAATTAATGAAATTAACTATTGGGAAATATATTCTTAATAGTGAAATAAAAAGACTATATTCTAACTTGTTGAGGAGCTGACAACATAAAATACTTATTAAGATACAAGTGTGATATAATATATGCTTATAAGTATGAGAAATAATTATTTCAAATATTAGATAAAGATATTAGTTAAATAAACTATTCATAGATATTTCTCAAATTACTTCATAACAATGTTTAGATAATTTCACTTAAAAATATCATCTTACAATATTTGAGATTAACTAATTAAGTAAAACTGATATTAATTATTGAATATAGGCCTAATGTATTAAACGACTCTATTTTACTTTATAACAACTATTCGTTGCAAAAATCTCATTATCCAAGTTATTTCTATTTATTTAAATAATAATTAGAAGTTTAGAAATTGACTTTAAATCTAAACTTTCTATCTTTAATTTCACATATATACATACATATATATACATACTTATGTAAATTACGTTTCCTTAAAATACAACAATAACCCCCTCCTTCTAATATTAATATTTTCAGATGCTCCAATACATAGCCACAAATTTTCAGATTGTGCACAAAGTACCCCTCTCCACTTATACCCAGTTTACATAAAAGACACTTTCACCCCCTTAACAAAATCATCAATCTAAGCATGAATTCACGACTTCAAGTAGCGATTTTGATTGCATAAAACGACTTATTAGAGGATTTAGAGTGTACCCGCACCAAAAATCGTCGAAAACGGTCAAGAATTGCGTCGGTTCGAGCTCGCCGTCGAGGTCGCCGGAGATGGTGGTCGACTGGAGCTTTTCCGGTCACTTATGGGTGCGGGTGAGTCCTCCTAGGGACTGGTCGGAGCCTATAGGGGCTGTAGAGATAGAGAGATGGAGGTGGGTGGTCCTTTTCTGATCGGGCCAAGCTCGTCGCCGGCAAAAATGGTGAACGACGGCGACGGCGGCTCTGCCACTCCTCTCTTGCGGCCTTGCTTCTGCTTCAGGAGATCTTGCTCGGATCTCTAGTGAGTGGGGAGGGATAAGAGAGGCTGGGAAAGAGAGGGGAGCAGGTGGTGGTGGCGGCTTCGATTTCCCGTCGGGTTTTCCGGTGGCGGTTGTTGCAGTGGCCGAAGGCCACTGCTGCTGCTGCTGGTTCTCTCTCTTTTCTGTTCGACCAAGGGAAAATGAGGCAGAGAGGGAGAGATGGAGGGTGGGATGGTGGTGTCGGGGATGGTGCTGGCGTTGGGGGTGGTGTCGGGTGATGGGGGTGAGCAGAAGGAGGAGGAGGAGTTGTATATGAAGAAGGAGGAGAAGAGGAGAGGGCCTGGGGAGACTCACCCCGTATAGGGGTCTGTTCCCTTTTTTTTTTTATTATTATTATTATCTTATATCAAATTGCTCACTAGGGTTTATAGCTTCTTCAAACTACAATTTCTACCCCCAGTCTTGACTAGCAAATACTATTCGAAATGACAACTACTTCCCCTTTCGCTATGTAATTAACATATAAACTATACAAAAAGTCACTTATTACCCCTATAAAAACGGGGTATTACATCCTTCCCCCCCTTAAACAGAGCTTCGTCCTCGAAGCTTAATTCAACTAATACACGGGATGTTTAAACCAACTATAGTAGCCGTTGCTATAAGATTTTCTATTTATCGCAATAGTCAATATCATGATCACACAATAACTTTATAAATATCTAGTTCGTAACCCGTGACGCAGGAGAAGTACAAGGAGTGAGATCACGAAACTAAAGGGTTACATTCCTCTCCCCCTTAGAGGAGTGACGTCCTCGGAACTCAGTTAACTTCTATAAAGAGGTGTGGATACTTTTTCCTCATTTCATCCTCTGCTTCCCAAGTAGCCTCTTCCGTCTGATGGTTAGTCCATAGGACCTTCACTAGCTTAACGCTCTTGGTACGTGTGTCTCTTGTTTTGGTATCGAGGATCTTGACAGGATGCTCTTCATATGTCAGAGACGGGTCTAACTCGATTGGTTCGGGATCCAGCACGTGGGATGAATCAGGTACATACTTCTTTAGCTGTGATACGTGAAAGACATTGTGTACACGTCCCAAATTAGAAGGTAGGTCTAGACGGTATGCAACTTCTCCAATTTTCTCAAGTATGTCGTATGGCCCGATGAACTTTGGGCTCAGCTTCCCTTTTTGATTGAATCTTGTTATTCCCTTTGTAGGCGAAACTTTAAGGAACGCCTTTTCACCCACTTTGAACTCCAATGGTCTCCTTTTCTGGTCTGCATAGGACTTCTGTCTGTCTTGTGCTGCCTTCATTCTTTGTTGGATGAGTCGTACTTGATCTGTCATTTCCTCAATCATTTGTGGGCCTAACACCACTGTCTCGCTGATGTCACTCCAACATAGAGGCGTTCGGCACTTTCTCCCATACAATGCTTCATGGGGTGCCATGCCAATGCTGGCGTGGTAGCTGTTGTTGTAAGAGAACTCTATCAGTGGCAACTTGTCAACCCATGATCCTTGGAAATCCATTACACAAGCCCTTAGCATATCCTCTAATGTTTGAATGGTCCTTTCTGTTTGTCCATCCGTGGCCGGGTGGAATGCTGTACTGAATCTCAGTTGGGTTCCCAGCGCTTCTTGAAGAGCCTTCCAGAAATGAGAGAGGAAATTAGGGTCCCTGTCAGAGATTATCGAGCTTGGAACCCCATGATACCTCACTATATTCTTGACATACGCATCAGCTCTTTGCTCCATGGCCCATGTGTCCTTCATTGGAATGAATCTTGCTGTCTTGGTCAGTCTATCCACCACTACCCATATCTGATTGAGTCCATTCTTTGATGTTGGCAAGGCAGTTACGAAATCCATAGAGATGGAATCCCACTTCCAAGCTGGGACGTCCAATGGCTGAACTAAGCCTCCCATTCTCTTGTGCTCGAACTTCACCTTCTGACAGGTTAAGCATCGTGCTACAAACTCGGCTATTTCCTTCTTCATGTTGGGCCACCAAAAAGTCTTCTTCAGGTCCTTGTAGAGTTTGTCGCCCCCATGATGAACAGAATAAGGTGTGTTGTGTGCTTCGCGCATTAGCTTTTCTTTGGTTTCTGCGCATTTTTGCGGTACACACCACCTTCCCTTGTAGCGAATGCTTCCATCCTCGTGAACCTTGAAGTCTTTGGCTTCTCCTGTTGCAATCTTCTTCCTGATCCTTTCGAGCTTCACGTCTGCGGCTTGATTGCTTCTTATTTCCTCAATGAAGTCTGGCACAACTGTCATGCTTCCGAGTAGGCCCTGCACTGTTCCTTGGTCTACCACTTCAATTCCGAGCTTCTCGAACTCGTGGCATAGCCAGCTTGGCAAGGCTAACATGGTATTCACCACATGGCTCGACTTCCGACTTAACGCGTCGGCGACCACATTTGCCTTTCCTTCGTGGTACTGAATACGCAAGTCATAGTCCTTGATAATCTCTAGCCATCTTCGTTGTCTATTGTTCAGCTCCTTCTGGGTGAAGATATACTTGAGGCTTCTATGGTCCGTATAGAGTTTGCAAACAGCCCCGTATAGATGATGTCTCCATATCTTTAGCGCGAAAACTATTGCTGCTAACTCCAAGTCATGTGTGGCATAGTTCTCCTCGTGGGGTTTCAATTGCCTTGAGGCATAGGCAATTACCCTTCTGTCTTGCATAAGCACGCACCCTAGCCCTTTCTTCGATGCATCGCTGTATACTTCAAACTCGCCGGAGTTGTTTGGTAGAGCTAGCACTGGTGCCGTAGTCAGCTTCTCTTTTAGAGTTTGAAATGCTGCTTCACAGCTATCGTCCCACTGATACTTCACCGCTTTCTTCGTTAGGGTAGTCAGTGGTCTGGCAATCCTGGAGAAGTCCTTCACAAAGCGCCGATAGTAACCTGCTAAGCCAAGGAAACTCCTTATTTCAGACACGTTCTTCGGTGTTGGCCAGTCCTTAACTGCTGAGATCTTTCCTGGGTCCACTGATATCCCCTCCTTTGAAATTATGTGACCCAAGAATGGAACACGATCCAACCAGAACTCGCATTTAGACAGCTTGGCATACAATTGTTCTTGTCTCAGAGTCTGCAGCACCTCTCTCAGATGTTCCCCGTGATCCTCCTCGCTCCTCGAGTACACAAGGATGTCATCGATAAAGACTACTACGAATTGATCCAGAAATGGCCTCATTACCCGGTTCATCAGATCCATAAACACTGCAGGTGCATTGGTCAGACCAAATGGCATCACTGTAAACTCATAATGGCCATATCTGGTTCTGAAGGCAGTCTTTGGAATATCCTTTTCGGCTACCCGAAGCTGATGATACCCTGACCTTAGATCAATCCTGGAGAAGACACTGGCCCCCTGTAGTTGATCGAACAGATCGTCAATTCGGGGTAGAGGATACTTGTTCTTGATGGTCACGCTGTTTAATTCTCGATAATCGATGCATAGCCTCAGGCTCCCATCTTTCTTCTTTACGAAAAGCACTGGTGCTCCCCAGGGTGACACACTCGGTCGTATGTACCCTTTCTGTAGGAGTTCTTGCAGTTGATCCTTGAGCTCCTTTAATTCTGCTGGTGCCATCCGATACGGTGCCTTCGAGATAGGTGCGGTTCCAGGTACTAAGTCGAGGGTAAACTCCACTTCTCGTTTGGGTGGCATTCCTGGAATCTCGTCGGGAAAGACATCGGGAAATTCCCTTGCGACAGGTATCTCCTCCAGTAGATTTTCCTTCTTGGATACGTCCTGGATGTAGCACAGGTAGGCAGGGTTTCCCTTCTTCACTTGATTGACTATAGTCAAGGCTGACACTAGTCTGATGCGAGGTTCCCTTGTGATACCACGATAGGTGATCTTCTCCCCTTTGGGTCCTTTCAACCGAACTTTCTGATCATAGCAGTCAATAACTGCTCGATACATGGCGAGCCAATCCATTCCTAAAATAACATCTATACCCCCAAGGTCAAACTTTATCAGGTTGGCTGGCAGGATACTTGATAGGATTTTTAGCTCAACTCCTTCAAATAAGGTGTCACATACTGTTATTAAGCCAGTAGGGGTTGCTACGGGGATGGATATGGTGGATGACTTATTTAAACCCAGTTTCTCAACAAATGAGGATGATATGAACGAGTAAGATGCACCAGAATCAAATAATATAAATGCTGGTTGCTCGTGGATAAGAAATGTACCAGTGACAACTCCATGGGCAGCTTCTGCCTCGGTCTTTGTTATGACAGCAATCCTTCCGACATTGGCATTCTGGTTTCCAGCTCCTCCTGCTGCATTGTTGTTGACCGCAGCTCCACCATTGTTGTTGCGGTTCTGACCTCCATTCTGTCTGGCATTCCCCTGGTTGTAGTTTGGCTGCCTTCCATAGCCATTTCCGACATTGTTCTGATGGTTGCCAAAGTTCCCATACCCAATCTGTAGGTTAGCTGGTTGCTGGTTGCCATACTGCTGGTTATACCTGAAATTGTTCCCATTTTGCTGGCGATTCCCCTGGTAGTTGTTCTGTTGCAGTCTCGGGAAGGTTCCTCCTTGCTTCACTTGTTGGTTCCCTGCTGGTGGTGATCGGCATTCATAGGCTCGATGTCCCCTCCTACCACAGTTGTTGCAGGTGATTAGGTTTCCTTCACAATCGGTTCCTGGGTGGTTTCTTGGACACTTCTTACAGAAATGGCGACGAACTTGCTGAGTTCCAGGATTTTGCTGATTCCCTTGATACCGCCCCTGGTTGCCTCCCCCGTTGTTGGGCCTGATCCTTTGGTTCCCTTTCGCAACGTTGTTGTTACTTCCTCCTGCCTCCTCTAGCTTGCGCTTCTTGCGTTTTTCCTCTTGGACTGCTTGGACTCGCCAGATATCAGCGGCTCTATCATAGAATTCATGAAGGGTTGGATAAGTTCTGCTCAGCAGAGACGTTTGCAGCTGCTCGTGCAGTCCAGAGATGAATTTTGAAACTTTGGACTCTTCATCAGGAATCGTGTTGCCCGCAAACCGCATTAGCTCTGTAAATTTCCGAAAGTACTCAGTTACCGAGTCACTTCCTTGCTCCAGGTTCTGAAATTCTTGTTGCTTGCTCCTTTTCACATGACAAGGATAAAAGCGGGATCTGAGAGCAGTCTGGAGGGCTTCCCAATTGAAGTTGGGCTGAGCCAAGAGAGTTTCTCGAGCATTCCTCCACCAGAGATTCGCCTCGCTCTTCAGATAAAACACCGCACAATTTACCTTCCGGTCCTCAGGGCATTCCACATTCTCAAGGATCTTGTCCATCTCCATGATCCAGTCTTCCAGCTCAACGGGGTCTTCATTTCCCATGAAACTTGGTGGTTTCATGTCGGCCACTTGCTTGGCCCAGTTAACTCCTGCCCGAGCTCCATTGCCCATCATTTGAGCCATTTGAGCATAGAACTGTTCCATGTTGTTGTTGTTGTTTTCTGCCATCTGTTCTTGCCGAACTCTCCTGGTGTAGTAGCGCAGTGGTCTATCAGTCATGTTCCTACACTATAACCTATTGTATCATTTCTTAATCTATTATTGGCTCGAAAGATAAACATAAATTACCTCATAAAGTACATGCTTAACAGTCCATGTGACACATGTATCACACTTAAATATTATCTACCACATAAGAATCAAAACACGCCGCATCTAACAATTCATAACCATACTTGCTTTCATAAACTTTCTCAATGCATACCTCCCTTTTCTGGGGCAAACTTCTAGAATACATAACTCTTTCCTTCTTTTCCGGAGCAAATGATATCTCGCAGACAACAATAAGATCATTAAAGCTAATATCACCAAGTACTGTTAAGCACATAACGTGTCTCGTGACTGACGAAAAGGATGTGGGTGGGTGGGACCAGTACCACCAGAACTTAGACTACCCATAACCCAATCGGCTTGTCCAATTTTAATTATTTCTCCTAATTTGTTTTAGGGTTGCCCTACAGGTTTTGGTTTCCCTTTTTGGACAGCCCGCTCTGATACCACCTGTAACACCCCTCGTTCCCAAACTTTCCGTTCCGGACCGGAGAGCCTGGGAGGGTGCTACTCAAAATGAAGCGGCGGAAATCAAGAACAAACACTGCCATAATTATACATTACATGGTCCAACTGTCTTAAACATCGTCTTAAGATATTATTACACAAAAGATGCAAACTGTCTAAGAGTCCAAATTACTAGAAGTACTGATAATTACTAGGTGAGACCGCGTTCCCCCATCTACGCCAAACCATCTTCGTCTAGACCTGCGGTGGGAATAAAACAGGAACCGCAGTTTTTCTAAAGTCAGCAATGAAATACTGAGTAAGTAAACACCCAAGCATGTAAACAGATTATGAGGTATATTCTTTCAAAAACAATCATAAATGGGAATGAACAATCACTGAATAAATCCTTGAAGAATAAAGTACGAATACTGAAACACGTATGAAATTCTTTTTCTTCTTATCTTGCATAACAATCCTTCTCTTGCATCTCCAACGGGAAATATTATTCTCAATCTTTCTCTTCTTTCCTTTCATAAATATCTCTTTCTCAAAGAACTTTATATTAATAATTTGTTGATACGGGGAAGATCTATCCTTTCACTAGCTACCATGACCATAAGTGCCGGCACCCCCCTAAGACTTCTCGCGGCCAGAGAGGTAAGTACATGGAGACACCCGGCAGGTTGCGACCGGGTTTAAAATAAAAACGGTCGAGTGACACGAAGTCAACACGACAATCTATCCATAATATATTGATCCCCGCACAACTCTTTCCGCTTTGCATTAATAATGAATTATTAATCTCGTGTGACATTCTCAAAACATTTATCTCAAAAACGTAATCAATCTCATAAATAGCATGTAAGTCATAAAAAAACATTTTGAGACGGATATAAAATCATATTTCGACACGAAAGAAGCCAGGGCACGCTAGGCTTGGCATGTCTACTTACCTCAATAACACGACAAATAGCGCGTAAGCTCTTACGGGTAGACGTAGCCCTCGTCTACAAATTCGTCACCTACAAATTTATAATTTTCTAATTAATCGAGAGTCTAACTATCTTGTAATATGCAAGTGATGACATGAAAAAGAGCAATTTAATTCAATACGATGTCTAAATCTTTCCTTGTGACCATAATTTTCAAGAGTGTGCTAGTTTACAATAATTATATCTTTAAATAATAATTACCTAATATTACTATTCAATTTCACAAATAATACACTTGTATTTTAAATAGTGAGAAAATAATATTTTTACTTTTTAGATTTTCCCTAAGTATAAATCTTAAAATTAGAAAAACATTAGTTTAGACTTTATTGTAAAGAACCATATTTTATCTTAATATTTTTAACAATTATATTTAACTTTTCTAGAATAAATTATTTATAGCAAAGAAATTATTTAATTAATGAAATTAACTATTGGGAAATATATTCTTAATAGTGAAATAAGAAGACTATATTCTAACTTGTTGAGGAGCTGACAACATAAAATACTTATTAAGATACAAGTGTGATATAATATATGCTTATAAGTATGAGAAATAATTATTTCAAATATTAGATAAAGATATTAGTTAAATAAACTATTCATAGATATTTCTCAAATTACTTCATAACAATGTTTAGATAATTTCACTTAAAAATATCATCTTACAATATTTGAGATTAACTAATTAAGTAAAACTGATATTAATTATTGAATATAGGCCTAATGTATTAAACGACTCTATTTTACTTTATAACAACTATTCGTTGCAAAAATCTCATTATCCAAGTTATTTCTATTTATTTAAATAATAATTAGAAGTTTAGAAATTGACTTTAAATCTAAATTTTCTATCTTTAATTTCACATATATACATACTTATGTAAATTACGTTTCCTTAAAATACAACAATAACCCCCTCCTTCTAATATTAATATTTTCAGATGCTCCAATACATAGCCACAAATTTTCAGATTGTGCACAAAGTACCCCTCTCCACTTATACCCAGTTTACATAAAAGACACTTTCACCCCCTTAACAAAATCATCAATCTAAGCATGAATTCACGACTTCAAGTAGCGATTTTGATTGCATAAAACGACTTATTAGAGGATTTAGAGTGTACCCGCACCAAAAATCGTCGAAAACGGTCAAGAATTGCGTCGGTTCGAGCTCGCCGTCGAGGTCGCCGGAGATGGTGGCCGACTGGAGCTTTTCCGGTCACTTATGGGTGCGGGTGAGTCCTCCTAGGGACTGGTCGGAGCCTATAGGGGCTGTAGAGATAGAGAGATGGAGGTGGGTGGTCCTTTTCTGATCGGGCCAAGCTCGTCGCCGGCAAAAATGGTGAACGACGGCGACGGCGGCTCTGCCACTCCTCTCTTGCGGCCTTGCTTCTGCTTCAGGAGATCTTGCTCGGATCTCTAGTGAGTGGGGAGGGAGAAGAGAGGCTGGGAAAGAGAGGGGAGCACGTGGTGGTGGCGGCTTCGATTTCCCGTCGGGTTTTCCGATGGCGGTTGTTGCAGTGGCCGAAGGCCACTGCTGCTGCTGCTGGTTCTCTCTCTTTTCTGTTCGACCAAGGGAAAAGGAGGCAGAGAGGGAGAGATGGAGGGTGGGATGGTGGTGTCGGGGATGGTGCTGGCGTTGGGGGTGGTGTCGGGTGATGGGGGTGAGCAGAAGGAGGAGGAGGAGTTGTATATGAAGAAGGAGGAGAAGAGGAGAGGGCCTGGGGAGACTCACCCCGTATAGGGGTATGTTCCCTTTTTTTTTTATTATTATCTTATATCAAATTGCTCACTAGGGTTTATAGCTTCTTCAAACTACAATTTCTACCCCCAGTCTTGACTAGCAAATACTATTCGAAATGACAACTACTTCCCCTTTCGCTATGTAATTAACATATAAACTATACGAAAAGTCACTTATTACCCCTATAAAAACGGGGTATTACAGTTAGTGGCCTGGCTAATGCTCCATAATTCTTCACAAATCTTCTATAATACCCAGTAAGACCCAAGAACCCTCTGAGTCCTTTGATATTTGTAGGTAGGGGCCATTCCTTCATAGCTGATAACTTCTTAGGATCAGTTTGCACCCCCTCTTTGCTGATAATGTGTCCCAAATATTCAACTGCTGCTAGGCCAAAAGAACATTTGCTGAGTTTTGCATACAATTTGTGCCTTCTCATTGTTTCAAAGACCACCCCCAAATGTTGTTTGTGCATTTCCATCGACCCACTGTAGACCAATATGTCATCAAAGAACACTAGTACAGTCTTCCTTAATTGTGATCTGAAGATGTCATTCATTAGACATTGGAAGGTGGCAGGTGCATTAGTTAGGCCAAATGGCATAACTCTAAACTCATATAAGCTCTCATGAGTTCTAAAAGCATTTTTGAACACATCTGCCTCTGCCATTCTCACTTGGTGGTAGCCAGACCTCAAATCTAGCTTGGAGAATACTGCTGCCCCCTTCAGCTCATCCATGAGCTCATCAATAACAGGTATGGGAAATTTGTTTTTTACTGTAATGTCATTGAGACCCCTATAATCCACACAAAATCTCCAAGTCCCATCCTTCTTTTTGACCAATAAAACTGGTGCTGAGAAAGGGCTAGTACTGGGTTGTATTACACCATTTTGCAGCATTTCTTGTACCATTTTTTCAATTTCATTTTTCTGGGGGTAGGGATACCTATAAGGCCTCAAACACACTGGTTTAGCTCCTTCTAGAAGAGGAATCTTGTGGTCTTGGCTTCTTGGTGGTGGAAGCTGGGTAGGTTCTACAAAAAGATCCCCATATTGTTGTACAAGGTCAACCAGCTCTTCTGGAGTTTCTTGACTGCTACTGATAGCACCAATTGAGTACAGTTGAGCTGTAATACAATTCTCATTATGTTGGCAATACTCATGGAGTTCTTGTAGTTGTGCCTCCTTGATCTTTTCTATGTCATTATGGGCTGTTAACACCATTTCTTGTCCACCTAGCTGAAATCCAAAAGTCCTTTTGTTGAAATCCAGTGAGACTGGGCTCACCTTCTTTAGCCATTGTGCTCCCAAAACTACATCACAGCTTCCTAGAGGCAAGACTCTCAGATCAACAATCACTTGACATTTCTGTAACTGTAATGGAACGTCCTTACAAATTGCAGTACTGCTTATTCTACTGCCATCTGCAACAGCTACTTGCATCTCTCTAGTGCTTTGACTCTCACATTTAACCCTCATGGCAGTGCTGCAGTCAATAAAATTGTGAGTACTACCAGTGTCAATTAGTACATGTACCTGTTTGCCATTTATGTGCCCTGAGATTCTGATGGTCTCTGCATTAGAGCAACCAGACATGGCATGTAGAGAAATGCCTAATGGCACTTCATCTTCAGTCACTTCTTTGGTTGGAGCTTCTATAGGAACTTCATCTTCAATTATAATATTTGGCTCAGAACAGCTCTCTTCTTCCTCATCTCCAATCAACAGATATAATGACTTCTTTGTGCACTTGTGTCCTGGGGTATAGCTCTCATCACAGTAGAAACATAGCTTCTTATCCCTCTTTTCTTTCATTTCAGCAGCACTTAACCTTTTGACAACAGTGTTTGAAGTTTTGAGAGGCCCTTCCTCCTTGGATTGCCCACCTGAGCTGGTTTTAGTCCTCTCCCAACTGCTAGAGTGCTGGTGAAATTTGGTACCCCCTTTCCTTGACATGTGTTTTTCCAAAGAGTCAACATGTGCCTCTTGCAATCTAGCTAGTGCCTTGGCTTGAGACAGAGTTTTTGGAAACTGCAGCTGCACAGCTTTCTGCAAATCCTCCCTCAATCCACTTAAGAAGCATCTAACAAAATACATGTCATCAGCCCAGGGTTGTAGAGCTTTAATTCTTGGCCTCAAGGCTTCAAACCTTGACTGATACTCAGCTACTGTAGCTTGCTGCACTAATTTGTTAAAAATTCCCAGCACATTTTCATGTCCAGGTTCAGCAAATTCCACACATAGCTTTTCACTAAATTGAGTCCACAAAATCCCTTCTAAATCATCAACTCAGATCTAAACCAGTAATCTGCATCTCCTTCTAAATGCAATGAAGTCATTACTAGCTTTGACAATCATTCATCCTATATATCTGGAAATATCTGTCCACTTTCTGCAGCCAACCAAGTGGATCTCTACCTCCAAACTTAGGGAATTCAATTTTTGGCAGAGGAATTCCTCCCTGAGAGTAATTTTTCATGCACACATTGTTCTCTTCAGAGTTAATTTCTTTGAAAAAACTGCTAGTAACTTCAGGCCTCTTTCCCTGAGAAATTGAGGCTCTACTGTCCTCATTTATCACCTCAGAATGACCTGCCATTTTCTCCTTATCCCTCTGATTCGCTAACAAGTTATAGCAATTTGTAATCCTTTTGAATTGATCATCAAATTTTTTCTCCGTAGCATACAATCCTTCTTTTAGGTCATTTTTAAGCTCAGACCTCATACTATGAATTTGAGACTGCATACATTCCTCCAGCTTTACAAATTGCACTCGCACGCCGTCAATCGTGTCCTCGTAGTCGTTGAGCCTCTCTTCCAACACCAGGACCTTCGCATCTGCATCCATGGCGACGAAATTTTGACTTCTGGTTTTAGTCATTTCTGAGTTTTGAGGTTCAGAAACCAGGCTCTGATACCAACATGTGAGGTCCCTGACCTCACTGTTGCCGTCGCCGGTGTGATATTCGCCGGAAAACACCGTCAATCGGAGAATTACTCCGAAGAATTGAAGAAGGAGAAGCTAGGGTTAGAGAGCAGAGAGAAATTGGGGAAGAATTTGTATTTCCAAAAAAACATAATGAACAATTCAATACAGCCCCGGCTATATATAGCAAAGGGGAGGTGAGTGTAGTTTTCTAAACTACCTAAGGGACAAGCCACGTCAGCCAACACGGTTGAATGTGACCAATCAGAGCCCCGGAGCTGGCTGACGTGGAATGCCCCGCTGGCTAAGGACTCAAAACGACGCCGCTACACTTATGGTTTAAACATAACGTTCTAAAGCTGATGGATGGCTGAGATCTAATCTCCAAGCCATCCAACGGCTATTGCTAACCCGGAATTACACAACCACAGTTTTAAAGGACTATCAGTTTAGTCCTAATTATACAACCACCGTTTATGCAACATTTCAGTTTAGTCCCTGCACAGAATCATAACAGATTTTCCCAAATCCCCCTCATAGCCAATTCTTTTTTCAAATCCACCCTCTTAGCCAATTCTTTTGGACTGAGGAGCCGCAACTCTTACTGTAATGGGGGCATAGACGGAAGAAGGACAGAGTAATGAGTGGGAGCCGTGCGAACGTGAACTCCGTGTTCTACGCGGAGTCGTACCATCCGATTCAAGCCGGAAGCATCGACGGAACCGATGTTCTTCCCCACGACAGCGCCGTTTACAGAGCCCACCTCTGTTCCCAAGCCGGTCTTTGTAAGTTCTTCTTCCATTGATATATTTGTCAAACCCACTTCATGTATTCTTATGTCCATTCGCAATCTAAGTTCCAAAATTTCATCTTCCCAGATGATGCTTTAGGCGATCCGAAGGTTATTGGAGACCCTTATTGTACAGTGTTCGTGGGTCGCCTCTCTCATCTCACAACAGAAGAGTCTCTTCTCAAGGTACCATTAGGTTTCCCAATTTTGGTTATGAGAAAACCCAAACCCAATTAATTAAAAGGAAAGAAACCCAGTATTTTATTTTTTGAGCTTTGTTAGTCTGATGCAATTTGTGGGAACATTGGGCGTTTCAGGCCATGAACAAATATGGGAAGGTCAAGAACTTGCGATTGGTCAGACATATTGGTATGATTAGTTCCTGGTTGGTGAAATTTTATCGTTATACTGTTGTGTGGATTAGAGTAACCTTTTTTGGTAGCTGTAGTGTCATTTTATGCAATGAAAAGAAATGAGAACAGTCAAATATTATGCAATGAAAAGAAATGAGAACAGTCAAATATCAAAGTTTCTAATTAGGGAAATGCTAAATGTCACCTATTTTTTCTTCACCCTTCAAGTTCATACTTATGTGGATGTTTTGATTAGTGATGTGATTATAGAAATATCTCAAAATAAATAGTTACCACAATCATATCTTGACACGTAGGAGGTGAACTTGAAATGTGAAGAAAAAAGGGTGAAGCATAGCGGTCCTCTTTAAATTATCATGATAGAAAAAGAAGTCTAAATGAGCGGAATAGGATATTTACATTCAGACGACTGAAAAGTGAGTAAGAACTAAGAATCATGGTGCTGACCAGCTGAATGATAGTATGACACTCACAGGTGGCAGTGTCACTCGCCACAATCTTCATTTTGCTAGAACTGTTGTAGCTTCCTGACCAAGCACTGGAACCTGGCCCTTAAGATGAAATGACTGGGGCCTCTGAATTTCTAACAAACCCTAAATAGCGTCCCAATTCTTATAGGCTCCTAGCAATCTTTACAATGCTGCAACAAGCATGGAATTATTTTCTTTGGATTTTTACGCATCAAAAACCGATTTGGCCTCCAGAACCCTCCACAATGTAGATTGGCCCGCATTAAAATTGGGATGTCTTCATAGAATTCCAAGCAGAGAAACTCAGCTTGAATGGAGTGTGTGACTTTCCAAACCGCCCTATGTGACAAAATATCATCAGAGAAACTTTGAGTAGATTTAAAACACTCACTGTGATTTTCTCCTTGACCCCTGTCCAACAAACTTTTTCATCTCGGGGTGTGAATTGCAGTTTCATGATACAATAATATTACAGACGTCATCATAATATCCATCTTACCTCGATCTCTGGCTGTATGAAGAAAGAATGAATTAAGTTTAACAGGACTAGTTATTTGACTGTTTTGCACGGTTGTTAGGGTTGGTCCTCAGTCTGCCCAAGTAGAATGATTAAGATCAATTCAGAACTAACTAAATATGTATAATGTAATTCTGCACTTATCATCTTGCTTCGGATACGTGATAAATAAGACCCTTTATGGTGCACTGTGTGCCGAATGTTATTGAAATGCAAGAATATATTGTGCCGTAATAACTCTCATCATACAGAATGCTATTACACATCCATACTGTTCTTATATATTTCGGTTGGTGACTTCACAGACACCTTGTATGAATTTATAAGTATATATATTATACGCTATATGTAGAATGAACAACCTTCATTTACTATGACGGCTTATTGTATATGGTCTGGTTTTGCAGTAACTGGTGCATCACGTGGGTATGCATTTGTTGAATTTGAAACTGAGAGGGAGATGAGGCGGGCATATGAGGTGAAATGCTTGTTTTTTACCATTTACTTCTGTTTGCTTTTCATGTAGAGTTTTTGTGCTCTCCTAGGAATCATCTGAAGTGAGGATTATTACGAAAATTGTATAGTAGTAAAAAAGCTTGAAAGTTCTCAAAGTGACTCCGAATCTTAAAATGTAGGGCGATGATAGGCTTAGGAAGAATGGATATTATTTGTAGAGATGATTAGTTGCTTGAGCTGAGGGCCCGAGGCTCCTAAAGCTTATACTGATTTCGTTTGTTCTGACAACTCACTGTGCATTGAGTTGATAAATCTTTTGCGGTTGCTAAGCTACGTAGCATCCCATTTGATGTTTTGTCTTGTTAAATGAGAATTTGGGCTGAAAGGTTCAAAGGAGTTCAGAAAATGTGGACGGGTGGTCTGTCACATTTGGATTTAAGAGGGAAACAAAGGTACTATTAGGTCACCTCTTCAAGGATACTATTAGTTTTCAGGCGAGGATTCTGCTTCTTAAGTTGAAGGTGGCAATGTGCTATCTTTCTTCTCTACCGTCTTTATCATATATAATGTTGAAGTTTCTACTAAAATAAAGAGGTAAGGTATGCAAAGTCGGACACAAATAAGAAATATGGACCACAAAGTTAGCCGAGAGATTGCTTCATCTGCCCGAGTAGAATGATAAAAGCTTCATGTATGCACAACGGTTTTATTCGGTTGGAGTCTTGCTTTGTCTGCAAACAGCTTTCCTTTTATTTCCATAACATTTACTAGGTGAAAGAGAAACTTTGGTTACTCTCAAGGTCAATGTATTGGTTTGATTTAAGTTGCAGTGGCTATGAATGTGGGTCACGCTTTTTGTCTCAGGAGACTCACTGATTATAAAATTTATATTCCAGAATGCTCACCATTCATTTATCGACGATTCTGAAATTATAGTTGATTACAACAGACAGCAACTGATGCCAGGGTGGATTCCAAGAAGGTTAGGTCAGTTGAGTTCATTTCCTGGCTGTTGAAACTTATCACCTTCTTCAATTACACTGACGCTATAATAATATTTGCAGGAGGAGGGCTTGGTGGTAAGAAGGAGTCTGGACAGCTTCGTTTCGGAGGACGAGAAAGACCATTCCGTGCTCCCCTGTATGCTTCTGGCCTCTTTTTAAAGCATATCTAGTTCCTTTATGGCTGTCTTGTCTTCTCCTTTTTATTTTCAAGTTATAGTAGCATCATTTGTGCATATAAAGTTAAAATATATCTGACGAGTCTAAGCATTAGGCGTGGGCTATATAGGCTCATGTACCTTCAATCAGGTTAAGGTACCTTCTGGAATAAGAAGCACTGACACAGACACGGAGTAAACACTGAGTCAGTCCCAAAGATTCCTGAAAACTCACGACACTGCATGCACATGGTAATTACATGACCTGAACAATAAAATTGTTTTATAATAATTTAAACCATGGGTAATGTACTAAAATTTAATTTAAAATGAGATAAACATAGTGAGCACCATAGCTATCATTTCCATAAGCTTAAGCCTTATTACCCCTTAGGTCGTTCCGAGTTGTAACAAATAATCTATTTTCAACGTCATAGAAGGATATGTTAGTAACTCAGCACCTTCATGGTGTCTAGTTGCCAAACAGTAACCTGCTCGGACACCAATCATTCTTTACAACAAATGAGCATCGGATACATGGGTTTAAGAAGACAGGTGTATTGGCTGAGATAAAAGGAAATGTAGAAGAAATGCTATTGGTTGATACATATTAGTTAGACAGAGATGGGTTTCATTTCTATCTTTTTAAAAATTCAAAATATCCTCTCCCACTCTTCTTTGAGCCTAAACAACCTCGCACATGGAGTCTTGGATCATAAGTAACCTTCTTTCTCTCCTTGTCTATTGGTTTGACTTAGCCTATAATCTGTCTCTACTACATTTTCCGAGCCTTTCCATTCCTCTTGGTATTAATTCACTCATGCATATGTTATCTGCGACATGGTCATGTGCACTCGAGTTTGGTTTGATTTACAATTGTATTTGTCTTCCTTTTCATTGTAAGAGATGGTGAAGTTGGACTAATCAATTATTATTTTTTATTTGCATGATTATGAAGGGTGTTTTTCATTTACACATTTCCTTATTTTATTCATTTACTGAATCACGATTTCCCCTTTATTGAATCATGAATTGTAAAAGATTTTGTTAACATCTTCTTAAGTATAAAGGATTACGAATCCCTTGAGTCTGTAAGGATGTATGAATAGTACATTTATATTTCAACAATAAGTAAACACAAGTTTAGAGAAAATTGCAGGCATAACGAGTGATTATGAGCCTTCTGCATCTATCCAAAAGATAACAGGGGGGAATATGTAAGAAGGTATGTATGTAAAGCAAGGAAACATAAGATACTAAGACATGGAAAGCAATAGGAAACTATTAGTCTTGGCCTTAACAAAGTTGTAGTAGTTATATTGAAACAAACATGGGTAGCAAAACAGAAAGCAATAGAAAAAGTGTGACTTCATGGACTGACTCTAACTTAATTAGGCATCCGTCGCATTGATGACGAATCACATGAATCGGTCGCTACGAATCGTAAGATTCAGGCTCTTGAATCGAGATTCAGATTATTTTTGCTCCATGTAAGATTCACAGAGAGATTCACATAATTTCATGGGTGAATCGAACCGAATCGTGAATCTCGACATTTTGACAACTATGGTATCAATAAAGTAATGTATGAAGACGACATTAGTTATTTTTCTCAAACACCTTCTTGGGATTGGGGTTGACTTCCCAGGCTTAATGTTAACTTTTATTCTAAAAAAAAAGTTTAAGCATTTGAGGGTTGAAGTATTTAAAAGTCTTTCACTCTAGACTTTATTGATATTTCAATTCAGTGGGGTCGGCGTCGAATGGTGTTGGTTAATTTGTGATGTATGTGTAAGTCCAATTCTGAATCACTTGACCATCTTCTGCTTCACGGTCCTGCTGTGAGATCCGTAGGGTCTGGTTCTATCGGCTTCTGGCATTTCTGGCATTTGTTGGGTTTGTCCTGATACAGTTTCCGAGTTTCTTATTGCCTTGGGGGGGGGGGGGGGGAGAGGGGGAGGGGCCTTTGTTAAAGGGCTTATTCTCCAACTGTTGTTGGTGCCGTTGAATTCGGTTGACCATTTGTTAGATTTTGTTGAATCCATAGCATAGTTTGGTTGAGTAGTTTTATTCCTTTCGCTGGTAGGTTATGAGAAAATTGTAGGGAGATTAAGCACCGCGAGAGAGGAGCACCATAGTATGATCTGGGACACCTACTTATCCGAAATGTCAACTTTATGAGTTAGGGCCCAAATCATACTATGTTAACCATGAACCACCTGTCCACCATCCCCATGTGGGACAAACTGCTCACACATGATACCCAACAATCTCCCCCTTCATGTGTGAGCCCTTCAACATGCTCCCCCTCGCCCGGAAGCATTCGCCGAATTTCTTGGAATCGCCCTTTATGAGAGTGCACGCACCGGACCACCATCTGCCAGACCACCTGCTGGAGCAACACAGGAATTTGACCGTCTGCGGGAACACCTGGTCCACCATTCATGGAAGACCCATCCATGAGAACACCGCACGTCTCACCCTTGATTCACCACGGCAGTGCGCACGAACAATTGGATCTAATACCACTTGTAGGGAGATTAAACACCGCGAGAGAGGAGCACCATAGTATCGTCTGGGACACCTACTTACCCAAAAGGTCAAACTTATGAGTTAGGGCCCAAATCATACTATATTAACCATGAACCACCTGTCCACCATCCCGTTGTTTTGCTTCCGTTGCAGCGGGAATTCGACTGACGAACAATTCCCCAACAAGTGGTATCAGTGCCTGGTTCATGATGCGGGTGGAGAGCACAAAGAAAAAGAAGAAGAAAAAAACGTTGAAAAGAATTGGAAAAAAATCAGACCATTCGGACAAGGAAAAAGGCGTGAGTTTTTCTTTTACTTCTTCGAAGTTGGTTTGTGCGCCTATTGACTTGGTCATGTGTTGATGTCGTGTAGGCATTGAGAAGTTTTGTTCACGGGCTTTGGTTTCTCACGAAGAGAACTAAAAAAGGTGAACAAAGAAAGGAAAAAAGTGCTTTCGTTTTGGGTTGGAGTCTTATGGGAGAGTTGATGTGGACAAGTGGAGGGGATAGGGTGTGCACATGTCTTTAGTGCTGCTGCTGTAGTGGAACACAGCAGAGGGAAGTATTCTCCTAAGGTTGGTCCACGGTGCTCCATGTACTCCAAAGACGCAATCGGTGGTCCAAATTTGTTCGGGTGTTCTGAGCTGCATGTAAGTCCGATTGGGCTCGAACAGGAGTGTAACACCAGCTTTTTGGACGCTCTAGATGCAACGGTGAGGTCAGATTCTGTAAAAAGATGACTGGATTTTGCAGAATGCTGACGTGGCAGCGTATCGACGTGAATCGACGGTCCAAACTTGTTGGGGTGGTTATGGCGTGCTTGTAGATCGGATTGGGATGAGTCAGGTGTCTAACCCCATGTTTTTGGACGTTGCGAATTCATCGGTACGGTCAGAATTTTGAGATTCTGAGTGGATTGATAAGATCGACATCAATTGATATCGATAGGGAGATCGAAGACTACAGGATGCGATCTGGGTCAATCAAGTTCAAGTCCAATCAGGTGGGGTCAATTAGATGTGTTTTCCTCATTGAACGTTCGATTGGCAACCTATGTAAGATAGGGAGTGTGTTGACAGGTGGAGCTGCTATTCAACATAGGCAAGAAGCGTAGGCTTTGTGTGGTTGTGAGCACATGACGCAACAGTTGCAGAGGGTGTCTGGTCAGGGATGTGGGCAACTATTGCAAGGAAATTCACAATAAGCTCGAGGGCAGAGATTGAGGTGGAGGACGCAGTTTTTGTGGCCATGGCTAGAGGTGGCGTCCCGATATCTGTGTGTGTGGTTCCTGACGATAACTCTTGAGCAGCTCGAGGTAAAAAGAGAGGTAAGTCGCGGCGGGTTCGCAAAGCGGTGGCTTTGCAAGACGTCTTGGTGAAGGCGTAGGATCGAACGGGAGGAGCAACAGCGCAAGGAGAAGCACGTGGTTGACGTGTGAGGACGCTGAAGCATGGAGATAGTGTAGGTTGTGCAGCAGTTGCAGGTTCGAGAAGAAGCTCAAGTGACGAGAACGGTGATGAAGAAAGCTACTGCGGTAGTGAAAGGGAGTCTCGTTTGCACTTGACCTAGCTGGTGGTGAACTCTCCAGTAATAAGCTAGCTAGTGGAGAGATGTGACCACTACTCCCCAAAGTAGTAGCTTTGGGATGCACCCTAGGAGGGGGTGCAGAGCATCTCAGTAGAGATGCGATGGCGGTCCATGCAGGTGGAGCACGACGGATGCAGCGGAATCAACATCAACATTGGAGAGCTCCGGGATGGCTGAAGAATTTGCCGGGTGGTTGCAGAATTCAAACAAGGTGGAGTTTGTTGGGTTTTTGTCTTATTCTGCGTTTCGGAAATATTAGGAAATTATTGTGTTTGGAAACTAGTAGAAATATGGAATCTATTAGTATTCCTAATTGGGTTATTTACTAATATTTGTACAATTAGGAGTACTTGGAGAGCAAGTCGGTGTGGCCTATTTATAGGCGGCTCTACAATAGTTCTAATTGAGGAGAGGAGTGGTGAGAGATATCTTTGAGCGGATGTGTGAGGTTAGGGTTTCGTAGATGTAGTCTATGATGATGAGAGTACCGCGTCGACGTGGTCCGCGGATTGAGTTGTCTCTCCCCTACGATGTATTCCCTCATTGATATAGTGAAATTCTCCTCCTCACGTGGATGTAGGCGGTTTCGCCGAACCACGTTAAATTCTTGTGTATTGTTTTTCTACTCCTATATGGCGTGTGTTGAGTGTGTGATCGTGTGGCGTTGTTTTTTGCTTCCGTTGCGGCGGAAATTCGGGTCAACGAATAATTTCCCAACAAGTGACCTATATATTTTTCTAAAAATAAAATATACCGTTTTATTTATAAGCCATTAGACAAAGATCTTACCCGACACTTAGCCAACAAATTACAGCTTTTACCCTAGCACCCTCACTTGCAATCAAATGCGCGGGGTCATTTTCGTCTCTTCCAACATAAGAGAGACTTCCACAGTTCCATTGAACTTATCCAAAATCCCAGTCTTCAGTTTATTCACCAATTTCCCAAATGCATTTATGTCCAATTCAATTTGTACTTCACCGAATTCATGTCGATTGAGCCAAGTAATCACCTCCTTCATGGCGAAATCCTCTGTAGACATTCCTTTTCAGTTTGAATTTTGATTACCTATCAGAAAAAAAAAGAAAAGAAAAGAGGAAAAGAAAATTCAATGGATTAGTTTTAACATCAAATTTTAGTTCTGTTTTGCTGTATTTACTTGCTACAGAGTATCATAGAAATGAACCGTGTCCACCAAACCACGTAAAGAACCTTCACTTGGCTATTTCTTGTGATGATTCCGAGGCTAATGCTGTTACTTTTGTCTATAAGATTTGGAAAAGAACAGGTGTTAGGTGCTTCTAAACCGTAAGGATACTTTTTGTTTGAATAATACTTCCCAAGTACAGGAAAGATTATTCAGTGCTCTTGGAGCTGCTGACATGGTGCTTCCAAGAGCATCACGACCACAGGATGTTTGTGGACTCCACACACACTGGTGGTTGTGATGCAGTGGGGACGGTATGTCAGAAACTCCAAGAGTGATCAATAATTTCCCAAGTATAGGGTACGATTCGGGGGTTTGAGAATTCTATAATTTTGGAGTGAGGGTTTAGGTTTGTCATTCTATATAAACTCAATTTTGAGACTGATAAGTCTACGTTGTCTTCTTGGGATCATAGGAAGCATTTTCCGCTAACGGTGGATATGAATGTCTAAAAGATTACAACTCGATTACGAGGTTGTAGGGCTTTATTGCATTGTAATTCTTATTAAGAGGTCAAGGATCTACCCAATCTTAACACAAATAGAGAACTCTGATACCGACTTCCCCTGCACCCCTAATTACAAATGTGTAGACTCTAGAACTTCAATGGCTCGAACTGATAGAAAATTATTAGAACGAAGTATGTCTTGTGTCAAAGGAATTATGTCTATGTGCCACCAAACTCTTATTTTCTTTCCAGTAGTGCCTCAGGGCATGGCTAATACTCTAGTTAAGAACTAACAAGAGACCCTAAGAGATGTTTTTAGCAATATATGTGGGTCTCTGCAAAGTGTCGTGGCACTTGCCCATTTATAGGACCCACGAGGCCTAATTTATGTAGATGTGCAATTGCGAATGTGATAAACATAGGTCAGTAATGAGGATTAGAGAAGTTGGACAGGTCGTCTCTTGTTCTTTTAAGATTTTTGTTACAGGAAGAATGTTTTTCAGAATATTTGAGAAGGCCCCATCAAGCTCATAAATGGTTCATCCATTTTCCTTCTGGATAAAATTATAAATTCAAGGTTTTCTATGTAATAACTCCATTTGTTGAAGAAATAGAATACAAATGTAGTTTATTTCAGGACTAGTGAAGTGTATTAATTCTTCTACGTGTGTTGTGGCCATTGGTCTATGTCATATAAACCAAGCTACAATGTACAGAGTTCATTAACTTTTTCTGCCAATAATTGGTTAACTGATCTTTAGTTGCTCAGTTCCCCGCAACAGGGTTCAGATGCAAGATCTTTAATCTCTATCTTAGGTCAGGCTCCGTACTGATTGTTTCCTGAAAGCTTTCGTGGTCTGAACAGAACCCATTTGTATTTTTTCTGAGACATGTTTCTTGGTAATGTCCCTTGCTTACTGGAAGCTTTTCGTGCATATTCAGGCGACCTATTCCTTTTGATGAGTTGAAAAGACTTGGCATTCCACCACCTCCTGAAGGACGATACATGTCACGCTTTCAGGTAACTCCCTTATCATTTGTCTACAACAAAAGGACCAGTTTCTCTTGTTTTGCTTCCTTGGGCTTCTAGCATTAACATTTTGCTGCATGTTCATTAAGCTAAACCTAGTCTGAAGTTACTTTCTTCCTCTACGTCTGTTCAAGTTCTCAGAAGAAATGCTATGCCACTGTTTTTTTCTTTTTCCGTAGGTTCCATCACCACCCCGGAGAAGAAAAACGACCGATGATAAGGAAGAAAGATCGCGTAGGCCTCACAGAGACGAAAAACATCATCGAAATGAAAGGAGGAGGTCTAGAAGTCCGGATGAGTCTCCACTTGATCAAAATGAGAGGAGGTCCAGGAGTCAGAATCGCTCTTCAGTTGATCAGCATGAGAGGATAAGATCCAGGAGTCGGGATCACCCTTTGCTTGATCGAAGTGAGAGAACACCTAGAAGTCATGATCACCCTTCAGCTGGTCGACATGAGAGGACGAGGTCTAGGAGTCGGGACGACTCGTCGCGTGATAGAACGAAGAGGAGAAGATCCAGAAGTAGGGACCGCTCTTCAGTTGATCGACATGAGAGGAGGAATCATCATCCTTCGGTTGATCATTACGGCTGAAGCTAACAGCGGATTATATCGTTTAGCTTTGAAGTTGAGGGTTTTTCAATCCTCGTTAAGGGAACAAAAACTGATCTGTAATTGTTATTTCCATGAAATAGATGCAACAATTACCTAATGGAATGAACCACAACTAATTACTCCCTGTAAATGTTCTGCTTGACAAGGGGGACACACTAAACCGCATTTCAATTGCCTTTCTTTTTTTGGAAAGGTTTTTTTTATTATTATTATTATTATTATTATTATTTATTTTTTATTTTATTTTTATTTTTTTTTGGGAAAGGTCAATTGCCTTTCTGCTACTCCAAATATACATCTACAGTAAAACCTCTATAAATTAATAGTCGATAAATTAATAACTTCGATAAAATTAATAATTTGTCCAGTTCAATTTGGGATCAATACAAAATTGAACTCCAATTGATAAAATAATAATATAATAATTATTTTGAAATCCCAATGTACATATATTGGTCTCAACGAAACTATGAATTAATAATAATTAAAATATTCAAAATTATAAGATTTTATAGTAAAAAATTAAATCTATAGTAACTTGGCTTTTTTATTGTTGAACTTCAAATCTATATATTGAGTTCAGCTTTAAATCTCATTGTAGTTAAGAGTTGAGGCATTGTGGGGCATTGTCGTCTCGTATTGCAACAAAAGTTGTGCCTTGGAATATGGTTTTGTAATGTATTTTTCATCTCTAATAAATATACATTGTAACTAGTACATTGGACTTGAAAATTTAAAGATCATAAGTAAAATCTCTTTAAATTAATAAATTATTAATTTATCGATATAATAATATCTCGTTAAATTAATAAAATATCTCGCTCCCAACATTATTAATTTATAGAGGTTTTACTGTATAAATTTTCGCCAAAAAATTTATCTCTAAATTATAAGATATTATTATCTGTGTGCTTCGGACACTAAACGTCGTCTTAAAAGTGAAAATTGCTTTCTTTGAACTTTATTTTTAGGTTCTTTTGATGTTTGACCGGAAGGCAGTTTTCATGAATCAACTAGTGAAATTATGAAGGAAATTAACCTTCATGAAAACGCTCTGACCTCTCTCTCGGTTCTAGAGAGAGAGTCAGTCGGTTGGGTGCTGCCTACTCCACCGCCTGTCTCCTGTGGAGAGTCTCTTCTGGTGGGGTTGTTTGGCTTCCGATCGAAGCGTTTCTCCATCTTTTTGGATTCATTTGGCGGGTTCTTGTCGCCTTTTTGGGTTTCTCAGATCTGGTGTTTGCAGGTTGCGCTGCCTAGGGTTTACAGACGGTTTTACCGCCGTTTCTCACCACCTCGCTCCCACTGGGTTCTTCCGGGTTGCTCGTCGGCCGATTCATCGGCAACCTTGGGTTTTTCCCTGGGTTGGCTGCCGGTTCCTCCAGTCCTCTCGGTTTTCACCGCCGCTGCTCCTCAGCCAGGTTTTCTCCCGGTCATTCAATCAACCACGCGACTCTCCCGCTGCCTATTCTGTAGATCAGACTATGGAGTATGTGGGTTCATCATCGCCGTCGTTCTTCGTCGATGCAGTTCTTCGGCGACTTTCCTCAGGTTTCCACTGCCTCATCATCTTCACCGCCACGCCGACTCCACCGGTGCTTAGTTCGTCGATCTTCTGTGAAGTCTCTGTGTCCGGTGTGTCATCACCGCCTCACCGACATCTCAGTCGGTGGGTCTTCCAGCACCAGCAAGATGGGCTTCAGGAAACTCAAGGCTTGTTTGGTGTTTTTTCTTCAACTTTGTTTGCAAGTTTTTTTCTCCCATGTATTTTACATGTTTTTTCATCTGCCTACCTAGGGTCCCTTGTATAGTTCTGGACCTTGGATTAGCAACTTCCGCTTGTAAATTCTGGTAATAATAGTTTAGTCTTTTGTGATTTCTTATTCATATCGGGAAAAAATCATTTGCAGCTTTTCGGCACATAATTCGAAAAAAACATTTGATTATGCTACTGCGAGTGGGGCCAAGCTTGGCACCTTGGCACCCGGGGTGATGGGGTTTTGTACTCCAAGGGTTTACCATATAACCTAGATTTGGTTGCAACAACACTCACATCTGACCTTATTTTTAAACAACTCAAGTAGTTAATGAAAAAAGAAAAAAAAAATGGTTGACACTGTTGTGCCAGTCGGGGCTTGAACCCAGGCACATAGGGCAAGAATCTGATTTGTGATTTTTATTCTGTAGTTGTTACTCCGGAAAAAGAAGACTTGTCCTGAAGGCTTAAATCCAACCCATAACCTATTGAGCGCAGTATGTAGATCACAAATTATTTGCCATCTTACATACGTGATCGTAACATATTACTTAATGCGGGATCATTTTAATATCATTTATTTATCTAAAAAAATACAAAATCAATAAGTCACTGGAGTTTCTAACTCGTGACAATACCGCCGAGCTCTGGCGAGTTTCTTTATGTTGTTTATTCAGCTTCTCTGGGAAAACAAATCACTAAGTTCCAAAGTCGCGATATTATTGCTGACCCACACCGCTTTCTAACGTAATTTTTGCGCTTTGTACTATTTTCTATTATAGTACTTTTTTATTCTACTAAAGTAGATAGAAAAAAGCATAAAGATTATACCTTGCTGCTAGTGTTGAAAACAAACGTTCCTATATTTTTTTTCTACTGAACGAAAGAAAAGAAAATGAAAAAAAGAAAATCACTAGAGTTATAGATTGAACAATCGAACTCGTGACTATCAGTGTTGTTTAACAATGAATTGCAACATCTTCGTATTTCATGTTGTCATTATCTTCTTCAGTTTTTTCATCCATTTAGGACATGACTTATTACAATCTTATTATTTATGTAGTTTGTATGTTTATATAATTCTTTCTTTATTTTGTAAAAAGTATAATAGAAAAGAAAAAAAATGCATTCTACAATGCTTGTTTGGAACCTAGCCGTTAGAAGCCCAAAAAAATGGCCGATCTTGATTTCGTTTGTTTGCAAAGAAAATGTGCTTGGATTCCAACTAGCACTGCAATGACCTGGAGAGCCACTATCACCTAAAAAAATGACATGAATTTAAGCACAGGTCGATGAGGTATTAATTTGATAGCGAAACTGCTTTATATGCAATGGTGTTCACGCCAAAATGATTTGCATTCAATTCATATGATTGAAGAAAAAGATGGGAAACAGAAAAAGGTCAATGGAGTTCCAATATAAACTCATGACCATGGTGATTGTGATTAACAACGTTACGTACACCTCAAGAGAAGCCTCTAAGATGGTTATTATCTGTGTTAATTCGAATTATTATTTGTATATGCAATGAAAAACAATGGCGCTAGTTTGAACTTCGCGCACCCTTTACACTATTTTGACCATTGTCGCTACTAACATGAAGCACTACATCTGTCAAAAAATGTGAAGAGTCAAACGGCTTGGTAAATTAACCAAAGAGCCGATATATGAGCCAAAAAGGAAAGTGGATGAGGCTAAGCAGCTTCGAAATCCGTGAGGAAGGCGATTGAAGCACGGTCGGCTTCAGAAGCCGTTAAAGAGTCGGGCGCTGGAGGCGCGAGCCGAGAAGAGAGGACAGCTAAAAACTAAACCAGATGGAAGCGTGATGGATACCGGCTCGAGGCTAAGTCGTATGCTTGAAATCGGCTGAAGCAAGCTGTCGGCGCATCGAACGTGACATGCAGAGGTGCTGCGATTTTGTAAGGCATGTGAAAGCGCGTTCAACCTCCATTTTATGTGAAACTTTCAGTGTTGATTCGAAATCCAATTCCGAGCGCAATGATTGGGTGGTGAGATCAACAGAAGACAATCAATTTGTGGCCAGTCCGACGATGTATGAGAAAGCCACGAACAAGATCGAAACCCTAGAGTCGTAGAGATTGAGGGACGGTGTTGATCGAAATAAATGGTTGCCGAATCAGCTATAGTGGCGTGATGCCAGAGTGAAGAACAAGATGCTTCTAAAACCTTAGCTTTGATACCATGTTAGAGGGTGAAAGAGTCACTGTCAGGGTTCACATTGTATTCATAAATATATAGTGTATTTACAATGGTAAATTACATTCTAGTCATCCTAGTTACAATACTATGATTAATATTGGCCAAAATCAAAGTCGACACTCGTGTATGTAAATATATACGAGCTCTGCAGTATGTGAACGCATAGATCATATGTATTGAGATGCCTCTAGAATCCTTGTTCGTATAGAACAATCTATTCCAATGTCCGCACCCACGTGGTTTAATGTGTGAGACTATTAAATGAGAAATATGTTATATTAATAGCAAATTATTCATCATGGTTATAAATTTGAGAAGAGTCATTTTGATGTTTTGATTAGTCTGAAGACTACGAATATTACAAATATGTTAAAAAAAAATATGTAGCACACAAATGATCCGACGAATCACTATATGTGAAACCCATGAATGTTGATTCCCATGAGAATATTAGTCGACATAAATAAATTCGAAGTACCCAACATGAGTAGTTTAGTTCACATGCATAATTAATGTGGGTTAAAGAAATACGGGTACTCACATATCATACTTATTGACTAATAGTTTCCAGTGCTATCTCATATGATAATGAAGTATCATATTTATTTGACCTTGTATTGCTAATAATATATATGTTAGACATATTGTTTGAGTTTATTTATCAGATATGAAATTTGACATCAAGATGTTGCGAAGGGGGCGAGATTAATTAATTCAAGGCGCTGTACAATTTTTCCACAAGTTGTGGTTTTTATACGACATGGTTTTTTTAACGAGGTTTTAATGATGCATACAACCATGATCGTGGTCAAGACTATGCCAAATTCCCACTCATAAGATGTATTATTTTTTTCCGTCAGAGCTTTTGTCCCAAACCCGTTTTGCTTTACAAGATTTTAACGAGGCACCAATATTAGTGAATATTCGAGGGGACTTTTATGAAATATGTAATTGATACTCGTGAATATTTACAGTATTTTTTTAATAATCTTTGATAGTGTTATAGAGTAACTCTACATCGTTTTGCTATTCAAATAACTGGATAAAAGAAAGTCAAATTAGGAACCTTCTGTCAAAACGGAGGAAGTAATACACATTTGATATTAATCCAAACCTTATGCCGAAACGGTGACATAATGTATTGATACGTAAAAGTATCGTGAAGGGAAGAATTTGATAGACGAGATGAAGATATTGAGAGAGAAATAGATGAAAAGTGAACGAGTAGATAAAAGAGTAGAGAGAGATAAAGATTCAGAGAATTATATTCTTCATTGACTGAATTATAATGAAACACGACACTGCTTAAATAAACAAATAAACTGATCTAACCCTAAACCTAACGGGCCTACCCTACGGGCCTAATTAAATAATAAATAACAATTATAATTAAAATGCTAATAAACTAATAAATATATAACATTGATATGGGCGACTCGTATCATGTATATTCTTCATTCTATATAAATTCAGTTATTCTTTAGAAGTTGACCTCAAATTTCTTGTAACAGTGACTAGTTACATTTTTCTTAGAAGTTGACCTCAAGTTTCCGGTAACAATTGCTATTTGTGGGTTTCGGTTAACAATTGCTGTCCCACAAATAAGTTCATTGATCAAATGCTTTTCTCTCTAACCTAAATTCACATGCAATTTTATGAATTTTTCTCTGTATTTAAAAACACTTCACCAACAAAAAGATACTCCTTCTTAGTGCTATATATGTCATTGAGTCTTCCATATGTTAACTATATATTATTATAAATTATAGTCATAAATAATAATATTCTTTCCACCAACCTTATACTATAAAACTAGCAAATCAACAACCATTTATTTTATTTAGAGAAAAACAATCATTTATTAAATACTAGTAAAAATTGAAGCGAATCACATTTATTGATACGTAAAAGTATCGTGAACGAGCCTACCCTACGGGCCTAATTAAATAATAAATAACAATTATAATTAAAATGCTAATAAACTAATAAATAGATAACATTGATATGGGCGACCCGTATTAGTTGGGAAAAAAATCCTACATTTTTGCTTGATTCAATAAACAGAAGATAAATAAAAATAAAATAAAAATCACAAGTGAGAAAGATACATTTAACCCGAAGCAAGGATAACAATTCCCCAGAGTTTTTTAAATAAACGTAACCCACACTTTAAGACCCAACTCCAGACGAATTATCACAGTCGGTGATCTAGTTACGTCACGGTCCTCTTACTAGTCGACCGATGATTGGTCCGTCAAACTAACAATCCTTATTAACTCCAACGACCTAACACGCGCGCACAAATATAAGCCCCTTTTTGGTGTGAAATCGAAGCATAAATCAGATTTATATCGAAAGAAGACGAGTCGTAGGACTCCAAAAAGAGCTCAATATATATAATTCGCATTTCATCTCTCCAAAAAAAAAAACAACTCTCTCCATCTCAGTGCCTATCGATCGAGATCGTCTGTTGTATCGGTTCATGCTCGGTTGTTGATGTCTGAGCTCCGGTGACCGGAGAGGCCAGATCTGTACGGAAACCGAGCTCCGGCGAGCTGTTTCTGGATCGTTTCGTTGCATTGAAGTGGTCGGCATAGTTGAGGTCGGTGGTTTGCTTATAATTGCGTTATATTGTGTAGAGTCCTAGAGACTGAAGCTGGATTTGGATTCTAAATCGGTAGATCTTTGGATTTTGTGATCGGAATTTTGTCTTTTCATTGAAACGTTTTGTTTCGTGGAATGGTCTGCGGCAGTTGAATGCACGCGGACGAGCTAAATTGAGGTGAAAAAAGGAACAATTTGTGCATAATCGATGAGATCTGGTGTGGATTTGTCTATAGTTTGTTATGATTAGACCTAGAAACGACCTACAGGTGCTCATTGCATATAAAGTATGGGATTGGAAATGTTTGCTATTAATCACTACTCTTGCTCAATCAGTTCTTAAGGTTCCATGTGGTGGCAGGTGATGAGAATGATATAATTGTTCTGGTACCTAACAACATTAATGTGGGAGGCATTTAGTCGATTTTGGTTATGATTAATAGAACCAAGATCATTTGGCATTCATTGTTTATGTGCAATTCTGAATGAACTTGCATGTATGTGTAGATTGTACAAATGTTTTATTGTCTATGGTTCCCTCCAGATTCCCTTCGAGGCCCTCAATGTTATATGGATGGTTTAGTTAAATAAGTGAATTACTTTAAAAGTGAAAAGACGTGTTTTATTTTGAAGTACAATCTGTAATATGCCTCTTCAATCACAGAAGATGTTAGCCGTGTAAATGTCGGTAAATCTATTGTGATCTGGAAGGATTCAGAGGTGGTTAAAGTCCTTAAATGTATGTTGAGTTTACTTTATTGGATGGCATGACACATGTTCATATATTTGTATCTGCTTACATATTGTTGCATTTGATTAAATTTTGATTGTCTTACTGTTTTGTTTAATCCATATCAAATCCATTAGTGATGGCATATGCTTTCATGGTCAGATTTGAAACTGGATGAAGTGAGAGTTTAGGGGGTAGCCATGAAGAACGGGATGATAGAGTGCAGCGTCTGTCATTCCAAGTTGGTGTCCCCAAATACAAAAGCTGTGTCAAAAGCTTATGACAGCCACAAGAGCAAGATATCGTCCAAGCAGCGGGCTCTTAATACTCTTTTGGTTGTTGGTGACTGTGTCCTAGTTGGTTTACAGGTAATCATTATTTCTTAATTTCATTTGGTTCATTTGACAATGTTCAAATGTAGTCAGACGTATACTATTTCACTGATTTTTATATATGTATGTATATATATATATATATATATATATAATATGCTACTGAGCGTCTATAACAAGTTTCTTCTTATTCTGTCAGTTCTTAACTTAGGTTGGGTCTTCTTGATAATCTTGCTGAATTATGATTTTCTTGTATACGTCTGGTTTTGTACTTGATTTCACCTTCAGACTTATTATCAAAAATGTAAATCATAGAATAATATTTGATATGAAGCTGTTGAGAGGTGGGGAGGGAGGAGGGGGGGGGGGGGTCAGAACTACAACTACATTTAGATTTGGTTAGGCTTAACTTCAGCCGCATGGATGTTTATGTACTATGAACGATCTCGGGGTTGCACAAGTTGACCTGGGTTCCTTAGAAATATTGATTTTTCAGTGGAATCCATTAGGCTACGACTGAAGGTTGAAGTCAACATGTTAAGTTTTTTTAAGGTAGAGCATGATGCTAATGATGCCGGTGTCATAACCCTTCCCCATGCACCTAGATATCCAAATTATCAGAAACATTGCCAGTTGGCGAAGTATCATGGAGTTGATTAGAAGAATTTCTGAATTTGTCTCCATGTAACATCCTTTATTTTTTCTGATCTTCAATTGCTTTCTTTTCTTTCTCTTCAGTCGTTCTCCTTTTTGCCACGAGATTGTACTTAGTTTTTTCTTGAGTGAATACCCAATTTGTGAGATTGCCACACCAAGAAAAACCCACAGTTAAGATTATTATGAGAAACAATTAGCGCTATTGCCAAGGCCACCCAGTAACAAGCAACACTGGTTGTCCCCATTCCACAGAAATTTTACAAAAATCTATATACCTGTTACCAATATGAAAAAAAAGTCAAGACAGATTATTTTAATATCTGACGCGTCTGCTTCATTCTTTTTTTTTGATCGGTAAAAAGATAAGTTTGTATTGATGCAAAAGGAGACTATTTACAATGGCTACTAGCCATAACCATGAGACATGAAGTCTAGCCAAGCATGAAAGCCTAACAAAAGCTACGTGGCCAACATGGCCTATCAAAACCAACCAAAAATGCTACTGAAGAAAGCAACAGAGAGCTATCCAAGAAGCAAAGTCCTAAACAGGTGGACTGAAAACATTAAATGCTCTAAAAACATCACTGAGAATTTAAACAGGTGGACTGAAAACATTAAGAGCTCTAAAAACATCACTGAGAATTGTATGGACAATTCCATCAACCTGGGGGGTAACATTATCAAAAGCTTTCCGATTGCGGGCGAGCCATATGTGATAAATACATGTTGCAAACGCAATCCTCTTTTGCGCGGGCATGCCAAGAGGTCCCGTTAGCTTCTTTCTTGAGCCATTTAAGACCGCTATCAACGGTGTTCATAGCTCTGCGAATGCCAAACTTGTTGCGAATAATTGTCCAGATTTGCTTCGGGAAAGAGCACTCAAAGAAAATATGATTTTGTGTTTCAAGATGGAGGTGGCAGAACCCACAGAGGGTGTTATCAATTGTGTGCACTTCATTCTTGAGTCCACTAGTGGTATATGGTGCTGGTGATCCTCTGTAAGAAAATTTAAGTACTCCACTCAGTACTCACTAGTCACATAATTAGTGAAAGTATAAGTAATATATGTGTAAAATACAATTTTGTTGATGTTTACAGAGTGTATGGGTTTGGAAATGTTCTAAAAGTCGTCTCGGCGAACTATGGACTGCCGTGGATAACTCCACATGCAGGGTTCCTCTCATGAATGGCCTTGATGAAGGTAGATCTGGCATCTAGGGTGTAAACTGAGCAACCAACGTCATCATGTATCTTGTCTACTTGTATAGCAACCATCGACAATGCGAACCTACCACTTGATGCAGTAGAAAGAACAAACAGTGAAAACCGACATCACTGCATATCTATAAAAGGATTCTCAAACAAGAGATTATGACATTTTATCAATATGAGGTGTAAAGCAAACATCTACACTCGTTTATATAGACTAAAACCCTAAAACACAACAAATAATCTGGATGAATACTGTTTCCTTGTGGAATAAAAAATCTTAAGACTAACCCAATTTGCGAAATTGCAATTAAGGATACCTTTCAATAGTTATTCAGGAATAAACTATTACTGAAAAAAAGTGCGTAAATTGAGGCCTAAAGCAACCTACGTAGCCAAAATACGACATGGTGCACGGCAATATCATTAGTGTTTCTCCTAGTTCCATTTTCCAATCAAATTAAGGTATTGTTTGACAATAAATCTTGCGCCTTCAACTCTCTCCCTTATTCTGTGTTTAGATGAAACGAATTTTCTTGGTTCAACCATATCTTCCACAAACTCTTCCCAACATCAGCTTGACGCATCAGCAGAGGATCAAGAAATCAACTATCGGAGAAGACCAATGACTCTTTGTTAACATTGACAATTCTCCAACCTAGAGAAATTAACCTAGAGAAGTACGAAATGCCATTGATAAGGAAAAGATGCTTTGGCCAAAGGCCTACATACGTTTAAATAGCCAATAACCCTCCTAAAGCACAAATATCGTCAAAAGTAGCAATAACCAAGCTGAGACCTTACTTTAGTCGAATAGGACTAATAGTTATTCATGAATGCATTATTACTACTAAGAGTAAAAATGTGTAGGTCGAGGCATAAATCAATAAATTTGGCCAACATATGGCTTGGTTCATGACAGTGTCACCCGTCTTAATCAAAAGGCGTATTCCATAAATCTTATGACATCAACTCTGCCCCTTATTTTGGGGTTTAGACCTCTCTCTCTCTGTGCCATTTGACCATAAATCTTATGCCTTCATCTTTTCTCATTTCTGTGTCTCTCCCTCGCTCCACCCCTCCTCCGCTTCAGCCATATCTTCTGCGACTTCTTCCCTACATCAGACACCTTCAAAAGAACTCGCCAACAGAACTTGGGAGGGTGGTTTTCTTAGCTTGAAACCTTCCATCCCGAACAATGATATTTGAAGTATTTTGCGCGATTGATCTTCAATATACAAGCTAACTATTCTTAGCTTGAAACCTTCAAATCACAATCTTCTCCATCTTCTCCACCTTGTTAACAATGCCAACCAAGAGACGGTGTGATCAACTCCAAAATAATCACTGCCAAGTTTGCAAAATACTCATGTTCGAATTTACTCAAGCTATTTCTGAATTTTCCTCGCATGTAATCTTCCATATTACACTCACTTATGCTTATTGCAAGTTTTGCTCGCGTTTTGGGAGTTCTTTTCCTGCGGAGATGCGTTTGTTTTCTTCAATCGCTTTGAGTGTGTCAAGTGATGTCAACCCAAGCTGTAAACCCTCTAAATAACTACTGGCCAGACCATCACACTGCTGAAAGTTAATCAATCAAGCACGTTGGAGTGGATACTATCCTTTATCTTTGATTCAATTGTTTGGAAGGTTAAATTGCACAATAGAAGGGGCAATTTTCGGACACTGTATTTCTTTAACATTTACACTCCTTAACTACAAACCATCTGACCAAGGGCGGGCGCAGAAGTTTTCACTAGGCAATACATATCTAACTCTATGAGGTTAACTATTTTTTTGTACAAGTAGGTATAAGATAAAACAATGATTTAACCAACTTCATGACTTGGAGTTATATAATTTGGTCTCATGGACCTCTTTATTAGAAGCGCTTATTTGGTAAAAGGTCGAAGGTAATGCGTGAAATATACTTATTCATGAAGGGTTATTTTTCCTATTATTCGTGGAGACCAATATAATATGTTGCAAATGTTGGAAATTATTATAATATAAGTGAAAACCTTAGTGGAGACATGAATCTCCGAAGGTCCAATATTAGGACCGCCCCCTTCATCTAGATGAGGTTCTGGGTAAGTGCCCATATTGCTTTTTGGTCGAAGGTCTAATTGAGGTTTGTTATTTAGAAAGAAAACATACAAGTTTAGTAACATTTGGGAAGCTTTTCCGTAAGCAGAGTACACAACATCTTTAAGAGAATTAAAAACGGAGAAAGTCAAACGAATGGAAAAACAGATGTTGTTATTATATGGTTATGAATGAGATAAAGGACTCAAATTTGATATACAATGGCATGAAAAGCAAATCAAGTTTCAGAAAAGAATGTATCGCATGAACTGAGTACCAGAGTATGCTTTGTGTGCCCTGTGGAATTTTTTCCTTTCAGGAATAAAAAAGAGAACTCTGGTCATTACCAATATTTGCTAATGTCACCGATTTAGAAGTCATATATTATGTAATTAAAATCCCATTTCCACATGAGGCTAATGAAGTTGAATTCTTAGATGACTGTGTGATAACTTTATCATGTTCCTCTCTCTCTCTCATGAAGAACAAGCATGATTTTGGCTGATCCAACGTTCTGAGGTGTATTTATTGTTCAATAGTATTATGGAAGGATATGAATGTAGTTTAATTTCTATTATCCGTTTCCACTGACACTCTGTCATTTTTGCAGCCTATTTTGGTTTTTATGTCCAAGGTAGACGGAGGTTTCAAGTTTACTCCTGTTAGTGTGAACTTTTTGACAGAGTTTGTTAAAGTTATGTTTGCCGTGGCAATGCTTCTATTCCAGGTAACATTAATATTTTCTTTGCAGTATCATAAAGGTTGATATGGTATTCATTTCATTTCATGTAATGCATGTTAAACTTGCCCATGCAGTTTTAATATGCACCAAGATGGCAAACATGCACTAAGATGGCAATTTGTGTAGTGCAATTGTCAAGTCTGAATGGTTATCTAGTTTCTGCACGAAGTCACTTTTTCATGTATGATGTATAAATAGGAACTTGAAAAAGATGTAAATGAAGGACAACACATTTATAGGAAATTTCATTACTGATCTCTTCTTAATGCGCTATTTTCATTTGCTTTATCTATCTTTCTACACTCATTCCTGAGATAGTTCCACAATTATTTTAAGATATTGGTTAGTTCTGAATGTTCCTGTACTATTTACTTGCCCTGCATTTTTGTTCAGATTTGAACTGTGTTCACTAATTCGCAGGCTAGGCGCCAGAAAGTTGGAGAAAAACCGCTTCTATCAGTTTCAAATTTTGTTCAGGTAATATCGTACCTCCGAAATTCACCTATTGTGTCCTTACAGAAATTTCTTTCAACGAAATCACATGCCGGTTATGCTTCTTTAGAAAAGAACATTAGCAGAGTGCTGTATTACTAGAAACCAATGGATCAGGATTGAATCAAACTGTATCGTGTCTTTGTTCCATTTTAGGATTCACAGAGGGATTTGCATTGTTTCATGGGTGAATTGAATCGAATTGTAGGATACAAATGAACCGTAGGATTTTGATCACTACTATACAGGCTATTAGGCCTTCCCTGTCAACCTGCACCTGTTGGGTAAACTCTTTGTTTGATTCTTCATTGGGTTCTAATATTCAGTATTATTGTGCAGGCAGCTCGAAACAATGTACTTCTTGCCGTTCCAGCATTTCTCTATGCTATCAATAATTATCTGAAGTTTACCATGCAGGTACAGTTATTTCTATGGTAATTTGGGTCTGATTGCATTGTTTTGACTTCATAAACAATTTTAGTGACATAGGAACTGGTACTTAATTTTGCTATAATAACTACCGTCTCATCTTGTGGTTCAGTGATATATTTTGTGCTGTGCCTTACCTGTCTTCACTATTCAGTGCTTGCCCATGGTGTGCTCAGATTCACCCCGTAGTCACTGAATTTTCCATACTAGGGTAACTCTCCTTCTGTGAATTTGTGAACAGACATAGGAATGGAAAGCATGAGCTGAAAGCTGTAGAGTCTGAAACACTTAGTTTAAGATGTAAACAACTTCAAACTATATTCATGGGCATCAAGACACTTAGGACTAGCTCAACCAAGAAATTGTTGCAGTTGCAGTATACTGGCTTTAATCCTAGAATCTGAGCTTTCAAGCTCAAGCAACCACTCCTTTGGACAAATCCTTGGTTAGCTAGTGGTGGTGTTTATCGAATATATCGTGTTACATGTTTCTCGATTTTGTTCCTGTCCACGGTAGAAAACATAGGATTATGGAGTGTTGACTTACGATGGTTGTATCGGCTAAGACTGAAGTACTGCATACGCTAAGATGATTGGGCATTGATCCTTGCCGCTTGGGTTGGTTTATCAAATCCTTAATGCTTCTTTTGTGATTCGTTCCTAGAGATGCATCAACTGTGCTAGCACCCTAGTTTGCATCTAGAGTTCATTTAGTAGAATTTTCAAGAAACATTTTGTGACTATCCCGACTGTTCTTGTTGTGAATTGCAGAAAAAACTTATTAGTTTTGACCTGGGAGTATTAGCCAATTTGGTACATCAATACATCTTTCTATGCTCGTTCCAATCTTGCCTAGTTTAGCTACCTTCCTCTTCTTAACCTTTATTTTCTTCGTGCTGGATACACGTCTTCCTGCTGTACAGGGACCTTCTAGCCCAGTAAGCTATCATATACATGCGCTTATCTATCCACAATTACACATGCCCGTGCAGATGAGCAATGAGAAAATTATTTACGAACAAGAACATTGAATTGAAGTGAGGAATGCCGCTGACATCATTAAGTAAAAGTCATTTCACTAGTGAACCTGAATTGTGTCTTAGATTTTATCTGTATGTAGTTGTTCTCTGCTTTCTTTGTAGGCTTACTTGTTTCCAGAAGGTGGAGTTTGGGGTATGGGTGGATAGGGGCGATTGTAGCCACAAAAAACTGAATATAAGCTTATTAAGAAGTAATTTGAATTGTGTGAACCTTTGTTACCTGGAATGCAAATCAACCTGAAATTGTGGATTTCCATACCCAATGCTGTATGGAATCTGGTATACAGGGCTAGGTTTAATTGAATCCCTATGTAGGAAAGCAATATGTTTGTAGTTCTCTGCTTTCTTTGTAGGCTTACTTGTTTCCAGAAGTTGGAGTTTGGGGTGTCGGTGGATAGGGGCAAAACCTAATATAAGATTATTAAGAAGTAATTTGAGTTGTGTGAACCTTTGTTACTTGGAATGCAAATCTACCTGGAATTGTTGATTTCCATACCCTATGCTCTATGGAATCTGGTATACAGGGCTAGGTCTAATTGAATCCCTATGTAGGAAAGCAATATGGTTATCTAGACTTGAGACAATTACATACATCCTCTACGCCTATTCAAGTTGGCGGTGGCACTCCATAGTTCCGAGTTTAAAGAGTTTTCACTGTAATTTTAACCTGTGTAGAAACATGTAAAATAAACATAGAGAAAAATAGTATAAACTTCGAACTCAGTGTTTTGAAATGCTAGTGTGTTTTGGAATGCTTTGCAGTGCTAGAGTGTACGAGAGAATTGTGATAATTCTTGTGTGGGGTATTAATTTTCACGTAAGTTATGGTTAGACAGCGTCCAAGGTTCTTGTTACTATTCTTTGTAATTTGTCAGTGTTTAACTGCATGCTAAAAGGCGCGGTTGTGATTCAGTAAACTTCATCTCCACTTTTTTGATCAAGAATGTATTCATTCATTTTCCCTGTTTCTTTTTCAATGCTTTTTCTAATCAGAGAAGTTCTTCTGCAGCTGTATTTTAATCCTGCAACGGTGAAGATGCTGAGCAATCTGAAGGTAGATTACGATGAATTCTATATCTTGCTTTTATGGTTCCCTCTTGATTTTGTATTTAACTTTTCACGTTTGAAATTCATTGAAATACTGCTCCTCAGATATAGTTATATTTCGTACTTCAAGCTACCTCACGTTCCTTTCATATATTTATATTTGGAGTCGGTAGCTATGAGATCCTCTCTTGGTTACATCAAGGAGTGGACTGGGACACCTTAATTCTGTTGTGCTCTTAACTTGCAAGAATTTTGGTCAGAGAGTTTAGGATAATCTAGAAATGGAAAGGATGTTAAATTAAGTCCCCCTCTCTCTTTAAAGTTCAAATAGTGGTGTATTTTAACAGCATGTTTCATAGGATTTAGAAATTTCTTGGTGCTCAAGGATGTGCAGAAGGCTTTTACTTGAGCTTTCCTGTTATAGCTTCCATGTTTCATGGTGGTGTATATACCTGTAACTTAGTGTTGCAATTGCCTCAACTTACTGTATTCTTCTCTGTTCTTATGTGGATTGTAAAATCTGCAGGTATTGGTTATTGCTGTTTTATTGAAGATCGTAATGAAACGGCGGTTTTCCATAATCCAGGTCTTGTTTCCTGTACTTAGTGTCTTCAAAGGATTGCAGAAATATTGTTTGATGAGTTCTCTGGGAGAGTCGTATTTAAGGTCTGACGTGTGTATTCTCATATATTGACAGTGGGAGGCTCTTGCGCTATTACTTATCGGGATAAGCCTTAACCAGTTGAGAAATCTACCCGAGGGTGTCACTTCATTGAGTGTTCCAGTGGCAACAAGTGCATATCTGTATACATTGATCTTTGTAAGTGCTTTAACGCATTTCCGTGAATTTCCGATGTTCCCCTAAAAGCAAAACCCAGTATGTAGTGCCTGGTTGTTTTTTCCATATCATTTACATATTTAGTGTTGAGATTATCTGAGTTCCTTCATACACACAGTCTGAACTTTGGGGCTTACAAATATGCAGGTCACAGTCCCATCAATGGCTTCAGTTTTTAATGAATATGCTATGAAGAGCCAATATGATACAAGCATATATCTGCAGGTAATTCATAAATTTGCTTGTGAAAGGGTTTACTAAAAATGAACAAGAGCCCTGCCTTAATCCTGCTGAAGACACCTATCAGAAGCCAAGTACTCCTAGAATATTAGCAGTACTCAGCAGCATGCCTTTTGACTGTTACACATTGGCGATTCTAGTATTTGCAATCTATTTCCATACTTTCCCCGGAGGTGTTCTTCTGTATGTCTGGCTGCGGAAATGCACCAATAGTTCATTTAATATTGTGCTATAGCCTGTTAATAGAAAGATACAAATGTACTTTTTGTTTTAGATTATACTTGTTATAAGTATCTAGACTTGAGCTAGAAGACTTAAATGGGTTAAAAGAGATGAAGAAACTCTTTTAGCAATTTGAATCCCTGTTAGAGCATCTAATTGCATGCTTGAAAATTTCCTTACATAGAAAATCATTTATCGTTAGTGAAGATCCAATTAGTCAGCATCCAACAAATGATAATCAGTTTGTTCCCCTGTGATAATTGAGTTTTGCGAGATTCGTCTATTTCCAAACAATTAGCGAGCCAAATCCTTATGGGTACACCACTACACCCTTATGATTGTCATGCGCTCTTGCTCGAGCTAATTCTAAAGGCTAGGTACGTGCCACCAGCTGGATCTGTAGGGAGTGTACAAGGTTTTCTGTACTCAGTGAATGTCTACTTGAGAATCTAACTGAAGCACTGCTTCACCTTTCATAATATCAACAGTGAAGAGTGCCTATTCCAGGCTATGAACTGCCAAAACGAACCAGATTGTTAACAACCTTTCTAACTCAGAACGCGTGACTCATCTTGTTCAATAGCTTATTAATTAATCATACTGCCTAGTTGCAACGTTGTGTCTTCTTAAAGGTGAGCTTTATATGTTAAAATTAACTAGCATCCTTATATGTGGACCAAGATTGATTTTAAAGATTGTACAGAGAGTCCATTGAGCATGTGAAATGATATTTTAGAGTTTTACAGGGAGTCTCATTTCATTGCCGATCTAAACCATACACATTCTGAAGTCATTCACCATCAAACTGCCACTCCTATTTCCACAAACCATCTCCAGAAACTGCACAATAGATTATTGTTCGTGAGTTTATTTCATATGGACTCAGATATTCTCGACTCTCCTACTATGTTCTGGAAATCTGCAAAGTGGATAAGAGTATGAATTGTTATAAAGGTAGTTTGACATTTCGATGGCTTTTATTAGAGCGGAGTTAGATTTATTATTCTTTTGAAACTGGAATCATTTAACGAGGTCTTGCAAGAAGAAGGCAAGGAATTTACAAGTCACTTTTTCTTGAAGGTTCACTTGCCAAAACACCAAACTCACGTGAGTGCCGTCGTGCACTCATTTTTTATTATAATTAATAAGCTCTACATTGCCAAAATTTACTGAACTAGTTAGCAGCCTATGAACAGCCTTTAGTTATATCTATCTTAAAGACTGATTTGGATTAAGCTCCTGCCATTCTGAATACCTGTAATTGCTGATAAATGATACATAACATCGATTGTCCATAGGATTTTCAATTCTTGTTTGCGTCTTGTCGAAACAGTAAAAGGTCACTAAATGGGCGGAACAAAAAAAAATATGTCTCTTGATCATGTTAGAAGGCTAAACTCAAACCCAATCCATATATTAGATAGGTTGAATGGATTGACACATCCAACATAGAAGCAAAACCGTCATTGTTCCGAAGTCCAAGTTTCTTAAAGCATTTTTCTTCACAGAACATATTAATATCTAATATCAAACTACAATTTAACATCGAGTGCCCCAGGGTTTGAGCCCTGGCCATGAGCATGGCTTTACAATGCCTATTCCAACTAGGCTAGCCATCAAGCTCAGTTTCTTAAAGCAGTTTTAACTCTATTTTTTGCATAAACATGATTCAGATAAATAGCTAATAACTTATATGTCGTCCAGTCATCCCCAAACAAATATCACGGAGTTGTTGCTCTGGTAAACACTACAAATCTGAATAAGACATTAGGACATTGTAACATATAACTAAACTATAGTAATCACAACAGATCTGAATAAGACATTAGGTCATTGTAACAAAATTTGTGTCATGGACATTTTTCATAGAAGACATTAGGTCATTTGGACCAAACATACCTCCATACAGCGGGGCTAAGCTTTTACAGAATGAAGGCACGTGTTGTATAAAGCTTTGTGGATTCTGGATTATATGATTGACTGAGATTATTTGCAAGAAGGCGCCTTCAGTCTGTGTAAATTTAGTCACACCGCCTGGGGGCATGTACTTGATTTTTCCAAGCTCATGAAGTGCAGGGAATTGTGAGTGCAAATTGAAACCGCGAGGTTTGAAGTGTCTAGTATAAGCTAAGTGCAGGATAGTTTCCGTTCTTAGTCATAACTCATAAGAATACGAACTCATGTGCATGGAAGGATAGATCTACATAAAAAAAAGATTTAGCGCAATGACGAGGAATGGGGAGAAAACTCTGTATTAACATACGAACTCATGTGCATGGAAGGATAGATCTACATAAAAAAAAAGATTGAGCGCAATGACGAGGAATGGGGAGAAAACTCTGTATTAACATTTTGACCGGGGGATATATTTTTGATTTATCTGGGTTTTATATATGGGCTATGGGTATGTCGTGTATTAATGGGTGAAACGGGTGAGTTATTTAAGAAAAATGGGTCACACGTGTAGGTTTCAAATTATGCGGTCCACCCGTTTACCTATCATATTTAATCGTTCGACTCCGTTATGATGTAAATCTGCTAACCGTAGTTGTCGAATCAAGATTCATATAGTGAATCGAAACTCACCTTCACTAAATCGTGAATCGATCGAATTGTGAATCGTAAAGATTCGCTTTCACTTATTCAAAGTTGATATAATTACATATGCCATTAAACTATAACACGCCAGCGCTAATCTATTTAATAAATCAGCTGGGCGTTTCCCTCCAAAAAATATAAACGAGAAGATCCCAGCCATCAGATCCTTAGAAAATGTCTTGGGGCATTCTGGTACGTTGATTTGATTGAACATTTCTTTTTCTTGCACAATTTATTAAAAATCAGTCCACTTAAAGTAAATCAAAGATTATATATTGTCTGTATTTTGAATAATCTCTATCTTATGTCATTAATTATTCGACTTATTTGTATTCATTTATAATCTCAATTTATTTCAAGAAATCAAATATAAGTCGAATGACATCTTTTGTAACTAGGGCACGGGTCATTTTCTAGTATCTTCGTAATTTTACAAAAGGAAAGCTCAAAGCAAGGAATAATCAGATGCCTAGGATATAAAAAATAATAGGAAACTACTAGCCTCAAATAAAGGAAAATGTACTAGTCATTTTAAAAGTAACATATGTTGCAAATCATACAGAAATATTATCTCCTAGACTAGAGCTCTAACTCAATTAGACCTTTAGCTGAATCGGTGGTGAATCGTAGGAATCGGGTTGAATCACAATTGAATCGTAAGATTTGGCTTCTTGAATCGGGATTGAGATAAAGTTTTGACCATTTAAGATTCACCGAGGGATTCACATGGTTTCATGGGTGAATCGAATCTAATCGATTCGTGGGATCAAATCGTGAATCGTAAGATTCTGATAACTACGAGTGCTAACTTCATGATGTGTCGGAATCGTATCTGATATGCGAGATGTAATAATTTTACCTCAATTTGAAATATGCTCATCAATCCTTGGGCTCCTAATTGACCCCAACAGTCCATGGATGCTCAGTATTTGCTGACTTTAAAATGGAGAAATTAGTTAAGACTAATACCTTTTCTGTACCAGTCTGACTTGGATCGGAGATGCAATGAACACCCAGTCTTGAGTTGTATTCAGATTCCGGATGCATTGAACACAACAGGAGTCATAAACTTAAACTACTGTGACAATTCTCGGAGATTTTGACCGCTATGCCTAAAGTAATCACCAGTAGCAGCTTAATGTAAATGAAGTTAATATTTATTATGTTATTAATTATTTGCAATTACTAAGATCAAAAGCTCCAGATGCATCAATTTAGCCGAACTTCCCCAAATCATGATTCCTAATAACTTTAAAATTGCTGCAACAGTAGAGTATTGGCCATAACGGGAGATAACGGTCGAGGCTCTCGTAAATTTGATTCACACGAGGTATCGGCTGTAACGGTGTCGGAGATCTAAGATACTGTTACTTGACGGCAAAAAAAGATCATCTACTATGCCTTATGAGCTATGAATTCCAACCACGTAGGATGACCTTTATGAACGCTTTAATATTCTCAAAGACTTGAAATCAAGTTGTTTCTAGAGTTATAAGATTTTATGTAATAGTGTTTCACTTAATAAATATTTACAATCATTAATCACCGAAGGAGCTGAGCTTCACCACGTTTTGGCTCCGCTCCTTTAACGCAACGAGCTTAAATATAGGCTGTAGGTCGACTCTTTAAGCACACAATCAGCGCCTCACTAATTCGGCTCTTCAGTAGCCCTGCTGTTTGACAGCTCTACTAGGGTATTAACTGCATTTGAGATAAATTCCCTGTCTTGGAGACACCAAAATTTCTGAGTAGATCCTGCTATTCCGCCTGGTTTTTGCTTTGTTACACGGTTCCCAAAAATGCAAAAATGTTGTACCTTTTTCAGCATACTACAGCAATCTTCTATTCTTCCTCACCAAAGTTTTTTGTTGATTTGTAGAACTTGTTTTTATATGGATATGGGGCCATATTCAACTTCCTCGGCATTATTTTAACTGCAGTTATCAAAGGTAAGGAGAAGGTGCTGTTGTTACTATTTAGTTATTTGATGTTTTACAATGACGAAAAGATCCTATGACATCTATTTTGGATATTCAAGTGTACTGATCATTGCTAAATCAAGTTTTTGGCTTCTGTAAGACCTGCTTCTTCCTATAGTTCTGTTGCCACAGTTTTTGGTTCACAAATGGCATATTTGGTCTTAGTTGAGCGAGTGTCATTTTTCACCTTACTTTCTTCCTCCTTGGATTGATTACAGTATTACGCCGCTGACTTACAGACACTTCTTCATTCAAATTGAAATAATTAATTTCTTCCTCCTTGGATTGATTAATTTTTGTTTCATATTCACCGTTGAAGTGAGCTATTCAAGTTGTTAGTTAAAATCCTTGTTCTGTGAGCAAAGTGGACGAGTTCTTCAACGATGTTTGGTATTTGTGCACATAATCTTGTTAAATTATTTGTAACTTAAATAAAGTTCATATTATATTCTTAATTATTTACAATTACTAAGTATGTCAACTCAACTGAACAAGCGTTTTCCCAGTTTAACCAGGATCAGCTACATGGATCAATTTCATCCAGTGCCTCCTTTTCATTTCCATTTGCTCACTTAGGTTTTTTGGAATAAAGTCTCGTCTTATCTCGTCTCCCAGTTGCCCTTTGGTCATTCCCTAGCTCGTCTCCTTCCTCAACTTAAACCGCTTATCTTAACTGGTAAAATCAAAGGCATAAGGTTCACATGGTCAGACCTCCGCGAATGATTTTGTCTTCTATTAATGCAATTAATGATTTCATTGAAAAAGCTAGCCACATAACATACTTATTGAGGTATGCTTAGTTCATACGGTTTATTATGTAAGATCCGTATTGATTATGGTTGACTTTGTTTTGCATATTCAGGTCCTGGCAGCTTTGATATCTTACAGGGACATTCAAGAGCTACCATGCTTCTCATTTGTAATAATGCTGCACAAGGAATCCTGTCCTCGTTTTTCTTTAAATATGCAGGTCAGTATTGTGTTAGATAATCTGAGATGCTCTTTTTATTGCTTTTTCATGTTTTTTTATTATTTTGAAAGAGTTCTACCACATGATTAAAACTTCTATAAGTTTGAGAAGCCTCCTGCATTTTTGGCATGATTCTTTAAACGACCTCAGGGGTTAGAGCATCTTCAAGGAGGCATTGCTTTTTTGTGCCAATGACCAAATTTCCCACTTTAAATGCTTTTATGGAGTGCCATGTTACACCAAAAAGTGAAAAAAATGTTGGAGTGACATTTTGGTGCGAACTTTGGCATAATGCCAAATGTGGCAAGGTAGACCATTGACTTTGTAGTGTTTACGTAAATTGCCGTTCTTGTATTATTCAGCTAATTACTTATTGCAGTTGTAAGTTGTGATGTATTAGGTTTTATTTTCCTTTTCCAAACTCCTGTTTAGATCCAGCATTTTAAGTTGGTGAAATTCATCTTGGAGGATTAAAAAATTACTCGAATCTTGGTGAGGAATAGGCAAATATATATTGAAATACTAGTTGCTTAAGGTGTAGAAGTGACACAAAGCACGAATTTTCCACTATTCTAGTGGTAGTAGGTAACACTGGCATCGGCATCGGCATCAGTATCAACACCACCAGCATGCACATTGGAGATGCTCTGATGCAATGTTTAGCATCCTTATACCTTGGTGCATTATGTAAAATCGAACTTAGTGGGATTAGTTTGGTGAACCTCCTTTACAATGTCAGGGAATATGTGTTATTTCTTGTAAGCATCTCATATGCATACATCACCAGATGAGTTATTCATGGACGTAACAGTTGAATTTGATTTCATTATACTTGCGCAATAATACAAGTTTTGTTTGCCTTGAGCAGATACAATCTTGAAGAAGTACTCTTCAACTGTTGCAACTATATTCACAGGCATTGCATCTGCTGCTTTGTTTGGGCATACTCTGACGATAAACTTCATGTTAGGAATTTCAATTGTTTTCATATCAATGCACCAGGTAATATGAGATAACGTTTTATCTCCAAACGGTCACTATGTTGGTTTTAGAATTCCCTGTTTTAATTTTTTTTTTCTTCTGTTCAGTTCTTTTCGCCTCTTGCAAAAGTTAAAGATGATCAACAAAATGGTGTGCTGGAGAAATTGGATGTTCAGGACAACCATAGGTAAGTCCTCATTTCTGTTTTGTTTATAGCAACTTGAGACAATTCTGTCTTCTAATCGGCCAGAGAGAATTCTAGACAAAGAAAGTAAATATGGGCATTGACTTGGCAATTAGTGTAACAAAACAAACAATCCTTTATGGAAGAACATTAAATTCTTCTGCTGTATAATCTACCCTTACAGCTGTTTCAATCTTTGATGGAGAATAATTTCAGCGGGGAAATAAATTAACTAGCCTCCGCTGGAGGAAACTTTTCTTGCTGTGCTACTGTAGGAGCACACATTCAGTTTTATTAGATAACGTAAATGCTTAATTTGAGCTTTTCTGATTGCTGTAGGTGTCAATATGAATTTCTCACAGTTGGTTTACTCCCAATTCTTTTCCGTAACTCAATTTGTTGAACTCATTTTTCAGGGATTCATCTTTCATAGAAATGGCAGCAGGAGCAAACGAGGAGGTGACAATCTTTCGATTACTGTCTTTCATATACAATCTCGGAGGTTCATGCTTTGCGTCATAGATCTTACTGTTTTCCTTTTTTTTTTTACTCTTCATTTGCAGGCCAGCCATCGGGTGTCTGATGAAAGACGTCCACTTCTTCCTATCTAAAGCTATAAAAGGGGTATACTCTTTAAACTCCTAAGGGATGCAGACATTTTGTGTGTTTAGTATGACATCAGAAAATTCACGTGCCTTGCTTTACATGATAGTATTGACTTAAGAAGGATATCATATTGCCACAAGGTTCCTGCACTTTTTGGCACTAGCGGTATTTCTTAATGCTACAAAATCCTATGCTATGTAACTTCTTGGTCCTTAGGCATTTGCAACTAAGAGGATCTACCAGACACCCGCTTCATTCAGCCAACAAAAAGCTCGACAAGCATGATAGCCAAGTTTTACACTTATGGATGCTCAGAATAGGACAAAAATACATTGGAGAAATGTCATTTGTTAGGTATTTGAACGACGTAGCAAGGAGAAATTATTTATTGCTGCAAAAGAAAACCATGTGGTGCCTCCACTAATGTGTGTGCATCACTTACACAAGTTAGTTGAGTCCACCCACGGCTTATTGATTGATTGGGCACACACTCATTGGTAGTAGTGCTCTTTAGGAGCACAAGAAGTCCCTCAGTTCTATACGGTGTAGCTGAATTTCAAAATTATTTTTGAGTACCCACTTCCCTAACAATGTGGTTGTGTTCCAACAGTCTCAGGAAATTGTGTAATTGCAATAGCGTATAGCATGCTGATTAATCATGAAGGCGGGATAAACTATTCAATTATGAATGTCGACATAGTCTTTCTGTCCTTTTTTCGATCCCCCGTGGCTGAATTTGTTTATTTAAATTCTAATGCAGTGTTTTAGGATTATATTCTGCTGGACCTGAAAGTGAAGATCACTCAATACAATAGATCGGATATGGGTTATCTCCTATATAGATGCTGTGCTTAATGGGACACCCGATTTCTTCGGGTAGGAGGCTTTCGTCTACTGGTTCATGCTTTTTCTACGAACATTTTACCCTTGTTGTGAGCCTCGAGGAATCAATGTTTTCCGGTGTTGCATGATTAATGCAATGCCTATAGTGTTTGCTAGTGTCTTCTGTATTCTTTAACATAGATCATTACTATAGATTATTGTTTAAGACTGTTGGATAAGGTCAATTTTTACACACCTGTTAATATACTCAAGAAATTTTGTTCCTAATCTCTGTTTTGTTCGAATTTAGTGAAATTTTATATTATTATTCAATACAAGAAAACATTTGATTCTACTTTTAGTTGTAGGTTCTATTCGATTTGAATATTAGTCAGTGTGAATGAATGTCAGCAGTGATGTACCTGTGATCAGACCTCTTTGCTTTTGGTAGTGTGATGCGCTGATGCTGAGAGATGGTGTTATAGTCTGGTGTCACAAAATGTTGGCAGTTTCTGTGGAGTAAAGAGTAAATTGGTTACGTTACAAGTTGGGGTACAGTCTCTTACGAGTCTTACCTAATGCCTTTACCATCTCCTTCTCAGTTGGAAGTTCAAGGTGTTAGCAGTCCCTTTGGGCCTTCTTAAAGAGCAGCTACTACTTAGCCCAGTGTTACTTGCATAGCCTTTTTTTTTTTAGCCAAATGTTGCTCACATGTTCTAGTTTTATTGTTGTTAATCCTTATCCTGCTGCGGGTGGTGTGTAATCTTGCTGGTGATGTACTCTCCACCATACTCCTACTCGATTAGTAAATGGTTTTGAAAAGAACGCATTAAAAATGAAGTGATTGTCCAACATTGAGCTGTCACAATTTCCTTCTAAGTATTGCAGTAAATGGGTTTGCTACATTTACGTGTCGCATATTCGTGCGACACGTAAATAGAGACAGTAAACTCTCATATTCGTGCTCGAATCCCATACTAGTAAATTTCTAGAAAACATAGATATATAGTGCCCCAGGTCGTTTATATAAACTGAGGCATTTCTTCTAACCAGTTATAGATGATGTAAATTTAAGATTGAGCCTAACAGTGGGAGTCCTCAGCCCCTATCTGACCTACCGCTTTTAACCATAATTGTTCTTCATTTTTATAATTTTGAAATTGACCTTCTCCACCCCTATTATTATTGTTTTTTCTAATGAACTCCACCCCTATTATTGTATTTTAACATTTTTTCTTAACTATCTACACCAAAATTTAACTTAAAGGAAAAAAGATTAACAAACAAATCCTACAACGACCGTGGGCCCGTCCCCGTCCCCCCCCCCCCCCCCCCCCCCCCCCCTGGCTGATTAGCAGCTTGGACTCCTTCTGCTGAAGCTGCTAAATCATGGCTTGGGTGCTCTCTTGCATCTCCATTGGACCTAGTCTAACAACGAAAATCGGATGGATAAGGGGTCATTCAGAAATAAAATTGCTCTTTAACTTTTTTTTTTTGAGAAAAAGACTTTTGTAGACTAACAGGGAAAACCGGTTACATCTATATTATAAATTAGGACGGTTGACTTTAAAATGTCTTTTAGACCGTTAGATTGAATTAATTCCAACCCTTAGATCTCACCTACCACCAATTTAACTATCCACTACTTAACTACCCTTTAACTACCCACTCATTTTATCATAATTATGAAAAAGGGGCTTCCTTTGTTCCTAATTATTTAATACAATTATTTATGTTGTTTTCGTTTTAACTACCCACCCATTTTTCTGCCCATGTTTGTAGATGAAAATACTCATTTTATTTATGACATTACAATAGGCCGTGAAACGTGCTTTTGGGTAGTGCCCTCGGGCACGGGCAATCCCCTAGTCTTCTAAAGGCAGAGAAAAATAGCTCTTTAACTTTTCATTGCAATGAATTAATTAACAACATTACTATTTAAAAAAAATGCGTTACAACAAATTTATTGCATGTAACTTATGCTGGAAAAATTGACAATTAACGTTTCTTTTCACTTTATAAAACTCTATTTCATCAACCGAGTTGCTAAGAAGGAACTCATACCACCATACAACTTTTTACATCGATTCCCTCAGGTTAAAAAATGGAAGTTAAAGTTATTTCAAGAGAGATGATCAAACCATCGTCTCCAACACCGTCTCATCTGAAGCACTTCAAACTCTCTCTTTTAGACCAACACGTTAATTTGACTTACGTCCCTGTTGTTTTCCACTACCCACCAACTAAAGAAAATCGCGACATCAACCAAGTATTGGCTAAACTTAAGAATTCACTCGCCGAGACCCTTTCTGTATACTACCCGCTCGCTGGACGATTTAAAGACCACATGTACATAGATTGCAACGACCAGGGTGTTCTATTCTTAGAATCTCGTGTCAACTGTGACATGTCTTTGTTCCTCGAACGACCAGACATTGAACTATTGTACGATTTTGTCCCTTCCTTGGGTGACCAATTTGATAAACCGGTTCAAGTGGGTGTTCAAGTGAATGTTTTTGTTTGCGGCGGGATCTCATTAGGTGTTTGTGTAGCGCACCGGGTTATTGACGCCGGCACGGTTCAAGCCTTCATGAAATGTTGGTCAGCTATCGCGAGCGGTCGTCAAGATAGAGCTATTTGCCCTAACTTGACGCTCGCGTCATCCCTCTTCCCACCAAAGGAATTGCCTCTTGGAGGACCTATTATAAACAAAAATTGGATCCTTAAAGAAGGAAAAAGTGTTTTGAGGAGATTCGTGTTCGACGTTAAAGCCATTTCAGCTCTGAAATCCGAGGCGGCTAGCGAGGATGTGCCGAACCCTAGCCGCGTCCAAGTAGTCGCTTGCTTCATATGGAAAAACATCATCAAAGCTTCTGAAAAAGTGAAGGGGTTTAAACAACCGTCAGTGTTGGCCGTTGCGATAAACATACGACCCCACACGACGCCACCAATGTCAGAATACACGATTGGTAATAACTTTTGGTGGGCGGTGGTACACGAATATGGAGACTCGGGACTTCAATGTATGGTGAGCCGATTGAGGAAAGAAGTGGCGAAAATTGATAGCAAATTTGTGAGGAATTTACAAGGGGGAGATGGGTTTTATTTCAGGAGTAAGTACATAGAAGAAATAAATGAAATGCATCCAGGAGAATGTCCGAACACTATTTTGTTTAGTAGTGTAAATGGGTTTAAGTTCACGGAATTGGACTTTGGATGGGGTAAGCCGATATGGATCAGTCAGAATCGCGGTTCACGCCAGAGTTCGGTGTTTGTGGACCAAGTTATAATGGGGGAGACTGGATCGGGCGATGGAATAGAAGCGTGGGTGCTCTTGGGGGAAAAGGAAATGACGGTTTTGGAAAATGATCCTGATTTTCTTAGGTTCGCTTTTGTGAATCCTAGTGTTCCGATGCAAGCACATCACCTTTGATTTAGAGATGCCAGTTTTTTATGTCAATACATTTTCTTTGTTAATTTTTAAAAAATAAATGAGTTATATTATTCAGCTTGAGAATAAACTCACTACACCAAAGCTTATACATTACTATCTCCGTTTCTCTGGAATGTTTTCAGTTGATTTTTTCCACTACACTGGATCAGTTTGACCAGGTGATTTAATTAGCAAAACGGCACAATTTTTTGGTAATTTTTCCATGGTGTTCTAGAGTAAATTTTACGCTACAACACCATGCTAAAATTATCAAAAACTTGAATCGTTTTGGTATCCTAATCACTTGGTCAATCTAACATGGATACGGGGCAAAAAAGACAAATGGGAAAATCCCAGAGAAACGGAGGTAGTATCTTTTAGGGAACAATTAGATAAAATCAACACAACAAGATCATTCTCTCTCTAAAATAGAGGTATGGATGGGCAATTTCCAGCAATCCTCTAGCGAGCATCAAATCCCTTAATCTCCCAGAAATCGACTCCCCGCAAACCTGTCTACTACCTTCTCAAAGAATTGAAGGCATCCGTGGAGGGGAAAGCAAGTTCAACGTTTTGCAGCGAAGCTCTGACAAAACGCAGGTCGTACTCCGACCACACTCAAAACAAGTTCCCACCAACCTGGTCAAAGAGCCTCTGTTCCTAAGGCAGACAAGGGCGTAAGTTAAAGTGCGGAATCAAAACAATTTCTTTTGTTCTAATAGATATAAAAGAAAAAGAGTTAATACTGTTGTTTAAAGCTCCAACCAATCCCATGAGAGGAAAGCTTCCAAAATTTCAGCCTCTATCGATTGCGGTATCTAAATTCAACAGGCGACGTGTGCTTCTTCTCCAAAAATTTTCACCCGAAACATCGTTGTGCATCTGAAAGGGAAGTCGGCGACATTAGAAGACTATTCCAGGCTGCCCTCGTGTAACGCCAACACGATTCATCTTTTTTAGAACCTCAAAAATTTCTCTGATAAGCAGGCCCTCAACTATTTCAACCTGATCAAAACTTTGAAATCGAAGATTCATATAATAATTTCACCAAATAACTCTATAATTTTCAGGATTCGTGTCTTGATGCTTGCAATTTCGAGCAATTTATGAAGAATATTGATCCTTACTGAAACCTGATGAGCCGGAATGTGCTCAATCTAGGATCCCGCATTATTTCTAGATTTTGTCAATTTTTAAATAAAATAGTTGAGATCATGTAGTGCATTGCATATGATTATTATAAATGATCCGAGTCTCTTTATTTAGATACTCAAATGTTTTTGCAGGCAATTCAGGCATCTTGAAACTAGTCTAGCAAGAACTCATCAGATATCATCAATTATGTGATCCTTGGGTTTCAGGTATGTTCCTAGAAGTTTATGAGTCATTCTTAGGTCTAGGATTACTCCTGTAATGTCAATCCATGTGTGTTTGAACTAAATTGAAAAGACAGCGGAAGACAAAAGGATAAACAAGCAGGAGAGACTCATGGAAATAAGAGTTGAACTTTAAATCAATTTCTATAAGTCTAGATTCACAATTGATTTTAGTATTTCCCTAGTTGAGAGAAGATTAAGCAATCATTTAAGCTCAGCTAGGTTAGCCACTCACACGTCACACACACACACACACACACATGTATAGAGAGAGAGAGATAATGAGAGGGAGCTTTCAGAGGATCGGCCACAAGCTCAGACCGGCAGTAGAACTTCCCCGGATGGACGATCCGCCTTCCTCCTCCCTGCAGCGACACATCAGCTTCCCTCATCTTTGATTCATCAATCAGAAGTCGTTAAATACTCTTCAAGGATCTATTCATGCATTTCTGTATTAGTTTTCGTTGAGTCTCTAGACCAATCATTTGTTGGAATAGATGCCCTAGAGGCAATCTAGTTTAGTATGAATTATTTGTGGCTAGAAATTCATTTATTATTTATTGGATATTTAATATAATGAAGTCCTTAGATTTACAATTGTGTTGTTTATCTTAAATATCCCTATTCAAATATAATGATTAAATGGGACAATCATCTATAGACTAGTATGGGGTTGGATTGATATGGAGATATCATGATCCAACACATAGGTGTGCATTAGGGAATGTTGCACTGGATTGACCCATCTCCGAGAAGGCTACATACACGTTATGTTGAGTCACAAGCGCTTCTCGCGGTGCAATGGTATTGTCATCCTTAGACTTGAAGTCACTAGAAATTCTAGTTGTGGATTATTGTGATCTTGGTAGCGTTAAGCGCTACACCGTAACTGGATAGTTATAAAGGCGTGTACTGGATACAATAAGAAGCAATCTTAGAGATCGTAGTGGACGTAGATAGAATTTGTCCCTCCCACATAACGGGAGCAAATATCCTAGGCCACTCGAGGGATAGTGCTTATAGAATGTCTGGCCAGACTCAAATAAATCAATATGGGATATTGATGTTATTTGCACGAATAAGGCTATTCCCATGGATCGAGAAACTATGGATTGGATATACGAGTGTGACTTGTATATCTCGTGTCCAATCCGGATATAGAGACAAAGGGATGAGACAATTACTTGTACAAAGGTTGTCAAGATGACTATTATATTAGTTGGCTAGAATGGATGTTTTGCTAGAGACCGCTCCATATTAGCAAATAGTTGCTACCAACTAGATAGAACCTATGGGGTCACACGCTATATAGAGTTGAACTAGATTTGGGAATTAATTAATTGGATTAATTAATTAGAAGGATCACTTTGCAAACCCTTGCAAACTTAGTAGGGACTAATTTGCAAGGATGGGACTAAATTGAATTCTAGTAGGACTAGAATAAGTCCTTTAGGTAGTTAACAAGGAGTTGTTGGACTATATAAAGGACCTTCCTTCCTTCCTTCCTTCCCACATAACTTATGCTCATTAAGTGAACATAACAAGAGTGGGAGAGAACAAAGGAGAGAGAGTAAGCAACAAGGAGGCCCGAACCGCCCCTTGCCGCCGCCCCATCCCCGTCGGCCAAAGGAGGCCGAGACCCTCCTTTGGGTCTCGTTTTGCGTGATTTCTTCTTCCTCTTCCTCTTTCGGGCTAGCACCAAAGGAGTTGGGAGATCTAGGATCAACTCTAGGCGTGGATCAACTATAGAGAACGTGACATAATTCGCGTTTGAAGTCATCAAGGAGAACCCAAAGGTGTGTTTATGATTTCTAACCCTTACCATCGTTATGTCTCTTGACTATCCTTGGAGGGTTTTGCATGGTTTTATGTTTGATTATGCTTCCGTTGTGCAATCCATGAATCAAAACCCAACAGTGGTCTCAGAGCCACAGGTCGTAGAGCATAAACGTGGTTTATGTGTTACGTTTTAGTTGTTTTACACCTTAATTTGATTGTTTATCGCGTAAAACAAGACAAATCAAGCATGGGATGCAATTTGTCAATAATTAATCATAACAAGATCCAATTTTTGCATTGGATGCATGAATGGTGAGTTTGAGAAATTTTTAGGATATTAGATCTAGGGTTTGGGCATCCTTGGGGAAGAAGGAGTTCTCCCAAAACAAGGAAACAACCAAACTTGGGCACCAAGCAAGGGAGTTGTTTTGGAAACAACTCCCTCAAGGAGGTTCGGCCCCCCTAGGGACCGCCCCCTTGCTTGCCGGCCAAGCTTGGCCGCCCTAGGGGCCGGGCGGCCCTAACCCGCGGGCCTAGGCTTGTGGGTTTTGGGCCGGGCCGGCCCTAGGGCCTTGTGGTTCACTTTGTTGGGCCCGGGCAATTTGATTGTTGGGCCCATGGACCGTTTTAACCCTAGAAATCCTAAAATCAATTAAAATTGACCAAGCGCGTTAAAATTGGATTTTAACTGTTTATGTGCGAATCGCATGGTGATTGGATATGGCCTTAGGATGTGGTTTGATGTGGATGTTTAATTTTGTGGTTTGGTTTTACGGCCTGCGAGCTGATCAATTAATTGTAATAATTAATTAGGGTTTTATGGCCTGCGTGCCATTTTTTTTCTCAACTTGTGAGATTTATTTTATTTAGTATAGATATTAGCTAGTGCTAGATAAAGTAGATTGTTAGCCAAGATTGGAGAAAAAAAAAGCCCAAAGCCAAAGAAGCCACAAAAGATGGAGCATGGAGCATGGAGCAATCCACAAGACTATGAAGGATGGACCAAGAGATCAAGACGCATGGAGATGTGTTTGCTTTAGGGTTCATAGATAATTCCATTGGCTTTGAATTATCTTAGTCTAGAAAAGGCCATATCCACATCACGTTTAATTTCTGTTTTGTGGTTGTTTATTTTATTGTCTTATTATTTGTGTGGTTGGTGTATGGATGATGCATGCAATTAGGATAATAAGATAATTAGACAACCCGGATCTATTATTTGGAGTTGTGCCCAAACTCAAATAGATAGATTAGTTGATATTGATCAACAAAACTATTAAAATTGAATTTAAAAATCCCTCAAAATTCAAATATTGTGTTCTTGCCTTCTCGTTATTTAAACACTCATTATCATCATTATTTATCAAGTTCGTGCGTGCCAAAGCATGGCGACTTGGTTCATAATGATGGAATGCGATGGCACGTAACAATGTGAAATTGTTTAGATAAGAGGTTGAACACAACTAGGCTATTAATTTGATTAAGAAACCTAGAGGCAATCAATTGGGATTATCCATATGGATGGATAAATAAGGAGTTATTTGCCCAATTGAACCAAGAGTTGCATATGGGATGCAATTGGAATTGTTCCTACCTAAAGTAGTCAAATTATGGGTGACTTGCCAAAGCAAGCTCATAAGGAGATGAAAGATGGATCTTGGCCCACTAGAAAATATAAGGATATTTTCCGCATTAATATCTTGAGGGTTATTAATCCGTAGAAAAATAGTGGGAGCTATATTTGATAAACTAGCCATTATTGAATATAGTCAAAAATTCACAAACATTAAAACTTGCGTATTTTCCTTTTGTAGAATTCCAAATGGCAAACAACTCATCGAGTTCACAACATTCCCTACGATCTGTCCTTGAGAAGGACAAGCTCTCTGGAACCAACTTTCTTGATTGGTACAGAAACTTGAGAATTGTTCTCAAGCAAGAGAAGAAACTGTACGCAATAGAGGAGCATGTTCCAGAAGGTCCAGAGAACCAAACACCTGCTGCCTTAAAGGCGTATCAAAAGCGTCTTGATGACGCTAATGATGCGGCCTGCCTAATGCTTTGCACCATAACTTCTGAGCTTCAGAAGCAACACGAAAACATGAATGCTGTCGATATGATCGAACATCTAAAGCAGCTCTTCCAAGAGCAGGCGAGGGTAGAGAGGTATGAGGTCTCAAAGGCACTGTTCAAATGTCATCTGGCAGAAGGGAACCCGGTGGGACCCCATGTACTCCGAATGATCGGGTACTTGGAGAATCTCGCCCGACTGGGGTTCCCGGTCGGCCAAGAGTTGGCAACCGATCTCGTGTTGAAATCGTTGCCCGAGAGTTATGGACAGTTCATTATGAACTATAACATGAACGAGATCGTTAAACCACTGCCATATTTGCTCAACATGTTGAGGACGGCTGAACAGAGCATCAACAAGGGTAAGAGCAAGGCTATTATGATGGTACAGAAAGGAAAGGGCAAAAGGTTTGCCTCTTCCTCCAAGGGCAAAGGCAAGTCAGTTGCCAAGTCCAAGGAACCTGCCCTTAAGCCTGTTGGTGGCATTGCCAAGGCCGTGACTAAAGGTGAGTGTCACTATTGCAGTCAGCCTGGACACTGGAGGAGGAACTGCCCAAAATATCTGGAGGACAAGAGGCTTTGAATAGTGATTCCACCACCACCAGGTATTTTTGTTGTAGATGTCAATTTAACTGTCTCTACATCATGAGTATTAGATACTGGATGTGGATCTCATATTTGTCGAAATATGCAGGATCTAAAGAGAAGTAGAAGATTGGCTAAAGGAGAGGTAGATCTGCGCGTTGGGAATGGAGCAAAGGTTGCTGCGTTGGCCATAGGCGTGTGCGAGCTATCTCTGCCTTCAGGATTAGTTTTAGAATTAAATAATTGCTATTTTGTGCCTGCTATGAGCAGAAACATTATTTCTATTTCTTGTTTGGACAAGGATGGTTTTATTATTTCAATAAAGAACAATTGTTGTTCCTTATATTTAAATAATATTCACTATTTTAGTGCGCAATTATTTAATGGACTTTATGTCCTTGATCTAAGCAATCCTGTCTACAACATTAATACCAAGCGGATTAAATTAAATGATTTAAATCCTGCTTATTTATGGCACTGTCGTTTAGGCCACATAAATGAGAAACGTGTATCTAGACTCCATAAGGATGGATTACTAGACTCATTTGATTTTGAATCATATGAGACATGTGAGGCTTGTTTATTGGGAAAAATGACAAAGTCCCCTTTCAATAAGAAAGGTGAGAGGACTAGTGAGCAATTGGCGCTCATACATACCGATGTGTGTGGGCCATTTGCCACGCCTGCCAGGGGTGGTTATGTCTACTTCATTACATTTACTGATGATTACAGTAGATATGGATTTGTGTACCTTATGAGGGGAAAAACCGAATCCTTTGAAGTGTTCAAAGAATTCAAGAATGAAGTAGAAAAAGCAACTTGGCAAAAGTATAAAGGCTCTACGATCGGATCGTGGAGGAGAATACTTGAGCCAAGAGTTTGACGACTATCTTAGAAAGTGTGGGATCGTGTCCCAACTCACTCCACCCGGAACGACACAATGGAATGGCGTGTCCGAGAGGAGGAATCGAACCCTATTGGATATGGTTCGGTCTATGATGTGTCAAACCGATCTTCCATTATCATTTTGGGGCTACGCTCTATTAAGTGCAGCTTTCACCATTAACCGTGTTCCATCTAAATCAGTCATGAAGACACCATATGAGATGTGGAGTGGGAGGCGTCCCACATTGTCGTTCATGAGGATTTGGGGCTGCGATGTCTATGTAAAACGTTTACAATCAGACAAGCTAGGGCCCAAATCGGATAAGTGCAAATTTGTGGGGTACCCTAAGGAAACTAAGGGATACTATTTCTACAATCCAACCGAGAACAAAGTGTTTGTTGCCCGGACCGGCGTGTTTCTAGAAAGAGAATTTGTCTCTAAAGAAGCAAGTGGGAGGAATGTAGAACTTGAAGAAGTTAAAGAATCACAAATCACTGAACCGATTATGGAACATGAACAGGAACCACAAGCAGTTGTGGAGCAACCTGTTCAGGTAACACAAGAGCTTCGTAGATCTAGTAGAGTGCGCCAGGAACCCGAGAGGTATGGACTTCTCGTAACCGATTCCAGTGACACAATGCTCATAGATGATGAGCCTACTACGTATGAGGAGGCCATGAGTGGCACAGACTCTCAGAAGTGGCTGGAAGCCATGAGATCCGAGATGGAATCCATGTGTACCAACAAAGTATGGACTTTGGTGGAACCACCCGATGGGGCGCGGCCCATAGGGTGCAAGTGGGTCTTCAAGAAGAAGATCGACATGGATGGTAATGTGATTACCTATAAGGGCCGATTGGTGGCTAAAGGATTCGGACAGATTCATGTTATTGACTATGATGAAACCTTTTCACCAGTCGCTATTACCAAATCCATCCGAATCCTACTTGCGATTGCAGCATACCATGACTATGAGATTTGGCAGATGGATGTCAAAACAGCATTCCTTTATGGGAATCTCCTCGAGAACGTGTATATGATACAACCAGATGGTTTTGAGGATCCAAAGCAAGGCAACAAAGTCTGTAAGATGAAACGATCCATTTATGGATTGAAGCAAGCTTCTAGGAGTTGGAATCGACGTTTTGATGAAGTGGTCAAAGAGTTTGGCTTCATCAGAAACGAAGATGAGTCTTGTGTCTACAAGAAGGTTAGTGGGAGCTCTGTAGCTTTTCTGGTCTTGTATGTGGATGACATACTACTCATTGGAAACGACATTCCCATGCTGCAATCTGTGAAAGATTGGCTAGGAAAGTGTTTATCAATGAAGGACTTAGGGGAAGCAGCCTATATACTCGGTATAAAGCTCTATAGAGATAGATCTAAGAGGTTGCTAGGCCTAAGTCAAAGTACATATATTGACAAGGTGTTGAAATGGTTCAACATGCAAGATTCCAAGAAGGGATTCTTGCCCATGTCACATGGAATCACTCTTTCAAAGAGTGGTTGTCCTTCCAATGAGATTGAGAAGGAACGCATGAGTAGAATCCCCTATGCCTCGGCCATAGGATCTATCATGTACGCCATGTTATGTACTAGACCAGATGTGTCATATGCCTTGAGTATGACAAGCAGATACCAATCCAATCCGGGTGAGAGTCACTGGATTGCAGTCAAGAACATCCTAAAGTACTTGAGAAGAACTAAGGATGCTTTCTTGATATTTGGCGGTGAGGAAGAGTTGCGTGTAAGGGGTTACACTGATGCAAGCTTCCAAACCGACAGAGATGACTTTAGATCACAATCGGGATTTGTGTTTTGCCTGAATGGAGCAGCGGTGAGCTGGAAGAGTTCCAAGCAAGAGACGATAGCTGATTCTACAACAGAGGCTGAGTACATTGCTGCAAATGGCGCAGCAAAGGAGGCTGTTTGGATCAAAAAGTTTGTTTCTGAACTTGGTGTGGTCCCTAGCATTGCGGATCCAGTTGAGTTGTTCTGTGACAACACTGGGGCGATCGCGCAATGAAAGGAACAAAGATCGCACCAGAAGTCCAAGCACGTGCTCAGGAAGTTTCATCTGATTCGAGATATTATCGATAGAGGAGACGTTCGGATATGCAAGATTCCTACAGATGATAATATGTCAGACCCGCTTACGAAGCCTCTCACGCAGTGGAAGCATGAAGGGAACACTAGGAGTATGGGCATACGAGATGCGCCAGATTGGCTCTAGTGCAAGTGGGAGACTGTTGGAATAGATGCCCTAGAGGCAATCTAGTTTAGTATGAATTATTTGTGGCTAGAAATTCATTTATTATTTATTGGATATTTAATATAATGAAGTCCTTAGATTTACAATTGTGTTGTTTATCTTAAATATCCCTAGTCAAATATAATGATTAAATGGGACAATCATCTATAGACTAGTATGGGGTTGGATTGATATGGAGATATCATGATCCAACACATAGGTGTGCATTAGGGAATGTTGCACTGGATTGACCCATCTCCGAGAAGGTTACATACACGTTATGTTGAGTCACAAACGCTTCTCGCGGTGCAATGGTATTGTCATCCTTAGACTTGAAGTCACTAGATATTCTAGTTGTGGATTATTGTGATCTTGGTAGCGTTAAACGCTACACCGTAACTGGGTAGTTATAAAGGCGTGTACTGGATACAATAAGAAACAAGCTTAGAGATCGTAGTGGACGTAGATAGAATTTGTCCCTCCCACATAACGGGAGCAAATATCCTAGGCCACTCGAGGGATAGTGCTTATAGAATGTCTGGCCAGGCTCAAATAAATCAATATGGGATATTGATGTTATTTGCACGAATAAGGCTATTCCCATGGATCGAGAAACTATGGATTGGATATACGAGTGTGACTTGTATGTCTCGTGTCCAATCCGGATATAGAGACAAAGGGGTGAGACAATTACTTGTACAAAGGTTGTCAAGATGACTATTCTATTAGTTGGCTAGAATGGATGTTTTGCTAGAGACCGCTCCATATTAGCAAATAGTTCTACCAACTAGATAGAACCTATGGGGTCACACGCTATATAGAGTTGAACTAGATTTGGGAATTAATTAATTGGATTAATTAATTAGAAGGATCACTTTGCAAACCCTTGCAAACTTAGTAGGGACTAATTTGCAAGGAAGGGACTAAGTTGAATTCTAGTAGGACTAGAATAAGTCATTTAGGTAGTTAAGAAGGAGTTGTTGGACTATATAAATGACCTTCCTTCCTTCCTTCCCACATAATTTATGCTCATTAAGTGAACATAACAAGAGTGGGAGAGAACAAAGGAGAGAGAGCAAGCAACAAGGAGGCCCGAACCGCCCCTTGCCGCCGCCCCGTCCTCGTCGGCCAAAGGAGGCCGAGACCCTTCTTTGGGTCTCGTTTTGCGTGATTTCTTCTTCCTCTTCCTCTTCCGGGCTAGCACCAAAGGAGTTGTGAGATCTAGGATCAACTCTAGGCGTGGATCAACTATAGAGAACGTGACATAATTCGCGTTTGAAGTCATCAAGGAGAACCCAAAGGTGTGTTTATGATTTCTAACCCTTACCATCGTTATGTATCTTGACTTGTGATCCTTGGAGGGTTTTGCATGGTTTTATGTTTGATTATGCTTCCGTTGTGCAATCCATGAATCAAAACCCAACATCATTGTCTATAAATCTAGAACAGTTTTCTTTCAGATTGCCTGAATCTAGAATTGAGTCTTTATTTGTTTGACTAAACTAATGTGCTTCAAAGTTTATTATTAGTTTGGTTTTGCGTTACATCTGTGTTTTGGACTGTTTCTTCTCTATATACGTCTCATAGATTCTGAACACTAGGTTTAATGTCTCATATTTATCCTAGAGTATAGTTTGTTGTCTGGTATGTTATCCTGAACTCTTGAATTTGCTGCTGTGAGATATAAGTATTGTTTCCCCTATCTGGGACGTGTAGAGTAACCCTCGTACTTATCTCTGTGTATCTGTTAGGTCTAGATTTAGTTAGCGTTGTCTAGTGTCTCATACTCTGCATGTGCGGTTTTCATATCCTTTCACCGAGTTGTTCACTCACGAACTGAACATGGATAGAGTTGTTAACTTGACGAACTACCGGTGTTACTGTTATCATCGACTAGATTCAAGCGAGGCTTGGATTTCCACATGACTGGGGTACTACAAAAGAGGTTGCAGAAACTAGGTAGGCAAAATGTAGTATGGTGAGTAGCTGGTCTGATGGATAACTAGTTATCTATCTTGTATCTGACGTTTTGAGCAATAAAGTTTCCGTCACTTGTTGGTGGTAGCAGATGTGGTTTTACTCCTCAATGTCCTTCTCAGGCAGAGAGCACAATGAATGTTTCCCCACGGTAAAAATCTTGTGTGTCGTAACTGTTACTTTTCATATAATTGCTTTAACTGTTAGATTAGGTTCTACTCTTAAACGTTATACTGCATCTATATTTATCTCTACACTAGCTCTTGATTACTCGATCTATCAAATCGTCTACAAGAATCGTTCCTTTTGTTGGAATAGGTGCCCTAGAGGCAATCTATATTTAGTATGAACAATGTTTTGGCTAGAAAATTCATTTATTATTTATTGTGATATTTAATATAATGAAGTCCTTAGATACAATGTGTTGTTTATCTTAAAATACCTAGTCCATTATATTGATTAATAGGACGATCAACTATAGACTAGTATGTGTGTAGATTGATATGGAGATATCAAGTCTAACACATGGGTATGCATTAGGAGTAATGGCATACAGGATTGACCCACAACGAGAAGGATGCATTAGATTATGTCAAAGTCACAATCTCTTCTCGTAGTGCTAATGATATTGTAATCCTTAGACTTGAAGTCACTAGATACTCTAGTTGTGGAATATCATGCTTTGATATTATCAAACGTTGCGCCTTAACCGGGTAACTATAAAGATAGTTATCGGGCATGATAGGAAACAAGCTTAGAGATCGTAGTGACGAGAGAGGATTCGTCCCTCCCACATAATGGGAGAAAATATCCACGGGCCACTCGAGGGATGGCACTTATTGAATGTCTGGCCAGACTCAGATAAATCAATATGGAGATATTGATGTTATCTGCTCGCATAAGAATATTCCCAGGATCGAGAAACTACGGATTGGATATACGAGTGTGACTATTATGTCTCGTGTCCAATCCGGATATGAAGACAAAGGGATAACACAATACATGAACATTGGGCGCAAGGTTTGTCGGGATCACAGAATTATTTCTATTAGTTGGGTGGCATGCATGTGTTGCTAGACACCGCTCCATGTTAGTAAGTAGTTACTTCCAACTAAGTAGAAACCTATGGGGTCACACACCGGATGGATTAAAGTGGATATATGTATTAATTAGTTGGTCTAATTAATAAAAGGATCATAACGCAACCACACGCAAATTTAGTAGGACTAATTTGTAAGTGGGCTAATCCATGTAGGGACATAATTAGTATTGGGGTCTTTATGTAGTTAATAAAGAGTTATTACTATATAAAGGAACTCTAGCTTGTTAATTCTCAACACAAGTCATTATTGAGAGAACATAACAAAGCAAGAGAGAGAGAGAGAGAGAGAGAGAGAGAGAGAGAGAGAGAGAGAGAGAGAGAGAGAGAGAGAGAGAGAGAGATAGAGAGAGAGAGAGAGACAAGGCAAGAAGGCCGAAACCCTCTAGCCCGTCCGCCCCCCTTTTGCCGTCGGCCTCCATAGGCGCCATCATGGTGCCTCGTTTTGCGTGATCCGTTCCTCCTTATTCCGTTGCTAGCACATCGCTTGAGAAGGAATCCAATCAAGAATCCAAGGTGTGAATATTCATAGAGACGAAGACACTATTCTTCGTGTGATCTCCCAAACTAAGGTACACATCTTTTATGCCCTTATCATGTTATGATGGATTTCCTATGATCCTTGGTGGGATTTGCGAAGGATTATTTTTTTATTCCGTTGCGTAACCTGCATCAAAACCCAACAGTGGTATCGGAGCCACAGGTCGTAGCGCATACATGATCTTACGTGTTACGATTTTAGTTTATACACCGTATTGTTTAAATTGCGCGAAAACTGAAATTAATTGGCATATTATATGCAAACTGAATTTGATTCAAGACAAACAAGACCTAATTTAACATTAGATGCGAAGATTATTGAGTTTGATCACATAGGATGTGAACAATTTTGGATATAGGAATTAGGATTTAGGCACAAGCTTGGAAAAGGTGTTTTTCAAACTTGGAAACAACTAAGCTTGGGCAACAAGGCAAGGAATTGTTTTGGAAACAATTCCATAAAGGAGGAACGGCCCCTATGGGATCGCCCCCTTGCCTTGCCTCCCAAGCTAGGGCTCGACCAAGGGGTTGGGGCGGCCTAGCCGCGCGTGAGGCTCGGCCGACCGCCCCAAGGCCTTGCCTTGGTCCTTGGGTGGTTCGGCCATGTAGAGTGGTGGATTCCTTGGACTATTTTGACCCTAGTTGCCTAATTTCAAACTAAAATTGAACAAGCGCGTTAAAAATTGGTTTTAACTGTATTATGTGCTTTGTTGCATGGTGGATGGATATGGCCTAGGTTGTGGATGTTTATTTTTGTGGTTTGGTTTACGGCATGCGAGCTGATTAAATTAATGTAATAGTTAGTTAATTTTACGGCCTGCGAGCTGATCATCTTCTCAACATGTGAGGTTTTATTTATTTATTTATTCTAGATGTTAGACTAGAATTAGAATATTTAGATGATAGCTAAGAACATGGAGTAGAAGATCGGAGGACCAAGAAGCCACAAAGACGATGAAGACTCCCATCCTAGGCGCGCGACTATGGTGGAGCACATGGACATGAGCTTGTCACTTTAGGGCATATAGTTATTATCATTGGCTTGGTAATATCTTAGTCTAGGGGCCATATCCATGCCACATTATTTTTATTTTGTGGCTGTTTATTATTTATGTCTTGTTATTTATTTTTGTGTGTATGGATGATACAAGCAAAACGTTAACAAGATAATAATAAACAAGTTGTTCTTTTATTGTGGATTTCACAATCCAAATAAGTAGATCATGTACATGAGATCAACCAAACAATAAGATAATGACTATTAAATCCATCAATGGAAATCTTGCGTTTTGCCTTCTCTTTCCTAAACACCCTTCATGATCAAGGTGTATTAAATTCGGGCTTGCCAAAGTAAGACGTTTTAATTCACCTTGGTGTGTTGCGGGCAACACAAGCAAGTAATGTGTGATTGTTAACGCAAGAGGTTGGACACAACTGGCTAAAATCAATTGGATTGATGGGCCTAGAGGCACGACAATTGGGTGTTTATCTAAAGGATAAAGAAAAAGAAATTATTCACGTAATTGGACTGAAGAGTTGCATGGGATGCAATTGGAAGGGTTCCTACCTAAATAACCAACTCCTGGGTGACTTGCCAAAGCAAGCTCAAGAAGAAGTGAAATATGGATCTTGGACTCACTAGAAAATATATATAATATTTTCCGCATTAATGGTGAGGGCTATTAATCTAAGAAAATAGTGTGGGCTATATTTAATGATCTAGCCATTGTTGAATATAGTTAAACAGTTCAAAATACTAAAATTGCACATTTCTCGTTTTGTAGAGTTCCAATGGCAAACCATCACGCATTGACTTCATCCATGCGATCTGTCCTTGAGAAGGACAAACTGTCTGGAATCATTTTCCTTGACTCGTACAGAAACTTAAGGATCGTCCTTAAGGAAGAAAAGAACCTGTACGTCTTAGACAATCCTATACCAGAACCACCCCAGGATGAGTCTGTTCTAGCTGCCGTGAGAGCACATCAGAAACATGTGGATGATTCTAATGATGTGACTTGTCTCATGCTTTTCACCATGACCTATGAGCTTCAGAAGAAACACGAGAACATGGAAGCCTACGATATGATCGAACACTTGACACACTTTTTTCAAGAACAGGCGAGGCATGAGCGGTATGAAGTGTCCAAAGCATTGTTCAAGAGCAATCTCGCAGAAGGGAACCCAGTTGGGCCTCATGTACTCCGAATGATCGGATACATAGAGAATCTCACGAGGCTAGGGTTCCCACTCGGCCAAGAGTTGGCAACTGATCTTGTCTTGCAATCGTTGCAAGATAGTTATAACCAGTTCATCATGAACTATAACATGAATGAGATCAATAAAGCTCTGCTGGACTTGCTGAACATGCTAAGGACAGCTGAACAAAGCATCAATAGAGGCAAGGGCAAGTCCATAATGATGGTGAACAAGATGAAGGGAAAGGGAGTTGCCTCTACTTCTAAAGGAAAGTGCAAGAAAGTTGCAAAGTCCAAGGAAGCCCTGAAGCCTAGTGGGGGCGTGACTAAAGGTGATTGTCACTACTGTAGCCAGCCGGGTCACTGGAGGAGGAATTTCCCCAAGTGTCTGGCGGATAAGAAGCTTGGAATAGTGATTCCACCACCACCAGGTATTTTTTTATAGACGTCGATCTATCTATTTATTCATCTTGGGTATTGGATATTGGATGTGGATCTCACATTTGTCGAAATGTGCAGGATTTAAAAAGAAGTAGAAGATTGGCTAAAGGGGAGATAGATTTGCGCGTCGGGAATGGAGCAAGAGTTGGTGCATTAGCTATAGGCGTGTGTGAGCTATCTTTGCCTTCTGGACTTATTTTAGAGTTAGAAAATTGCTATTACGTGCCTGCTATGAGAAGAAACATTATTTCCGTTTCTTGTTTGGACGAGAAGGGTTTTTCTGTTTCAATAAATGAAAAGTGTTGCTCCATTTATTTTTATAGTATGCACTACTGTAGTGCGCATATGTCTAATGGATTGTATATCCTTGATCCAAGTAATTCTTTATATAACATAAATACTAAAAGGATTAAAACTAATGATTTAAAAATCCTACATATCTATGGAATTGCCGTTTAGGCCATATAAACGAGAAACACATATCTAGACTCCATCTTGATAGATTTTTAGACTCATTTGATTTGGAATCATATGAGACATACAAGTCTTGTTTATTGGAAAAACGGTAAAGTCCCCTTTCAATAAGAAAGGTGAGAGGACCAGTGAGTTACTAGAACTCATACATACTGATGTATGTGGGCCGTTTCCCACACCTGCCAGAGGTGGCTACACCTACTTCATTACGTTTACTGATGACTTCAGTAGATATGGATTTGTATACCTTATGAAGGACAAATCCGAACTTTGAATTGTTCAAGGAATTCAAGAATGAAGTAGAGAAGCAACTTGGTAAGAGTATTAAGGCTTTGCGATCGAATAGTGGAGGAGAATACTTAAGCCAAGAGTTTGACGAATAACTTAGAGAGTGTGGGATAGTGTCCCAACCCACTCCACCCGAAACGCCACAATGGAATGGCGTGTCCCAGTGGAGGAATCATACACTATTAGATATGGTCCGATCTATAATTTCTCAAACAGACAAATCTCATGGTGTCATTTATGAATATTTGGGGACATGCTCTATTTACTGGGAAGCGTCCCATGGTGTCATTTATGAATATTTGGGGTTGCGATGTCTATGTAAAGCGTTTACAAACAGACAAATCTCGGACCCAAAGAGGATAAGTGTAAGTTTGTGGGGTATCCTAAGGAAACGAAAGGATATTATTTCTACAATCCAACCGAGAGCAAAGTGTTTGTAGTTCGGACTGGCGTGTTTCTAGAAAGAGAGTTTGTGTCTAAAGAAACAAGTGGGAGGACTGTAGAAATTGAAGAAATTCAAGAAGCACAAACCACTGAACCAATGATGGGGGATGAACAGGAACCGCAAATTTTTGTGGAAGAACCTGTTTAGATAACACAGGAACTCCGTAGGTCAGGAAGGGTACGTCATGAGCTAGAGAGATACAGGCTTCTCGTGACTGAGGCAGATGACATACCACTCATGGATGGCGAGCCTTCTACCTACGTGGAGGCCATGAAAGGCCCAAACTCCAGGAAGTGGCTAGAAGCCATGAGATCCAAAATGGATTCCATGTATACCAACAAAGTTTGGACTTTAGTGTAACCACCTGAAGGGGCTCATCCCATAGGTGCAAGTGGGTCTTCAAGAAGAAGACTAACATGGATGGCAAGGTAGTTGCCTAAAAGGGGCGATTGGAGGCTAATGGTTATAGACAGATTCATGGTATTGACTGTGATGAGACCTTTTCGCCAGTCGTCATGACTAAATCCATTCGAATCCTACTTGCTATTGCAGCTTACTATGACTATGAGATTTGGAAAATGGATATCAAAACAGAGTTCCTTTATGGGAACCTCCTCGAGGATGTGTATATGACACAACCGGAGGGATTTCACGATCCACTGAATGCCAATAAAGTCTGTAAACTGCAACGATTCGTTTATGGATTGAAGCAAGCTTTTAGGAGTTGGAATCGACGTTTTGATGATGCAGTCAAAGAGTTTGACTTCATCAAGAACGAAGATGAGCCCTGTGTTTACAAGAAGGCTAGTGGGAGCTATGTTGTCTTTCTGGTCTTGTATGTGGATGGCATACTACTAATTGGAAAGGACATTCCTAATTTGCAATGTGTTAACGATTTTCTAGGAAAGTGTTTTGCAATGAAGGACTTAGAGGACGCAGCTTATATACTTGGTATCAAGATCTATAGGGATAGATCTAGAAAGCTGCTCGGCCTAAGCCAAAGTACATATATAGATAAGGTGTTGAAAAGGTTCAGCATGCAAGATTCCAATAAAGTATTCTTGCCCATGTCGCATGAAGTCACTCTATCTAAGACTGACTGTCCTTCCAATGAGATTGAGAAGGACCGCATGAGTAGGATGCCCTATGCTTCGAACATAGGATCCATCATGTACTCCATGTTGTGTAGTAGACCAGACGTATCATATTCATTGAGTATGGTAAGCAGATATCGGTCTAATCTGGGTGAGATTCACTGGATTGCTGTCTAGAACATCCTAAAGTACCTGAGAAGAACTAAGAATGCGTTATTGATATTTGGAGGTAAGGAAGAGCTCAATGTAAATGGTTACAATGATGTGAGCTTCCAAATCGACAAGGATGATTACAGATCGCAGTCGGGATATGTGTTCTGTTGGAAATGTGCCCTAGAGGCAATCATATTGTCGTGAATTTATATGGACTTACTATTCATTATGTTATCGATATGGAGATACGCTAACATGAATGAAGTCCTTAGAATATAAATGTTATATTCTTAAATATCCCTAGTCGAGTACTACAGTTAATAGGACGACTGTATTGCATCGAGACTAGTATGTGGGTAGATTGATATGGGGATATCAATTCTAACACATAGGTATGCATTAGGAGTAATGGCGTACTGGATTGACCCACCATGAGAAGGCTACATGGGAGTTATGTGAATGTCACAAGCGCTTCTCACAGTGACAATGGTGAAGTCACTATATATCCTAGTTGTGAAATATCATGCTTTGATATTATCAAACGTTGCGCCTTAACCGGGTAACTATAAAGATAGTTATCGGGCATGATAGGAAGCAAACTAAGAGATCGTAGTGATGTAGAGAGGATTTGTCCCTCCCACATAACGGGAGTAAATATCTATGGCCACTCGATGAGTAGGACTAACGAAAATGCATGGCCATGCTCAAATAAATCAATATGAGATATTGATGTTATTTTTTTTATCTAAGTCTACTCACAGATCGAGAAACTATGATCGAATATACAAGTGTGACACTGCATGTCTTGTGTCCAATTCGGATAGATGATACAAAGAGATTATACAAAACGGTAACATTGGTCACAGAGGTTAGTTAGATAACTGACATTCCTATTACTTGGGAGAATTGATGTATTGCTAGATACCGCTCAATATTTATAATAGTTATTATTACTGCAAACGTAATTAGGAACCTACAGGGTCACACACAATAATAGATCAAGCTGGGATTATTTCTATTTAGTTGGACTAAATAGCAATAATGAATAGATTGGACTGAAGTGTAACCTGTGCTCATTAGTTGGACTAAAGAGCAATTGTGGACTAGAATGTAACTAGTCTCACATTGTTGGATTTATGGGAAAAGGTGAATTTCTCTAGCTATAAATAGGATTTATAGGCTATGAAAATTGAAGCTTAACTAATCCTACACAACACAATTTACTAGAGAGCTAGAGAGAAAAAGAAGAAAATGAGTTTTTCTTCCCATGAGGGTTCTCCCAAACCCTAGCCGCCCCCTAGGAGCCGTCGACCTCCTCTTGGTGCCGCCCCTCTCTTGTGCCCACGGTATGGTGATGCCGTGTCCTCTCCTTTTCCGTGTTGATGGATGTGATCCAGCCCGTGCACGTGCAAGTTCATCCTTCTTCTCAGATTGCTAGCACCATTGGAGAAGAAGCCCGGTTGAGGTCAATTCGTGTGGATACCGTAGAGACAAATATACTACTATTCTTTGTATGTGATCGTCACCAACCTGGTACGGATGAGGTAACATTTCTTCCTTCATCATGCTATGATGCTTCACCCGTGATCCTTGGAGGGATTTGAGCAGGATTAAATATTTTTTATTCTGCTGCGTAACCTGCATCAAAACCCTACAGGGGTATCAGAGCCACATGTCGATAGCGCATAACATGATTTTATGTGGTGATCTGCTTTATTAGTTTTACATCGTTCTGTCAGATTGACTGTAAATAGTAATAAAAGTGATATGCGTATTATGATGCGCCATGAATACGATTCATGTGGATATCCAGTTATTTTACACATGATGTGAAAATAATGAATTTTCAGGAGTATATTTGATATACTAATTTTATCAGTTTTGACAGTTCTGTCAGTTTGACCGTAAACTGTAATAAAATTAATATGCGTATTTTGATACGCCATGAATACGATTCATGAGGAAATCAGCTAATTTACTTAGGATGTGAAAATTAGTGTGTTGCATGTAAATATGATGTACAAATTAATTGGTGACATAAAGTTAGGTTTGGGCACAATGTAGAGAGAAAATGTGTTATTGTCCCACACTGGGGTCTGGCCATGAAGGGTAGGAGAAAAATTTACTTTTAACCCACAAGGGGTTCGGCCTAGAGACTCGTCCCCCTCCCTTTGGAGGCCGACCTAGCTGACCTGCCACGCCGGTTCGGCCAGCCGACCAGTTTGACCGGGCGGGCTGGTCCGACCAGGTGGGCCCGGTTTGGCGGGTCAGCTCGATTCGGCTAGTTGGACTAGCGCGACCGTTTTGACTATTTTGCCCCTAGCGTCCCAATTTAATTAATTAAACTTGAAAAAGCGCGTTAAAAATTGGTTTTAACTGTATTATGTGCTTTGTTGCATGGTGGATGGATATGACCTAGGTTGTGGATGTTTTCTTTGTGGTTTGGTTTACGGCATGCGAGCTGATCAATTTAATGTAATAGTTAATTAGCTTTTACGGCCTGCGAGCTGATCAGCTTCTCAATATGTGTGGTTTTATTTATTTATTTATTTATTTAATTTAGATGCTAGCTAGAATTAGATAATTAGATGATAGCCAAGAGCATGGAAAAGAAGACCAAAGAACCAAGAAGCCACAAAGACGATGGAGGACTTGCACACCTAGGACGCGCAGCTATGGTGGAGGCACATGGAGATGAGCTTGTCACTTTAGGGCATAGATATTATCATTGGCTTGGTAACATCTTAGTATTGGGGGCCATATCCATGCCACATTAATTTTATTTTGTGCATGTTTATTATTCATGTCTCGTTATTTATTTTTGGTGTATGGTTGATGCATGCAAAACGTAACAAGATAATAATAAACAAGGATGATATTTTATTGTGGATTGCCCAATCCAAATAAGTAGATCATGTTGATGGGATCAACGAAACATTAGAGTAATGACACTAAAATCCCTCAAAGTAAATATTATGTTTTGCCTTCTCTTATTTTGACACCCTTAATGATCAATGTTTATTAATTTCGGGCTTGCCAAAGCAAGGGGATTTTAATTTTCCATGGCGTGATGCGGCGACACAAGCAAGTAATGTGTGATTGTTAAAATAAGAGGTTAAACGTAACTAAGTAGTTTCAATTGGATTGATGACTTAGAGGCATGGCAATTGGGATTATCTATAAGATAGATGAATAAGGAGTTATTTGCGCGGTTACACCAAGAGTTGCATAATGATGCAATTGGAAGGTGTTCCTACCTAAATAACCAATTATTGGGTGACGTGCCAAAGCAGACTCAAGAAAAGGTGAAATATGGATCTTGGCCCACTAGAAAGTATATGATATTTTTCGCATTAATGGTGAGGACTATTAATCCAAGAAAAATAGTTGGAGCTATATTTAATAATTTAAGTCCTTATTAAATGTAATTCAAATGCACAATATTTTGTATAAGCCTTTTGTGTTGAATAGCTATGGCATTAAAACCAACAAACTCGACTTTAATGCTATGTCCTTGAGAAGGACAAATAGACTGGAATCTATTTTATAAACTGGTATGAATTGAGAATTGTTCTCAAATAAAAAGAAAATGCCGTATATCCTAGAGCATGAAGTTTCCTTCCACCAACTACCAAAACACACTAAAATCTAATGGAAGGAACATCAAAGAATGGATCTTTGGATGTAACTTGCCTCATGTTAGCTACCATGAACTCTGGGCTTTTGAAGCAAGATGAGAACATGGAAGCGTATGATATGATCATACATTTAAAAAAGTTCTTTTCAAAGAGCTGGCTATACATGAAAGGTTTGAAGTGTTGCTCCATTTTCGTTTTACCTTCTCTTTCTTAGAACTCGTCATGATCAAGATGTAATAAAGCTCGGGCTTGCCCAAGCAATGCGACTTGATTCATCAAGATATGACGCAACGACACAAGATAGTAATTTATGATTGCTGAATCAAGAGATCAAACGCAACTAAGCTATTTCAATAAGATTGAAAGCTTAGAAGATGAGAGTTATCTATGACATAGATAAAGAATAAGGAGTTATTCTCCCAATTGGACCACAAATTGCATTGGATGCAATTAGAGTTTTGTTCGAAGGCGATTTTCTCAATATGATTGAGAATCGCTGAACAAAGTGCTAGCCAAAAGGGTGGTGTAGTGGACGAAGAACCACCCAAGGTACATGGAAGGAAAAGGGAATTATGAATTCCAATTTAATATATTTTTTTTATAAAAGGCCAATATATCTATCTCATCATCGTAAGTATTTGATACTAGATGAGGATCTCACATTTACAGAAATGTGCAGGATCTCAAGAGATATAGACAATTGGAAGAGATACACCTATACGTAGGACAATGAAGCAAGGATTGCTGAATTAGCCGTAGGAAATTATCTTTACCTTTTGGAATTATCCATGAATTAGACAGTACGATTATGTCCCTGCTATGAGTAGGAACATTATCACAATTTCTTGTTTGGACATGATAGAATTTCCTATTAAAATAATGGACAAATGTTGTTCCATTTATTTTAATAAAATGCATCATTGTAATGCTAATTTGTCTAGTGGATTGTAGATCCTTGATCGTGATAATTTCATCTATAACATTAAAGATATAACTTTGGCATTGTGGTGTAGGCCACGTGAATGAGAACACATTTCTTGATTCCATATGGATGGATTTCCGGGCTCATTTTATTACGAATCATATGAGACATGTGAGGCTTGTTTATTGGGCAAAGATATGATCTTTTGGACTCATACATGCTGATGTATGTAAGCCACTAAGCACAGGTGCTAGAGATAGTTTTAGTAATTCATCATATTTACTAATCAAGTATGGATTTAGGTCTTATGAAGAACAAATCAGAGTCCTTTGAAAGTTCAAACAATTCAGGAGTGAAGTAGAGAACCAGCTTGGCAAGAGTATCAAGACTCTACGATTAGATCGTGGATGAGGATGCTTAAGTCAAGATATTTTACAAGCATCTAAAGGAGTGTTGGATATGATCCAAACTCACTCCACCTAGAACACCATTATGGAATGACGTGTCTAAGAGGAGAAATCGGACCTTTTTGGACACGATTCGGTTATGATGTGTCAAACAAAACTTCCAATTTACTTTTGGGGCTATGCTCTACTTTTAGAAATTTCTCCCTTAACCTTGCTCCATCAAAAATAGTTATAATATACACCATATGTGATATGGACTGGAAGGTGTCCTAGTATTTCATACAAAAAATTGGGATTGTGAAGTTTATGTAAAGCGTTTACAGATAAACTTGGATCCAATTCTGATAAATGTAGTTTGTGAAATATTCGAAAGGATATTAATTCTACAATCCAATCGAGGAAAAAGTGTTTGTTACTCGAACTGCTGTGTTTCTAAAAGGAGAATTGTCTCTAAAAGAAACAGTGGGAGGATAGTAGAACTTGAAGGAGGTCAAGAACCGCAACTGCACATTCATCTTTTGATGGAACATGAGTAGGATCATAAGGCGTTGGAGCAACCTACTTACGTAGCATAAGTACCTCGTGGGTCAGGAAGGATATGTCAAGGAGTTATGGAAATATGGATTTCTCATAACCCTGTGATATATTGCTCATGGAGATGAGCCTACAACCTATGAGGAGGCCACAAGTGGGCCAGACTCTCAAGAATGGCATAAGGCCATAAGAAATGAAATGGAATCCATGTATACCAACAAAGTATGGGCTTTGTTGGAACCATCTAAAGGGTATGACCCATAAGGTGCAAGTGGATTTTAAGGAAAACTGACATGGATAGTAATAGGATTACTTTTAAGGGACGATTAGTCGCTAAAGGTTTCCTGCGAGCTCATAGTATAGACTATGACAAAACTTTTCCCCGGTTGCGATGCTTGAATTCATTCTCATCTTGCTAATATGAATCTATCTACGGATAGAATCAAGCTTCTTGGAGTTATAATCTTTGATTCAATGATGAAATAAAATGGTTTGATTCCATCAAGAATGAAGATAAATCACGTGTTTACCAGAAGGTTAGTGGGAGCACAGTTATATTTCTGGTCTTGTATGTGGTTGACATACCATTCATTGGGAATGATGCCCCTACTCCTAATCTGGTAAAGATTGGCTGGGGAATCAATTTTCAATGAAACAACTTAGTCAAAGCAGCCTATAAAATCTATGGAGATAGATCAATAAAGTTGTTCGGCTTAATTCAAAGTGCTTATAATTACAAAGGTGTTGAAACAACTCAACATGCAAGAATATGGATCCTTACCTATGTTACATGGGATTAGTTTTAAGAAGGATAATTTTCATTCCAATAAGATTGAGAAAGGACCGTATGAATAAGATTCATAGGTTACGCCATGTTATGCAAAGTCCCGACATGTCATTTGAGAATGACATGATGATATCAGTCATATCCAGATGAGAGTCATTGGATATCGATAAAGAAAATCCTTACGTACTTGAGAAGAACTAAGGATGAATTCTTGATATATGGAGGATATTAAGGGTTCACTGTAAGGAGTTACAATGATGTCCAATAAGGATGATTCCAGATCATAGTCAAGTTCTGTGTTTTGCCTTAGTTGAGGGACGGTGAGATGGAAATGTTCCAAGAAAGATTCAGTCGTCGATTCTATCACAGAGGACTGAGTGTATTGTTGCATTAGATGCAAATACTCAGAATATTCGATCTCATTCGATTGTTGATAGTGGAGATGTGAATATATGCAATGTACCAGCATTTGTCTCTCTTACCTCTTGCGCAGCGAAAGCGTGAGGGGGCGCAATAGGTCAATAGACATATGTACGCCAGATTGACTCCAGTGCAAGTGGGAGACTGTTGGAATTGTTCCCTAGAGGCAATCAAATTGTCGTGACATTTATATGGACTTACTATTCATTATGTTATCGATATGGAGATATGCTAACATGAATGAAGTCCTTAGAATATAAATGTTATATTCTTAAATATCCCTAGTCGAGTACTACAGTTAATAGGATGACTGTATTGCATCGAGACTAGTATGTGGGTAGATTGATATGGGGATATCAATTCTAACACATAGGTACACATTAGGAGTAACGTCGTACTTGATTGACCCACCATGAGAAGGCTACATGGGAGTTATGTGAATGTCACAAGCGATTCTCATAGTGAAAATGATGTTGTGATTCTTAGACTTGAAGTCACTAGATATTCTAGCTGTGAAATAATGCTTTGATATTATCAAACGTTGCGCCTTAATCGGGTAACTATAAAGATAGTTATGGGGCATGATAGGAAGCAAACTAAGAGATCGTAGTGATGTAGAGAGGATTTGTCCCTCCCACATAACTGGAGTAAATATCCATGGCTACTCGATCAGCAGGACTTAGGAAAATGCATGGCCATGCTCAAATAAATCAATATGAGATATTGATGTTATTTGTTTATCTAATTCTACTCACAGATCGAGAAACTATGGATTGGATATACAAGTGTGACACTCCATGTCTTGTGTCCAATATGGATAGATGATACAAAGGGATTATACAACACGATAACATTGGTCACAGAGGTTATTCAGATCACTGACATTCCTATTACTTGGGAGCATTAATGTATTGCTAGATGCCGCTAAATGTTTGTAATAATTATTATTACTCCCAACGTAATTAGGAACCTACAGGGTCACACACAATAATAGATCAAGCTGGGATTATTACTAATTAGTTGGACTAAATAGCAATAATGAATAGATTGGACGGAAATGTAAACTGTGCTCATTAGTTGGACTAAAGAGCAATTGTGGACTAGAATGTAACTAGTCCCACATTGTTGGATTTATGGGCAAAGGTGAATTTCTCTAGCTATAAATAAGATTTATAGGTGTGTACAAGGAAATCCTCAAGAGATATCCAAGTATACACCTCAAGTAGAGAACGAGAACACAGAGAATTGTATAGTGTGTGTAGGGAGAGGGTAAGCACTAGTAACTGATTGTGAGAGAGAGACATTAAGCAATGGTACTGGACCAGTATATGAATTGTGTCGCAATAGAGAGCTAACGATCCTATATATAGTGGGGAAGTGACCGTTGAGGGGTTAATGCACCATAAATGGCGGCTTAAAGATAGACCCCCAACGGCACGTTCGACCGTTTATATAGGACCGTTACGTATCTGCCCGCAAGTATCGGAGACCGTTTTGAGATCAGCCGCATTGATGGGACACATAAGACTAAGATCTCTCAGTCAATAACCTGAGGTCACGTGCAAGCTTGGTTGTCGCATGCATGCGACGGACCTTACCCTAGACTCCAAACCACTAAGTCCCTACAAGTCTCGTGTTATGGTGCGCGGGGGCCCTGTCTCGTAGCCCCCACGTGAATCAGCACGGGTTGTGATCCGGTGTGGATGGAGCACAGCTGGGTGTACCGGATGGCTGCCACGTGGCAATGACCCACTTTTTGGAAAGCAGTATCTACAATAGCCCCCTTTCGCGCGATTGTCACTCGCTCTTCTGTTGTGCAGTCGCGCAAAATCAACCGTGTGTGAAGTTCACGCAAAATCTTTGAATTTTGAATTCGAATCCCCATAGCCCCAGTCATAGCCCTGATTGCATAGGGTTTGGGAAGCGCCGTTTAGCCTTTGATGAAGCGTGGCTTCTGTCAAGTTAATCAAACGTCATCCAAATTCGCCCCTTTTCGAGGCAAGGATAGCTAATCAAACGTTAGACTTCCCAGACTCCAAAGCGTTGCTTGGCTCATCAAACTATAACATTCGTAACTCCTCAAGGGTTTATTTAAACCCCACTATTCCTCCGATTTCAATTTTTCCATTATTTACACCTTTGAGTTCGTATGCATCGGAGAGAGCTCCCACAACAGGAAACAGAGTCCTTCGATCAAGTTTGCAATCAAATCCTTGACAACTTTTCCAGGGCAATTCGAGTGCTCAGGCGTGAACAAGGTAACTTGATTTGAACCTCTACCTCTTGGTTTTTTGAAATTTGCAGTTTCTTACAATTCTTTCTCCCCCCTTTTTCCTTCTACATGCTTTATCAACCATTGAGATCTGGTCTCTTTCTTCTTACAAGAATGGCTCCTAAAAGGCTACTGAAGTTCCAGAACTACCCAGTGAGCTGTGGCGCAAATCCCCCTACTTTGGGGGTGATGACTTCTACTTGGCCTCCATCCGAGGGCACACCCTCGAGGCATCCCCTTTAGGCGCGACCTTGGAATTGAAACCTGAGCCAGACAGGGAAGAGTGGGATCTAGCACAGGCTAATGATGTTCACAAATGCGGCATCGAGACCGACATTTACCCCTACAATGATGTTCTCTTCCAAGCTTTCTTGGAGAAACTGGACTGGATGGATGAGTGGACTGACTATATTCTTGAAAATCATGGGGCCGTGCTGATGGATGCCGAAATTATCATGCCGTTCGCGCGACTAGGGATTGAATCTTAAGGCTGACCAGGACATGCTAAAGGTCATGTTTTCGCGATATTCACCAAAGACTCACACATTGCACTTCTCCTCTCGTGAGGCCACACCTACTCTGGAAGATGTGGAGAACCTGCTGATGCTCCCAAGCATGGGAGCCTTCGATCCTTTGGAAGCACTTAGATCCGATGAAGAGATTTCTCTTTTCTGTCAGATGCTGGAATGCATCGCGACTTTGAGGAAGGCTGCTTCGAAATGGGCTCCCGAGGCAATAAAACCTTCTGATACTTTCATGACTGTTTCTGCTGGCGCGAAGAACATATGGTCTAAGTGGATCATGTTCTTCTTCAAGTACTTCCCCAAACCTCACATTATCCAGCATATCCAAGCGGAGACTTCAGGCGAGGCAATTTCCACTGTAGGACAAGGGTGCGAGTATAACTTGTCAGGTTTTCTCTGTGTTTGGTTGTCGCGTTTCCTCATAGATGGGAGTCCGCGAGATGGGGTTTTTATCCACGTACTCCCACTTGCAGTGAAGCTTGCACTTGGCAAGAGGGTTGCCCTTGGACCTCTTGTCTTGGGCTCCCTATTTTATCGTCTTGATCTGGCAGTGGCAAATGTTGAGCAGTCGCAAGGCATGGCTGATTATGTGTTTTGCCAACATTGGATTTTTGACTATGTGGGTTTTTGAGCGATGGCCTTCACATGCCCCTGTACCCACTGCTGTCGAGCTATGGAATGCTCCAAGATGCGAGGAAGCCTTCTTGTGTCCCCGATCCTGGCGTTGGTTTAACACCAAGAATGCTCCGTAATTTCTCCTTGTTCTGTGATGATGATAACTCCTTTGTGGCCCGTCCTTATGTTAAGGAGTTAAACAATATCATGTTTCAGGGGGACATGTATCCCGAGATTGATACTCCTCTCCGCACCTGGCACATTACTAGCGGACCCCGTCACTATAGTCAGTATGTGAACTCGTGTAGAAGGGGTTATTTGCCTTATTTGGCAGAGTACGCTCCTGGAACCGAGTCTTGCATATATTTGCCCATAATAGTCCACTTTGACCCTCTTCGTGTGGCGCCTCAGCTGGGTTTTTACACCATTGCGCCACCCATGTGGTCTGATCTCCCTGCTAAGGACTGCTATGATGGGATCATTTTTGGGAGGAGCCGTGAGTTGCTTCTCGCGGAACTCCCCCTTGTGTAGCCCTCCAAAAGTGGAACATTAAGGGTAACAGCTAGTTGGGTGGCCTTCTGGAAAACTCAGATCCGTCGTCTGACAAGCCCGCGAACTCAGCTGCAAGTTCCAAAGGCACTTGCACCCTTGTCGAAGGATTACCCTTTCAATTCTAATCTTTCCCGGGGTTGGGCCCCATATGTGTAGTACTCGCTGTTAGCTGCGGACCATCTATGTCCACAATTAATCCTAGATGAGAAGAAGACTGCTCTCATGCAGGACTCCCTCAGTTCGCGGGCTCACTACGCGAGAGATTTTCAAGCGGTATTGTTTTTATCGCAGCACTCTTTATATATTTTCTTCTATTTGAGTCTCCTTATTCCCCCTGTTTCTTAATACCTTGTTTTTCTCAACAGCTTCGCCTTAGGGGATCGCAGCGGGGGACTTGTTGACCTTCGTCGGTCAAAGAAAAGATATGCTGACGACACCATCCCTCCTGTGCTGCGCATGGAAGAAGGGATTAGGAGTGCGATCTCGGATGGACTTGAGGCCTTCCTTGTGCCTTTTCTTAAAGAGATGAAAAAGAGAAGTGCCGATGCCTCTGCGCCTGACGATCTGACAGATCGGCAACCGAAGCGCGCGCGAAATGAGCCAACTTCCAAGAATGCCTCTCTTGCGAAAAGGAAACCCGCTTCTTCCAAGAAGAAATTGCTCCCGGAACCAGACTCAGACTTTGTCGCCTGGGAGAAAGAAGGTTTGGTTGAAAATATCCTTACTTGTAGCAGTTTCCTCGAATATGTTTTACCCCCTTTAGTCTTCTTTCTCTAGATGACGGGGATAGCCCACTCGAAGGAAAGACCATCATGACTGAGGAGGAAGCCATTGAAGAGTTCAGGCATATGGCGGAGGAAAGATCTCTGCAAGATAAGTTATCGGAGGTAGAGCGCATTGAGATGGCCAAGAGACAGAGCATTGCTGAGATTGCTAATTAAGAAGGAACTGAGGCACGAAGACCGCACACACGCTATGGGCGTTCACGCCCTTCTCGTGCTGCTCCAAAAAATGTGGATGACTTACACCAGGCGCAGCTAGCACTTCATGGACTCGTCGATGATGAAGACGAAGAAGGTACAATTTTTAAGTTTTCTCTATCAAACTATGACATTATAACTGGCGCATTATACCATGGCGTGCCCATTTGTGACATCCGTAAATGGGTAAGGGATCAGTGTGGGGAATCTTCAGGTAAGACACTGCTCTAGTCGCGCGTGATACCCCTCTCTTTTGTGCGAAGGGTGCATAATTGTTTTTTAATCCCAATCAGGTCATGCAAGGTTGAAGAGCTTTGACAATAAATTGCAACATGACAATTGCGCGGGTAACCATATAAGTGGGGGAGTACCGCTCGTAATAGCAGTAGAGGTCTTGTCATTCTGTTCCAGCTTATCCTTTTGTTGAAGTTCTTTATTCTTCTTCCACCTGAGGTGAGATAATGGCAATCTATTTTTTTGCAGAACCTGACCCTTACCCTTTGGTATACCGTCGAATTCACAGTGCTAAAGTGATTCCTGAGTCTGGTGACAACGTGTTTGGTGCAGGCTCTCCAGGGCAAACCTTGATGGAGGGAGCTCCAACGGTTGAGGGTTATCCGGGCGCAGGGCTCGTTATTGAGCAAGAGGAAGCACTACCGGTGCAGGAAGATTTTATTTCTCCTCCTACCGAAGCGATACCTATTTCTTCGGACGAAGCTAATATCGAGCAAGGGGAAGGTCCAGAGAAGGCCACAATGACTATGAACGTTGAGCCTGAAGTGCTATCCGAGATGGATACCAAAGAAGTCCCACGCGACACTGTGTCCGTTGAGCGAGCCGTTCCTACGGAGCTCGATCCTCCCGCCACTCAAAACGTTGAGGAGGTTGAGTATGCCAAATCTGAATCCATCCCCTTAACCAAGTGTGACAAGAAGTGATGACCCTGCGGGAGGCTTTGATTTGGACTTTCTCTTCTCTGAGAATCCCTTTGAAGTATGGGGCTCACAGGCTGCTATCCCTGTTGTATCTGTGAGGAATTTTATGATTCCTGAACCATACTTTGCGCGCGAGGTTAGAGCGGATCAAAAGTTAGCCGAGGAAATTCGTGCCGGCTTGCGGGTAGCAGTATCCATTGCTCCTCTTCGGAAAATTGTCGAATGGACTGGTAAGCTCATTCTCCTCCCTTCTCATAATGCTCCGACTCCTAGGCTCGCATCTTTCTGATTGTTTTGTCCCGCCTTTATGCATAGATATTGACCAAGCCTGTTTTGAATGGCTGATGAAGGTGCGCGTGAATTTTCCTGCTGCATTTGCTCGAGTGCTAGAGCTGGCACCGAAAGACAGAGGGAATCTTTTTAGAGAGATGGCTGCTCTCTTGGAGAGATTATATAAAACCACTCCTGAAAGCACCACACCTGCTAGTGCCCAATATCTTCTTGCGATCGTACAGAGACATCAAGAGACTGCAGGGGGACGATTAGACTTGGAATTTCTCGTGCAGAGACTTATCAAAGTTCACAATTCTGGCAGTTTTGGAGCTGAGTATGCTTCTTACAGAGAAGAGAAAACAGCCCTTAACGCGCGCAGAGAAGCGTACGAACAAATGGCCCGGGAGTATGAAGCAGCCTTGAAGCATCATGAGGAGATCAAAGCCCGCATCGCAGAGCTTACAACAAACTCACTTAAGTTATCCGCGAGGGACTCTTTCTTGAAAGACTTTTTTAAGGAATGAAGCAGCAGTACTGTTGATCCGCCATTTTAGACTCTCCTTTGAATATAAATTTGATGTTCTTTCTTTGTGGCCCCGATGCCTGGATGTTTTGATTTTCTGTGACAATTGTTTGTGGCGCGCGTGTGTTTCCGCGCAGTTTTATGGAATGCTCCCTTTTGCATGCTATGTCCTTAATTACATAACTGTTAGGCCTCGTGTGCCTTCTCTTCTGCAGGTAAATATGGTCTTTGCCATTGCCCTGGTAAGAACATTAGCTGGATAATATAGTATTTTCCCTTGTTTAGGAGAAGACTTTAGTCGGATGAGATGGCTTCTGTTGCGCCCTAAAAAAGGGTAAACCTTGCGTAATTCCTCGTATGACTGCTATCCTGTGAGATAGGCTTACACATTATTTCACGCGTGTTGCTATCTTATGAGATAGGCTTATACTTTTATTTGATATTTTGCCGTTATCGCGGGAAAATAAGCTCGTGCGTGCATGTCACCATCTGCCATACTTGGAAAAGATTCCAATATTCAATGTCTTGATGGCGGTTCCAATTCCTAGGAGCCATCATGACTGTATGAATCGCCGTGCCAGCGTGGCGTCCTGATAAGGCATGACTGTCACATAGTAGACTATCCCTTCATTATTAACTAGGGCTACTATACCGTCGTAGGCTTTTGGTAACGCCATTGATTCTCATCCGGTTTTCGAGGCGTTACTGGCAACTGGAGAGTCCTCCTTGGACCCTATATAAATATCCTCTTCCTTGCTATTTTATTCTTCATCACTACTACCCTTCTGGGTCTTTACAATTGAAAAGATGTCTTCTTCCCCGAGTCGGAGTTCTTGCCGCATTTTCCGCTGCATTCCTCTGTCCTTTCACTCACCTGAGTTCCAGTTCCATGGACCCATAGGTCTATGTTGTGCTATAGGAATTTCTCCCAAGGGTTCGTTAGCCGGGACCCCTGATTCATCCAGTCCTTATGAAGATCAGCAGTACAGGCTTCTTTGCTAGAAAGAAGGCGTTTTTTCCTTTATCGTGTTCGTAGGTACCACCCTTGGTGGGATTCCGACAAAGACTGCGCCCTCACCGATTCTTGAATTAAAGTGTAATGATTGAGGTGTTGCCCCGGTGGCTCTCCGTTGGATAACTACTTGCCACCAAAACTTGGATGTGAGGGCGGCGAACGGGATTCATTCCCTGAGCTATTTCCCTCGTCCATTCCTTAAAGTTCATCTGGCATCTCGCCATGGTAGCAAAAAGGGTTCTGTTCTGGTCGAGAACGTCGACGATGACGACGAGCCTTCCTCAGTTAGGCCCCTAGTTTAGGGTTTTAGCGTAGCAATATGTTTCCTCGCAATCTTTTTGCTTAAAAGTTTGCTTTCTGCTGTTATCTAGACGGATAAATTGTACCTCACCCTTTTGTCTAATAAGATAGACTTGTATATTTTCTTCTATACGCATATTTCAGCTACTATGTTTGTTCTGCCTAAGGTAGGCCATGATTTCGCGTTTGAGCGTTAGCCATATGTTGAATAAGATAAACTTGTGTACCGTTCGTTTGAACAGGCTTTCAATCCCGTTTTCTCAAAAGACAGGCTCTGGTCACTTATCATGTGAGATAGGTTGTTGTTGCTATCATATGGGATAGGCCTTAGATTTTTGTGGCTATCCCAGTATATAGACTCTGCTTGTATTTGACTGCTATTATATGAGATAGGCTTTTGTTTGGCTGCTATCATGTGAGATAGGCTTCAGCTATCTTAACAGACAGGCTCTATTCGCGTTTGGCTGCTACCATATGAGATAGGCTTGTGCTATCTTAGCAGATAGGCTTTATTCGCGTTTGGATGCTACCATATGAGATAGGCTTGTGCTATCTTAGCAGATAGGCTTTGATCACGCTTGACTGCTATCATATGAGATAGGCTTATGCTATCTCAGCAGACAGACTTTAATCGCTCTTGGTTGCTATCATATGAGATAGGCTTGTGCTATCTTAGCAGACATGCTTTAATCGCGCTTAGCTGCTATCATATGAGATAGGCTTGTGCTTGGTCGTATTGCTGCTATCTTTTGAGATAAGCTTTAAAGCGGTTGCAACAGGTACGGACGAACAGCTAAGAAATAAGAACAGTTGATTAACAATAACTGTATTCAACAGTTGATAACAGGAGCGCAACTTTAGGGAACCCCTAGATGCGGTAACACTTCTTCTCGTTGGAGTAGAAACTTCCCACTTGTCTGCCATCTTCATCATGCTTGATAACCCTCTTTAAGTTATAGATGTTTTTAGCTACTCCTGGGGCCTCCGTCAGCGTGGGCTATTTTTCTCTCGTTTCCTCCCGTGTCACTATTACTCCAGCTGGTGACTGATCCTGTATGTCCTCCCATCCGGGCAGTGGAACTAGCTGGGATGGGGCCGGAAGTGGCCCGTCTTCCATCTCCATGAACCATACCGCCTCAGATAAGTGTGCCTCCTCCAGATTGAAAGGATTCACAGAAGCAGATATTGTGACTACCCTTTCTTTCCAGATGGCCTTCATTCCCTGGCGAGCTGTCGAAGGAACGGCGTCAAAGCGGTGAATCCATGCTCGCCCAATTATCATGTGGTAAGTAGCGTTGGCATCGATAACATGGAATTTTGCAGAACAGATAATATGCCCGATTTGGATCTCCAAGCGAATCCACCCCAGGGTCATCCTGGAATCGCTACCGAAGCCTGTTAGTGGTGACGGCTTTTTAACTATCTTGTGATTGGGGATCCCTGCCATCTCCAGGTGCTAAGGGGGATAACGTTCACCGCAGCTCCGCCGTTGACGAATGCCCTTTTAAAATCCTTGTGGTTGATGGCAGCCGTCACATATAGTGGCCTCTGATGGCTCGCACTAGTCCTTTTGTCTGACTCATCGAATGTCATAATGGGTCCCCCCGGCCGAATGGCCCTAATAATCCTGCTGTCCGAGATTACTAATTCTTCCCCATAATCCTCTACCACTCTGAGGATGGCCTTAGTAATTTCGTGCCTGCAATCAGGCGAGAAGCCCATTTCGTCGAAGAACTTAGCAAATTTAGCGTAGCTCTTCATTCGCTCGGCTCGCGAATCCTCCGTGTCAGTACTGTAGTCCTCCTCTTCGTGGATCTCCGCGACTACCGGGACTTTTATGTCTATGACCTCCTCCAGGTCTGTAATCGAGATCATAGCAACCTCTTTCCATTTAGATTCCTGCCTCACATGTGACAGCAGGGGATTATTACGCACATCTTTGGTCGGCTCGTCTATGAACAGCTGGCCCTCCTTTATTTTCCTGTCCACCATCCACCTGAGCTTTTTTCACTCCTGATTTGAGTGCGATACTTGACCGTGACACTCGCACCACCTTGGATCTCTGAACTGTTCTCCCGTAGGTTTGCGCTTGAAGGGTGGCAAGATCCCGTCCTTACGCCATCTTTTGCAGAGGTCGATCGCATCCTCAATCGAGCAAGGCAGTGGCGGTGCCTCCTGTGGAAAGGGTCGTTGTTTCTTGTTGGATGGTGATACCGCATGAACGTTGGTGTCTCGCGGTCACTTGTAAATGAACTTGCCAACCTTGAAGATGGAATTCGTCGGCACACGCTCGCTAAAGTGTTTCTTCCGCATCCTTTCTACCAGTGGCTCAACGTTCCTGGTGCAATCAATCAATTTCGAGAAAGTAGGCATGTTCAAGTTAATCAACATACCTTTATACTCATCGCGCATGCCTTTCAGGCATATTTCAACCAGACGGCCCTCTGAGACCTCGTCGATGCATTCCAGGGACCTAGCCCTGAATTTCTTGATGAAGGCGACACCTTCCTCGTCAGACTTCTGGTACATTCGGGAGAGGTGAATGGTGGTGACCCTTTCATCAACTTGGAAGAACTTTGTGTAGAACTTCTTCACCATTTCTTTCCATTTCTTGACAGATCCCGCTTCTAGGGTTCTGTACCACTTGTATGCAACAGTTCCCAGAGAATTGGGAAACTCGCGCATGAGCAACTGAGTATCAGTCGCGTGTGCGCCCATCATATCCACGAACCTCATCACCTGTTTGTGGGCGTTCTCGCTGACTTCATCAAACTTCTCCCACTTGGGTGCTTTGTACCAAGTAGGATTTGGCATCAGGTAGATATCCCGCGGAATGGGAGGCACATTATCTACCCTGGGGACGACAGTGTCCCCGAAGATTTGGTTGGCAATAATACTTTCGATCCTTTGCTCGAGGGCCGCCATGCTGGCAGGTGTTCCCCCATAGGATGAAGCTGTTGGTCCGAAGCCCGGAATGTAAGGCATACTGGGGTTGTAAGGAGGCGGAGGTGGAGGCCCATGGCTTACTAGGGCTCCGTTGTCATAGAAAGATGATGCAGGATATGAGGCGGGGTTCCCTGCCGCCATCAGGGATGAGCCTGATGAGAATGGTGTCGCCTGGATCGCCGGGCCACCCAAGAGAGGAGTTTGGGCAGCAGAGACATGCGCTATTGAAGCGGACACTGTCCCTGGCGGGGGAAGTGGAGTTGACAGCAATGTGGTAGAAGCCCATGGGACAACATTCTGGGCCACTTTTCCCAGGAGCGCCATGTTCTGAGCAATTTGTTCAGATTGGGACTCCACAGCCCGAGCTTGAGTTTGTATTGCAGCCTGGAGTGACTCCAAAGAGGGCTCTCCTTCAGCGACAACTTGCGCTCGAGCGTTGGGAGTGGTGTTGAGCATTCCGTCTTCTCCTGAGGTCTCCTCATGGGAAGGAGATTGGTCCCCATGACGAACATCTTGGTCCGAAGGCATTATGAGCAGATTCAAGGTATTTGAAGGTGGATGGTTCACATCGGGTTCACCAAAATGTGTACAAGGAAATCCTCAAGAGATATCCAAGTATACACCTCAAGTAGAGAACGAGAACACAGAGAATTATGGAGTGTGTGTACGGTGAGGGTAAGCACTAGTAACTGATTGTTAGAGAGAGACAGTAAGCTATGGTACTGGACCAGTATATGACTTGTGTCGCAACGGAGAGCTAACGATCCTATATATAGTGGGGAAGTGACCGCTGAGGGGTTAATGCACCATAAATGGCGGATTAAAGATATACCCCAACGCCACTTTTGACCGTGTATATAGGAACCGTTACGTATCTGCCCGCAAGTATCGGAGACCGTTATGAGATCAGCCGCATTCATAGGACACGTAAGCCTAAGATCTCTCAGTCAGTTACCAGAGGTCGCGCGCAAGCTTGGTTGTCGCATGCGCGCGACGGACGTTACCCTAGCCTCCAAACCACTAAGTCCCTACAAGTCCCGTGTTATGGTGCGCGGGGGGCTCTGTCTCGTAGCCCCCACGTGGATCAGAACGGGTGGTGATCCGGTGTGGATGGAGCACAGCTGGGTGTGCCGGATGGCTGTCACGTGGTAATGATCCGCCTGTCTGGAAAGCAGTATCTACAATAGGCTATGAAAATTGAAGCTTAACTAATCCTACACAACACAGTTTACTAGAGAGCTATAGAGAAAAAGAAGACAATGAGTTTTTCTTCCCATGAGGGTTCGGCCAAACCCTAGCCGCCCCCTAGGAGCCGTCGGCCTCTTCTTGGTGCCGACCCTCTCTTGTGCCCACGGTATGGTGATGTCGTGTCCTCTCCTTGCCGTGTTGATGGATGTGATCCAGCATGTGCACGTCCAAGTTCATCCTTCTTCTCAAATTGCTAGCACCAATGGAGAAGAAGCCCGGTTGAGGTCTATTCGTGTGGATACCGTAGAGAAAAAGATTCTATTCTTTGTATGTGATCGTCACCAGCCTGGTATGGCCGAAGTAACCTTTCTTCGTGCATCATGTTATGATGCTTCAACCGTGATCCTTGGAGGGATTTGAGCATGATTAAATTTTTGTTATTTCGCTGCGTAAGCTGCATCAAAACCCTACATGTTCTGCCTACATGGAGGAGCTGTGAGCTGGAAGAGTTCCAAGCAAGAGTTAGTTGTTGATTCTACAACTGAAGCTGAGTACATTGCTGATGCGGAAGCAGAAAACGAGGCAGTTTGGAAAAGAAGTTTATCACTGAGCTCGGTGTGGTCCCTAGCATGGTGGATCCCATGACGTTGTACTTTGACAACTCTGGAGCGATCGCACATGCCAAGGAACCAAGATCACACCAGAAATCAAAGCATGTACTTAAGAGATTCCATCTTATTCGTGATATGATCGATAGAGGAGATGTGAAGATGTGAAAGATTCCAACGAATGACAATCTTTTAGATCCGCTCACGAAGCCACTTGCGCAGCGAAAGCATGAAGGGCACACTAGATATATAGGCATACAAGATGCGCCACATTGGCTCTAGTTCAAGTGGGAGACTGTTAGAATAGGTGCCCTAGAGGCAATTTATATTTAGTATGATCAATGATTTGGCTAGAACATTCATTTATTATTTATTGTGACATTTAATATAATGAAGTCCTTAGATACAATGTGATGTTTATCTTAAAATCCCTAGTCCATTATATTTATTAATAGGACGATCAACTATAGACTAGTATATGTGTAGATTGATATGGAGATATCAAGTCTAACACATGGGTATGCATTAGGAGTAATGGCATACTGGATTGACCCACAACGAGAAGGATGCATTAGATTATGTCAAAGTCACAATCGCTTCTCGTAGTCCTAATGATATTTTAATCCTTAGACTTGAAGTCACTAGAGATTCTAGTTGTGGAATATCATGCTTTGATATTATCAAACGTTGTGCCTTAACCAGGTAACTATAAAGATAGTTATCGGGCATGATAGGAAGCAAGCTTAGAGATCGTAGTGACATAGAGAGGATTTATCCCTCCCACATAATGGGAGCAAATATCCATGGGCCACTCGAGGGATGGTGCTAATTGAATGTCTGGCCAGACTCAAATAAATCAATATGGAGATATTAATGTTATCTGCTGGCATAAGCATATTCCCAGGATCGAGAAACTATGAATTGGGTATACGAGTGTGACTATTATGTCTCGTGTTCAATCCGGATATGAAGACAAAGAGATAACATAATACATGAACATTGGGCACAAGGTTTGTCGGGATCACTAACTTATTTCTATTATTTGGGTGGCATGGATGTGTTTCTAGACACCGCTCCATGTTGTGGTGGTGTTAGCTATTTAGGGCAACGTGGTTTTTAAGGGTGGGAGAGTTGATACGGGCCACGTAAGCTAGGTGGTTGATAACTCTCTTTTAGGAGTTATTTTTATACTTCCATATTACTTGTAATAGGCTTATTTCACGTGATTTATATGCTATATTTGCACAAATTTGTGAATTTGACGATTTATAAGTCTAAGAGTGAAAAGTTGTGTTTCTAGCTTATTTGCGCATGTTTTCTCTCATATTTGCGATGATAATTGCACGCGTTGTTTAGTGTTGTGTATCTCAGGTAAAATATGTGAAATGGAGCTTATGAGGGGCTTGGATATGCTTGGAATGGAGCTAGATGAAGAGGAGAAAAGAAGACGCAAAAACGAAGCAAAGTTGGAAAAGTCACACAACACCAGCCTGCACTCTTTTCGATGCTCAGGAAAATCTACAAAGAATTTTGGAGCAAGGCCTGCGGAATTGGAAAGTATACATTCATAGATTTCCAAAGATATATGGTAGGCCCAAATACGAGTCCGGATGAGAGAGTAATGGCCCGCGCAAGATCAACAAATAATTATGTCCGGGAATTACAAAGTAGAGGGGCTGAAGTGCAATTTCGGCCAGATTTCATTAAAAAGCGTGCCCAGGCAATAAAGGACGGATTCTTAGACCTAAAACAGGAGAAGAGGCTGCTAGGGAAGAGGGAGGAAGGCTAGGAGAGACGAGGATCATGGACAACAACGTCCGAGTCGCTCGAACGCGATTTTCGTCACGAGTTTGACTATCCCTCCTATCTTTTCTATTGTTTCTCAGTACTATGAACTTGTAAGCTCTTATTTTCAGCATGTTTGAGTAGTTTTCTTGGCTAGGCTCTATTGACAGCCTAGGGTTTTGTTAGACACCATTCCATATTTGTTTGTTGATTCACGCTTATGGATTCACGTTATTGATTAATTTTCTTCTCTATTGATGTATTGTTGACCTAGAACTATTGACACGTTTTAGGTAGGATATGAATGATGAATAGAGATGCCTTTGATCCTTAACGTTTATCTTAGCTTAAAGTAACATTGAAATTGCATCTTCTAGTAATCTTGTTCTTAATTTTATGCTACCTTAGCGTCATGAATTAGGGTAACTGCTTGGTGAAAGATTGATGGACTGAGAGGTGAAGATTAATTAGCTTGTGAATTTAGGATTGCTAGCAACCCCGTATAATGATGGACCGGAAGGCGAAATGTTAGGGTTTAGATCAAAACGTAGGATTATTCTTAATGCTTATTAGTTGATATAGTTTATGGATCGACAGATGACGACTATTGAATCTAGCATAGACTTACATGAGATCGAAAGAAGATTGTGAGTAGTTAAACGTGATCAAGAGCATATTCGTCATTACGTGTTTCAAAACAATATCCGGAATTGTCTATTGCCCTAGGTGATCCATAGATCGCCTAGTTCCTCTTAATATTTGATAAACCGTTGTTTATTTAAGAAAAAAAAATTAGTTAGTTTAATACTGTCACTTGATTGGGGGTGACAACTTCTCAAATCAACAACTTTCTTCCTGTTATTTCAATTAGACTCTTTAGATTTAATTTCTAATTAACAATAAACCTACTATCTGTCCTTGTGGGTCCGACAACCTGAGTTTCAATACTCATTCTTTATTACTTCGATCGTGCACTTGTGTATACACGTAAGAAATCGTGTCAGTGGTGTTAGCTATTAAGTTATTTGTAAGTTATTTAGTTATTTAATTATAATTAGTATTTATTTAATAACTAGTCCAACCCATCGTATAGTAGGCCCGTTAGGTTAGGGTTAGGATTCCCAGTTTATCTATTTAAATGACATTATTTTTCTGTTTATCAATGAATGAAAGTCATATCAATTCCACCTCTCGGTTAATTCTCATCTTCTCCCAATTTTTTCATTTAAATCTTCAATTTCTTCACCTAAGTATCAGTTTCTTCATAACCGATACGTATCACGTATCATGACTAGACGCTTGTTAAGGATTAAGCACCAGTTAACTACCTAATATGAAATGGATGGACAACGCGGTTTTGCCAACAAAACGGTGTCGTTCCACTCAGAGACATAAGCTTACTTATTATTTTTAATAGTTGTTAATGATGTTGTGAGGTCTTTGTTGGTTCTATAAAAAATACTCACCGCCGCATATGACATTTGCTATCTATCCGAAATATCAAGGGGAAATACTCACCGACGATTATGACTTTTGAGTTCTAACAAAAATATGAGACGCAAATCAACTATAAACTCCATATTCCGACTAATTTTTGTTGACTTCATATTTCAGGTTAGAGCTGGTTTTGAATAATATCTCATACAATGAGATGATGAATTTATACAGAGATATAGAGGTAGAGAAGATAGTAGTTACACAGGTTTATAGTAGTAAAACATATGTAAGCAGAGATAGGATGTCCTTACTCTAACCATACATCACAGAACACGTATTGAAGAAAGAGAATGAATGTCAAAATAAAGAAAATGAATTTTTTACATGTCCTGACGTGTCCTGTGATGTATTGATTAGAACACCATGTCACATTTGCTCTTTGAACAAGCAATTATTACTCATTTGAAGGGGTGTTGGAGATTCGGAAATTAGTTGACCATTCGCATTATGGGTATATTTATTAATTTATTAATCCATATGGGTTCAATTAGGGGGTTTAGATCCTCTCCAGCCCCCAATACCGTCCAGCCCGTCCAGTCCTTACATCCACACCGTCCAAATATGTTAATGGTCCAGATTTGACACATTTTCTATCTAAACATTACACCAAGTCACATACAAACGTATCCTTCTTCCCCTTCCTCTGCAACTCCATCCCCGCTCTCTCTCTCTATAATAGTGAACCCAGAAATTCATATCACTTCTTCGGTTTTAGATTGTTTTACATCTTTCAGTGCACCCAAATGCTTAATTTGATTCGGTAAAAGCAATTCCGTCGAATCACACTTTTATGCCGTTTTGATCCGAACCGATCTGAAAACGAGATGCTCCCTTCCTCTGGCAACTCTCTGACAACCTCCGCACCATTAATAGACCGGTAACAAGGTTCATTTGATTTTACCAAGGATCCATAACCCAGCGACAACACACTAATTTCCGCAAATTACAGCTTCAAACCTAAACCCATAAAAAAATTATACTTTCCCGACACCTACTTGATCTTTGAATTGATCATGGGGATTACATAAGAGCTTTACAAATAGAGGGAAGTGGGTTCTCTTATCTGCGAGAGAAAGCAGGGATGGAGTGGCAGAGGAAGCAGTAGAAGGAGAAGTTTGTATGTGGCTTTGAGTAATGCTTAGATCGAAAATGTGTCAAATCTGGACCATTAACATATTTGGACGGTGTGGATGTGAGGAATGGACGGGCTGGACGGTATTGGGGGCTGGAGAGGATCCCAACCCTCAATTAGGGGGTCACTCGTCACCACCTCACGTCAGATAATTCAACGTGTCTCACATGAAACATGTTGTGGCTTTCAAAAACGGGTAAATGATGAAACCACCAATAACCTATGGAATTAATACCAAATCACTACCTTGAATTACGGCAAATGCCCAAAACCATTCCTCTGTTAGCCAATGTTAGTGACAATAACCAATCTTCTGTTGACTTTTGTCAAATAATATTTTTTGGACCATTTTACCCTCTGAGCACTGAATTTACATTATTGCCGACGAACATTATAAATTACAAAATATCCCCACCATCTTCTCTGTCATTCTTCCTCCTTCAATCACTATAGCCACCATCGACACCAACATCAATCAAACAACTCTAGTTAAATTATTGAAATCAACTCATATACTCATCAATCATCGTAATGAAGTCTCAGACATCTGTTAATGCATCTCTCTCACCACAGCCACAATCATTACACAATTTGGCCGAGTTAACATTTTCTACAACCAATTGAAGACTATCTAACCAATTTGAACCCAGGCATTACCATCTTCACCACTGAAATCTCCACGGGCGGATCCATTAAGCGGCATGGGGGTCACGCAATCAAGCGGAGCCTTATTTGACACATGTTTCATAACTATCATTTGTGCCCCTTGAAAGAAATCAAAATTACCCCACAACTTTCTACAAATACATAAGTTACCACAATACAAAATAGAATTGGTGTAAGTTTATAATGTTATATAATTTTTTTCTCGACGTTTTGTATGTGAATTAGGATTTCTGAATTTGTGCCCCCCTCCCCTCCCCCTCCCCCTTTTGCCCAAATCTTGGCACCGCCACTGGCGACCTCCAAAAGGGGAAAATCATAAATTTCCCTCATTGTGCTACTCCCATTCAAGGGTGATTTTGGATATTTATCAAACCTCAAAGTACCAAGCTGATAATATCCCATACCTCAGGGGTGGTTTATGCCATTTTACCCAGTTAAAATCCCCATAATTTACCAGTACACCCACCTACCATTTTTTTCAGATACACGCACCCACCAAATAAGACTGGTTGCAAAAGTGTGATTCTCACCAATGAAAAGTCTTAGTGAGAGAAAATCTAGAGAGAGGTGCCCTCCTCTGGATATTTGTCTCGTCTAGAGGTTTTAGACTTTCTGAGAAAGGCTTTTGTATTCCAGTGCTGTTTTCTACTGGTTTTAGTCACTGATTTTGTGTGCTTCCCTTTTTCTCTTTCGATTTTTTGATGGATTCTCAGAAAGAACCAGTGATTCTTTCGCTTGATGATAACGAGTACTCAACAAAAAAACTAAAAAAATCATGTTTATATGGGAAAATCATGACAAAAAGAGAGATAAGGTCAATGAGTGTTGAAGCGGTTTTCCGATCGATCTGGAAAATCAAGGACGGATTCAAAATCTATGCAAGAGGTGATAACCTCTTCGTTTTCAATTTCCAGAATGAAGAGGATTGTATGAAGATTTGGAAAGACACTCCATGGACGGTGCAGAATCATCTTATGGTGATGAAGCAGTTCATTCCAGAAACAAGACGAAGTGATGGATTTCTCAGAGTGTGAATTATGGGTTCAGATCTGGAGGTTCCAGCTGGAAAAGCTAACGGTGAAGAATGGGAGGAAGATCGGGGCGATTATTAGGAAAGTGTGTGAAGTGGATGCAGAAGATGAAAAAAATGATGAGGAGATGTTGTTGGATCCTATAAGAGTAAGAGTGGCGGTTGATTTGAAGAAGCCATTAGAAAGGGGTTTCGTCCTAAATAACAAAACAGGGGTGGCGGATTGGATACCTTTCCAATATGAAAAACTGGGGATTTTCTGCTTCAGATGTGGCCGAATAGGTCATGAAAAATATGAATGTAAGTTCCTAACTCAGATAGAAGGGCTAAACTCTGGATATGGCACACAATTGAAGGCGAAAGACGGGAAGAAGTATGGTATCAAGATGGATAGAATGAAAAGTTGGGAAGAGATGAACAAGATAAAGAAGAACACCAGACCTGAAATAGAAGCTCCGGTACCGGAAACCTTTTTTACGGCGGCGCGTGGAAAAGCCTCTGGTATAAGGGGGGAATGCGGGGAAGAGAAGCGCGTGGAAACGGTGGATGTTGATGTCACAGAGAATCAAATACGCTACAGGAGGACGCATTTTGAGAATTCGTTTCCAGCTGTACTACCACAGAGAGCTCGTGGTGGTACGATTCTAGTACAAAGCGAGGAGCTGGAAGATTCTTTCCGAGGAAAAGGAATTAGGGTTTATCCCTATGAAGATGAAGGGGATAAGGATATATGTCCAAATAAAGGGATTATGGGCTTAAAATTTTTTACACCAATTAGAAGTCCTGATACTAGCGGGCTGATGATGTCAACACTAGAACATATGGGCCCAAACTCCCCAAGCCCAAAGAGCAAGGCCTGTATGATTGAAGAGATTAAGGAAACGACATCGTCATATGTCCAAGAAAATTTGGGGGCGATGAAGAACCCTAATTGGGTTGCACAAAGGCAGGAGGAACAAATCCAATTCTTGCAGAATGATGATGAAGACGGAGAAGAGAGGAACGATGTCAACAGAAGGGCGGAACCAAAGTCCTTTGCTGAAGAAACAAGGCAGATGGTGGTCAACCAATTGGTGGCGGAACATTTTCGAACTCAACTGCAACTGAAACGGGAATTCAAACGAGTCATGTTCCCAGAATTACCGAAGAGGCTGAAGCGAGGCGAAAAGTGGATACCGGATAGGCTAATGGAGATAATTGAGGAAAACAACTACGAACCTGAAACAAAGGAAGTGTTTGTCACTCAGAAGCTGGTGGAGGCAAGGAAGTTCTACCAAAGAGGCAAGGATGGGATTTTCAGAAAAGCAATATCAGGGTAGAAGACTTCATTGAGAAAGAGTGCTTATCGATGACGGCTGAGGAGGCGGGCCTTACCACGCCCCCAAGTCAACCATGAGAGGACTATATTGGAACTGCCTGGGGTTGGGACAGACCTCGACAGTTCGTCAGCTGAAGTCTCTAATAAAGCAGGAAGACCCGGAATGGATCTTCATTGCAGAAACACAGGTCAGTTCAGAAAAATACAAAAAAAATCTTTACTTAATGCAGTATAGTAGATGTGACTTTGTTGAACCAAGAGGAAGAAGTGGTGGCTTATGCTTTGGTCACAAAGAGGGGTATGATTGTGAAGTGGTGTACAATGATAAGTCCATTATAACAGTTCATATGCCTGGTAACAGTCAGATCATGAATTGGCTTTCATTGTGCATCTATGCACCATGTTCAAAACATGTGAGGGAGAAGTTATGGGACAATATAAATTACATTTTAGATACATGTCAAATACCATCTGCTATAATTGGAGATTATAATGAAGTCTGCTTTCTGAAAGACAAAAGAGGTGGAATATGTGTTAGCCAGAGTTCTAAAGGGGGTTTGCTCCAATTTATTAACAAAGAAGGCCTCATTGACTTGGGTTATGAAGGTGCTAGATTCACATGGACAAATGGGTGGGAAGCTCATAGAAATATTAGACAAAGATTGGATAGATGTTTCTCTACACAAGACTGGAGAGTTCAATTTCCTCAAGCCAGATTAGTACACTTAACAACAGCAGAATCAGATCACAGCCCCATTTTGTTGGACACAGAAAAGAAGAAAGAAGGCATCAAGAAACCCTTTAGATTTGAAGCAATGTGGGTAAGAGATGATTCAAGCAAAGATATAGTGGCAGACATCTGGGTAGAAAGATCAGAAAGGGACATTGGAGGAAATAATTGGCTAAGGAAGCAGAAGCTGACTAAAGAAGCCTTTAAAAAGATGGAACAAGGATCAGTTTGGACATGTGGACACTTTGATAAAGGAAACAACATTGCAAATGCAACACATCCAGGAGGCAGAGGAAGAGTACTGTCCAAGGATTGAGAGAAATCTAAAGTTACAAATACAGGAGCTATTAATGAGAAAAGAAATCAATTGGAGACAGAAATATAGAGTACAATGGCTTAAGGAAGGAGATGCAAATACAAGGTACTTTCACACTATAGCTGCTATAAGAGGGCAAAAGAATAGAATAAATATTGTAAAACTTGAGGATGGTACTGTCTTGACAAAGAGGGAGGATATAGGCCATGCTTTCATAGAACATTTCAAGGAGTTATTCTCCACTTCTGGAAATGAAACTCATCAATGGCTGAAAGAGATTATTCCTCCTGTTTTGGATGAGAATGAAGGAAGAGAGTTAACTGCCATACCAACAATTGAGGAAATCACTGAGGTGCTATTTCATATGGGGAATCATAAGGCCCCTGGGCCTGATGGGCTTTCTGTCCTCTTCTACAAACATTACTGGGAGTATGTACGTGAGGACTTCTGTCATGTAGTGAGGAATTTTTTTATTTCAGGGTGCATGCCACAACATTTGAATTCTACTTTTATCACATTGATTCCCAAAATAAAAGGTGCTTGCAAGCTTAACCACTATAGACCTATAAGCCTCTGCAATGTTACTTATAAAGTAATTGCAAAGATCTTGACAAACAGAATTAAACCTTTTTTGGATAGATGCATAAGTCCAAACCAAGCTGCCTTTGTTCCACAAAGAAACATTCAAGATAATGTAGTATTACTACATGAAGCTTTACACACTATGAGAAAGAAGAAAGGAAAGGGAGATTTAATGGCAATTAAGGTTGATATGGAGAAAGCCTATGATAGATTAGAGTGGGATATGATTCTCAATGTGCTGAAGTGGTTAAACTTTCCTGAGAAGATGATTAGTTGGATCAAGGTTTGCATATCCACAGCTAAGTTCTCAATTTTGATAAATGGAGGTCCCATGGTCTACTTTGAAGCTTCAAGAGGAATTAGGCAAGGAGACCCAATGTCACCTACTTTGTTTATTCTATGTGCTGAAATTTTTACAAGAATTCTGCATTTTGCAGAAAAAAATGGGTGGATTCATGGGCTTAAGTTAAGCAGAAATTCACATCCTATTACCAGTCTTATGTTTGCAGATGATGTTATCCTATTCAAAAGAGCAAACAAAGAGGAGGCAAAATATCTGATGCTGTGTCTTCAATTATATGAGGAAGTTTCTGGGCAAAAAGTGAATACTGAGAAGAGTGTTGTTTTCTATAGAAAAAATGCAAACAAGGAGATTAGGAAACAAGTTAAAGAAGTGTTACAGCTGAAAAGCGGATCCAAGGAGTCCATATACCTGGGTTTGCCTATGTTCCAAAAGAAGTCAAAGAAGTCAACATTTAAACCTATTCTGTACAAAATGGACAAAAGGACAGCTGGTTGGAAGGCAAAATTGATGTCTTATGCAAGTAAGAAAATTGTCATAAAAGCTTCTCTTATTTCAATACCATCTTATGTGATGTATACTTTTATGCTCCCAAAAAATGTGTGTAACTCCATCAATTCAAGATCTGCACAGTTTTGGTGGGGTGGTTCCAAAGAAAAGAGAAAATGGCACTCATCTCTTGGCAAAAATTATGCACGTCTAAAGAAAATGGTGGTTTAGGCTTTAGAGAAGCTTATTCTTACAATCTAGCTATGATTTCAAGGTTGAGTTGGCAGCTTTGCGTGAAGAAAGACAAGAACTGGATAAGTCTTTTATGGGATAAGTACTGCAGAATCTTAGAATTCAAAGATGTGGAAGCAAAAAATTGGGATTCCTTTTTTTGGAAAGGTGTCCAAAAAGGAAGAGATGCAATTGCTCCACTAATGTGTAAGGTGGTGGGAAATGGCAGAAAGACCAATATCTGGCTGGATCCTTGGGTTCCCAACTTAGAAAGAGCAAAGCCAAAGCCACATGATAATTTGGTTCATGCTCCAAAAATGGTTTGGGAATTGACAGATCATGATACAAGAAGCTGGAATGAGGAGATTTTGGAACAATGGCTCCAACCTGATGAAGTTGAAGAAATTAAAAAAATAAAACTCCCACTTTTTGATACTGAAGATTCATGGGTTTGGAAGGGAAGCAGTTCTGGAGAACCTGTTGGAATAGATGCCCTAGAGGCAATCTAGTTTAGTATGAATTTATTTATGGCTAGAATATTCATTGTATTATTTATTGGATATTTAATATAATGAAGTCCTTAGATTTACAATCATGTTGTTTATCTTAAATATCCCTAGTCCAGTATAATGATCAATGGGACAATCATCTATAGACTAGTATGGGGTTGGATTGATATGGAGATATCATGATCCAACACATATGTGTGCATTAAGGGTAATGACGCACTGGATTGACCCATCTCCGAGAAGGCTACATACACGTTATGATAAGTCACAAGTGCTTCTCGTGGTGCAATGGTATTGTCATCCTTAGACTTGAAGTCGCTAGATATTCTAGTTGTGGATTATTGTGATTTTGGTAGCGTTAAACGCTACACCGTAACTGGGTAGTTATAAATGTGTGTACCGGATACAATAAGAAGCAAGCTTAGAGATCGTAGTGGACGTAGATAGAATTTGTCCCTCCCACATAACGGGAGCAAATATCCTAGGCCACTCGAGGGATAGTGCTTATAGAATGTCTGGCCAGACTCAAATAAATCAATATGGGATATTGATGTTATTTGCACGAATAAGGCTATTCCCATGAATCGAGAAACTATGGATTGGATATACGAGTGTGACTTGTGTGTCTCGTGTCTAATCCGGATATAGAGACAAAAGGATGAGACAATTACTTGTACAAGGTTTGTCGGATGACTATTCTATTAGTTGGCTAGAATGGATGTTTTGCTAGAAACCGCTCCATATTACAAATTGTTGCTACCAACTAAATAGAACCTATGGGGTCACACGCTATATAGAGTTGAACTAGATTTGGGAATTAATTAATTGTATTAATTAATTAGAAGGATCACTTTGCAATACCTTGCAAACTTAGTAGGACTAATTTGCAAGGAAGGGACTGAACCGAATTCTAGTAGGACTAGAATGGGTCCTATAGGTAGTTGGCAAGGAATTGTTGGACTATATAAAGGATGCTCCTTCCTTCCCACACTTATGACCTTATTGATCATAACTTGAGTGGGAGAGAACACAAAGGAGAGAGCAAGCAAGCAAGAAAGGCTCGCCCGCCCCCTTGCTGCCGCCCGTCCTAGTCGGCCCACAAGGAGGCCGAAACCTCCTTGTTGTTTCGTTTTACGTGATTTCTTCTTCCTCTTCCTCATTCCGGGCTAGAAGAGGAGTAAGAAGATCTAGAATTCAACTCTAGGCGTGGATCAACTATAGAGAACGTGACACAATTCTTGTTTGAAGTCATGAAAGGAGAAACCCTAAGGTGTGTTATTGATTTCTTCTCTTACCATCGTTATGTCTCTTGACTTGTGATCCTTGGAGGGTATTGCATGGATTATATTTGTTTTTCTGTTGCGCATCCATGATCAAAACCCTACAGTGGTATCAGAGCCACAGGTCGTAGAGCATAAACGTGGTTTATGTGTTACGTTTTGATAGTTTTACACCTTAAATTTATTGTTTATCTCGTAAAACAAGACAAATCAAGCATATGATGCAATTTGTCAATAATATATCATAACAAGATTTAGTTTTTGCATTGGATGCATGAATTAGTGAGTTTGAGAAATTTTAGGATCTTAGATCTAGAGTTTGGGCATCCTATGGAAAGAAGGAGTTCTTCCCATACAAGGAAACAACCAAACTTGGGCACCAAGCAAGGGAGTTGTTTTGTAAAAAATCCTAAAGGAGGTTCGGCCCCACTAGGGGACCGCCCCTCCTTGCATGCCGCCCAAGCAAGGCTCGGCCTAGGGGCCGGGGCAGCCCTAGCCCGCGGCCTAGCCGCGTTGGCTAGGGGCCGGCCGGCCTAAGGCCTTTGCGGTTCTCTTTTTGGGCCCGGGCAATTTGATTGTTGGGCCCCATGGACCGTTGTAACCCTAGAATATCCTAAAATCAATTAAAATTAACCAAGCGCGTTAAAATTGGATTTTAACTGTTTATGTGCAAATCGCATGGTGATTGGATATGGCCTTAGGATGTGGTTTGATGTGAATGTTTAATTTTGTGGTTTGGTTTACGGCCTGCGAGCTGATCAATTAATTGTAATAATTAATTAGGGTTTTATGGCCTGCGAGCCATTTTTTTTCTCAACTTGTGAGATTTATTTTATTTAGTATAGTTGTTAGCTAGTGCTCGATAGAGTAGATTGTTAGCCAAGATTGAAGAAAAGAAGCCCAAAGGCAAAGGAGCCACAAAATATGGAGCATGGAGCATTCCACATGACTATGAAGGATGGACCAAAAGATGAAGACGCATGGAGATGTGTTTGCTTTTAGGGTTCATAAATAATTCCATTGACTTAGAATTATCTTAGTCTAGAAAAGACCATATTCACATCACGTTTTATTTTGTTTTGTGGTTGTTTATTTTATTGTCTTGTTATTTTGTGGTTGGTGTAGAGATGATGCATGCAATTAGGATAATAAGATAATTAGACAACCCTGATCTATTATTTGGAGTTGTGCCCAAACTCAAATAGATAGATCAGTTGATATTGATCAACAAAACAATTAAAAAATTAAATTTAAAATCCCTCAAAATTCAAATATTGTGTTCTTGCCTTCTCGTTATTTAAACACTCATTATCATCATGATTTATCAAGTCCGTGCGTGCCAAAGCATGGAGACTTGGTTCATAATGATGGAATGCGATGGCACAAGCTAGTAATGTGCAATTGTTTAAATAAGAGGTTGAAAACAACTAAGCTATTAATATGATTAAAACCTAGAGGCAATCAATTGGGATTATCCATGCGGATGGATAAATAAGGAGTTATTTTCCCAATTGAACCAAGAGTTTCATAAGAGATGCAATTGGAATTATTCCTACATAAAGTAGTCAAATTATGGGTGACTTGCCAAAGCAAGCTCATAAGGAGATGAAACATGGATCTTGGCCCACTAGAAAATATAAGGATATTTTCCGCATTAATATCTTGAGGGTTATTATTCCGTAGAAAAATAGTGGGAGCTATATTTGATAAACTAGCCATTATTGAATATAGTCAAGAATTCACAAATACTAAAACTTGCGTATTTTCCTTTTTGTAGAATTCCAAATGGCAAACAACTCATCGAGTTCACAACATTCCCTACGATCTGTCCTTGAGAAGGACAAGCTCTCTGGAACCAATTTCCTAGATTGGTACAGAAACTTGAGAATCGTTCTCAAGGAAGAGAAGAAACTGTACGCAATAGAGGAGCATGTTCCAGAAGGTCCAGAGAACCAAACACCTGCAGCCCTAAAGGCGTATCAAAAGCGTGTTGATGACGCTAATGATGCGGCCTGCCTGATGCTATGCACCATGACTTCTGAGCTTCAGAAGAAACACGAAAACATGAGTGTTGTCGATATGATCGAGCATCTAAAACAGCTCTTCCAAGAGCAGGCAAGGGTTGAGAGGTATGAGGTCTCTAAGGCATTGTTCAAGTGTCATCTGGCAGAGGGGAAACCGGTGGGACCCCATGTACTCCGTATGATCGGGTACTTGGAGAATCTCGCCCGACTAGGGTTCCCGGTCGGTCAAGAGTTGGCAACCGATCTCGTGTTGCAAATCGTTGCCTGAGAGTTATGGACAGTTCATCATGAACTATAACATGAACGAAATCGTGAAACCACTGCCAGATTTACTCAATATGTTGAGGACAGCTGAACAAAGCATCAACAAGGGTAAGGGAAATGCCATTATGATGGTACAGAAAGGAAAGGGCAAAAGGTTTGCCTCATCCTCCAAGGGCAAATGCAAGTCAGTTGCCAAGTCCAAGGAACCTGCCCTTAAGCCTGTTGGTGGGATTTCCAAAGGTGTGACTAAAGGAGAATGTCACTACTGCAGTCAGCCTGGACACTGGAGGAGGAACTGCCCAAAATATCTGGAGGACAAGAGGCTTGGAATAGTGATTCCACCACCACCAGGTATTTTTGTTGTGGATGTCAATTTAACTGTCTCTACATCATGGGTAATAGATACTGGATGTGGATTTCACATTTGTCGAAATGTGCAGGATCTAAAGAGAATTAGAAGATTGGCTAAAGGAGAGATAGATATGCGCGTTGGGAATGGAGCAAAAGTTGTTGCGTTGGCCGTGAGCGTGTGCGAGCTATGTATGCCTTCAGAATTAGTTTTAGAATTAAATAATTGCTATTTTGTGCCTGCTATGAGCAGAAACATTATTTCTATTTCTTATTTGGACAAGGAAGGTTTTATTATTTCAATAAAGAACAATTGTTTTTCCTTTTATTTGAATAATATTCACTATTTTAGTGCGCAATTATTTAATGGACTGTATGTCCTTGGTCTAAGCAATCCTGTCTACAACATTATTACCAAGAGGATTAAAATAAATGATTTAAATCCTGCTTACTTATGGCACTGTCGTTTAGGCCACATAAACGAGAAATGTGTATCTAGACTCCATAAGGATGGACTACTAGACTCATTTGATTTTGAATCATATGAGACATGTGAGGCTTGTTTGTTGGGAAAAATGAAAAAGTCTCCTTTCAATAAGAAAGGAGAGAGGACTAGTGAGCAATTGGCGCTCATACATACTGATGTGTGTGGTCCATTTGCCACGCCTGCCAGGGGTGGTTACGTCTACTTCATTACATTTACTGATGATTACAGTAGATATGGATTTGTGTACCTTATGAGGGTCAAATCTGAATCCTTTGAAGTGTTCAAAGAATTAAAAAATGAAGTAGACAAGCAACTTGGCAAAAGTATCAAGGCTCAACGATCAGATCGTGGAGGAGAATACTTGAGCCAAGAGTTTGACGACTATCTTAGAGAGTGTGGGATCGTGTCCCAAATCACTCCACCCGGAACACCACAATAGAATGGCGTGTCTGAGAAGAGGAATCGAACCCTATTGGATATTGTTCGATCTATGATGTGTCAAGCCGATCTTCCATTATTGTTTTGGGGCCACGCTCTATTAAGTGCAGCTTTCACCATTAACCGTGTTCCGTCTAAATCAGTCATGAAGACACCACATGAGATGTGGAGTGGGAGGCGTCCCACACTGTCTTTCATGAGGATTTGGGGCTGCGATGTCTATGTAAAACGTTTACAATCATACAATCTAGGGCCAAAGTCGGATAAGTGTAAGTTTGTGGGGTACCCTAAGGAAACTAAGGGTTACTACTTCTACAATCCAACCGAGAACAAAGTGTTTGTTGCTCGGACCGGCGTGTTTCTAGAAAGAGAGTTTGTCTCTAAAGAAGCAAGTGGGAGGACTGTAGAACTTGAAGAGATTCAAGAACCACAAATCACTGAACCGATTATGGAACATGAACAGGAACCACAAGCAGTTGTGGAGCAACCTGTTAAGGTAAAACAAGAGCTTCGTAGATCTAGTAGAGTGCGCCAGGAACCCGAGTGGTATGGGCTTCTCGTGATTGATTCTGGTGACACGATGCTCATAGATGATGAGCCTACTACCTATGAAGAGGCCATGAAAGGCCCAGACTCTCAGAAGTGGCTAGAAGCCATGAGATCCGAGATGGAATCCATGTATACCAACAAAGTATGGACTTTGGTGGAACCACCCGAAGGGGCGCGGCCCATAGGGTGCAAGTGGGTCTTCAAGAAGAAGATCGACATGGATGGTAATGTGTTTACCTATAAGGGTCGATTGGTAGCTTAAGGATTCAGACAGATTCATGGTATTGACTATGATGAAACCTTTTCACCAGTCGCTATGACCAAATCAATGACTATGAGATTTGGCAGATGGATGTCAAAACAGCATTCCTTTATGGGAATCTCCTCGAGGACGTGTATATGATACAGCCGGAGGGTTTTGAAGATCCAAAGCAAGCCAACAAAGTCTGTAAGCTACAACGATCCATTTATGGATTGAATCAAGCTTCTAGGAGTTGGAATCGACGTTTTGATGAAGTAGTCAAAGAGTTTGGCTTCATCAGAAACGAAGATGAGTCTTGTGTCTACAAGAACGTTAGTGGGAGCTCTGTATCTTTTCTGGTCTTGTATGTGGATGACATACTACTCATTGGAAACGACGTTCCCACGCAGCAATCTGTTAAAGATTGGCTTGGGAAGTGTTTCTCAATGAAGGACTTAGGGGAAGCAGCCTATATACTCGGTATAAAGATCTATAGAGATAGATCTAAGAGACTGCTAGGCCTAAGTCAGAGTACATATATTGACAAGGTGTTGAAACGGTTCAACATGCAAGATTCCAAGAAGGGATTCTTGACCATGTCACATGGAATCACTCTTTCGAAGATTGGTTGCCCTTCCAATGAGATTGAGAAGGAAAGCATGAGTAGAGTGCCCTATTCCTCGGCCATAGAATCTATCATGTACGCCATGTTATGTACTAGACCAGATGTGTCATATGCCTTGAGTATGACAAGCAGATACCAATCCAATCCGGGTGAGAGTCACTGGATTGTAGTCAAGAACATCCTAAAGTACTTGAGAAGAACTAAGGATGCTTTCTTGATATTTGGCGGCGAGGAAGAGTTGTGTGTAAGGGGTTACACTGATGCAAGCTTCCAAACCGGCAGAGATGACTTTAGATCCCAGTCGGGATATGTGTTTTGCCTGAATGGAGCAGCGGTGAGCTGGAAAAGTTCCAAGCAAGAGACGATAGCTGATTCTACAATAGAGGCTGAGTACATTGATGCAAATGGCGCAGCAAAGGAAGCTGTTTGGATCAGAAAGTTTGTTTCTGAACTTGGTGTGGTTCCTAGCATTGCGGATCCAGTTGAGTTGTACTGTGACAACACTGGGGCGATCGCGCAATCAAAGGAGCCCAGATCACACCAGAAATCCAAGCACGTGCTCAGGAAGTTCCATCTGATTCGAGATATTATCGATATAGGAGACGTTCAGATATGCAAGATTCCTACAGATGAGAATCTGTCATATCCACTTACCAAGCCGCTTGTGCAGTGGAAGCATGAAGGGCACACTAGGAGTATGGGCATACGAGATGCGCCAGATTGGCTCTAGTGCAAGTGGGAGACTGTTGGAATAAATGCCCTAGAGGCAATCTAGTTTAGTGTGAATTTATTTATGGCTAGAATATTCATTGTATTATTTATTGCGTATTTAATATAATGAAGTCCTTAGATTTACAATCGTGTTGTTTATCTTAAACATCCCTAGTCCAGTATAATGATCAATGGGACAATCATCAATAGACTAGTATGGGGTTGGATTGATATGGAGATATCCTGATCCAACACATAGGTGTGCATTAAGGGTAATGACGCACTGGATTGACCCATCTCCGAGAAGGCTACATACACGTTATGATAAGTCACAAGTGCTTCTCGTGGTGATATGGTATTGTCATCCTTAGACTTGAAGTCGCTAGATATTCTAGTTGTGGATTATTGTGATTTTGGTAGCGTTAAACGCTACACCATAACTGGGTAGTTATAAAGGCGTGTACCGGATATAATAAGAAGCAAGCTTAGAGATCGTAGTGGACGTAGATAGAATTTTTTCCCTCCCACATAACGGGAGAAAATATCCTAGGCCACTCGAGGGATATTGCTTATAGAATGTCTGGCCAGACTCAAATAAATCAATATGGGATATTGATGTTATTTGCACGAATAAGGCTATTCCCATGGATAGAGAAACTATGGATTGAATATACGAGTGTGACTTGTGTGTATCGTGTCCAATCCATATATAGAGACAAAGGGATGAGACAATTATTTGTACAAGGTTTGTCGGATGACTATTCTATTAGTTGGCTAGAATGGATGTTTTGCTAGAAACCGCTCCATATAGCAAAATGTTGCTACAAACTAGATAGAACCAATGGGGTCACACGCTATATAGAGTTGAACTAGATTTTGGAATTAATTAATTGAACTAATTAATTATAGGGATCACTTTGTAACACCTTGCAAACTTAGTATGACTGATTTGCAAGGAAGGGACTAAACCGAATTCTAGTAGGACTAGAATGGGTCCTTTAGGTAGTTGGAAATGAATTGTTGGACTATATAAAGGATGCTCCTTCCTTCCTTCCCTCACTTATGACCTTATTGATTATAACTTGAGTGGAAGAGAACACAAAGGAGAGAGCAAGCAAGCAAGAGAGGCTCGCCCACCCCCCTTGCCGCCGCCCGTCCCCGTCGGCCCACAAGGAGGCCGAAACCTCCTTGTTGTCTCGTTTTGCGTGATTTCATCTTCCTCTTCCTCATTCTGGGCTAGCAAAGCAGTAGGAAGATCTAGAATTCAACTCTAGGCGTGGATCAACTATAGAGAACGTGACACAATTCTCGTTTGAAATCATCAAAGGAGAAACCCTAAGGTGTGTTATTGATTTCTTCTCTTACCATCGTTATGTCTCTTGACTTGTGATCCTTGGAGGGTATTGCATGGATTATATTTGTTTTTCCGTTGCGCATCCATGATCAAAACCCTACAGAACCTACTGTCAAAACTGTGTATATGCAGCAAGTCAATCACTCCAACAATGGTGTTGAAGACAAAATATGGAGGACTATTTGGAAATCTAAAATGCACAATAGGCTCAAAATGATGATGTGGAGAATTTATGCAAAGGCAATTCCCATCAGTGAGTTTATTCAAAATAGAATCCACATTATGGATGGTGAGTGTTTTCTCTACAATGCAAAATTTGAAACGGCTAGCTAGCCACATTTTCTTTACATGTGACTATGCCACATCAATATGGTTTGGTACTATTGGCCTAAAAACTGATATGTTTGTTGATAAAAATATTAAAGAGTGGTTTCAGCTCATACTAATGGAGATTACTGATGACCTCAAGCAATGGAATATGGGAATTTGGCTAGCTATCATCTGTGATCATATATGGAGGAAGAGAAATGAGTATTTGTTTGATAAATCAAATAGTTCCTCCAAGATGAAGGGACAAGATAGAACTTGCATCAAGTTGAGGAACCTTTACTGGCAGTATAAAGAGGCAGAGGAAGGACAGGTCAGAACTTCTATAAACACTATCAGTTCTGGGAGGCCTCCTGAGATTGGCTATGTGAAGATAAATTGTGATGCTAGCATCAAAGAGGGGAAAAATGGGTTTGCAGCTATTGCTAGGAATGAAAAAGGGGAAGTTCTAAAATGGTCAACCCATTTTGCAGAAGACTATTCTATGTCTGTGTTGGAAGGTGAGCTTAAAGCCATTGAAATGGCTTTTAGCATGGTGATGAAAGAAGAGTGGAGTAAATTCATTGTGGAATCTGATTGTCTGATGGCTATAAGGGGAATTCAAGATCCAGCTAAAGCTGCTTGACAGCTGAAAAATAGAAGTGCTTGTTTATTTGAATTATGCCAGAAGTGGGGATTGAACTGTGTTAGCTACACTCCCGGGCAGGCTAATGGAGCTGCTCATAGTTTGGCAAAATGGATTAGTTCAAATAGTAGTGATAGGTGTGAGTTTCTCCCAGAAAGTGTTAGGCTTGCAGTAGATGTAGACATGGTAGAAATTCTGTAATTTGTCCTTGGTTTTTTGGTAATACAATCTATTTCATCAACAACAAAAAAATAAGACCGGTTGCAACGTTGACAGATTTTTAAATTAAAAAATATTTATCTGTATTAGTATGAATGTTTTTTATTTTAGATATTGTTTTGTCGTTAAGCGGGCTTGAACCCGGGATCTCATGCAGAGACTTCTAACACTCTACCACTTGAGCTACCACCCTAGCTGCATATGAATGTTTTGAGGAAACTAATATGAATGTTTCAATCTGAATAATATTGGGCAAATTTAGCCATAATAAGTAACATGGACCGGATTTATAAAATGGCCATGTCGTTATTTCTTTTAATCATATAGCCCTTGTTCGCATCCGGGACCTCATGCAGGATTTTCGAACGCTCTACCATTGAGCTAACACTCATTTGCATAAAATGGCCATGTCTTAATTAGTACAAGAAGAGTGATGTTGATGCTCACATTAATGTCAAACGAAAGTGATAAATGACTAGCCTTAGAATGTTCTGGCGGTGCAAGATTTATTGTGTGTGATAATTATTTTGGAAAACCTGTTATAAATTTTAGATAAATAAATATTTGGTAAACATTATGTGAAATTTACTGTGAAATATTGATATAATAATTTTGTTTTTAGTAAAATTAGCTATGAACTTATTGTGAGAAAGAAAAATGACAAAAATATACGACATATATATGTTCCGTAAAGATAAATATTAAAGATTTCAAAATTATGAGGTTAATATCAATTGGTGATAAATTAAACAAAACATCTTATGGAAAAGTCTTCCCTTTACTTTCTGAAAATTGCTGTAAAACAACATAAATCGTGATAAAAGTGCTCGCACTGTTTGAGAACAACGGTGCTGGCAACAGAAGCATTATCAAACATGCCCTTAGTATGGAGACGTGGCGCTCTTGGAGCAAATAAAAATTTCTCCATAGTTTGTGTGCTGAGTTCATCTATAAAGCATCTCTTCATTAAGACACGGTACAAACAACAATACAATTGTCTCAAGTCTCTCGATCTAGCTTAGTGAAGGTAAATGGAAGTCACATTGATTTCAAAAGAAATGATCCATCCATCCACACCCACACCTTCCCACCTTAGACACTTCAAACTATCTCTTTTCGATCAGCACTTCAAGCCTCTCCAAATCCCTACTATTTACCACTATCCAACGGTCCACCCCGACGGAGATAATTTGGCTAGGCTCAGAGATTCACTTGCAAAGACCCTCTCTATATACTACCCTTTTGCAGGACGGATCAGAGATCACATTTCCGTCGACTGCAACGACGAGGGCGCCATTTTCTTAGAAACCCGCGTCAATGGTAACATGTCTGATTTCCTAAAACAATCAAATGTTATTGATAACTTGTCCGAATTTGTTCCATCCTTAGGGGATGAAACCGGTCCAGCAAACAAGTTGGTTCAAGTAGGTGTGCAAGTCAATGTATTCTCTTGTGGTGGTATCTCAATCTGTTTGTGCATTCTTCACAAGATGGCTGACGCCGGTACTGTAAATGGCTTCACCAAATGTTTTGCTGCATTCGCGAGTGGGCGTGAAAAAGACAACGAATCAATGTACCCTGATCTGATCTCGGCTTCATCCCTATTCCCTCCCAAGGAAGAGTTGCCTCATGTGTTGCCACAATTGCATGATAGCTTTTTCAAGGAAGGGACAAGTCTTCGAAGGAATTCGTGTTTAATGGTAAAGCTATAGCAGCCCTCAAAGCCAAAGCGGCTAGCCAATTGGTGCCTCACCCTAGCCGTGTCCAAGCAGTTGCTTGCTTTATATGGGAGCAAATCATGAATGCTTCTGAAACCTTGGAAGGTTTTAAGAAACCATCTGTTTTAGCATTGGCTAAAGACCTAAGGCCACACACCGTGCCACCTCTGCCCGAGTACGCCACTGGGAATAATGTTTGTTTCGCAATGGTACCTTGTACGCATACAATGGAGTTGCGAGGTTTGGTGAGTCTAGTGAAGGAAAGTGTTTCAGCAATCAATAGCGAGTTCGTACAAAAGCTGCAAGGAGAGGGAGGTTTCAACATGAGATGCAAGTACATAGAAGAAGAGCATGAATTCTATAGGAGGGGAAATTCGGATACTATATTAGTGAGCCCCCTAAATAAGTTTAGATTCACGGAATTGGATTTTGGATGGGGTAAGCCTGTATCAATTAATCATATTCGGGGATCGAGAGATCATGGGGAAACTAGAAAATTTTCCAGCACTGTTCATTTGGGTGAAACTGGATATGGCGATGATGGAATTGAGGCATGGGTGGTTTTGTGTGAAAAGGTGATGCGACTTTTGGAGAATTGCCCCGAGTTTATTAGATTTACAAAATCAAATCATCCTTCGTCTTTGCTTTAGCCGTTCTTCATTGTAAATGGATGTTAGCTTAGTAGTAAAGCATTTTGAAGTCCCTGCACGATGTTCCGGGTTCGAACTCGGCTAGACATAAGATATGATGTAATTCCTAAAAAAAAATCTTCATTTAAATATTGGTTGATTTAGAGACGTCTTGTTGATAGGAGTTGCAAACAACTCTACACTCTTCATATTTAAAGTTCGTTTTTTTCCATATGTAGATTGGAATAAAAGTGTCATATGTAGAATTGTAAAACATACTTCTTTTAGTTTATTGTGGTTTCCGGTCAAGCTTGCGCGCATCTTGACTAAATTTACGGAGTTTTAAGAATTATTGGTCGTCATTGACTAAATTCACGTGACCCCAAGAACTATTGGTCGTTGTGGAGTTTGAATTTGAGATCTCAAGGAGACCCTCAAGTCCCAAGCCTCCACCACTAGGCCAACTCCTAAACAAATTTTTTTCACGACAAAAAATCTAGACCATTGTTCAATTTGTCTGTGTCATCCTTGAGAGGCCATGATTGGATTGGAATAAAACTGTCAATTCTTTATGTTTATATCTAGGCCACTCCATTGTCTATATGATGGGTATGTGTGTGTGTTTTTTTTGAGAAATCTATATGACGGGTGTTAGTGCGTGTTTATAAGCGCTATTTTAAAGAAATATTGTTTAAAACAATTAAAAACATTACTTTACCAAAAACATGTTTGAGAGAAAAAGAAAATGTTGTGTTTTAAAACGAAAATCACCTCTGTCAGAGACAAAAAGTCCCCTGTCAGTGACGAACATTGGACAAATACCACCATTCTGTTAATGTCAGTTGGGAGGGGGGTGCAATCTGACATTTTTATGATCGTTTGGCTCTTATTTGTGTTTTTGTGTTTATTTTGTTCTTGTTGTTGGTGTACTAGGTGTTCTTGGCCACCACCACCTCCGCCACCACCACCACCACTGAAACCCCTTGTTCTTGGTGTTCTTCTTCACCACCACCACCGCCGAATTCCCACCTGCACATGCACCACGACCACCACCACCCACAAATCAAACTAACCACCACCAAATCTTCACACTGTCAGCATCTCTCAATACCCAATCACACCACTTTTTACTCTTTATTCATAAAAGTCTATTATGAACATAACATCACATAATCTCTCTTTCCCCTCTCTGATCTATGAACACAAAGAATACCACCACACTCATTTTTATTTTATTTTTCAAAAGAGAGGAAAATTTTATAAAGCAGAAGTTGTAGAAGCATTACACTTTTATTTAACAACACTAAAAAAAAGCTGAGTTTCAATGCTAACACCCATAGTGCTACAACTCTACAGGGTTAACAGTATGAAATTCTGGGTTGAATTTCATGAGCTTCTGAGTTTTTTTCCAGCCATCCTTAGGCTAGAATGATCCGAACGAGAGCGAACCAGAGGCTAATTTTGAAAAATCAAAGTCATAATTTCTCTGACAAATTATGAAAAATCTGCAATAAAGACACAAGAAACTGCCTTTTCGAAATACAAGAAACACCATAAACCCAAAAGCATAATAGAACAATAATTGAAGAAACATTGAAGAAACTATAGTTCATTAACTTTGAATATGAATGCACATTACTATCAACTCAATATATGTAAACATGTTCACTTCGAATTAGAGATGGAATTGGTGAAGCTACAATGCCCACAAATCGCAAGAACATGTTCGAACATAGGGGGAAAATTGAAACTTTGTGAAGCTCTTTGAGCTTTACCCAAAACCAGATGAGTCCTTCATCAGAAGGATGACATCCACCGGTGCAAATCCAGAACACATGGGTAGAGAGACCACCAAATCTCGATGAAGCACCTCATAAAGAAAAAAAGATCAAAAACCCAAAGAGATAGAGTAAGAGAAGGGGGCGAAGCATCGACGAAGCAAACAGCGACGGTGTGGCGAACAGGGGAGCCGGAGAAGATGAGGCGGCGGCAGCGGTAGCGGAATTGGTTGATTGGAGAACCACGAATATGATGAGAACAACGACGATAATGGGAACGACCAGATCTAGGAACGACAAAGATGATTGGCGTCGTCGGCGTCATGGTCCTCCTCCAGTGTCGGCGTCGTCCTCCACTGCCTCCTTCTCATCCTGCCGGTGGTGGGTGTTGAAATAGAAGAGGTAAAGACAAGAGGAGGCTGGTGGTGCTGAGGAAATGGATTTGAGTAGAGAATCGAGAGGTAAGATATGGGAGAGAGAACGAAGGTGGTGTAGGGTTTTGATTCATGGATCGCGCAAACGGAAGCATAATCAAACAATAGCCATGCAAAACCCTCCAAGGATCACAAGTCTAGATGCATAACGATAGTGAAGGTAAGAAATCATAAACACACCTTTGGGTTCTCCTTGATGACTTCAAACGCGAATAGTGTCACGTTCTCTATAGTTGATCCACGCCTAGAGTTGTTTCTAGATCTCCAATCTCCTTGGTGCTAGCCCGGAATGAGAGGAGGGTGAAGGAATCACGCAAAACGAGGAAAAAGAAGGGCTCGGCCTCCTTTTTGGCGTCGGGAACGAGGGGGCGGCGGCAAGGGGGCGGCGTCCTCCTTGTTGCTTGCTCTCTCTCTCCTTTGTTCTCTCCCACTCTTGTTATGTTCTCTTTAGAGCATAAGTTATATGGAAGGAAGGAAGGAGGGTCCTTTATATAGTCCAACAACTCCTTGTTAACTACCTAAAGGACTTATTCTAGTCCAACTAGAATTCAATTTAGTCCCTTCCTTGCAAATTAGTCCCTACTAAGTTTGCAAGGGTTTGCAAAGTGATCCCTCTAACTAATTAATCAAATTAATTAATTCCCAAATCTAGTACAACTCTATATAGCGTGTGACCCCATTGGTTCTATCTAGTTGGTAGAAACTATTTGCTAATATGGAGCGGTTTCTAGCAAAACATCCATTCTAGCCAACTAATAGAATAGTCATCTAGACAACCTTGTACAAGTAATTGTCTCATCCCTTTGCCTCCATATCCGGATTGGACACGAGACATACAAGTCACACTCGTATATCCAATCCCTAGTTTCTCGATCCATGGAATAGTCTTATTCGTGCAAATAACATCAATATCCCATATATTGATTTATTTGAGTCTGGCCAGACATTCTATAATCACTATCCTTCGAGTGGCCTTGGATATTTGCTCCCGTTATGTGGGAGGGGCAAATCCTCTCTACGTCCACTACGATCTCTAAGCTTGCTTCTCATTGTATCCAGTACACGCCTTTATAACTACCCAGTTACGGTGTAGCGTTTAACGCTACCAAAATCACAATGATCCACAACTAGAATATCTAGTGACTTCAAGTCTAAGGATGACAATACCATTGTACCCGAGAAGCACTTGTGACTCAACATAACGTGTATGTAGCCTTCTCGGTGATGGGTCAATCTAGTGCAACATTCCGTAATGCACACCTATGTGTTGGATCATGATATCTCTATATCAATCCAACCCCATACTAGTCTATAAATGATTGTCCCATTTAATCATTATACTTGACTAGGGATATTTAAGATAAACAACACGATTCTAAATTTAAGGACTTCATTATATTAAATATCCAATAAATAATAAATGAATTTTCTAGCCAAATACAAATTCATACTAAACTAGATTGCCTCTAGGGCATCTATTCCAACAGTCTCCCACTTGCACTAGAGCCAATCTGGCGCATCTCGTATGCCCATACTCCTAGTGTGCCCTTCATGCTTCCACTGCGTGAGAGGCTTCGTAAGCGGGTCTGACAGATTATCATCTGTAGGAATCTTGCATATCCGAACGTCTCCTCTATTGATAATATCTCGAATCAGATGAAACTTCCTGAGCACATGCTTGGACTTCTGGTGCGATCTTGGTTCCTTTGATTGCGCGATCGCCCCAGTGTTGTCACAGAACAACTCCACTGGATCCGCAATGCTAGGGACCACACCAAGTTCAGAAAAAAACTTTCTGATCCAAACAGCCTCCTTTGCTGCGCCATTTGCAGCAATGTACTCAGCCTCTGTTGTAGAATCAGCTACCGTCTCTTGCTTGGAACTCTTCCAGCTCACCGCTGCTCCATTCAGGCAAAACACATATCCCGACTGTGATCTAAAGTCATCTCTGTCGGTTTGGAAGCTTGCATCAGTGTAACCCCTTACACGCAACTCTTCCTCACCGCCAAACATCAAGAAAGCATCCTTAGTTCTTCTCAAGTACTTTAGGATGTTCTTGACAGCAATCCAGTTACTCTCACCCGGATTGGATTGGTATCTGCTTGTCATACTCAAGGCATATGACACATCTGGTCTAGTACATAACATGGCGTACATGATAGATCCTATGGCCGAGGCATAGGGAATCCTACTCATGCGTTCCTTCTCAATCTCATTGGAAGGACAACCACTCTTCGAAAGAGTAATTCCATGTGACATGGGCAAGAATCCCTTCTTGGAGTCTTGCATGTTGAACCGTTTCAACACCTTGTCAATATATGTACTTTGACTTAGGCCTAGCAACCTCTTAGATCTATCTCTATAGATCTTTATACCGAGTATATAGGCTGCTTCCCCTAAGTCCTTCATTGAAAAACACTTTCCTAGCCAATCTTTCATAGATTGCAGCATGGGAATGTCGTTTCCAATGAGTAGTATGTCATCCACATACAAGACCAGAAAAGCTACAGAGCTCCCACTAACCTTCTTGTAAACACAAGACTCATCTTCGTTTCTGATGAAGCCAAACTCTTTGACCACTTCATCAAAACGTCGATTCCAACTCCTAGAAGCTTGCTTCAATCCATAAATGGATCGTTGCAGCTTACAGACTTTGTTGGCTTGCTTTGGATCCTCAAAACCCTCCGGCTGTATCATATACACGTCCTCGAGGAGATTCCCATAAAGGAATGCTGTTTTGACATCCATCTGCCAAATCTCATAGTCTTAGTATGCTGCAATTGCAAGTAGGATTCGGATGGATTTGGTCATAGCGACTGGTGAAAAGGTTTCATCATAGTCAATACCATGAATCTGTCTGAATCCTTTAGCCACCAATCGGCCCTTATAGGTAATCACATTACCATCCATGTCGATCTTCTTCTTGAAGACCCACTTGCACCCTATGGGCCGCGCCCCATTAGGTGGTTCCACCAAAGTCCATACTTTGTTGGTATACATGGATTCCATCTCGGATCTCATGGCTTCAAGCCACTTCTGCGAGTCTGGGCCATTCATGGCCTCCTCATAGGTAGTAGGCTCATCATCTATGAGCATCGTGTCACTGGAATCAGTTACGAGAAGTCCGTACCTCTCGGGTTCCTGGCGCACTCTACTAGATCTACGAAGCTCTTGTGTTACCTGAACAGGTGGCTCCACAACTGCTTGTGATTCCTGTTCATGTTCCATAATCGGTTCAGTGATTTGTGGTTCTTGAACTTCTTCAAGTTCTACATTCCTCCCACTTGCTTCTTTAGAGACAAACTCTCTTTCTAGAAACACGCCGGTCCGAGCAACAAACACTTTGTTCTCGGTTGGATTGTAGAAGTAGTATCCCTTAGTTTCCTTAGGGTACCCCACAAATTTACACTTATCCGATTTAGGCCCCAGCTTGTCTGATTGTAAATGTTTTACATAGACATCGCAGCCCCAAATCCTCATGAACGACAGTGTGGGACGCCTCCCACTCCACATCTCATATGGTGTTTTCATGACTGATTTAGATGGAACACGGTTAATGGTGAAAGCTGCACTTAATAGAGCGTAGCCCCAAAATGATAATGGAAGATCGGTTTGACACATCATAGACCGAACCATATCCAATAGGGTTCGATTCCTCCTCTCGGACACGCCATTCCATTGTGGCGTTCCGGGTGGAGTGAGTTGGGACACGATCCCACACTCTCTAAGATAGTCGTCAAACTCTTGGCTCAAGTATTCTCCTCCACGATCCGATCGTAGAGCCTTGATACTTTTGCCAAGTTGCTTCTCTACTTCATTCTTGAATTCTTTGAACACTTCAAAGGATTCAGATTTTGCCCTCATAAGGTACACAAATCCATATCTACTGTAATCATCAGTAAACGTAATGAAGTAGACATAACCACCCCTGGCAGGCGTGGCAAATGGCCCACACACATCGGTATGTATGAGCGCCAATTGCTCACTAGTCCTCTCACCTTTCTTATTGAAAGGGGACTTTGTCATTTTTCCCAATAAACAAGCCTCACATGTCTCATATGATTCAAAATCAAATGAGTCTAGTAATCCATCCTTATGGAGTCTAGATACACGTTTCTCATTTATGTGGCCTAAACGACAATGCCATAAATAAGCAGGATTTAAATCATTTATTTTAATCCGCTTGGTATTAATGTTGTAGACAGGATTGCTTAGATCAAGGACATAAAGTCCATTAAATAATTGCGCACTAAAATAGTGAATATTATTCAAATAAAAGGAACAACAATTGTTCTTTATTGAAATAATAAAACCTTCCTTGTCCAAACAAGAAATAGAAATAATGTTTCTGCTCATAGCAGGTACAAAATAGCAATTATTTAATTCTAAAACTAATCCTGAAGGCAGAGATAGCTCGCACACGCCTATGGCCAACGCAGCAACCTTTGCTCCATTCCCAACGCGTAGATCTACCTCCCCTTTAGCCAATCTTTTACTTCTCTTTAGATCCTGCATATTTCGACAAATATGAGATCCACATCCAGTATGTAATACCCATGATGTAGAGACAGTTAAATTGACATCTACAACAAAAATACCTGGTGGTGGTGGAATCACTATTCCAAGCCTCTTGTCCTCCAGATATTTTGGGCAGTTCCTCCTCCAGTGTCCAGGTTGACTACAGTAGTGACATTCACCCTTAGTCACGACCTTGGCAACGCCACCAACAGGCTTAAGGGCTTGTTCCTTGGACTTGGCAACTGACTTGTTTTTTCCCTTGGAGGAAGAGGCAAACTTTTTGCCCTTTCCTTTATGCACCATCATAATGGCCTTGCCCTTACCCTTGTTGATGCTCTGTTCAGCCGTCCTCAACATGTTGAGCAAATCTGGCAGTGGTTTAACGATCTCGTTCATGTTATAGTTCATAATGAACTGTCCATAACTCTCGGGCAACGATTGCAACACGAGATCGGTTGCCAACTCTAGGCCGACCGGGAACCCAAGCCGGGCGAGATTCTCCAAGTACCCGATCATTCGGAGTACATGGGGTCCCACCGGGTTCCCTTCTGCCAGATGACATTTGAACAGTGCCTTTGAGACCTCATACCTCTCTACCCTCGCCTGCTCTTGGAAGAGCTGCTTTAGATGTTCGATCATATCGACAGCATTCATGTTCTCATGTTGCTTCTGAAGCTCAGAGGTCATGGTGCAAAGCATTAGGCAGGCCGCATCATTAGCGTCATCAACACGCTTTTGATACGCCTTTAAGGCAGCAGGTGTCTGGTTCTCTGGACCTTCTGGAACTTGCTCCTCTATTGCGTACAGTTTCTTCTCTTGCTTAAGAACAATTCTCAAGTTTCTGTACCAATCAAGAAAGTTGGTTCCAGAGAGCTTGTCCTTCTCAAGGACAGATCGTAGGGAATGTTGTGAACTCGATGAGTTGTTTGCCATTCGGAATTCTACAAAAGGAAAATACGCAAGTTTTAGTATTTGTGAATTTTTGACTATATTTAATAATGGCTAGTTTATTAAATATAGCTCCCACTATTTTTCTACGGATTAATAACCCTCAAGATATTAATGCGGAAAATATCATTATATTTTCTAGTGGGCCAAGATCCATCTTTTTCATCTCCTTATGAGCTTGCTTTGGCAAGTCACCCATAATTTGACTACTTCTTAGGTAGGAACAATTCCAATTGCATCCCATATGCAACTCTTGGTTCAATCGGGCAAATAACTCCTTATTTATCCATCCTTATGGATAATCCCAATTGATTGCCTCTAGGTTTCTTAATCAAATTAATAGCCTAGTTGTGTTCAACCTCTTATCTAAACAATTGCACATTGTTACGTGCCATCGCATTCCATCATTATGAACCAAGTCGCCATGCTTTGGCACGCACGAACTTGATAAATAATGATGATAATGAGTGTTTAAATAACGAGAAGGCAAGAACACAATATTTAAAATTTGAGGGATTTTTCAATTTTAATTATTTTGTTGATCGATATCAACTAATCTATCTATTTGAGTTTGGGCACAACTCCAAATAATAGATCCGGGTTGTCTAATTATCTTATTATCCTAATTGCATGCATCATCCATACACCAACCACACAAATAATAAGATAATAAATAAACAACCACAAAACAGAAATTAAACGTGATGTGGATATGGCCTTTTCTAGACTAAGATAATTCCAAGCCAATGGAATTATCTATGAACCCTAAGCAAACACATCTCCATGCGTCTTGATCTTTTGGTCCATCCTTCATAGTCATGTGGAATGCTCCATGCTCCATGCTCCATCTTTTGTGGCTTCTTTGGCTTTGGGCTTCTTTTCTTCAATCTTGGCTAACAATCTACTTTATCTAGCACTAGCTAATATCTATACTAAATAAAATAAATCTCACAAGTTGAGAAAAAAAATGGCACGCAGGCCATAAAACCCTAATTAATTATTACAATTAATTGATCAGCTCGCAGGCCGTAAAACCAAACCACAAAATTAAACATCCACATCAAACCACATCCTAAGGCCATATCCAATCACCATGCGATTTGCACATAAACAGTTAAAATCCAATTTTAACGCGCTTGGTCAATTTTAATTGATTTTAGGATTTCTAGGGTTAAAACGGTCCATGGGCCCAACAATCCAATTGCCCGGGCCCAAACAAAGTGAACCATAAGGCCCTAGGGCCGGCCCGGCCCAAAACCCGCAAGCTAGGCCCGCGGGTTAGGGCCGCCCGGCCCCTTAGGGCGCCAATCTTGGGCGGCAAGCAAGGGGGCGGTCCCCTAGGGGGCCGAACCTCCTTGTGGAGGTTGTTTCCAAAACAACCTCCTTGCTTGGAGCCCAAGTTTGGTTGTTTCCTTGTTTTGGGAGAACTCCTTCTTCCCCAAGGATGCCCAAACCCTAGATCTAAGATCCTAAAATTTCTCAAACTCACCAATTCATGCATCCAATGCAATAATTGGGTCTTGTTGTGATTAATTCTTTGACAAATTGCATCCAATGCTTGATTTGTCTTGTTTTACGCGATAAACAACAAATTAAGGTGTAAAACAACAAGAATGTAACACATAAACTACGTTTATGCTCTATGACCTGTGGCTCTGATACCACTGTAGGGTTTTGATTCATGGATCGCGCAAACGGAAGCATAATCAAACAATAGCCATGCAAAACCCTCCAAGGATCACAAGTCTAGATGCATAACGATAGTGAAGGTAAGAAATCATAAACACACCTTTGGTTTCTCCTTGATGACTTCAAACGCGAATAGTGTCACGTTCTCTATAGTTGATCCACGCCTAGAGTTGTTTCTAGATCTCCAATCTCCTTGGTGCTAGCCCGGAATGAGAGGAGGGTGAAGGAATCACGCAAAACGAGGCAAAAGAAGGGCTCGGCCTCCTTTTTGGCGTCGGGGACGAGGGGGCGGCGGCAAGGGGGCGGCGTCCTCCTTGTTGCTTGCTCTCTCTCTCTCCTTTGTTCTCTCCCACTCTTGTTATGTTCTCTTTAGAGCATAAGTTATATGGAAGGAAGGAAGGAGGGTCCTTTATATAGTCCAACAACTCCTTGTTAACTACCTAAAGGACTTATTCTAGTCCAACTAGAATTCAATTTAGTCCCTTCCTTGCAAATTAGTCCCTACTAAGTTTGCAAGGGTTTGCAAAGTGATCCTTCTAATTAATTAATCCAATTAATTAATTCCCAAATCTAGTACAACTCTATATAGCGTGTGACCCCATAGGTTCTATCTAGTTGGTAGCAACTATTTGCTAATATGGAGCGGTTTCTAGCAAAACATCCATTCTAGCCAACTAATAGAATAGTCATCTAGACAACCTTGTACAAGTAATTGTCTCATCCCTTTGCCTCCATATCCGGATTGGACACGAGACATACAAGTCACACTCGTATATCCAATCCCTAGTTTCTCGATCCATGGAATAGTCTTATTCGTGCAAATAACATCAATATCCCATATATTGATTTATTTGAGTCTGGCCAGACATTCTATAAGCACTATCCTTCGAGTGGCCTTGGATATTTGCTCCCGTTATGTGGGAGGGGCAAATCCTCTCTACGTCCACTACGATCTCTAAGCTTGCTTCTCATTGTATCCAGTACACGCCTTTATAACTACCCAGTTACGGTGTAGCGTTTAACGCTACCAAAATCACAATGATCCACAACTAGAATATCTAGTGACTTCAAGTCTAAGGATGACAATACCATTGTACCCGAGAAGCACTTGTGACTCAACATAACGTGTATGTAGCCTTCTCGGTGATGGGTCAATCCAGTGCAACATTCCGTAATGCACACCTATGTGTTGGATCATGATATCTCTATATCAATCCAACCCCATACTAGTCTACAAATGATTGTCCCATTTAATCATTATACTTGACTAGGGATATTTAAGATAAACAACACGATTGTAAATCTAAGGACTTCATTATATTAAATATCCAATAAATAATAAATGAATTTTCTAGCCAAATACAAATTCATACTAAACTAGATTGCCTCTAGGGCATCTATTCCAACAGGTGGAGGCTGAGGTATTCTGCTAGGGTTTGAGAATGGAGGGGGAGCGAGAGGGGAAGATATGGTTGTAGGGTTTTGATCATGGATACACGACGGAATAATAGAAATTTATCCGATCAAGACCCTCCAAGGATAACAGGAAGAGAAATCATGACGTTGGTAAAGGATTCGTGTTATGTACCTTGTAGGTCTTCTTTGATGACTTCTAACGCGAAAAGTATCACGTGACTACGGTTCATCCACGCCTAGGATTGAGATCTAGATCCTCCAAACACCTTGTTCTAGCTAGGAAGAATTGAAGAGGAAGAAGAAATCACGCAACGGAGCACCAAAAGGAGTCTCGGCCTCCTTGTTGTGGCCGACGGGTAGAGGGGCGGCAAGGGGGCGGCGGCTTCCTTGCATGTTCTCTCTCCTTGCTTCTATCCTACTCAACTTATGTTATTAGCATTAGTTTTAGGGAAGGAAGCTAGGAGCATCCTTTATATAGTCCAACAACTTCTTATTACTACATAAATGCCCTCTCCTAATCCTACTCAAGTTCGCATTAGTCCAACTTGCATATTAGTCCTACTAAGTTAGCAAGTTGTTGCGATTTGATCCTTCTAATTAATTAATCATATAAATTAATTTCCAAGTCTGGTTCAATCTCATATGGCATGTAACGCCATAGGTTTCTACTTAGTTGGTAGTAACTATTTACTAATATGGAGCAGCCTCTAGCAAGACATTCATTCTAGCCAACCAATAGAAATAGTCATCCAACAAACCTTGTGCAAGTATTGTCTCATCCCTTTGTCTCAATATCCGGATTGGACACGAGACATACAAGTCACACTCGTATATCCATTCCATAGTTCCTTGATCTGTGGAAAAGCCTTATTCGTGCAAATAACATCAATATCTTATATTGATTTATTTGAGTCTGGCCAGACATTCAATAAGCACTGTCCCTCGAGTAGCCTAGGATATTTGCTTCCGTTATGTGGGAGGGACAAATTATATCTACATCACTACGATATCTAAGCTTGCTTCCTATGTATCCGGTACGCGCCTTTATGACTACCCAGTCACGGTGTAGCGTTTGACGCTACCAAAACACAATATTCCACAACTAGATAAGCTAGTGACTTCAAGTCTAAGGATGACAATACCGCTGTCACCGCGAGAAGCACTTGTGACTTTACATAACTTGTATGTAGCCTTCTCAGAGATGGGTCAATACAGTATGCCATTACTCCTAATGCATACCCATGTGTTGGATCATGATATCTCCATATCTATCCAACCCCATACTAGTCTATAGATGATTTTCCTATTAATCATTATAATGGACTAGGGATATCTAAGATAAACAACACAATTGTAAATCTAATGACTTCATTATATTAAATATCCAATAAATAATACAATGAATGTTCTAGCCAATTTATTGTTCTTACTAAACTAGATTGCCTCTAGGGCACCAATTCCAATAGTCTCCCACTTGCACTAGAGCCATTCTGGTGCATCTCGTATGCCAATCCTCCTAGTGTGCCCTTCATGCTTGCGCTGAACAAGAGGCTTTGTAAGTGGATCTGACAGATTCTCATCTGTAGGAATTTTGCATATCTGAACGTCTCCTCTTTCGAAAATATCTCGAATAAGATGGAACTTACTGGGTACGTGATTGGATTTCTGGTGTGGCATGGGTTCCTTTGATTGCACGATCTCCCCAGTGTTGTCACAATACAACTCTATTGGATCCGCAATACTAGGAACCACACCAAGCTCAGTAACGAACTTCCTAATCCAAACGGCCTCCTTCGCTGCGCATTCACAGCAATGTACTCACCCTCTTTTGTAGAATCAGTCAAAGTGTCTTTTTTGGAACTCATCCGGCTCACCGCTGCTCTATTCAGGCAAAACACGAACCCAGATTGTGATCTGAAATCATCTATGTCGGTCTGGAAGCTTGCATCCGTGTAACCCCTTACACGCAACCCTTCATCACCTCGAAATATTAAGAATGAATCCTTAGTTCTTCCTAAGTAATTTAGGATGTTCTTGACTGCAATCCAGTGACTCTCACCTGGATTGGACTGATATCTGCTCGTCATACTCAATGCATATGACACATCTGGTCTAGTACATAACATGTCATACATGATGGATCCTATGGTCGGGGGATAGGGAACCCGACTCATGCGTTCCTTCTCAATCTCATTGGAAGGACAACCACTCTTCGAAAGAGTGATTCAATGCGACATGGGCAAGAATCCTTTCTTGGAATCTTGTATGATGAACCGCTTCAGCACCTTGTCTATATATGTACTTTGACTTAGGCCGAGCAGCTTCTTAGATCTATCTCTATAAATATTTATACCGAGTATATAAGCTGCTTCACCTAAGTCTTTCATTGAGAGACACTTTCCAAGCCAATCTTTAACATATTGGAGCATTGTAATGTCGTCTCCAATTGGTAGTATGTCATCCACATACAAGACCAGAAAAGCAACAGAGCTACCACAAACCTTCTTGTAGACACAAGACTCATCTTCGTTTCTGATGAAGCCATACTATTTGACCACTTCATCAAATGTTGATTCGAACTACTAGAAGCTTGTTTCAACCCATAAATGGGTCGTTGCAGTTTACAGACTTTGTAGGCTTGATTTGGATCTTCAAAACCCTCAGGTTGTGTCATATACACATCGTCGAGGAGATTCCCATACAGGAATGCTGTTTTGACATCCACCTGACAAATCGCATAGTCGTAGTATGCTGCAATAGCAAGTAAGATTCGGATGGATTTGGTCATTGCGACTGGTGAGAAGTTTTCATCATAGTCAATACCATGAATCTGTCTGAATCCTTTGGCCACAAATTGCCCCTTTTAGGTAATCACATTACCATCGATGTCGATCTTCTTCTTGAAGACCCACTTGCACCCTATAGGCCAAGCCCCATTAGGTGGTTCCACCAAAGTCCATACTTTGTTGGTATACATGGACTCCATCTCGGATCTCATGGCATCAAGCAGCTTCTGAGAGTCCGTCCCGTCTATGGCCTCTTCATAGGTAGTAGGCTCATCTTCTATGAGCAACGTGTCACCAGACTCAGTCACTAGAATTCTGTACCTCTCTTGCTCCTGGCGCACTCTACTAGATCTAGGAAGCTCTTGTGTTACTTGAACAGGCTGTTCCACAACTTCTTGTGGTTCCTGTTCATGTTCCATAGTAGGATCAATGCTTTGTGGTTCTTGAACTTCTTCAAGTTCTACAGTCCTCCCACTTGCTTCTTTAAAGACAAACTCTCTTTTTAGAAAGACGCCTGATCGAGCAACAAACACTTTGTTCTCAGTTGGATTGTAGAAATAATATCCCTTAGTATCCCCACAAACTTGCATTTTTCTGACTTAGGCCCTAGCTTGTCTGATTGTAAACGTTTTACAAAGACATCGCAACCCCAAATCTTCATGAATGACACAGTGGGAAGATTCCCACTCCACATCTCATGTGGTGTCTTCATGACTGACTTGGGTGGAACACTGTTAATGGTGAAAGCTGCGCTCAAAAGAGCATAGCCCCAAAATGATAATGGAAGATCAGCCTGACACATCATAGATCGAACCATATCTAATAGAGTTCGATTCCTCCTCTCGGACACGCCATTCCACTGTGGCGTTCCGGGTGGAGTGAGTTGAAATATTATCCCACACTCTCTGAGATAGTCGTCAAAATCTTGTCTCAACTATTATCCTCCACGATCCGATCGTAGAGCCTTAATACTTTTGCCAAGCTGCTTCTCTACTTCATTCTTGAATTCTTTGAACTTTTCAAAGGATTCTGATTTGGCCTTCATAAGGTATACAAATTCATATCCACAGAAATCATCAGTAAACGTGATGAAGTAGACGTAACCACCCCTGGAAGGCGTGGCAAATGGCCCACATATATCAGTATGTACTAGCGCTAATTGCTCACTAGTCCTATCACCTTTCTTATTGAAAGTGGACTTTGTCATTTTTTCCAATAAACAAGCCTCACATGTCTCATATGATTCAAAATCAAATGAGTCTAGGAATCCATCCTTAAGGAGTCTAGATACACGTTTCTCGTTTATATGGCCTAAACGACAGTGCCATAAGTAAGCAGGATTTAAATCATTTATGTTAATCCTCTTAGTATTTATGTTATAGACATGATTATTTAGATCAAGGATGTACAACCCATTAAATAATTGCGCACTAAAATAGTGAAAAATATCAAAATAAATGGAACAACAATTGTTCTTTATTGAAATAGTAAAACTTTCCTTGTCCAAACAAAAAATAGAAATAATATTTCTGCTCACAGGCACAAAATAGCAATTATTTAATTCTAAAACTAATTCTGACGGCAGAGACAGCTCGTATAGCCTACAGTCAATGCAACAACCTTTGTTCCATTCAAAACGCGCATATCTATCTCTCCTTTAGCCAATCTTCTACTTCTCTTTAGATCCTGTACATTTCGACAAATGTGAGATCCACATCCAGTATCCAATACCCAAGATGAAGAGCAAGTAATATTGACATCTATAACAAAATTACTTGGTGGTGGTGGAAACACCATTCCAAGCCTCTTATCCTCCAGATATTTTGGGCAGTTCCTCCTCTAGTGTCCAGGCTGACTGCAGTAGTACCATTCACCTTTAGTCACACCTTTCGGCTACGCCACCAACAGGCTTAAGGGCAGATTCCTTAGGTTTGGCAACTGCCTTGCCTTTTCCCTTGGAGGTAGAGGCAAACCTTTTGTCTTTTCCTTTCTGCATCAACATTATGGATTTTCCCTTACCCTTGTTGATGCTTTGTTCAGATGTCCTCAACATATTGAGTAAATCTGGCAGAGGTTTTACGATCTCCTTCATGTTATAGTTCATGATGAACTGTCCATAACTCTCAGGTAACGACTGTAAGATGAGATCGGTGGCCAACTCTTTACCCACCGGAAACCCTAGACGGCCGAGGCTCTCTAGCTAGCCGATCATACGCAACACATGCGGCCCCACGGGGTTTCCCTCTGACAGATGACATTTGAACAATGCCTTGGAAACTTCATATCTCTCAACCCTAGCCTGCTCTTGGAAGAGCTGCTTCAAGTGTGCGATCATATCGACTGCATTCATGTTCTCATGTTGCTTCTGAAGCTCAGAGGACATGGTGCAAAGCATTAGGTAGGCCGCATCATTAGCATCATCAACACGCTTCTGATACGCCTTTAGGGCTGCAGGAGTGTTGTTTTTCGGACCTTCAGGAACTTGCTCCTCTAGAGCGTACAATTTCTTCTCCCGTTTGAGAACGATTCTCAAGTTTTTGTACTAGTCTAGAAGATTGGTCCCGAAGAGCTTGTCATTCTCAATGACAGAGCGCAGGGAGTTCGATGAGTTTGATGAGTTGTTTTCCATTGGAAATTCTACTAAAAAGGGAAAAACGCAAGTTTTAGTATTTGTGAACAATTATCTATATTTAATAATGGCTAGATTATTAAATACAACTCCCACTTTTTTTCTACGGATTAATAACCCTCAAATATTAATGCAGAAAATATCATTATATTTTCTAGTGGGTGCCAAGATCCATATTTCACTTATTTTGAGATTGCTTTGGCAAGTCACCCAAAATTAGTTATTTAGGTAGGAACAATTCCAATTGCATCCTTATGCAACTCTTGGTTCAATTGGGCAAATAACTCCTTATTTATCCATCCCATGGATAATCCCAATTGTTTGCCTCTAGGCTTTTAATCTTATTAAAATCACCTAGTTGCGTCCAACTTTTTACTTAAACAGTTGCACATTACTTGTTTGTGCCATCGCAACACAATCATGACAAATCAAGTCGCCCTGCTTTGGCACGCACGATCTTGATAATCATGATCATGAAGAGTGTCTATATAACAAGAAGGCAAAAGCAAAATATTTAAATTGAGGGATTTTATTTTCAATTTTAAGTTTGTTTTGTTGATCCATATCAACTGATCTACTTATTTGAGTTTGGGCAAAACTTCAAATAAAAGAATCGGGTTGTTAATTATCTTATTATCAAATTGCATGCATCAACCATACACCAACAACAATAATAATACAATAAAGTAAACATCCACAAAATAGAAATTAACGTGATGTGGATATGGCCACCTAGACCAAGATATTCTCAAGCCAATGAGAATATCTATGAACCCTAGAATAGAAACCGCATCTCCATGTGCCTCTATCTCTTGGTCCATCCTCCATAGCCTTTGTGGAATGCTCCATGCTCCATGTTGTGGCTCCTTTAATTCTTTCGTCTTCTTTTCTTCAATCTTGGCTATCATCTATTTTATCTAGTAATAGCTAATCATCTATACTAAATAAAATAAATATCACAAGTTGAGAAAAAAAATACAGGATCGCAGGCCGTAACCCTAATTAATTATTACATCAAACTGATCATCTCGCAGACCGTAAACAAATCACAAAAATTAAACATTCATAACAAACCACATCTAAGGCCATATCCAATCACCATGCGAATTGCACATAACCAGTTAAAACCAATTTCAACGCGCTTAACCAATTTTAATTGATTTTGGATGTGCTAGGTTCAAAACGGTCCAAGGGGTCCACTATCAACATAGCCAAACCGCCCAAATAGGAACAAGACGCGGCCTTAGTCCGGTCGGCCGAGCCCTACGCGCGGCCGAGCCGTATGCTAGGCCGGCCCGAGCCCTTGGTCGTGCCCTAGCTTGGGCGGCAAGGCAAGGGGGCGGTCCCTAGTGGGGGGGGGGGGGCGAATCTCCTTAGGGAGTTGTTTCCAGAACAACTCCTTGACTTGTTGCCCAAGTTTAGTTGTTTCCATGTTTGAAAAAACATTTTCAAAGCATGTGCCAAAAACCTAGCTCCTAGTTCCAAAATTACTCACATCCTATGTGATCAAACTCACTAATCTTCACATCTTAAATTATATCTTGTTTTTATTGAATCAAACTTAATTTGCATCTAATATGCTTAATTTGTCGTTTTAACGCAATAATCAAAAATTATAAGTGAAAAACAACAAAAACGTAACACATAAACCACGTTATGCTCTACAACATGTGGCTCTGATACCACTTTAGGGTTTTGATCATGGATATGCAACGGAATAATATAAATTCATCCGATCAAGACCCTCCAAGGATCACAGGAAGAGAAATCATGATGATGGTATATGATTCGTGTTATGTACCTTGTAGGTCCCATTTGATGAATTTTAACGCGAAAAGTATCACGTCTCTACGGTTGATCCACACCTAGGATTGAGATCTAGATCTTCCAAAAACCTTGTGCAAGCTAGGAAGAATGGAAGAGGTAGAATAAATCACGCAACAGAGGACCAAAAGGAGGCTCGGTCTCCTCGTTGTGGCCGACGGGTAGAGGGGCAGCAAGGGGGGCGGCGGCTTCCTTGCTAGATCTCTCTACTTGCTTCTCTCCTACTCAACTTATGTTATGAGCATTAGTTGTAGGGAAGGAAGATAGGGGCATCCTTTATATAGTCCAACCACTCCTTGTTACTACATAAAGACCCTCGCCTAATCCTACTCAAGTTCGGATTAGTCCAACTTGCATATTAGTCCTACTAAGTTGACAAGTTGTTGCGATTTGATCCTTCTAATTAATTAATCATATTAATTAATTCCCAAGTCTAGTTCAATCCTATATGGCGTGTGACCCCATAGGTTTCTACTTAGTTGGTAGTAACTATTTACTAATATGGAGCGGCCTCTAGCAAGACATCCATTCTAGCCAACCAATTAAATAGTCATCCGACAAACCTTGTGCAAGTATTGTCTCATCCTTTTGTCTCAATATCAGGATTGGACACGAGACATACAAGTCACACTCTTATATCCAATCCATAGTTCCTCGATCCTGGGAATATCCTTATTCGTGCAAATAACATCAATATCTTATATTAATTTGTTTGAGTCTAGCCAGACATTCTATAAGCACATCACTCGAGTGGCCTATGATATTTTCTCCCGTTATGTGGGAGAGACAAGTTCTATCTACATCACTACAGCATCTAAGATTGCTACCTATTGTATCTGATACGCGCCTTTATGAATACCCAGTCACGGTGTAGCGTTTGACTCTACCAAAACACAATATTCCACAACTAGATAATCTTGTGATTTCAAGTCTAAGGATGACAATACAGTTGCCACCGCGAGAAGCACTTGTGACTTTACATAACTTGTATGTAGCCTTCTTGGAGATGGGTTAATCCCGTATGCCATTACTCCCAATGCACACCCATGTGTTGGATCATGATATCTCCATATCAATCCAACCCCATACTAGTCCTGAGATGATTGTCCTATTAATCATTATAATGGACTATGGATATTTAAGATAAACAACACAATTGTAAATCTAAGGACTTCATTATATTAAATTTCCAATAAATAATACATTGAATTTTCTATCCAATTTATTTGTTCATACAAAACTAGATTGCCTCTAGAGAACCTATTCCAATAATGGTAGGGTAAAAAATGAGGCGAATCAGGAGAAAAAATGATTACATAGTAGTGTAATTTTTTTTTTTCAATCCGAGGGTACATATGTCTTTTTGCTCATCCGATAGTTCACCGTTACGTCAGTTATCCAATACGGGTGGTTTTTGTATATCCCCGAACAGTTGGGGTTTTGTTGTATATAATCCAAACCACGGGGGTTCAAAATGTCTTCAACCCTTTTTTAATATTTTTTTGTAGTTTTGGTGGTTAAACAAATATATACTTTTACTGAGTGCATAAAATAACAACTATATGATAATTTGGTGTTATCTCAAGTCGTAGAGCCTTTAAAAAGCCTTTGCATGAGGTCCTGGGTTCGAACCCACTAGACAACAAACATGTAATTCTAAAAAAAACAACTATATGTCCTTATTGTATTAGAGAAAAAACTAGCACTAAAATTTTGTAGTGTTGTGTAGAAGGAAATTGATGATATGGATGATGACAATATGTTCTTGTGGTAAACTAATAAAATTTCAGTTAGTAGGAACACATAGAGATGAGTGATGGTGGGGGATGGAAATAAGCAATATGATTCACAGAGAGGAGAAACAGCTTATTAGGGTTCCAAAATACGAATAATATGAACCTCTATGAAGACAGTGACATTTCTAAGTATACAGAACCAGTCATAACGGTCTTGGGGGTGACATAGTTGTAGGGAGATATTGATGCCCCCTATTAAGGCAATTACGGTAGCCATGACAGATATCTCAAAAGTCCGGGGTTATGGCAGGGTATCAAAGAACAATTTCATCAAGCATGTCATCAGTGGGTGTTCTACAATACACACGGACTTTTACACTCTTAAGAAATATTACCAGTGGGTGTTCAACAACAAGCTCCAAGCCATCTAGCATATAACCAACATATGAAAATATAAGCATCATCAAGCATGTCATCACATTTCAACTTAACGACATTGCTACCTCCTACCTCTAGCCAAGTTGTGCTATGTTTACTTGACGAGTCAACTGAGCTAAATGATGATTTATTTTACAAGTTCAAACTTTATTTACGTGACAGCTTTTCATTTATGTTACAAGTCGATTTATTTATCACCACGAACCCAAGTAAATTTTTAACAAAGCTTCCGCCAAGATTTTTAAAGATTTTTTTTATCACGACTTTTATAAATTGCTTGTTTAGACCCTCGACGAGTCAAGGCCTCGCCGTGCCCTCCTCCTGTTATGCAAGTTTTATCATCGCTAATCGGGTTCGACAGAGGAGGATGTGACATTTGCACTTGTCCGATATATACGGAGAAGAATGTGCTAGTACGTTCTTTGACACACAACTGGCCACCTTAATGCGCTCCATATGTACCAGATCATGACATGTCAGCATAAAGATACCACGAGACAATTTCCCTTCGCATATAGCGGCACTAACGGGAACCATGGGATGAAGTGTATTTCCACAAAATCTGAAGACCGTCTGAAGACCGTGAGGTTCCCTCCTTACATGGGATTTTATCTTTTTGTACAAGAAGTGATAACAACTAACAAGTGAAAAGAAACATCCGCTACTGATTAATATTACAAATGTAAAAAATGTTCACTACTGAGTCCAAACTGGACGAAAAGCCTAACAAAGACGTTTATAACAAAAAATTGAGAACAAGCTCGTGATTCCCACACGTTAACCTAAGTTAACCATTCATATACTTGCAATGGGAAATTAAAAATAAACACATACATTGGAGTGAGAGCATCAGTAAAAATTGAGTGAATAAATAACTTAGCACGTAAAACATATTGGTTAGCAAGGGTTGTGGGTTACGAGTTTAAAAGAGATAAAATAGTTTCAGAGTATAAGTATAAACATCATTTTTGCAAAATTTTATAAACGACAGTGTAATCGATAAATGAGTACTTCCAATAAGAGATGTGATTCCTCAAGTAGACAGTTTGGTTACCAAGATATTAATAAGTTTCCAAACATGGAATGTTCTATTAATAAAGATCATTCACAACATTGTGTTAATTAGAACGCAGTAATATCCAATTTCCAAGTTTATGAAAAAAAAGCCTTATAATTATCGCTTAGCCAATAAGGCGCAGATTCATGCCAACGAAGGGATTCCCAGACCAACTAAGGGCATCCAGATCCAAACTAGACCAAAAGGGTAGTTATATATGGGACTCTAGCCGAAAGGTGACTAGTCGTACCAACGAAGGGCCTCCCAAATCAACGATGGGCCTCCCGAGTAACAATGAACTACTTTAAGCATAGGTGATCTTTCAATTTACGTTGTTAATGAATTCGGAATTAGTAACTGAAGGACAGTACAGTAGGAATAACTACATGATCAATAATTTAGAAGAGGGGGGGATTGAATAGAGTATAGCAACTTTTGCAACTTTTGCTAAAAGAGTGGTTTTAAAGGAATTTTTTAGATGAGAAAGTATTTCAAGGACTTGAAATGAGTTTCAAGTCTTTGGAATTAAAAATTATAGTTAAGTGAAAGCTGATAAATTTCAAGGCCTTGCAATGAGGTTCAAGCCCTTGAAATGAAAACCTGTTTCGTGCAGTTTGTATGCTAATCAAAATGTTGCAAAGTAAAACCACGAGACAAAATGATTTATAGAGTTAGGTCCACTTGGACCTCTGTCTCTACCCCAGGGACTTAATCCCTGCAGGATCTTCAACGCAATTCTTATTAATCAAAAGCTAAGTCCCTAGATATCAAGCATAGAGAGATGCCTTACTCTGTTACAGCTTGTGGTTCTCACTAACCTATCTAGTATATGTTCTAAATAACTGATTAACTAATACTTCCCTATTGTTCACCTTGAACAATCCACGAGAATAAGAACTAGAAGTATTATCAGAATGATATACAAATAAAGCTCAGAATAGAAGAACAGTAGAACTGGAACAGAAGATGAATGTGCAATGCTCTTCAGATGATCAGATTGGATGATTTGATCCCTTCTTTGTTTCTTGCCAATCTCTGTGAAGTGCTTGAGATTTCTATACATGTCCTTTTTTATTTCTTCAAGCCTTCCCATTTTTATGCAGCTGTTTGAATTGGGGATCTTCAGGATCGTCGTTGTAACAAACTTTCCTAACAATCTGCATAGGACTTTGACTCTTCTAACAACTCTCCCAACGGATAGTTTCTCAGTATCTTCATAGATACTTACTTTATATTGTTTAGAAGAAGGTTGGGAAGCTTTAGATGTACCAGATCAATGTGCATAACAACTCTGTCAGACTGATTTCCTTTCTGCAATCATATAGGTTAGTAAATAACCATGCAAAATAGGAAACTAGATATTCCTGCACAAATTGAGTCAAACAAATGGATTAATCACAATATATAGTAACGAAATGATTTGTCTTTCATCATCAAGTATTATATAATTAATTATAAGAGATTAGAAGCCTGGATTAGATCATCTGGTCCCCCTAAGTTCATGCCACAATCTGCAGTCTTGGTTTTAAACCATTGAAATCAGTTTCAAGGCCTTGAAGCTGTTTTAAGCCTTTGAAACAGGCTGAACTTACAAACCCCCCTTGATGAAAGGCAAAAACAAAAATTCTTTAGGAATTGATTTTCTGCAAAAAATAATCATTATAGCATAGCCGAATCCATGACAATAAAACTTCACACAAAATATCCAAATGATCCAACTTATTAGCAGCATATCAGCAAATTGCAAAGTCTACCAGCAGCAAATCCTAATGATCTAAAACCAGATCTCTAAGCTATAAAAACAAACAAGACTCCTAGAATTTCTTCCCCTTTTTGACTTTCATAAAAAAAGAATGAGAAAATGATGGATCAAAGTTTGCAAAAAATATATATGAGAAAAACAGTTTCAAAAGATAGGAATTTCCAAGACTTTGAAGAATATTTAAAGGCCTTGAAAAGGAAATAAAGAAGAGGCAAGAATTAAGGGGTTGGGTCTCCATCTCCCTTGGGCTCAACATCTTCTTCACCACTATCTTCTTCGTCATCCTCATCATCTTGTTGCTCTTCCTAATTACCAGAATCACCAGGTTCTTCAAACAGTTGTCCTTCAGTCACAACTTCTGGAATTACAGTTTCATTCTTTTTCTTCTTGAGATCTCTGATTAGCATCCCAGAGTCTGGACTGTCTACATCATCTTGTTCCTATTCTTCATTACCCAGTTCTTGAACCACCTTTTTTCCTTTGTCCACACCCCTGTAGCCTCATCCTGAGTTGTATGCTCACAAATCTCGGGTTGAACCGTCTGCATCCTTCTTTGATCCTTCTGCAGCCTGAGACACTTCTTCTTCCACATGAAGTACATTGATGCTCTTGAAGATACTTTCAACCATATACTTTACCAGTTTGAATTCAGTGCCAAACTCATGTTGATTGTCCTTCAGCTCATCAATGTTCTTATCAAGAAAGTCAAGCCTTTTAATCACCAAGCCAAGGTATTGAGATTGAGAGGGTAGGTTTGAAGGAGGGCTTAAGGCCTTGCGTTTATGAAACTTCTTGGATTGTAATTCCTTCTCAGACAGATAAGAGTATAATTTCCATATACCATCACTGGTTTTCACAATACCAAAACTCTCAAATGCTTTTCATCAAGCATGCCAGAACCAGTAGTAATGGTTTCTTCTCTGTCAGAGTTAAGTTTAAGGTAATGAAAGAAAGTAGAGAGAAAATTGGGATAGGTTAGGGGGTGCTTTCTTTATTTGGTTTGAGAGTAGATCATATGTTCCATCACAATTGCTGGAAGATCAATCTCATACCCATGCATGATCAAATACATAAATAAAGTACCCCGACAGTCAGCAGCTCTTTAGAATTATCCCTAGGTACTACACACCTCATCAAGATAGTGAACAAAACCTTTTCTTCAACAGTTAGACCTGAGTTTATTAATTTCTTAGAGGAGGTAGAGACAGTATGTAGAAAGAATTCTTCCCTAGCCAGTTTCAATGCTTCAACCTTGTTTGGATAGTTCTCAGTATTGTCCATCTTTGGACAGCCTAGAACATTTGCGAACTCTGAGTGATCTTACTCCATTGTAGTCCCAGTAACTTTAGATTAAATCACTAGGTTCACAGTTGTTTTGTTTTGCACTAGGTTCAGATAGAAAAGCCTAGTAAGTCTGGGGTAGGCAACTTCAGGAGGGTTCAAAACTTTACAAAAAGAACTTTTCTTTAGCCTCTTAATACACTCCAGGTTCATGGTTTTCAACATATCAACACTAACCAGGCTACAATAGGCTATTGCTCTAGAAGCAAAAACATACAACCACTGACCCCTAGCAGTTTGAGAAATAAATCACTTAGAGGAAAGTTTCTTACCAGGAGATTGAGGCTTTTCATAATAGATCCAAAGTTCCTTGCCAATGCTTTTCTCTTGTGCAACCTCTATAGCTTTTCTTTTTCCCTTGTCAGAAACTGTAGGCTTATTCTTCTTCTTCAACTTATTTGGACTAGCCACTAGTTCCTCTGGCTGTTTCTCTGGAGCAGACTGATCTCCCATCTTCCTCTTCTAGCTGGAAGTTGGTGTCTGATCCTTCTTGCTTTTTCTTTGTTGGAGGATAAGGAAACTTTTCTCAGTTGGTGTTCTGGAACTAGAGTCACCACTGATTGTTTGAATCACATCTTCTGCAGTCTTCCTCTTCTTTTCTGAACCCATCTTTGAACCTCCATCCATCTTGATTATTTGGGATTCTCTTCTGGTGCTCATTAGGGTTTTGGGGGTGAAGAAGAGATAGGCAGGAGTGACGCGAAGAGAAGTGAGAGATATATAATAAGATAAATACTAAAGAGTTTGAGTTGGATAAGAAAACTGAAATATTTCCAAATCTTTTGTAGATCTTCTCAGTTTTGAATTCAAGTCAGTGTGTGTGTGTTACGTGGGAAAGGAAATAAAAATAATGCTGATTTATACAAAAATAAATTTTAAAAGGTAATTACAATATTGGAAAATTATCTACTTAGACAGCATCCAACATTGAGAGATCCAATATTTTACTATAAAGCATACATTCTTATTTTCAAGAATTTGGAAAGAGTTTCAAGGCCTTGAAAAGCTATTTTGCTGAAGGGAATAAAATCAAGGGTTTGGAATGATTTTCAAGGCTTTGAAAATCAGTCAAAATATTGAAACACATAAAAATTTACCTTATACTTACCTGATACTCCCCCTAAACTAATGCTTCCTTATTAAGCATGCCCAGCTCCAAGCTGAGGGCTGTAAATCTTTCTTCTGGCAATGATTTAGTGGAGATATTTTCCAGTTGCATTTCAGTAGAATCAAATTCAAGAACAATATAATCCTTATCAGCATGATCTCTGATGAAATGATGTCTAACATCAATGTGCTTGGTTATGGAATGCTGAACTGGATTCTTTGTGATTGAGATAGCACTGGTGCTGTCACATTTGATAGAAATTTCTTTGAAATCAAAACCTATATCCCTCATTTGCTACGCAATCCATAAAACTTGTCAACATCAGGCTCCAGCTGCTATATATATTCAGCTTCAAGTGTTGATAATGCCACAAATTTGAATGCCAGCTAAATAGTGATGAACCAAGGAATCTGCAACACCATAAAGTGCTCTTTGTAATCCTTCAGTTTTTAATACAGTATTCCTTAGGTTATATTGCATATCATTCACGATCTTAGGTTTTTATTTAGTAGTTGTGCCATTGAATGGAGGTTCATACCTTATTGTGGTTGCGTATTTGGTTTAAGCTTCGAGGACGAAGCTCTCTTTAAGGAGGGAAGGATGAAGTACCCCGTTTTGTGACTATGGGTATTTTATGATATTATTATAAGTCGGGAGTTTAACTTAAATGGCGAGAGTTAATTATGATGGTTACTAGAGTTTTGGGGATCTTTGTGACTTTAATCTAAAAGTTTTAGTGACTTTTAATTGAGTATGGGGGAGGTTGTCGTCGTTTTGGCTAAACTAGGGGGAAAAGTGTAATTTACCACAGATTGGTATAACTTTGACCCAATTTTTCTTCCTACGTGAAACTTCCAATTTGATGGGGTTTCTTTCCTAGAGAGTTTCATTTTTCCCAAAATCATAAAACCCTCACTCTCTCTTTTTCTCTCTATCTTTCACGTCTCTCTCCCTCACTCCAGAACCCTCTCTCTCTCTCTCTCTCTCTCTCTCTCTCTCTCTCTCTCTCTCTCTCTCTCTCTCTCTCTCTCTCTCTCTCTCTCTCTCTCTCTCTCTCTCTCTCTCTCTCTCTCTCTCTCTCTCTCTCTCTCGGTCTCTCTCCGCCCGAAGCAACAGGAGCAGCAGTGGATCCAACGCCGCCGCCGTCCCACTCTCTCTCTCTCTCTTCTTTTCTTCTCCTCTTCTTCTCTTTTCTCTCTCTCTCTCTCTCTCTCTCTCTCTCTCTCTCCGTACGATTCTCTCTCTCCGTACGACCCTCCATGGGCGGCGTGTTTGGTCATGTTTTTCTCTTGATTTCTCTTGATCTCTTGCTTACGATTCATGTACGTTGCATGTAACCCTTAATTTTCAGATTTCTTATCATCCTTTACTTGGATTGATTTCATGCTATTCATCATAAATCATCAAAATCATTCATGTTCATGACACTGTCCTTGGCCTTGAGAGCTAAGTTCTTGACACTGTCTGGTAAATCTCTATCAGCTTCATTCATAGATATCTCATGTGTAAGCAACTTTCCTTGCAAGTCATCAAGTAGAATAGATGATAGATCTTGAGCTTCTTCAATGGCAGTTGTCTTTGGTTCCCATTTTGCTTTAGGAAGACTTATAAAGAAAAATCTAACCTTTTCTTCATTGGAAATGTGTTTTCCCAAAGAATCAAGGTTGTTGACAATATCTATGAATCTTTTGAACATGTCTCTGATTGATTCATCTTCATTCATCTTGAACAACTCATATTACCAGATGTATGTGTTGATCTTAGTTTGCTTGACTTGGTTGGTTCCTTCAAAAGTCACCACAATCTTATCCCAGATTTCCTTGGCAGTTTTGCAACCTGAAATCCTGTTAAATTCGTCTACACTCAAAGCACAATATAAGAGATTCATAGCTCTGTATTTTTTTAGAAAATTGTTCTAATTCAGAAGCAGAAAGTGAATCCTCATTTTTGGGAGTTCTGATCCCATATTTCTCAGTATAGAATATGTGAGGACCCTTCTGAATGATAGTCCAAATTTCCATATTTTGATCAATGATGAACATTTTCATCAGGGCTTTCCATTGTACAAAGTTTTCACCACAGGACAAGGGAGGTAGATTAGCAGCTCTTCCCTATGAGAAACCACCATCTCCTACAGAACTCATAGTCACAAGATTGTTAGATCTATGAGTGATACAAGCTCTGATACCAATTGAAGGGCAGTACGGTAGGAATAACTACAGGATTGATACTCTAGAAGTGGATGGGGTTGAATAGAGTATGGAAACTTTTGTAACTTTTTCTAAAAGAGTGGTTTCAAAAGAATTTGTAAGATGCATCAAGTATTGCAAGACCTTGAATTGAGTTTCAATTCCTTGGAATCAAAACAGATAGTTAAGTGAAATCTGATAGTTTTCAAGGCCTTGAAACAAGGTTTAAGCCCTTGAACTGAAAACATGTTTGGTTCAGGTTGTATGCTAAGTAAAATGCTACAAAGTAAAAGCAAGAGACACAATGATTTATAGAGTTCAGTCCACTTGGACATACGTCTCTACCTCAGGGACTTAATCCCTGCAGGATTTTCAACTCGATTCTTATTAAAGAAAAGCTAAGTCCCTAGATATCAAGCACAGAGAGATGCCTTACTCAGTTACAACTTGTGGTTATCACTAACCTATCTAGTACTTGTTCTACCTAACTGAATAACTAAGAATTCTCTATTGTTCACCTTGAACAATCCACGAGAATAAGAACTATAAGTATAATCAGAATGATATACAAATAAAGCTCAGAATAGAAGAACACTAGAACTGGAACAGATGGAGAGTGTGCAGTGCTCTTTAGATGATCAGATTGGATGATTTGATCTGCTTCTTTGTTCCTTGCCAATCTCTGTGAAGTGCTTGAGAGTTTCTGTAAGTGTCCGTTGTTATTTCTTCAAGTGTTCTTACTTTTATGTAGCTGTTTGAACTGAGGATCTTCAGGATCGTCATTGTAACAAACTTTCCTAAAAATCTGCATAGAATTGTGACTCTTCTAAGAGCTCTCCCAACGGATAGTTTCTCAGTATCTTCAAAGATACTGTCTTGATCTTGTTTAGAAGAAAGGTTGGAAGATTTAAATGTAGCAGATCAATGTGCATAATAACTCCGTCAGATTGATTTCCTTTCTACAATCAAATATGTTAGGAAATAATACTACAAAATAGGAAACTAGATATTCCTGCACAAACTGAGTCAAACAAATGGATTAATCACAGTATATAGTAGAGAAATGATTTGTCTTTCATCATCAATTAGCAGATAATTAATTATAAGAGATTAGAATCCTGAATAAGATCATCAGCTCCCCCTAAATTCATGCCACAATCTGCAGTGTTAGTTCAAACCCTTGAAATCAGTTTCAAGGTCTTGAAGTTGTTTCAAGCCTTTGAAACAGGCTGAACTTACAGTGACATTTGAACAGTAAATTCTTCGATTTTTGAAGTCGAGTAGTAAAGTGAGGGTTTAAATCAAATATAGCACCTTTAGGAATTACGGAATAAAGTATGTCAATTATTTTCAAATAAACAAGTAGATCACATGAAAGAACTTGACACCCAAAACTAAGCATGCAAGCTCACGCGGAGATAGAATAAGGCATATTAAGCTAAGCATGTAGACTCACGTGAAGAAAGAATAATACATATTAGGCCAAGCATGCAAAATCACATGAAGAAAAAATCAGACATATTATACTAAGTATGTAGACTCAACGCGAGAGCTGAAGGGTGATAACTAATACGCTACTCGTAAACGACGTCTGATCTACTAGTTCGTCGAAATCAAGCTCTATACACACAGATTCATACTTACAAACAAGTTCATGTCGCAAATTGATAGTGCACATGTCCTGTATGATATGTGGGTCAGAAATCCCCAAAACCTTTTTAAGAAATTAAAGAATACATTTTAAAGAAGATAAAACTAATTATCACATAATTAAATAAGTTTTTAATAAATTTATTTATAAAAATAAAAAATGACTATTTTATGTAATAGAACATCATAGTTTAAAAATAGAAAATCGAATAATTAATAGTTAAAGAAATGCTTTAATATATTTATTAAAATAAACATATAATATTGATAATTGCTTTATATTCAAATTACAATTACTAGCAATTATAAGAAAATTTAGAATTCTAACTAAATTATATGAAAGAAATAACTCTTGTTATTCCAAAAGGGATATATTTAATGAAAGAATTTACTTCTTAATATTCCATAGTTAATATCTATTTTCTCACTAGTAAAATTTTCATCTAAATAATAATATTTAATTGAAAAATTAATTATTTGTAAGAAGTATAATTTAAATAATTATAGTTATTTGAAAGAACCACTTCTTAATTAGCTGGAATTAAATTGACAATTGACATCTTATATTTTCTCAATACATATTCATATATATACAAAAAAGAATTTCTTAACTTTTTTTAGAAATAAAATAAAAATATTTAAGTGTAAGTAATTTTAATTTTAATTTTTAGACATTTTATATTTTGATTTGCATTACAAATGTATTTATCTTAATTTATTTGTCTAGAATACGTAATAAGTTAGATTGTTTTGAAATGCATTCTATCTTTCTCATCCACCTACTTTATAAAAATCATGGTAGTTAATAAGGAAGTAACACTATTTTTACCTAATTTCCCCCAATTTCAATTAATACCACATTTTTCCTTTAAGTTACACGTTCTCATCAATGGAATTAACTTTAAAGAATTATCAAATACAAGCAAATGGAATATAACTAGTCATAGCTCATAATTAAACACCACCAATTATTTGATGCATAACAATGCACACATTTTACTTTTGGGTTGCTTATGACAAAATCGTAGTAACACGTGCACCGGTGACATTTAGAGCTTTCAATGAATAGTTTAACATTTTAAGTAAGAATTTCATTACAAATATTTAGACATCATATCATCATGTGTCGAATCACTACGAATGATGAATGATAGTAACGCATATTTCTACCACTTGTAGTGTTTAAGTAATAAAGATGATAATTAATTACTTAGATATGCAAGATTAAATTATAATAAACCACTAACTTACATATGTTCATTATTGAGACTTTAACGCCATTACTTGCCCTTCGGAAAAATTAGGTGGCCGAGCAATGATTCTTCTTCTTCTTCTTCTTCTTCTTCTTCTTCTTCTTCTTCTTCTTCTTCTTCTTCTTCTTTGCAATTTGTTAAACTGTAGCTTGATAGATTTATTTTATTAGGGGCGTCCCTTCACTTGGACTAATAAACAACCCCCTCCTCATTTAATTCAAGAGAGGCTAGATAAAGCCTTAGGCAATGAGTTGTGGCTTAAGGTTTTTCCTAATAGTATTGTCAAACATCTACCTAAGTTGAGATCTGACCACAACCATATTTTATTACAGCTTCGACCTAATGGTAATGCTCATTTTAAAGCTTATTTTTGTTTGGAGACTTTCTGGTTACGTTATGGGACTTTTCAGTCTCTTGTTTCTAATTTTTGAAACTCTCTCAGTGGAGATATTTGGGATAAATTAATAAATTTACAGCATTTGATTACTAAATAGAAAAAGAAAGAAGTTGGAAATATTTTCCCTAAAAAAAGTCTCTTGAGGCACATATTGCTCGAGTGCAGGAGGACATTGCTTCTGATCCCTCTTTAGCAAGAGTTCGATTTGAAAGACAACTCATACACAAATATCTAGATATTCAGATTGATGAAATTGAATTTTGGAAGTTAAGGGAACGTTGTAACTGGGTCTTAGAAGGAAATCGAAACAATCAATTTTTCCATCATACAATCATTAATAGAAGAAGAATTAATGTTATTTCCATGCTCAATAATGATATTGGCAATTGGTGTTTTAATAGCGAGGGTATTGCTAAGTTTCTTAACAATCATTTTTCAAATCGTTTTCGTGCTAATTCACACTTCACTCAACATTATCATAACATTCCTGATAATTATCATGCTAATCCTGATTTTTTACATCTTATTAATCCCATAACTATTCATGAGTTAGTAGATGCTGTATTTTCCATGAATTCATAAAAGTCGAGGGCGTGATGGGTTTCACCCATTCATTTGGACTAACATTAATTTGGATCTTTTATCTTTTGTTAATGAATTGGGAGCATTGGGAATATACCAATGCATATAAATAAAACTTTAATTGTTTTAATCCCCAAAATCTAACCCCACAGTATTGTCATGACTTCTGTCCCATAGGCTTGTGCACAACTCTTTATAAAATAATCTATAAAATTCTAGTGCAACGTATGCATCCTTTCCTTGAGTCGTGCATGGACTCTTCCTTTTCAAGCAGGGCGTTACGGGTAGACGGGCTTCCGAAAATATTTGTAACACCCCGTGATTTCAGAATTTTCCGTTCCGGACCGGAGAGCCCAAGAGGGTGATACTCATAACGAAATCGGGAAACGATGACAAACATTGCCATACTTTAAAACAGTCTTACATTTTCCTAAACATTATTACAAAAAATCCAAATTGTCTAAAGTTCAACTTTACTAACAGTGCGGACAAATACTAGATGTGTCCGTGTTTCCCCCTCATAGGCCAAGTCTTCTTCCTCTAGACCTGCGGTGGGAATAAAACAGGAACCGCAGTTTTTCTAAAGTCAGAAATGAAATACTGAGTAAGTAAACACGAAAGCTTGTAAACAGATTATGAAGTATGTTTATTCCACAAAAACAATCATAAAGGAGAATGGACAGTAACTAAATATATTCTTGAAGAATAAAGTATGAATATTGGAACAAATATGAAATTCTATTTCTTTTTACCTTGCATCTCAATCTTCCTCTTATATCTCAAACGGGGAATATCATGTCCAATCTATCTCTTCTTTCCTTTCATAAAATCTATTTTCAAAAAAAAAACCATATTATTAACTTGTTGCTACGGAAAAAATCTCTCATCACTAGAAACCATGACCTTAAGAGCCGACACCCTCCTAAGATTTCTTCCGGCCAGAGGACAATAACAATCACAGGCCAAGTGACCGAAGTCAACATCGACAATAATAACGAGCGTGCACAACTCTTTCCACTTTACGTTAATTATGGATTATTATTCTCGTGAGGTATTCTCAAACATCTACTTCAAAACATTACCAAATCTCAAATAAAACATTCATATCATAAAACACATTTTGAGACAATTAATAAAATCATGTTTGGACGCGAAAGAAGCTAGGCACGCTAGACTTGGCATGTTTACTTACCTCAATAACATAGCAAGTATCACGTAAGCTTTTACATGTAGACGTAGCCCCTGTCTACGAACTCGACACCTATAAATTTGTAATTTCTAAGTAATCGCAAGTTCGACTAGCATGTGATATGCAAGTGACGACGGGAGAGAGTCCAATTTAATCTAATACGAAATCCAAGTCTATCTCCTTGTTGTTATATTTCTCTAGATCGTGCTAGTTTATAATAATTATATCATTAAATTATAATTATCTAATATTACTACTAAATTTCACAGATAATACTCATGTATTTTAAATAGTGAGAAAAGAAGTTTAGATTTAGAACTTCTTAATTATAAATTATTCCAATATAAAAAGAGACGCTAGCTAAGACTTCTTAATAAGGCAACACATTTTATTCTTAATATTCTACAAAACTATATTTAACTTTTCTATGATGAATTTTCTTTAGCAAACAAACTGTTTAATTAACAAAACTAATTATTGGAGATATATTCTTAACAGTGAAACAAAAGAACTGGATACTAATTTGTTTAAGTGATGATACCATAAATTATCTATTAAGAAAAAATGTATTATTTAATCTCTATTTCTAAGTATGAGAAATAATTATTTTAATAAAACAATATCTGAAGAAACTATTCATAAATATCTCTCAAATTGTTTTCAAACTTATTTTATTCGAAAAAAATATATTTAGACAACCGATTTATTTAGAATGACAATTTATAGTCTTTTGATATTGTCTAATTTATCAAAACCATTATCGATTATTTAATAAATAATCATAATATATTTAATTTGTTTAGTTTCTAAGAAAACAATACTAGTTTACTTTATAAAACATATTTCTTATAAAATGTCAACAACAAATTACATTTGTGTAATTGGAATGAAAACTATAATAAATTTACTCCAATATTCCTATTTTTAATTTCATATATTTATATATAGTTATATAAACATCATTCAGCTCCCCTAACAGTTTAAAAAACGACAACAGTCTCCCTTACACCTAGTATATGTAAAAAACACTTTCACCCCCTTACATGAACTGTCAAATTGATCGATCTAAACATGGATTCGAGCCTCAGGTTATGATTTTGATTATCTAAAACAAAAAATTAGAGGTTTAAGAATTCACCCAATCCAAGAATCGCTAGAAACGGTGGAGTTTTGCTTCGGGTGGAGCTCCTTCATCAGTGGTCGGCGGTGATGGTTGTCGGTGCTGATTCCGGCGTCCTAGGCTCCGTCTGAGGTCTTCTAGAGTCTTCAGGGATCTCCAGGATGCCATGGGGAGTGATTTTATAGGGCGGGTATCGCTATTTTGGTTGGGCTCCGATTTTGCAGGAAAATAGGGAGGACCGACGGTGGTGGTGGTCCATTGTTGCGGAGCTGCTGTTGTAGCCTCTTCTTGGTCGCGAGAATGAGAGGAAGGAAGGGAGAGCGAGAGCAACGAGCTCTATAGGAAGAGAAGGAGAGAGAGCGCCGACTAGTGGCAGTACCAGTCGGTGTTGCGCCGGGTTTGGGTCTGTGGCAACGACCTCCTCGAGCGGTGTTGGTACTGATGATGTGGTGGCGGCAGAGAGGGGAGAGATGGAGTAGAGAGATGGGCAGGTCCGACTCATGAATTAAGCAAGTCAATTCCTTGCTTAGGGCCGCAATTATGAGGGGGCACCAATTTTTTCAAACATGAGGGGTATATTTGTAATTTTACATAAATTAGTATTAATTTTCATATTTCAATTCATTTTTAGTCAAAACAGATCGTGAGAAGATGAGAGACATGGGAGATTCATCTGTTCCCATTCCCATCTCTCTCTCTCTCTCTCTATCTCTCTCTCTCTCGCTCTCTCTCTTTCTCTGTAATTTCATCCTCAAATCTTCACAGACGGTTCAAAGTCTCAATCAAGGGTTCAATGATCTTGCTGTTATATACATCTTCCCATAGCTCCCAAACTCACGAACTCGCAATCGGTTCTTCAAATCGATTTCCATAAAATTCAATTTGGGCGTTTCAAGTTTCAGCTTTTGGCGAATCCGATTCAGTCGTCTTCGATATTCGTTTGTTCCAGGAAAATCACACACCACTCTTGCTTATTGAAATCAGTCCTCTTTCTGAAGAATTGAAATTCTTATCCTTCGAGAATTCAACTAATTAGCGATTTCTTTTTACATATTCGACAACTCTTTCTTAGGTATGTAACAAAAATTACAATTGTTACGTATATGGGTGTTTTTTGTTTCAAATTTGATGCACTGGGAACATAACTTGGTTGTGGTTGTTCTCCATCTTAAGCCTTTTTTGTTTTAGTTTTGATGTCAGTATCACTTTTGATGTATCAATTGATATTTGTATCTTGTAATTTGAGAGCTATTAGTGTTGAATCGGGTTGGACCTGTCAGTTTTTAGACCAATATCAAGAACTCAAGATAGCCTACAATTTTCGGAATTTCCATAGTGGTCTGGCATTCGATCTCTACAACTCGAAAGACTAGGTTTCATCGTTTATTTTATACATTTTATTTAATCTATTTTGCTCTAGTAATTATGTCTACTAGAAAACAAGAGTCTGGCAGTGAGAAACGAAAAAAGAAACGACGAAAAGAACAATTAGTCGATTCCTTAAGAGGTTCTTTTGATAAATTTGTCACTGCGCTGAAAATAAATCCACAACCTGAAGTTGTTCTAGATTATACTGAAAATATTGTATGTGAGGAAAATAATAATTTTGCATAAAAAGAAAGCTTAAATTCAATCCAAGAGCTCGTAGATGCTTCATTTGATGACCATCTCCAAGACCCCGTTAAAGATTTTTTAGTCAAACAAGTTGAAAATTCAGAGGAACAAGTTGGGAGTGTCGTTGATAAAAATGCTTCGATCCCGCTTGATATATCTGATCTTGCAAATTAGAGGAATATGTATTCTAAATTGAGGGACATCTTAGTTGAAAAGAATCCTATAAGAGTTGATGACATTCAGTTTTCTAAAGATGCCCATTCTCAACATTTTACGAATTCGTATTACATTAGGATATTATCCAATGGTAAGAAACAAGATAGGAGGTGGTTTGTATACTCCAAGTCTGTAGATAGAGTATTCTGTTTTTGCGGTAAATTATTTAGTTCTAAATCTTCTCATATGCAACTTGTCAACGAGGGAGTCAATGACTGGAGAAATTTTGGCTCAAAACTCAAAAGTCACGAGACATCTAGTGAAAAAGCAGACTGAGGTTTAGTGAAATGCAGCTTGAAAGTTTTGAATTCTTAGTATCTTTGACTATTTGGTATGATATATTGTCAAAGGTTAACTGTGTTAGTAAAACCTTGCAATATGAGGATATAATTGACATTGCTATACACGAGTTAGAAATGCTTGTTGAATTTTTGAATGACTATCGGCTTAATGGTTTTGACGTGACTTTAAATTCTGCAAAGAATATCACCAAAGATATGGGAATAGAACCTGTATTTCCCGAGAAGCGCGTAATTCGTAGAAAGCAACATTTTGACGAGAGCTCTAGCGAGGATACTGTTTGATCCCCTCAAGAATTTTTCAGAACTGACTATTTCAAATATATTATGACCAAGCTATTTCCTCAATTACTAGTAGGTTTGAGCAAATCAAAATATATAGGGAAATTTTTGATTTTTTAATGGATCTCAAGATTTTAAAATCATTGGATGACAATGTGTTAGAAACTCATTGCATTGAGCTTGAAAGCCATTTGAGACATGGATAATTATCTGATATAGATGGCTGTGATTTATTTTCTGAACTTCAAGTGTTAAAAGTATTTTTATCAAACGATGTAGATACACCATTTAAAATAATTAATCATATAAAGAATTCATACTCTTATACAAATGCTTGCATCTGTTATAGAATAATTTTAACTATTCCAGTATCTTTTGCTTCAGCGGAAAGAAGTTTTTTTAAATTAAAGTTGGTCAAGACATATTTAAGATCGACTATGTCATAGGATAGATTAACTGGTTTGCCAACTATATCTATAGAGAAAGAACTGGTGAATAATCTTGAATACGATGAATTAATTAATACATTTGCATATGTTAAATCGAGAAGGAATAATTTTACGTAGACGTATTTTCAAGTGTACTTTTGATGCTTGGTTGACTGTCAAACAGGTGAAGCGGTTTTGGAGCACGAGTTATGCTAACATTCATGTAATAACTCACATTTTTAATTCATGTTAGCACGTTAATAATACGTGATTATATGTTAATGTTTCATTTAACGATTGACTATTAGCTCATGTAAAGTGGTTTTGAAATATAGTTGAATGCATTGTTGTAATATTCGAGTTTCATTTTGTAAAGTATGTGATAAATAAATTATATGACTAGTTAGATTAAATGGCTAGTCTAATAAATGTTAATTGTTGGTTGCTTAAGTTGCTAATTGAATGCAGTGTTTCATGTATACAAGTATTACGTGCTAGTTTTCCTATCAAGTGTGTAGCCATATTCGTGTATGTGATAAATTTACGACCGCGTATAATAGTTAAGCTGATGAAATTGTTGCACTAAATCAAACCCATGTGCATGTGCAAAGCTCCAGACTTGTCACCACTCCATACAAGTGTCAGATATCCCTCCTTACACATGTAACTCTCTTCCTAGTCTCTTGGGCGTATAAAAGCCACTAAGTGCACCTTTCCCCTCATTTTTCTCCATAATTTTCTCTCTCTAGAAAGTTCTTCAATCTTTCATTTCTCTCTTCTTCACCTCAATCCCGGTTTTGTTCTAAAACCACCAAAACCATGGTCGAAACATCAAGTTTTTTATGTTCTAAGTTATGGAAAGTCATCTTGGGTGTTAGTATATCAAGTGGGTAGCAAGGTTTGAGCATCTTCTTAAACATTGAAGCCCCTAGATCCACAAATTATCACTTCTCCATAACCCTTATCAAGAACTTCATAAGTATGATGGGTAAGTTCAAGTTATTGCATATACATCATGATTTTGGTACTTCACCTCTCATTCTTGTGATTCCATGTCAAATCTTTAGTTGCATATTAGTGGATCATCATTCTAAGACAATATTTTAGCAATGACCATCTCATTTGTATGCTAGCATTGTGAATTTCTAGTTGCATGTTCTTGATTCATCACCATCTTCACGATCTATGTACATGCATGAAAGAAATTAGGAAGCAAGATCACCTAGTAGTGTAAATTATTTTTTATAAGTTATATTAATGCTATGTATATGAATTACCTTGCATATATGTCTTAGGGTCTTAATTGGGGCTAGAGGCATGAGTTTCTTTGAAAAAGTGAGAATAAAATGAAAGAAGAAAAGAGAACTTTCGGACAGAAAAATCTGCTATCGGGTAACAGCTTTGACCCAACTTTAGAGGGTCATAACTCAATCATATGAACTCGATTTTGGGTGTTTTTAGCACCGTTTCAAAGCTATATGTGTTTACAATCATTTTCAGTTAGTTTTATGCTAAAATACCCTCTGGATTTTCTATAATATCAAAAATACTAAAGTGTGACCAATCTGAATTTTTCTAAGTGCTTGACAGATTTTATGCCATGTTTGGTAATCAATTTGAGGTGCCTCAAATCCATGAAATGTCATGAAAATAAGCATGCATGAGACTGAATATGTCTATTTTATGGTGTTAAAACTTATAAGTTCATAACTTAGAAGGTTACATGAAAGTAAGCAAGTTTGTCAAGCTACTTTATGTAATTTTATTTTTAGCTCGTAATATGTCATCTTGCATTGATAAGACTAGTATCGTTTAGCTAATTGATTTGAGCATGTGCTATGTTTGGAATGATTTCGTGCCAAGTGATTATATGCTATGTTTGAAATGATTTCGTGCTAAGTGCTTATATGTATAATTTGTAGTCTTCTTTGATATTTACGTGACGTGGAGTTGATGCTCGTACGATTAAAGATGATTGAATTTGGACTAAGGAATATTAAGAAAATCGATTAAGCTCGCAAGTTGAGTTACCCTACCTCCCAAAGTTTGTACATGCCCTCAATTTTCTTATGAAGTTATGTATGTTCATGTTGTCTCAAATAGTATGTATGTATGCTTTTAACGAGAGTGAAATATTTACGGCCCCATGGATGCTAACAAACAAAATAAACATTTCATAAGATAAAACACGATTTCAGAAAGGCCACGATTACCGGAGTGAAACCCCCTGTCGGGTATAGGCAGGCTATGGCCCTTTTGTGGGGGCAATATAAGCAGTCAACACGTCGCCTCACGAGCCGTCGCGATGTACATGTCCCTACGTTATGTTAAGTAACGAAGTTTAACACGGGCCATAAGATAAGAAAATAAGCAAACATGTTCAAGTACGATAAGGTCTCTACGCGAGACAAAGCATGGTTCCTATTTGGAACGACATGATTTCACAAGTCTCAAGTTATGCTTTACGTTACGCTTTCTTTACGATACAAGTTATGTTTTATGAATGTCATGCTCTTTAAAGTTTCACAAGTATATGTATGTATGACTATGACTTATGTTCATGACGCTCCATGGGAAAGTTAGTCCTTTCGGTTTTCCAAACTTACGGAGGGGCGTAGATGTAACTCACTGAGCTAGTTGAGCTCACCCTTTCACATTAATTTTTTTTTCAGGTTTTAAGGACACGTAGGAACTAAGGAGTAGCAAGGAGTTAAGTTCATATGTGTTGACGTGTTGGCTTGAAGATGCTTTTGTGCTCTTATGTTGCTATTATGTCTGATGACTTAGAGCTTTTGTGTAACTCATGTTCGTAAATTGTTTAAGCATGTAAGTTAAGTATTATGTATGTATAAGACTTTGTATGAGCCATTGTATGATACCTAGAACCATTCCCGAGATATGCTCTGTTTATGTTATGAGTCGAGAGGACTAAACGATATTGATTTTCAAGTTTCAAATTTCTTTTCCTTACAATTCAATTTGTTTATGTTCATGACGACCCCAAGTAAATCGTTAATTACGCTTCCGCAAATTTTTCAAAAAGTTATTTTAAGAAACTTCGATCACGACTTTCATAAATTACTCGTTTAGTCTCTCGACGAGTCTAGGCTGCATCGGCATGTCGCGCCCTCCTCCCATTAACGCAAAGTTTTATTAATCGCTAATCGGGGTCGGCGGGAGGGGGATGTGACAATGCAGGGGAGGTTCAACCTATAGTTGATAGCTTGTCTCTTGATGGACCTGGAAGCAGATTTGCGCTATAACTTGTAGATGCCTGTGGTTAACCTCATCTAATCTTTCGGACATGCTCTATGAATTTTCTTTTGCTGTATTGTTGTAGCATATTAAGTATGAGCCATGTGTTTCTGAATGGTGACATAAAGCTCAGAAGGAGATAGTTAGAGGAAATTTTATAGTCCATATCTGCAAGGTTTGGTAATGGAATACAGAGAAGCAATTTGCAAGGAAACTTAAACTTAGAGGATGAAACTCTATTATTTGTACATAAATCTGGCCCATCTCAAATACTCTTCATCATCAGCAGGGAAGCGATGAAGTTCTTGTTTCAGTTGCCGTGTTGTTTGTGCTTCTGCTTTGTGAAGCCCAAGAAGAGAAAATCCATGGAGAAGAAAGAAGTGAGAGAGTGAATCCAAGATGGTATTGGCTCTGTTTGGTCTCTAAAGATCCGCCCACATCCATGTAATATTTTCCTCTTCTAGTCCTTCATCTGAAAATGATTGTATTTTTTTGGTTCGTTTCATTGGCTTCGTTTGGTTTACAGTAAAATATTCTGTGTAAAGTACATTTTCTGACACAATTTAAATTTTATTCTTCCCTTAAACATGTGACACTGCTTTCAAGCACTCAGTTTAGTTCAATTAAAATTTGTAGATTTAATACAATTATGTTTGGAAATTGCTCTGAACTTTTTGTTCAGTTTTTTAATGAAATTTCTTACAGTTCTATCGAATATGCGTTTGAAGGGATCAAATATTTTTGTTGTTCATGAACTGAACAAATTCCTCTTGTCTTAATAGGGCACCAAATTTACGGTTCGCTTAGGGCAACCGAATTACTAGAGCCGGCCCTGGAGATGGGGTAGCAGAGAAGTGAAGCTGAGGGAGATAAAGAGAGATCTCGGTGGTGGTGGTGGTTTTGTGTCCATCGATGGTGAAGCGGAAGAAGACGCTTAAAAGGAAGAATGGAGGAAAAGAAGACGGAGTCTTCTTGTTTGGTGAGAAAAACTTTCTGGTTCTCTGTAGGGGTGTTGGAGGAAGTGGGGAAAATGTTTGTTTTTGGTTTTATTTTGTTTCTTTGTTTATTTCTTATAAGGTGTTAAAGTATTTATAAACTAAAACTTCTCCACCCAACTTAACTACCTTATACTTTTTGAAACTACACTTACAAACCCCTATTACCATATAATTCTGAAAACTATATTATGAAATTTTGAATAGCCACCAAATTACCCGTATAATAAAAACAGTTTATTACATCCTTCACCCCTTAAAGAGAGCTTCGTTCTCGAAGGTAAAATCGGACAAATACTCGTGGTGCTAAAACCTCACAGGTAGCAACTAATTCTAGAAGTTAGAAACATGTAATCTCTCATTAGCAAGAAACATCTATTTGATGCGCACAGTGTAATATGGAATGTACATGTAATATCAAGTGATGCTATAGCTCATTTTAGTTACTAAATGTTAATGCTAGGCCTGACATAACGATACCAAGGTTTTAATCTGGCGGTGTTTCACGTAGCGGTTCTGAACGAACGGTGACATCCTCTCCCCCTTAGAGGAGTGACGTCCCCGGAACTCAATATAAGTGGTCACGATGGTTGGTCATACTTGGCGAATACAATTCAGGGATACTCTTCAGTGAATACTCATTTGAAATTATGTTTATCTTCCAAACTGAGTTGAGCTAGGAATTATGGTATCCTCCAAATTAACTTTCAACCCTCGGGAACTTAACCCGTCCCAAACCTAAGTGGGAAAGCCTCAAAATGGAAGAGAATTTCAAACAAAACTTATGTAAATAAGGTTTACCGTATGAAGACATTACTAACAATACTCCGAATAAAATTCATGTGAAGAGTATGTACCACAAGGAAAGGAAACTTAAGCTATCCAGATATAACATCGAGTAACATAACTCCAAATAATTCGTAAAGGCTTACCATTTCACACACTACTGAGAATCCTCGACCATACCAATATCTAAAACTCAGCGGGTTTCTCATGTGACATTTGGTCTGGCTTCCAACGTATCTTCAAATTTTCTCCACAATTCTTTGTTAGAAGGTCATGTCATGCGGACATTTGTTTGCCTGATATTTGGATCGATCTTGCCTAGGTTAGCGGGTATCAAACTGTCTAGATCACTTAATTTAGGTTCCTTTGTTTGTGGTATCACATGGGTCTGTTCGTCATGTCAATGTTTTCAGATATATCATTTCCTTTAGATCGTAATTCTAGTCCCCCCTACAAGTTATCTTTTGGTAAGTTGGCTCTGATTTGAGTAATCTTCTTACTTAATCTGTAATACTCACAAATCTAACGAACTATATGATTTCTAACATTGATAATGATGTCTTATTCATGACTCTCCATGGTGTTGTAAAGTTGCGGTCTATCGGCCTTGCTCCTTACACTGTAACATATTGCATCACCTATTCTATCATACAATAGAAAGCATGACATATCGTGGGTATATAAGCATGTAATGTGGCATGTGGAACATAATCATTGCTATGCTACAATTCAATCAAAATTTTCACGTAAGTTTTCTACTATGCATCTTTCATCTTCCTTGAAACATAACTTTGGCCCAAATTGGGCAACTAGATATGTGATTCTACTATGTTTTCATGTCAAAATCTAAAATCAATTTCTTCGAGCAAGGCTGACTGGTTATGACAATATCATGATCTCAATAATATGTCAACGTACTTCTCATCATATCTTTTCCTTTCATCAAATGTTCATACTGGCACATAATCATACACGATTGATATATCTCATATCACATATTGCCAACTCATAAGTAAACACCTTATGATAATGGAGATCTTTAACTTTATGGTTGGTTATTTGTACAAATCTGTCACTGAGTTTTCTACTCTTTAATATTTTAACTACGTCTTACGATCACATCTAGAGATGAAGTTCTTACGGTAGATTCTTTCATAAGTCCAATATCTAAGAAAATTTAATGTATACTTTGATAACTACTTGTTATACATAGAAAGTACTAAAGTCTTGATGCTCCAATTAGTGATAATTACGCCCACGCTTCTACCTAGTCCACCTAGCATTCTAATCAAACCCCAAACATCGATTTACATCCAATACTCTTCCTAGTTCGAATTTGTTATTTGACTGGTTAACGTTGGTCCACAAGAATTTATTATAGATTGACATACCTAGAAAAAAAACTCCTGATTTTGTCTTCAGTTTCCAATATTCGACATGGACTCCAAACTTTTCTTAACCCATTCTTTCTTGATAACTAACACCGTCATCCACATTAAGTTCATACCATGAATCATAAGCTAAACGACATCATATAGAAGTGCTTACATCATTTTGTCAGAACCTCCGAGTGACATACGGGAAGCATAAACTTCTTAAAAATAATCCACATATCCCGATTGTAAGAAAAACATCGTACAATACTCCAAGTATTTATTTAGTATTTGAGAAATTTAACCAATATAAAAAGCTTCCAAAATTATCATATTAAATAAGATCTCCCGAGCAAACTTCGTAAAATAACAGACTCTAAATATAAACTTCCAAAATCGTAATCAAAACTCCCAAATGATCTCTATACTGAAACTTTAACACTAGATCTCTCATAGAACGCTTTCAAGTCTTGTAGGTGATCACTAGTTAACCAAAAATATTTACTTCGCACTTTAAACATTATTCCTCCCAAGTGGGTCCCATAACTTCAAATGCAAGGCGTAACCGAATAGACATCCTGTTCCTCAAGAAATATTAGGATAACCAGACCCCAAGAAATGCCTAAAATAGTTAAATGTCATCACAACTCTCAAATCATGTACGACGAAACAGTCTAGCATTGTCTCCCGAGTACAATATATGGACAAGTAAAATCGAATCATCCATCAAAACCATTCAATAACTAAGACTGCCAAATTTTAGTTGAAATGCGTTGAAAGCTCAACAAGTTCAGCCCATAGTTACTTTTATTAGGTGAGAGTGGGTGGGAACTTCCTTGGCCACTTCTAAGATAACTCACTTTGATTTTAATAAGTAACTCCTTGTCCCCTAACTTGAAATTACCATCCCAACCAGTACCTCGAATATGTCATCAAATTCTTTACAAATATAGTTAATGAAAGTAGGTTTCACCAGTTAGATATCTTAGCATTGTTGTTACATCTCATAAGCTCATTGTCTCCTATGGTAAAAATCTCAGAATTCTTATAAGATTCACATATTCTAGCAACATTATTATCGAACAAAGATTTACCCCATGTGGTTGTTGTTCTAAGCCGTCTGTCCAAGTCAAATTATCGTAGTATATATAGTATTGTAGTGGTCTATTGATCACATTTCAAGGCTATTACCTATGGTCTCATGCACAACTATCCGTTTAAGTATCACATAAAAAGTGACATCTTTCACACAGAGATCATATCATGCAGCATATAAAATTTCTCAGTGATACAAATGAAACTCATCTTCTCAAATTTATCAGTATATCCAACCGAAATTCATAATCTAGTTCTCATATTTCATAATCTTTATTCTCCATCATAGGACAAATACTTTTCATTGATACTCATATAATTCGTCTCCTCGTGTAGAGCAGATAATTCATAATCCAGAAACAAATCAGGATAATTCATACTTCCAATTGTCAATAACATTTATAAATCAACATATCAAGAATGAATCTCTCAAATCGAACCAAATAATAGTAGGGTAAAAGACATTGACCACCCCTGAGTTTAGATTGATTCTACCCGCTATGTTGTGTTTTGGAAAAAGACACTTAACATCCATTTAACGTAATATTCCATGGAAACTTAGCACCCTTCTGTCCTATTCCGTTAGAAAGGCAAGAAATATACTTTTTCCCGACCATGTCCCCTCTGTGTATTTTTTTAGACTATATTACAATTGTCACTCATAAAGAACATCAAGAACACCAAGAACACAATCTAATTCACAGATTCATCTCAGCTGCAACCAACCCTCAAATAACATAATCCAAAATTAATGAGAAGATAGGAACAAAGTCAATGGTATCCCAACATCAATCCAATTGCATGAATTCGGGTATCTGGGCACATTTGCAACTCATAGGTACAATAATTCATACAACCAAAATGCACTGAAATTAATCTTAGCAAAACCAGCAAAGGGTAAAACTGACTTGGTGGTCATGGTTCTTGAACACGAAGAACACCAAGAACACGACACTAATAATTTCATTATACCAAAAACCAATCCCAAATCTTCACTCCATCAAAAAACTAGTATCGAAATCAAATGAATATACTAAGCACGCACAAATTTGTTCTATATCAATCAAACCCAAAAACCAAATTGGTACTGAAATCAAATCCAAAAAGAATAAAAAAAAAATCAGCAAGCTGGTTGAAGATTAACCAGCAATCAAAAAAATTCAGAATAGTAAATCACAAAGCAAACAAATGGTGTGTAGTTGAAGTGATACTTGCCAAAAATTAAGCGGTAATGATGAATCTTTTCCTTCTCATTTGTTCTTTTCTTTCCCCTGGCAATCAAAGGATGTTGATTCAATCCATATCACAATCACTGCCTGATTCATCACTTACATATTTCTATCATTACTTCAAATTAAGCACATTCTAACACATTTTCACATATCAGAGTGAAAAGATAAATTTTGCCCCGTTGACACTATGGCGATTATCGAATCCGTAAACCAAAACCAAAGAAATCAAATTGACTGAGCTCAGATGATCCAGATTAACAATTACTTACCAAATTTGTGAATTTTCATCAGAAAACAACCAAAACCCCTCTGAAAACAATCCAAATTGAAAAAAATAGTCGCAGAGATCAGGTAAGAAGTCAGAGCTGAAACATGTTTCAGTAGTATTTGACGAGTCAGAATCGGCCTCAAAGGCGACGATTTTATTATCCGGGTCGAGGTAACAGACGACGCTCTGGTACAGATCTCCATCGTCATCGTCCTTGTTGTACTTGTCCTCTTCCTCGAAGTCGTCTTCCGTGAGCTTTCCACCAGGAACACCGTGCAGATGTTGCTCCGTCAACGGCCTCCTCTGCCTCCTTAAGCTCGATTCCGATGATGGGTCCTCCTCTTTAGCCTCCAACATCGCCGGTGAATCCTCCAGCCCACGTCCCCGATCGCAGCAATTCAAGCTCGAATTAAAGAACCCAAACCACCACCTCTTTAATTTCTCTCTCCTCCACCTCTATCTCTCCATCTCTATGTCTCCAATCTACACCGAGAAGGTCCATGACATATAAGACCAGGGTAAAGATGGGATTTTCTGGGTTCAGAGATGGGGGTTTCTTGGTTCGGCGGTCGAGAGTGACTGTGTTGAGTGCACAAGGGAGGGAGGTAGTTAGTCGGGGAAGAGATAAGGAGAAAAAAAAGATGGAGAGGGAGGAGGCGGATGTGTTGCTGCTGGTGTTGGAAGGGAGAAAGAGGGGGAAGAGAGAGAAAGGATTAGGGTTACAAATGGAGGAGAGAGGGGGGTTAGGCTAATGTATAGGGGGTAATATTATAAAATTTTAGCGGTAAAATGGCCTTTTTGTTCGTGCTGTTACTCAACTGTTGACCTCCATCCAAAAAGGTGTGAAGTGTCTTTTTCCCAAACACAGGGTAGCGGAGTGGAATAATCTTAAACTCAGGGGTAGTCAATGTCTTTTACCCATAATAGTATCAAAGGATGAGGGTAAATTTGTAATTTGATTACAAGAATTCAATTTTGAATTATTAAAGGTAAGTGTGTGCATGTATTCGTAAAACGTGAATATGTATTAATATGTTATGTACACATGGTTTGCATATACACCTAGTGTAGGGAAGAGTTAGCTCATTATTTCCCTAAGTTTAGACCCATGATTTTCCTAGCTTTAGGCATGCTAGTCATGTCTCTCTTGTCCCATCAATCTTATTTCCCTAACACACTTTAGGCTTACCATTTATAAGTTATCTTTTACCATTTTCCAAGATATCTAGTCAAATCAATCACATTCCCTAGTGTATTCCCGAATTTGAGAGGATGGCCTCTAAAATATTGACCAAAACTTGTTATTTTGCAACTCAAAGTGTAGGAAATAAGGGGGTGATGGATATATATCGACCCAATGACTATTTTCTACAATATCTTATCAGTATAGACTCTAAAGAAGCTTCTCTAACAAGTCATACTTAATGAGTAGAGTATTATGAGTACACAAAAATAAATTGTTATCTTCATACTATTAAATGAATAGACATATCATGATTGCATTTCTTCCAAAACACTCAAGCCACCTTCAGCTATCATCACATCTCTAACACTCAACATGTCAAGTCACATCAAAAGTCAAGTCATCATCCACCCCAACACTTAACATGTACAATCACATCACATGTCAAGTCACATCATCCACTCCAAAACTCCCTATCTCCCTATAAATACCTCTCCTTCACTTGGATGATAGCACCACCACACTCTTTTCTCACTTCCTAGTTAAAGGCCTCAAGCTCTCTCTCTCTCTCTCTCTCTCTCTCTCTCTCTCTCTCTCTCTCTCTCTCTCTCTCTCTCTCAGCTTGTTTTTGGTCTTCTAAGAATCAAGTTTGGTAAGCTCATATCCTAGTTCTTCACGTCCTAAGTGTCGATTTAAGTATTTATCCATTACTATAATTTTATTCCAAACAAAGTTCACATTTTGATCAAGTATGTAAGTTTTACACTTACAATATTACATTTCATCTTAGAGTTCTTTACTTACATGGTTAGTTACTCATATATACCATATTTCATGTATTTTAAAGAACTAACATGAAGTATTCTCATTATATTTGTAGATAAAATTTAATTCAAAAGAAGTTGGCCACGTTTTGATACTCTATTTTCGGACATATTACGTGACCTGACTTTGAAAGACCATAACCCACTCATAAAAACTCGGTTTTCGCTCTACTTTATATCGTTTCGAAGGTCTACGAGTATACTTTCATTTCCAACTGGTCTCATGTGAAAATTCCTTAGACTTTTTGCAGAATACAATTTTTTGTAAGATGGGTCTGATCTGAAAACCTGAATTAAGAAATATTTTTTGACCCAACATTGAAAGGGCATAACTCAGTCATAAGAACTCCGTTATTACTCCACTTTATACAGTTTTGAAGTCCTACTTGTCTACTTTCATCTCCAACTTGTTTCATATCAAAATAAATTGTAGATTTTTCTAAATTCTGAGTATATTAATTTGCGTCAAGTGGAGAAATTTATTTTTGAACCCTATTGCATTAACTCGTAACTCCCTCATACGAGTTTTGTTTAAAAATAGTAGTAACTACTATTATGATACAAATTACCTTAGGAACATCCAATTTTCATATGAAAATCATTTGGGTATATATTCGGATCGTAATAGTTGGATTTGACCATATGTTCTAATCAAGCATTCATATAGGATTAGTACATTTATTTTTCTAAGAGTACTACTGTTGCGACTAGAAATTTGGTAAATAGTAGGCATAGATTTCATAGACGAGGGCTACGTATATCGGTGGAATAAATTCTCGATCAATTGGCGGGTTCGACTTGAGGTGAGTATACATTATAATCGTCGTGTGCCTAGCTTCTTTCGTGTCAAAATATGATTTCATTATTGGTCTCAAAATGTGTATTCTAATATATTGTTTTTATTTGAGATATGATTATATTTCAAAATATTTGCTCTGTGATGTCACGCGAGAATAACAACCATAATTAATGCAAAGTGGAAAGAGTTTTGCGGGGATCGTTCTATTATTGATAGATTGGTCGTGTTAGCGTCGGTCACTCGACCCGTATTATTTTAATCCAGTCGCAAACTATCGGGTCACTCCATGTACTTACCTCTATGGTCGCGAGGAGTCTTAGGTGGATGTCGACACTTATGGCCATGGCTGCTAGTGATAGAATAGATCTTCCTCGAATCAACAAGATACTAATAAAGTTTTCTACGGAAAATATATATATGGAAGGAAAAAAGATATAGTTTGGGAGTAATACTCTCCGTTTGAGATATAGGAGTAAGTTTGACACAAGGCAAAACGATGAAGAATTTTATATGTGTTACAAGAGTTCATACTTATTTATTCGAGAATAGCACTTAAATTATGATTCATTCTTATTTGTGATTGTTGTAAAATAAAATATGCTTCATCATCTGATTACATGTTTGGGTGTTACTCACTCAGTATTTCTTACTGACATTAGAAAAATTGCGGTCTTTGTTTTCTTTCCCCCCGCAGATCTAGGGGAAGGGAGCTGGATGTAGATGGGGTCATGTAACTCTACTAGTTTATTTTAGTTTCTTTTATTCAGCTGAACACTTAGTCTAATTTCACTTTGGATATTTAATATGAAATAAATGTGCAGTTTGTAATATACAATTTGATGTTTTTTTCTTCATTTCCGCCATTTCATTATGAGTAGCACCCTCCTGGACTTTCCGGTCCAGAACAGAACGCTAGAGAAACAAGAGGTGTTACAGGGTGGGTGTGACAAACACTTAGGTTATCCATAACCCGATCGGCTTTTTCAATTTCATTATCTTGCCCTGTGTCAATTTTAAGTTGCCCTATAAGTTTTTAATCCTTATTGGATTGCCTACTCTGATACCAGCTGTAACACCCCTTGATTCCCAAGCTTTTCGTTCCGGACTGAAGAGCCTAGAAATGTGCTACTCATAATGAAATGGCGGAAATCGAAAACAGACACTGCCAAACTTAAAACAATCTTACATTGTCTTAAACATTATTACAAAAGATTCAAGTTGTCTAGATTTCAACTTACTAAGAGTGTGGATAAATACTAGATGTGCCCGCGTTTCCCCCCTCTTATGCCAAGCCTTCTTCGTCTAGACCTGCGGTGGGAATAAAACAAGAACCGCAGTTTTTCCAAAGTCAGTAATGAAATATTGAGTAAGTAAACAACCAAGCTTGTAAACATATTATTAAGCATGTTTTTCCACAAAAGAAATCATAAAAGAGAATGGACAGTAACTAAATATATTGTTGAAGAATAAAGTATGATACTGGAACACATATGAAATTCTCTTTCTTCTTTACCTTGCATCTCAATCTTCCCTTATATCTCAAATGAGGAATATCATTCTCAGTCTATCTCTTCTTTTCTTTCACAAAATCTCTTTCTCAAATAAAACCATATTATTAACTTGTTGGTACGGGGAAGATCTAATATCACTAGCAACCATGACCAAAAGAGCCAACACCCCCTAAGATTTATTGCACCCAAAGAAGTGAGTACATGGAGCGACCTGACAGGTTGCGACCGGGTTAAAATACACAGGCCGAGCGACTGCAGTCAACATCGACAATAATAATCACAGGCCGATTGACCGAAGTCAACATCGACAGTAATAACGATCCCCGCACAACTCTTTCCACTTTACGTTATTTATGGATTATTTTCTCGTGACGCATTCTCAAAACATCTATTTCAAAACATAATCAAATATCAAATAAAACATTTATATCATAAAACACATTTTGAGACAATTAATAAAATCATGTTTGAACGTGAAAGAAGCTAGGCACGCTAGACTTGGCATGTTTACTCACTTCAATAACACAGCAAGTATCACATAAGCTTTTACAGGTAGACGTAGCCCTCGTCTACGAACTCGTCACCTACAAATTTGTAATTTCTAAGTAATCGCAAGTTCGACTAGCATGCGATATGCAAGTGACGACGTGAGAGAGTCCAATGTAATCTAATACAAAGTTCAAGTCTCTCTCTTTGTTGTTATATTTAACACGATCGTGCTAGTTTATAATAATTATATTCTTAAATTATAATTATATAATATTACTACTGAATTTCACAAATAATACTCATGTATTTTAAATAGTGAGAAAATAAGTTTAGATTAAAACTTCTTAATTTTAAATTCCTCCAATATAAAACACTAGCTTAGACTTCTTAATTAAGCAACACATTTTATTCTTAATATTCTACGAAACTATATTTTACTTTCTAGGGTAAATTATCCTTAGCAAAGAAATTGTTTAATTAAGAAAACTAATTATTAGAGATATATTCTTAATATTGAAATAAAAGAACTGGATACTAATTTTTTTAAGTAATGATACCATAAAATTATCTTTTAAGAAAAAAATGTATTATTTAATATATGTTTATAGTATGAGCAATAATTATTTTAATTTAGAGAAAGATAAACCAATAATTTAAGAAATATTCATAAATATTTCTCAAATTGAGATCCAAATTACTTTATTTTAAAAACGGTATTTATACAATCAATTTATTTAGAATGAAATTTTATAGTCTTTTGATATTGTCTAATTTAGGAAAATCGTTACCGATTATTGAATAAATAAGAACAATATTTTTTAATTTGTTTAGTTTCCAAGAAAACAATACTAGTTTACTTTATAAGACATATTTTTTATAAAATTTCAACACCAAAATTATATATGTGTTGTTGGAATGAAAAATAGAATAACTTTATCCAAATTTCCTAGTTTTAATGTCATATATTTACATATATAGTTATGTAAACATCATTTAGCTCCCCTAACGGTTTCCAAAATGACAACAGTCTCCATTACACCTAGTTTATGTAAAAGACAATTTCACCCCCTTATATGAACTTTCAAATTGATCGATCTAAATATGGATTTGAGCTTCAAGTTATTATTTTGATGATCTAAAACAAAACTTTAGAGGTTTTAGAGTTTACCCAAGTCAAGAGTCGCAAGAAACGGTGGACTTTTGCTCCGGGGGAGCTCCTTCGGCGGTGGTCGGTGGTGGTGGTTTCGGTGCTCTTTTCGGCATGCTTGGCTCCGTCTGAGGTCGTCTAGAGCCTTCACGGATATCCAGGAGGCCAGGGGGAGTGATTATATGGGATGGGTATCGCTTTTTGGTTGGGATCCAATTCCGCTGGAAAATAGGGAGGATGGACGGTGGGGGTGGTCCATTGTTGCGGAGCTGCTGTTGTAGCATCTTCTTGGTTGCGAGAATGAGAGGAAGGGAGGGAGAGAGAGAAATGAACTCTATAAGAAGAGCGAGAGAGAGAGCGCCGGCTAGTGGCGGTACCTGTCTGTGATGCTGCCGGGTTTGGGTATGCGGCAGCGGCCTCCTAGGCGGTGTTGTTGCTGCTGTTGTGGCGACGGCAAAGAGGGGAGAGATGGAGCAGACGGGGTAGCAGAGAGGTGAAGTTCATAGAGAGATATAATTCTCTGTGGTGGTGGTGGTGGTGGTGGTGGTGGTGGTGTTGGTGGTGGTGTCCGTCGATGGTGAAGAGGAAGAAGATGCTTAAAAGGAAGAAGGGGGGAGAAGAAGACAAAGTCTTCTTGTTTGGTGAGAAAAACTTTATGGCTCTCCGTTGAGGTGTTGGAGAAAGTGGGGATTTTTTTTGCTTTTAGTTTTATTTTATTTGTTTTTCTATTTTCTCATAAGGTGTTAATTTGTTTTATAAACTACAACTCCCCCCTAACTTAACTAGCTTATACTTTTTGAAACTACACTTACCAACCCCTCTTGCCATATAATTCTGACCGTAGTCAGGCGTTTGATAACTTATCATAGAATTTTATTATGGACGCTTTATTTTCTCTTAATCTTCCGTTATTTTTTATTAAGCTTATACATGCCCGTGCTACGTCTACTCATTATTCTATTATTTAGAACGGGACTAGGGGTGATGCCTTTTACCCTACGCAAAGTATTCATCAAGGGGATCCTTTATCACCCTTATTTATTTATTCTTTGCCTTAACCGTCTTTCCATACAATTTCACAATGCTACTATCAATAAGTTGTAACATATCAAACTATCTCTAACCTCACCGACTTTAAGTCATTTATTCTTCGCTGATGACATTCTCATTTTTGGTCGTGCCAATATAAAAAATGTTCGCTATTTGACTGAACGTTGGACATGTTTTGTTACTCCAGTGGGCAGTCTATTAATACGAAGAAATCGAACATTATTTTCTCTTGTAATACTCCTTACCATCTCAAACAAGACTGCGCTAAAATTCTCCAAATCTTAGTTAAAGACAAATTAGGCCTTTATCTAGGGGTGCCTCTCATTCATTTTTCAGGCACTAAATCTGATTTCCAATTTCTCTTCTTCAAAAACTTGCGTCTTGGAAGTCTAATTTCCTTAACCTAGCTGGTAGGAAAGTTCTTGTTGCTCATAGTCTTGCCCCGGTAGACCAATATACCATGCAAACTTTTAAGCTTCCTAAGAGTATCACTCAAGAGCTCGATAAAATACAACGCAGCTGTCTTTGGAATAAATCGTTTCATGAGGCTGCTTGGGAAAAAGTAACTCGAAGTACCAATTATGGAGGACTTGGCATCAAGAGCGCGCACAATAACAATAGAGCTCACCATACTCGTCTTCGTTGGCTAATTCTAAAAAATCCTACAGCTTGGTGGGTTTCTACTTTACGGCATCCTTATTTTCACAACACTAATTTTCTTGAAACGCGCGCAAAAACTTCTGACAGTCCTTTTTGGAAATACATGACTAAACTTAAATTTCAAATTCGAATTCCTAATACTATTAAATCTTTCGGTAGTGGGACTTCCATATTCCTCTAGAATGACTTTTGGCTTCCTGCTGGACCTTTAAGAAAGCTTATTGAGGGTCCTCTTCCACAAAATTTTGATAAAATTACTGTCAAAAATATTGTTCACGAAGGTAGGTGGCATTTGGATAAAATTCCTTTTCCTATCCCTCCCCATATTGAGACTCTCTCTAACCAATATACCCTTCCTCTTACTAGACAAATAGATAGCATTATTTTGAATTCACATAATGAGCAATGTTCAATCAATAAAATTTATAATAATCTTTCTTCTCGATCTGACCTTAATTTTAAATGGATTTGGAAAATTAAAACATCTCCGAAAAATTCAAGCCATTATTTGGAGATTAATTTGTTGAAGGATACCAAGTTAACACTAATTTAGGTCCTACTTATTGGCCAGGTTGTACATCTTGTAAAATTAATTTGAAACCCCTATGAATAATTCTAAACGGACATAATTTGAGACGCAATTTCTACTTTTAGTGATTTTAATTATGTGTCAATGTTTCTTTAGGGTTTCGTATTTCTATAGTAGGTATTTATCTTACTACATTTGGAAATTATGTCTATGTTTATGTCTAAAATTATGTCCATATAGCATTACTCAACCCCTATACATCTTCTTCGTGATTGTGATTTTTGCCCAATCTGTTTGGAGGCATTTATTACCGAACTTCAAGATTAATTTTGACATTATAGTTCCATCTCTCAATGGACTTTTTCACAAAATAACTATGATAACAAGTCAACCTACCCTAATCCCTCTTGGCCAAAAAATATTAGAAATAAAAAATTTCAGCTTAAGAGGAGAGAGAAAAACCCTAGGCAATGGGTGAAACGACGGCCGCCTTCGAGACTTTGAAATTGACGGAAAAAGAAGCGAAGGAGATTAGCTTCGATGACGAGTTCTGCACCAGGGCAGAACAAGGCTTCGAATGGTGCCTCATAGGGCGTTTCTTGACGAGCAAGGTGATCGAACCGAAGCCCATGAAAACTTTCTTCAGGAAGATATGGAACAAAGGAGACCAGGTAAACTTCTACAACGTGAGTTGGAATACTTTCTTGTTCAAGTTCCCCAATAAAACCCTAATGAACAGAATCACATCGGGAGGACCGTGGGTGTACGATGGAGCGATGTTGATGCTCAAACCCTGGGGTTTGGGAGATGAAACGGAAAACCCTAGGTTTGATACAATGGATGTATGAGTTCAGGTACATCACCTACCCATCCATCTAGCCACAGAGGAGGCGGGAAGAAAGGCGGTGGGTAATATTTGGGAAATATTGGACTCGGATCCAAGGGTGGACAGTGAGGGATTACGAAACTTTGTCCGGGTACGCGTCCGAATGGCTATCTTCGAAACCCTTCCCAGAGGAGTCTATGTCAACATCAAAGGAAAGCGTGTATGGTTGGATTTCATATATGAACGGATTCCGCATGTCTGCAAGTGGTGCGGCTTTCTGGATCACTATAGCAGAGACTGTGACAAAGTAGGGCCTGACACAGAAGAGGAGGCTGAGCCGGGGTATGGGGAATGGATGTTGTTTTTCCCCCAAAAAAATGTGGAAACAATCGCCTACCAACTGCACGAAGTAAGGAAACGTGGAAAGACAAGGAGGAAGAAAGGATAAAAAAATGGTGACGATATGGAGACGTTTGACTTGAATAAGGAGGTGGAGGAGAATCTAGCCGAGGACGTACCAGTAGAAAATCATCAAACCGAGCGGGGAACGGGAGAGGTGCACCAAGAGGGAAGGGAAGAACAACCACAACAGCAGGCGGAAGGGAGCAATAAGGTAAAGAGGTTAGTATGACCCAAACTAGCAAGGAGAAACAGAGAGGCCAAACAAATGGTCATGCAAAGGAGGGTCAGAACATGAACACTATAGAAAGAGGCAAACCTTCAGGACCAGTAGCTAACAGCGGAGAACTGAATGGGGCAGAAGTTAGACCGGCCTCACCCAAGAGGAAAACAGCGCCGGACTTGAGTCCAGTGTCGGCGCAATTAATGGAAATCACGAAGAGAAATAAACAACTTGAGATGGAAAGACGGTATCTTGGAGCTATAAGGAGCGGGAAAAAGGACGATGACATACGAAGTGGGTTGGGAAATAAGGCGGTGAGTGCCTCAAAATCTCTATTTGCACGAATGGCAGAGGCTGCCAAGCAGCCCCGCCAGGCACAATGAATCTCATCAGCTAGAACGTGCGGGGGCTGGGGAACCCCCACACGGTCCTTTCGCTTCACGACCTAGTGAGGCATAAGTGTCCCGATGTGGTTTTCGTGATGGAAACCAAGGTGTCAGAGGAAGTGATGGGAAAGATATTAAAACAAATAGGGTATGCAAAATGGTTTTTCACTAGTCCGATTGGGAGCAAAGGAGGGCTAGGGATCATGTGGAAGAGTCACCTCAAACTGACGGTCAAAAGCTCAACAGTGCATCACATAGATGCAACGGTTGCAAAAGGGAACGGTAAAGTATGGAATATCACGGGGTTCTACGGGAATCCAACGAAGAAAGAAAGGAAAAATTCGTGGGAGTTGCTGAGGCGGTTGAGAATAAGCCCGGACGATGCCTGGCTTGTGATGGGGGATTTCAACGCAATCGTTTCGGAGGAGGAGAAAGTAGGAGGAAGGGAAGTGACGTACTGTCAAATTGCTGATTTCAAGGAGGTACTAAATGAGCTCGAATTATATGATTTGGGGTTCCATGGTGAGGGGTTTACTTGGAACAACAACCGGGTGGGCGAAAACATTAGAGAAAGACTAGATAGAGTGGTTGCAACTACAAGGTCGATGGACGACCACAGGGGGACAAGTATGACCAACCTAGTTTGGCCAAACTCGGACCATAAGCAGGTGTTGGTTCAGGGGGGAGGAAATAAATCCTCATGCAAGGGGCGAAGATTCCAGTGTGAAAACATGTGGTTTCGGCATAGGGGCTTCGAAGACTTTGTGCAAGAAAATTGGGAGCTCTCGAGGGGTGAAGAACTACATAATCGCTTAAAAAGGCTTGGGGGAGAATGCAAGAGGTGGGAGCGTAATGTTTTTGGGTCCGTGAGGAAACAAACAGTGGACTGCCGAAAGGAATTAGAACAGCTCGACAAACTGCAGTATACAAATTAGGTGGCTTCTCGGAAAAGACAAGTGGAGAAAAAAAATACAACAAGCTACTAGAAGACGAGGAGGTGATGTGGAGACAAAGGTCTAGGGTTGAATGGTTGAAAAGCGGGGATAGAAACACGAGATTTTTTCATCAAAGAGCTACGATCCGAAGGGCGAAAAACACAATTGATGGGTTGGAGAATTCAACCGGACAGTGGGTAACAAGCAAAGAAGGCATTGAAAAGGTGCTCGAGGAGCACTTTGAGAAAAAATTTCAAACAGATAGACCAACAAGGAGCCAAACAGAGGCGGCTTTGGAGAACATTGAAGTCAGCGTGTCGTATGAAGAAAGAGAACTGCTGGAGGCAGCCTACACGGGAGAGGAGATCAAGGCTGCTCTCTTTATGATGGCACCAGACAAGGCACCCGAAATCGACGGCTTCAACGCCGGGTTCTTCCAGAAATTTTGGAAGATTCTCGGTAACGGAGTCACATCTACGGGCCTGAAGGTCCTAAATCAAGGTTAGAGTCTGGATGAACATAATCAGACGCTTATTGTATTGATTCCAAAGATCAAACAGCCAAGAAAGCCAGGTGACTTCCGCCCTATTAGTCTGTGTACTATAATCTATAAAAGAGTCTCCAAGGCAATTTCAAACAGATTTAAGAGAGTGCTACCAAGTATTATCAGTGAGAATCAAAGCGCCTTTGTGCCAGTCCGGTTGATTTCGGATAATATCTTAACTGCGTTCGAGATGATTCACTCACTAAAGACGAGGAAAAAGGGGAAAAAAGATACCTAGCCCTTAAAGTTGATATGAGCAAAGCGTATGATAGGGTCGAATGGGGTTTTGTCAAAGAAACACTAATACAACTAGGTTTCGGGCCTAGACTTATTGCTCAAGTAATGAATTGCATAAGTTCGGTTTCCTTTTCATTTATTCGTAATGGAGAAGTCACGGGTGGAGTGGTACCCGAATGAGGGTTAAGACAGGGATGTCCCCTATCCCCGTACCTCTTCCTAATCTGCAGTGAAGTGTTATCAAGATCAGTCACGATGGCAGTGAATAGGGGCGAGTTGGCGACTGTTACAGCCTATAGGGGTGGGCCAGCAGTGTCCCACTTATTTTTTGCTGATGACAGTTTGTTTTTTGTACAGGCAAATAAAGACGAAATAGCAAAGCTACTACACATTATTGATGTTTACAGTGCTGCTTCAGGACAAAAAATAAATGTGGAAAAATCTGCTATTGTGTTCTCCTCAAAAGTCACGAACGCAACCAAGAAGGAGGTTCTGGAGTTTTGCGAAATGGTTGAAGTTGCAAAGTACGACAGGTACCTCGGCCTCCCTACAACAATGGGGAGAAACAAGTCAATCTCATTCAATCAGTTACTGGAAAAACTCAGCAGCAGGTTAAAGGGGTGGAAAGAAAGGACGTTTACGCAAGGAGGTAAAGAGATCCTTATTCGGACCATCGCCGAAGCAATTCCAACGTACGCGATGTCCTGTTTCAGACTGCCAGACGGGATCTGCGAGAGGATGGAAAAAAATATCAGGCAATTTTGGTGAAGAAGATCAGGACAAGATAGAGGAGTTCCATGGGTCAGCCGGGAAAAAATGCAGAAAAGCAAAAGAGAGGGAGGTTTAGCTTTCCGGGACTTCAAATTATTCAACAGAGCAATGTTGGCGAAGCAAAGCTGGAGAATAATCCAAAGGCCGGACTCAATTCTTACCAGGGTTTTACGCTCAAAATACTTTGCAAACGACTCTTTTCTGGATGCCAAGTTGGGACATAACCCCTCCTTTGCGTGGAGGAGTATTTTGGATGGAAGAGATGTTCTGAGTAATGGCCTGAGATGGAAAATAGGGAACGACCGAACTGCTAAAGTGCACGAGAAATGGATACCGAGGAGACCGTCCTTTTCTTTGATCACAAAACAACTTGTAACAGAGGAGATGAAAGTGAATGAGCTGCTAACTCCACAAGGAGACCAATGGGATCAGGGAAAAATTCAAGAGTTGCTAAAGCCATGGGATGCCGGTGAAGTACTCAAAATACAAATTCCAGAAACAAGGCGTGAAGATAGGCTCATCTGGCACTTTGAGGAAGATGGAATTTACTGGGTCAAATCAGGATACAGAGTAGCCAAGGATATGGAGTCCCCACCCAACACGGGACCTTCAGAAGTAAAACCCAATCCCATAGCAAACGTGTGGAAGCTTAAGATTCCTTCGAAGATTAAACACTTCATTTGGCGGGCAAGCAATGGTAGTCTAGCTACATCGAAAAACCTGCAGAAGAGGGGGCTTAGTGTTAGAAGAAACTGTCCTTTCTGCCAAAAATGTGAAGGCTCAAGCAAGCACTGGGGACAAAACTGTAAAGCTACAATGGAAGTGTGGGTGAACCTGTTCGGGAAAGCCCCTGCCGAGGAGATGATGACAGTCGAACCACGGGATTGGATCCAAAGTCAATTCCACAACCACAATAGCAAGCACCAGACCCTCTTTGCCTTAACTCTCTGGGCCATCTGGTTAAGACGAAACAAAAAAAAAATTCCAGGGTGAAGACCCAGATATAAAAAACCTACCAGCAGAGATTATAACGAGATTCGAAGAATTGGAAGAGGTACACAACGAAGAGCAACGGAGGATACCTGGGTTAACTTCACAGGAGATTAAGTCATGGAAACTACCACCGGCCGGCGAGGTGAAGGTCAATTATAATGGGTCATGGAACCCGGCGACAGGGGAAGGCACGGGGGGGATTATCATTAGAGATGAGACAGGAAGGTTTGTGATGGCAGGGTCCAAAAGCCTCAAGATTTGTGATTCGGCTAAAGAAGCAGAGATGAAAGCAGCTAGATTTGGCCTTGATATGGCGTTGGCCAAAGGCTTGTGAAGAATCACTCTCGAAGGAGACTCGACGACGGTCACAGGAAGCATAGCCAGAGATCTCACCGGAGAAAGATGGATGGACTTTTCAAATGCAGGAGATGAGTTGGAGTTAATGAGACTGAAATTTGGGGAAGCTGAAGTCATTAAAGCTCACGCGGTTCCTCGGGGTCTCAACTCTATCGCCGACCACGTGGCCAAAAGACACGACAAGACGGAAGCTTTATCATCTTGGGAACAAGCTCCCAGCTGACTCCAAGCTTTACTAGATGCAGAGTATGATGTTTTGACGCCTTAGTGCGGTTTCTGGTTGTTTAATGAATTTATCCTAAAAAAAAAATCCCTCTTGGCCCACCATTTTCACTTGTACTCGTTGACTCTTTGGATCTACATAAATAATTTCGACAACACCATAGTATATACTCACTTGATTCTTAATTTAGCGCACCATCTTGCTAATTAATACGCGCTCTTTCATGACAATAGTCTCAATCATACCAAGATCAATCTTAATTGTAAATTGATTAAGCCCCCCTTAGGGGAATCCATAATTAACACATATGGTAGCTGTGACAGTGCTTCCTCCACTGCCAGATGTGGTGGCATTTTTAGGAACCCCTCCGAACTGTGGGTAGGCGGTTTTTCCAGAAAGCTTTCGTCCGTTTCTCCTATTTCCGCAAAACTTTTTACCATTAGAGACACTCTTTATGTTTCACACATGTTGAAGCTTGAGCCTCTTATCATAGAGACCGACTCTTCCTTAGAAATCTCTTATATTCAAAATTATCTGCTTGGTTGCACACTTTTGTCAATGAATGCAGGGAAATCATCTGGCACAACTCCTAATGGAAACTCCGCCACACATATAGGGAAGCCAACCAGTCGGCGGATCATCTAGCTGAATTGGGAAGAAGTCAACAATTCTTTTTGTGTATCAAATGAAGCCTCTTACTTCGTTGGAAGCCTTTTCTCCTTTTGGATAGCAGTGAAACTCCCCAAGTCCGAAGAATGAAAAGCATGATCCTGTTCTGGGTTCTCCAACTTGGCTTTTGACTTCACCTAGTCTCCAAGATTGTACATAGGGTTTCCTCTTTTGTCTCCTGCGCTGCTTTGTTGTCTCCAAATGGTACTTCCTGGTGGTTTTTCATCCTCTTGGTTTTGTTCCTTTTGGATGATGTGTATGTTAGTGGTGATACATCTCCAGTGGATGGAGATGAGCCTTTTGTAGAACTCTCCTTTGTAAATTAATGCAAATATGAGGTTATTTTGCAAACCAACACGGACTAGATAGTTTCTTCTCTTTCCATATTTTTAATATAATAGTATGAAATAATAGATTTAACATTTTTTGGCTTAAACTTCTATCTACTTTCAACACATATAAGTTGATATTTTTATTGATATAAATGAATCAATGTGCTAGCGCAATTATACTTATAATTCCTTAGGTATTTCATAAAAAATTCCTAAAAGAATTTATTATCGTAATTTTTGAACTCCAAATGTATGAACCATATACTTAGTTTTCATACGTGAATCTATTATTTTTTATTTGCATAATTAGTCCACATGGTTTGACAGGAAAAAAAAAAAAAAAGAAGAAAGATTATAAGCTGATTTAATCTAGTGGCAATTTGTGTGTGTGCGTGTGTCGATTAAATTCGATTGAGTGAATAAAATTAGTAACATATTTAATTCGATTTTTAGTTTCTTTAAAACTGTCTTTTTTTTAACCCGCTTACACAATTAACTAAATTATGTGACTTTTAAGTCGACATTGATTTAGTTTGTTTGAAAGTTAGTGTAAGCATTCGGGAGGTACTCATAGTTATGGACATCATATGTGTTTCAGTTATGCTTAAGTTTTTGTGTATTTTGATCATCCTCTCGTGATAAAAAGACAATGCATTTTGACAAGTATTATTAAGTTATATCTGGTGTCGTTTTATTGATTAGACAGTTTATTCGCTTTAACAATAGTTTAAATTAGTTTGAAATTAAAAACCGCGATTAAATATATAACCTTCACGCGCGTAGCGGGTGATGGGCCTAAGAGATTATCAATAACAAGCCAATTACAATGGTTGAAACAACCATAAAATATAATATTACATTATATATGTCGTAGGAATCTTTCCTCCATAATATGCTATATTTTAAGAAGAATAAATCCCCGACTATCGCTTCAAAGGGCTTCCAAACATTTGTACGCTCCAACATCCCCACCAATTGACTATAGATTAATCATTTTACCTCTAACGTCGGGAGAAACTAGAATATGCGAATATAATAATGTGCCTTCACGACTTCATAATTTGGCCTCCACAAAAAATTCATAGCAAATATGCAAGAAATTCATGAGACATAACGCCACATTTTTACATTATTACCCCTTATTGTAGATAATAACCGCACTTAAGTGGTAGTTGGTTGCCCTTTGACGGAAGAGAAACGCTCATAGGGGGTAGTTGCCCGTCCTTTTGACGGAAGAGAAACGTACCGTGGGCTGCCATTCTTGTTGTTCCGGTGTTTGTTCATGTGTTCGACTGGACACTCTCTGTTTTGTTTTGTTCGCCTTATGATGGCTCGCCTCATGTTAAACTCTTGTTCTTAAAGTTTTATTAAAGTTCTACATTTCTAAGAAAAATTAAATAAAATAGCAGTCGCATTTTTACTCCGAGGTGTGGGAAATAGAGGTTAATTTGATGCAAAATTTTATCTAGCCACTAAAAAATTATAATATTAATCTAATGGAGCCGGAAAATGCATAACTAAATGCAACAAAATTAAGCGTTTGATATTCATATGAACTGATACTTGGGTTAGTCATCATGATTTTGACTATAAATTAAAGGGACACAATTTTAATATTGTGGCTTGCTAAACTCAAAAGAGTTCATTTGTTATCCAACACTTTTCTAGTTAACTTCCAATCCATTGAGCCATTTATATTGACCGTTAAACCACAAAAAAAAAAAAAAAAAAAAAAAAAAAAAAAAAAGTATGTTAGTTTCAACCACTAGCGCCAAGGCTAAACGGCCTCATGCGAGCATGCTCTTGACTCATTCAGTCAAGATTCAATGCTACATTTCCGTCTGGTCTGTGACTCCAATACTAAAACGCTCCAATAATGAGAGTCACTTAACTTCATAAGAGAGATTTACTTATTTAAGCACAAATTTTCATGTATATGTCATGGTGACACCAATTTTCCTTATTTACACAAACTTCTCTTAAAATCAGGGAGCCCTTAATAAAAATAATAATGTTGATAATGAAAATACAGAGTAACCTATTTTGAGACAGCCGTAAATATAGTATGCATGATCTATAAAATGTCAAAATGGAGGCAAACAACATTTTCTTTTGGATTTCTTCTGGATGATGGAAATCCGGAAACTTGTCTCTCCCTAGAATCCTCTTATTTCTTCCTCCCCCTAATGTCGCTCTTTCTTCATCTCTCCCAATTCGACATTGATACTTAACATATAATCATCTCAATTCAAGTCTGAGATATTTCTCGCCTCCTGTAGGTTTCGTACATATATGTTTAGGTCAATTTTCTTAGGGTTTTGAATTTGATGGCACCGATGGGTTATTCATCCGAAGGTGGTAATAGGAAGAAGAGGGTGGTGGTGGTCGGAGGGGGTGTTGCAGGCTCCCTCGTCGCCAAAACTCTTCAAGACCATGCAGATGTCTTCCTAATTGATTCGTAAGCTTATTATGTTACCTTTCTCTTTTACGAAATTAATTGCATCATCTGCCTCCTAGTGCTGTAAAATAAAGCAATCAAACTGATATACATATACATATACATATACATAAACATGTGTGTGTATGAAATTTACACAATTTCAATGTTTGCATGATTAAGTCTCTACGTCTTATGGTTCAAAATTTATCTTTCCAAGAAATATACTTTTTCATGTGTAACACCGCAAATTTATCTTTCAAAATTTATAAAATTACAGACTTTTAAACCTAAAAAACACAACATATACAATTTGGCACACGCGAGTCAAAAGTTTCGGGTGAAACTCTAATGGAAACTCTAATGGGTAGCCAAGTCTTATGTTTGATTATTTTAGACTTCTCAAGAATAAATTGTGGTGACTTCCTTGATCCTTAATACATCTTCCTGAATTTTGGAGTTGTCGAGGGCAAATGGGTTTTATGATGCGTGTTTTTTGTTTGGTTTCCATTTTTAGTATTATGATATTGAAGGTGGTTTATATTTCCCCTAACTCACTATTTGACAATATTAGATTCCGATATGAGTTCTCATTTCTTACTTTTTTTCAACCATTCTCTCTAGCTAACTTCATAAAAATTAGTAATTCAAATGGATTTGAGAAACATTTTATCAATTTTTTTCCTTTCTCTTCATAAAATTCATTCAAACAGACATAAGAAAGGCAACAATTTTTATACATAATGTGTTTTTGAGTTTTTTTTCCCACTTTGATCTTGTGGTACTGAACATGATCTATAAGATCATAAATAATACGTGCATAAGTAATAGTTATCATGATAGTCTTCACTTTTGTGTTGTAACTTCTCCCTGGAATTGTTTAGAAGATTTAGGTGATGAAGTTGTTTGCTTATTTCACCGCGACATATAACCATGTACCCCTTTTCTAATTTCAAAGTTGAAAGAGTTAGAAACATTCCTTTGTTATTACTTTAAAAAAACCCTTCATTGTTATTGTTTTTACTTGGATAAGAAAGCCCTAGATCTTCCAATCTTTATCAGTTCAACATCACAAGCAATAGTATTTACAAGGTGAATTCTCAACAAACTAATTGCTAGGGGATTGCCTCCAGTTAACCACTTCAGAAGCAGTAGGACTAATTTTCTCAATTTTTACATTGACCAAAGTACGTTGATAGTGTCTTGCTAAGATAAGTCATGGTGTGCTGACAATGTTTACCATATATCTTAAGAAGATAGATCTTACCTCCACAAGCATAATAAATACTTGTCTAAATAAGTGACCAACTTTTAGGATCTTTCGAGGCTTGTAAAGATTGGACGTAATATACGCAAAGTCACCAACAACATGATGATTGACACAACCTTCATTTTTTATACATGCCTTTTAAAGAAGTTGTTCGCATTCTCTTGCACAATTAATAATTTATATTACGGTGTACGTAATAAGTCTTAGACAATGTCTCATTTTAGAGAAAAATATGGTTTAATTAGAGAGTACAACATTGTATTATTTTATATGTTGAGATATCTATTAGTGATATCTTAGAAAGATTGAATCTTTGGCTTATGATGAAACAGGAAGGAGTACTTTGAGGTCCCTTGGGCAAATTTGAGATCACTGGTTGAACCATCATTTGCAGAAAGATCGATTATTAACCACAATGAGTACCTTCCAAGTGCGCACATTGTGGTGTCTACTGCTGTTGATATAACAGATGGTGAAGTACTCATAGAAGAAGGCCAAATAATTTCTTATGATTATCTTGTGATCGCTACCGGCCATGTTTATTCTGGGGAGCGTACAAGAAGAGAGAAGCTTCGTAAATACCAATCTGGTGAGTACTTCTTTTTTCGTTACCTTTACAAGTATGTGTGATTTTGTTCAGTAAAATTATTTTCATTAGGCACCGAATGATGTTTATTCGACTAATTTAAACATTCGATTTCCTAAAAAATTTCATGCCAGAAAGACCAACATTTTTAACCATAATGTGAAAACTCATTATTTAAAGGTAAGTTACATGAAGGTTTTATAGTGTTAGACTTAAGCACACATAGCCTTACTTCCTAATCAAATTGTATACATTATACTCACGGAACCCCCCCCCCCCCCCCCCCCCCCCCCCCGCCCAATGTAGAAATGACATAATGTGTTTTACCTTATTTTTATTTCAGCATGAACTGTGACTCCATTACTGTTCTTGAAAGAAGAAACTTGCACTACAGGAAATGCTGGATTAGCCAGCGGTTTCCCTAGCAGCGGTTTCCAAAAACCGCTGGTAAATGAGCCCTATGCCGGCGGTTTACAGAAACCGATGGTAAATTAGACAACCGCAGGCAAAGGTTGCTGTCTGTGCCGGCGGTTCTTATAAAACCGCTGGTAAATTTGTTATCTACCAGCGGTTTGTTGAAGTGCTGGTAGAACACCATCTATACCAGCGGTTACTGTTGTTAGCAGCGGTTTTTCGGTGAAAAACTAAGTAGATGCAATGGTTCGAAACCAAAACCTTAACAGACAATGAATCCATACTTACCACTGAACCAACTTCTATATTGGTACTTGATGAGACTATGTAAGTACTTATCTAGTCACCCCACCTAAAATCAATCACATTCCATTATTCTTATTTCCCTGTCTATCTTTATGAGGAATGTATAGTTATACATTTTGGTGAGTTTGCAATCTGGACAAAGAATTATAATTAAGTATTAAAATTTATTTTTAACACTTAATAATTAATAATTAGTTGTTATTCAATGTTATTAACTTTTATGTTTGATCCTTTGAATTATGTACTCTCACAATAATAATCATTTAATAAAATATAAACACTTGTCCCTCTATAAAATGTGATTTGGCTCGAATGATTATTGAACCATACTAATGAACTCAATCAAACTTCTACAAATTGTGACTCGCAGCTCAATAGACTACCGATATATGCTATTAACGCGATTAAAATTTCTAATTGATGATATTTGACTATCAATTGTGCCTCGTTGCTGAAATGGACTATCTATCTGAGCTTATAATTGACCAAACTGGACTCTCAATCGTTACTCACCGCTCAAATGGATTATCGATCTCTACTAATAAACACAATCGAACTACTACTACATCTAACTGGACCATTGAATCGAATGCAATTGTACTGCTAATTAACTAAGTTAGACTATCAGCTTTGATCTACTGCTCAAGTGAACTATCGCTCTCTACTATTGAACTCAATCGGACTTCTTTATCCTATTAGACAATCAATTGTGACTCTCAAATTCGATTGATTATCATTTTGCTTTGTTTTTATTAATCAAAGTTAATCGTTGAGTTTACAGACTCATTTTTTCGTCATTATCATTCCTTAATGAGTTTCAGTTTCCTGCTTTTGTTCTTTAATGGAGTTGACATAGGCCACTTGGAGTTGCATCGAAGTGAGACAGCCAACACGTTTGAATTTAGAAGAATTGCATTTGAGAGGGCATATGTATGATACTCGTTTAATACTACATATGTTTCTCTTGAAACTTTTCAGTTGACCTTTTTCATCCATAACCATGTCACTTTGACATGGTGATTTGTATAGCAAAAGTGATGCATTTTTTTTGTCCTGGTGTCCGTGAAAAGATTACCAAATTCTTCTATATTTTGCTAATCAAATTATCGAGTTAAAATGACATGGTGAATAGTGAAAAAAGAGTTAACTGGAAAGCTTCAGCCAAAAAAGAGGTAGTATGATCTAAAAATTGAAAATCTCATTTCATTTGAGTGAGCTGATATAATGGAAGTTAACATGCAAATAAACTTCACTTTGTCTAAGAGGTAGATACTCAAATTATTATTTTATAAAAGAAGGTTGGAAATTAACAGTCCCACAACGGGAGTGAAAGCATATTATGGTTGCGTCTCTCTGAAAAAACGCATGTAAGGTTGTAAGACATGCAATCAGTATGAAGACTGATATTATAATAGTGTGATTTGTACGCTACTACTTAGTTAGTATTATTTAATAATTATATAGTGCCTAATATAAGACTAGACCCAATTATTAAAGATTAAACTTAAAAATGTTCACAGTCTTAAAAAGGCCAAAGGCAGGGGCAAATAATCCGTTAATTCGCGTTCTACATTTTTTGGAGCATACTGTTTTACCGTGATTGTCATCCAAAGTAATAGAGAACAGTTTGAGAGCGTGTGTGCACCCTTGAGGAACACTAAAGTTGGAACACTAAAGTAACCTAAAGTGTTCCTCAAAGTAACCTAAAGTGTGACTTTCGACCATCTATACTTTTTTTTCCTACTCATATTTGTAAGTCTAATTAATCTTATTTTTTTCTCTTTCTTTCCAAATGACCAGCCCGATGATTAGGTTGGAGAACTATGAAACCATTCAATCCTTTTTTATCTGTTCTTTTCCAAATCAGCAGCCTGAGGGTTGCAAAATTACGAAACTAATAACTCACCATTTTAAACAAACAAATTTAATCCCAGAATCATGATCGTCAATGTAATTCGGTGGTCATGTACAAAAATTTTATTTGCATTTTCTTTTTCTCATTGATTAGACATTGTGAAAAGATGAAAATGAACACAATAGCATTGTGAGGGTGGGAGTATAAGAGAGACCTTGAATTTGGTTTGGCTGCGGAAGAAAGACTGCAACTGACTTTAGAACGGGTGGAGTCAATATTTGGCAAAGATGCTGAAGAATATAGGAGGATGTGTGAGAACATTGTATTTGATTGTGCAACACGTTTGGAGTATCATTGACTTTAGAGTAAGTGCTAATGGAAAGTCAAGAAGTTTCTCACTTCTCATTTTAATGGTTATTCGGATTGGAGAGTGCGGCATATTTTTTTCTCGTACTTGTTGTAGTTATGGGGACGTCGGTGCAAGAATATTAAAGTAAGAAACTTAGGATGATGTATGATTGAAGGATTGAACTTTTTTTTAGTAAATTTAACCTCATAGTATGAGAACTTTCCTCACTTTGAGAGGTCAGGAATTTTACATTTGTAGCAACTATGATGAGATTATGCGTCTTGCATCATATATTTGAAGGAAACTCTCAAAATTTGAGATATTGTATGATAAAAAAAATTCTTTGTTGGGGGTCTATGACCCAAGGGGCACCTTTTAGGCGCGCATTTGCTATAAATCTTAATAATCAAAGTTGAATTATTTGTTGACACCATTAGTAGTAGTACTACTGAAACACCTATAAAGGAGGAGAAATGCTAAGGGTACCAAATGTATCACCTCCACCACAAGTCAAAAAGGGCATATCATAATTTGGTGGCAGGAAAATAAATGCAGACTTGGTATGTTATTACATTATTTAATTCAAAATAAAAGATATCAGCGGGTCAAGATATCACACATTTAATGGTGAACGTATCCTTATAAAAAATGATGGGTGTGTGACTTTTTTTTATGACGTGAGAACTCGTAGTAACTACTATTCAGGTAAATCACACTAGAGAGGCAAACCAGCCTGAGGAAATTCAGACTGACAGGCTCGCAATTGAGAAGGCCAAAAGACTACCATTGGGTTGCCCCAATGTTTGAACTCAAAACCTCAAGACAAATGCACAAAGTCTTAAGAATGCTCACCCAACCAACTCAACTACACTGGCTGTTATCATATGTCAAGTAAGCCGCTCGTTAAAAGATAGAACTACCCTCCAGTAGAGAACACCAAGAATAGTCAATATATTTACTTTTTTGTATAAAGAATATAGTTAATATTATGTGTTTTGCGGTGTTATGATTATAAAGTTGAGAAACCAAAGAAACATTAACCAAGAAACAACGCATTCAAGAATTGAAACAATAGATACATCATTATCATTTGTAATTATCAAAAATTAATATATTGTCTTTTTTACTATCTTTCTAGAAGCCAGAGTGTAAAAATTAGTATTTTCAACATTGCAAAACTTGCTGATATCAATTATTAATATCTTGTCTATGTATAATCACTATCCTACAAACTTTGCAAGGATTTGATTCTTTTATTATTATGATGGCACTAAAATAAAAGGATTTTACATGAAAATAAAATGTTTTTATTTTTTAACAAAGAAATCAAATAAAAACATTAATAGTTCACGAATTTCTGATTACAAATTGGGTCTATTTGTAGAAGGTTAATATATAAAAAACTAAATAATAGAATGAGATTATAATTTTAAGGGTAAAAGACAAAAACCACCCCTTGAGTATGGGGTATATACAAAAAAACCCCTCGTGTTCGGGGATATACAAAAACCACCCTTGTCAGAGTTAGTATGTAACAGTTCACTAACAGAGGTGTAAAAAGACAAAAATACCCTTCGAATCAAAACATATTACACAATATAAATACCAACTATTCTCCTCCTCCCCTCATTTCTAACCCTAAATCTCTCCCTCTCTTCCCCTTCACAACACACCAACTATCTCTCCCTCTCTTCAGCAGCTTCTATCTCATCTCACAACACACCATCTCCACCACAGCCCTCTGTGCCCGCCGCCGCCTGAACCAGCGCCGCCGCCGCCTGAACCAGCGCCGTCGCCGCCTGAACCACCACTTCTTTCCCTGAACCACCGCTTCATCTTCTCTTTCCCACCCATCCGTCTCTCGATTTAACCCCCGAAGCCCCAAAATCCGCCGCTGAATCGATCCGAGATGATGCCGAATCATCAGAGATAATCACCCATCGTGGGACAGGTTTGCTTTACATTCTGAATTTTTGCTTCGTCCATTCCTCAATCGCCCCTCGCGATGACGACGAAGACCTCTGGGAAGAGGACGAATCCGCCGTCGCCGTCGCCGTCGCATCTCCTAAATCTAAGTCAATCGCCGCCGTAGATCCGGTCGTCCCTGTGTTTCAATCGGAGGAAATCATTTTATCGGCCGTCTCAGGAAAGATCGCGTCCTACTCTCTGGAATCCAAGCTCGGGGACTGTCATAGAGCTGCCGTGATTCGACGGGAGGCGCTCCAGAGAGTGACTGGAAGGTCACTGGAAGGGATTCCGTTGGACGGATTCAACTACGAGTCGATACTCGGGCAGTGCTGTGAGATGCTGGTGGGGTATGTTCAGATCCCGGTGGGGATCGCCGGTCCGTTGTTGCTAGACGGAAGGGAGTACTCTGTTCCGATGGCGACCACCGAGGGGGTATTGGTTGCGAGCACTAACAGAGGCTGTAATGCCGAATCATCAGAGTTTTTTTTCGTGATTTTTGTTTGGTTTGCTTTAGATTCTGGATTTGTGTACTGGGCTGATGTTCTGTTCATGGTCGGCTTCAGATCTCGGCCATTTCTGGTCTCCCAAACGAGTTTCTGAACGGATTTTAGAAGAAAAAAAATGTGAATTGGGGTTTCTGATGGTTGTAGCAGAGTAATGGTTTCTGGGTAGAGAGAGATACAAAGGGGTATGAAGGACTTGTGTAACCCAGATGTTGTGTTGGCTATTGGGTTACAGGTGTTTTTGGTTTGTGGTCAGTAGTGGTTCTAAGAGGGAAAAAGGTGCAGTCATAAGGTGGTGGCGGTGGTGGTGGTGTGGTGTTGGTGGTGGTTGTGTGGTGTTCTTGGTGGTGTCTTTGGTGGTGTTCAAGAACACCATGAACATGAACAAATAGACACAAAAAGTAAAAAACACATGTAGGGGCAAAATGGTCATAAAAAAGACACAATGCATCCTCATACTAACTAATTGTAACAGAAGGGTGCTATTTGTCTAACGTCCATCCTCTGACAGGGGGGTTTTTGTCTCGGCAGGGGTGGTTTTTGTATATCCCCGAACACGAGGGGTTTTTTTGTATATACCCCATACTCAAGGGGTGGTTTTTGTCTTTTACCCTAATTTTAAACAATGTCCTCTTGACCTAATGACATGTAAGAGTTACTCAAATACCATCAATGTCAAGAGTGGTCCTGGTTCAACTCCTCCCCTTTCCCCTTAGACATAGAAAATTTGTAAGTTCATGGTGATATTCTTGATTTTTGAAGAATGATGAATTTAGAGTCTAATGTGTAAATGGAATTAACAAATTTTATTTGGGAGACTTATCGATAGTATGAAAAAGGATCAACAAAACAAATTGATTGTCCACACAAGCGGCCACAAAGTTAACATTTAAAAAATTTATTCTTCAAAGAATAGCTATCCTTGACTCTTGATATTCTCTACCAGTATTGTTGTCTTTTACCTCACTAAGGCTCACTTGGGATAAAAGAAAAAGAAGTAGCCAATAACTAATCACTAAATGTATCAAATTGTGACCCAATTATGCCTTTTAGTTTGAATATAAGTATATCACACCCAATATGCTTTTATTTTACTCCACCTAAGCATGACATGGGATTTTTGGTCTTGTGGCGAGGTGGTATCCTCGGCACCCTTACAATTTCTCATAAAAGAGTATTTCGTGGAGCACAATTTCAGGGATTTTGTATTCTTAGCTGGCTAATTAATGCATATTGAGAAAGAAAAGTAGTTGGTTATCCAACACAGAGAATTCGGTAGGTAGTAGTCTGTTAAAATGTAACTTTGAATTAGTTTGGTAATAACTTGGGGTCCAAGGAAACAAATCAAAGGCCATTAGAAAGTCAAAGAATTGGGTGAGGTGGTGTAAGTATTAATTGGGTTGTTTACTATGTCTTGAAGGCAAGTTGTTTCCTAAACACACACACAGTATGGGTATATATATAGAGGGTCTAGTCTTTGGTACTCAAATGTACACACGACAGTGAGTTTGATAGTTTTGGTAGTGTATGTTGGTGGGTTTTATCGGGGTGGCCGTCGTGGCTTTGCGGCCACGGCGTGCATTGTAATCGGGCTCTCTTCTCAATAAAATATCGGGTTCTGGCCGTGGAGGTAGCTAGCGGTTCGTTACGAATTCGTTAGTAAACCACGTTAAATTTGTCTCTCGTTTTTTATTTTGATTTACATCGTTCTTGCTCGAATACCCCCTGGTTATAACAAACTAGTAACTGAAACAGAAGTTCTGTTACAACTAACTGGTATCAGAGTCGGGGTTCCAAGATCTAGGTGGAGCCAAGAGCTATGGTTTCACGTTTTCGTGTAACTCAAAGCTAGGGTTTCACAATTCAGGTGGAGCAGGCTATCCGGAGTTGGGTTTCGAGATTCTGCCAAGAACGATGTCTGGTTTGGCAATCAAGATCGATATATTCGCGAGAGAAAAGCATGTTAACCCACAATCTGAAGCCTGTGGAGGGGGCTATCCAGGCTCCTTTCCGAGCAATCTGGCACGCATCTGATTAGGCGTGCAAGGATCTGGAAAATCCAACACACATTCGGTACTAGCGCGAATCTCGCGGTTCACACGCATCTGGAGTTCTGGCGATTGATGTTCAGGCGCAATCTGGCTCCCGGTGTGGAACATCTGGCGTGTGAATTGAATTTGGTTCTGGCTCATGCGTTATAGGAACTCGTTGGATTTGGAGCAACGACATGGAGCATCTGGCGCGTGAGGTTTCTGGCACGCACATCTGATCCTGGTTCTGGCGCGCATTATGCACGAGTTTGTTCTGGCGTGCATCTGTTATGGTTTTGGAGCGTGTACCATGACACACATTGAGCTCGCATTTGGCGCGATCTGTTTCTGGCGAGCATCTGCGCATATGAGGCATACGAGGCGCATCTGGCATGACAATTTGAGTCACTCGTCATCGATTCATTTGGTCTGGATGACATCTGTGCATTCTGCCATGGTGCATCTGTCTGGCGCAAATGGACGCATCGAGAATACATTCGGGTCCTGATTTCTCCGTGAATGTATTCCAGTCTGGTTCTAGGTAGAGCACTTGTTTCTGTTTCCGGAAGTGCAACCACATCTGGCACATTCGTTGCAGGAACGCATGGTAGTTGGAGCAACGATTTGGCGATTCGGGTTTCGCATACAGCTGCGGAACATATGTTTGGGAAGGCGTGCTCCATCTGGTTCTGGGAGACACATCAGGTTCAGGTTTGAGGAGAGAAACATCAGGTTCTGGTCCAGGTTGCTGAGATGATTCAAGTCAAGGTCTATTTTGTTAAATGTGACTTGAATGAGTTTGGTAAATAACTTGGGGTCTAAGGAAACTAATCAAAGGCCATTAGAAAGTCAAAGAATTGAGGGTGGTGGTGTAGTATTAATTGGGTCGTTTACTTTGACTTGAAGGCAAGTTGTTTCCTAAACACACACACTATGGGTACATATAGAGGGTATTGTCTTTGGTACTCAAATGTACACACGGCGGTGAGTTTGATAGTTTTGGTAGTGTGTGTCTGGTGGGTTTTATCAGGCTAGCCGCCGTGGCCGTTGCGGCCACGACGTTGTAATCGGGTTCCATTCTCAATAAAATATCGGGTTTTGGCCGTGGAGGTAGCTAGCGGTTCGTTACGAATTCGTTAGTGAACCACGTTAAATTTGTTTCTCGTTCTTGATTTTTCTTTATATCGTTCTTGCTCGAATACTCTCAAGCTATAACAAACTAGTATCAGAGCTCTGAAACAGGAGTTCTTCCCAACATAGTCAATAGGGTTTTGATGATCTTTAAACCCAAGGCAAACTAATGTGGCTATATCACAACAATGGGGTTTCTTGCCAACTCTTCTGAAAGTTTTAACCAATGAGAGGGAATGATTATATTCTTTAGCTTTCTCACTCTTTGATCAATATAAATTTTGGAGGTGTTGATGACCGATTTACACAATTAGCATTTTCCCTAGTAAGTTGATTTTTCTTCATGGACTCTTTTAGTTGTCCTTCTAAAGCATGTGCTCATATAATTTTTAGTAATTTGGTGTTTATGTTCGTGTTCTCATTGGCCTTTCCACAATTTTTACCACCCTGAGCTTGAGGTGGTGTAGGCTAAATTTATATCCTATGATTATCCCTCAATTCTTGTTCTTTGAATGATTAAACTTTAGAGGAATGATGAATAAAGTAACTCCAAAATTTCATGTTCTAGGAGTATATTTCACGGTTGATATCAAATTTTACACCAAATTCTATATTTTGTGGAAAAAAATAGTTCGGTCTCCCACAATTAACCCTCAAAAACACATTTTATCATTTTTGGTGGAAAAATGATGTTTTTGGCCTCGCACAGTTTTTACACATTTTTACACCATTTAGGTATTTCACCATTTCATCAAATTTAGAGAATGGTATTTTTGGCCTCCCACAACAAATCATCAAATTTATCACCAAATCAAGAATCCCACAACTATCAAAATACAAAAATAGTTTATTACAGAAACAATATTACACAAAATTGCAACATGATTAAATAACACTTCAAAAAATCTAATTGACCCTTCTAGTCTATTTGACCATGATTCTCTCATAAGTGGGCAATAAGTCTTCTTCTTAGTTCGTTATAAGCTCCTTGGTTTATCAAGTCTCGATGTCGAAGTAGAAATTGGATAAATGTCGAATTAATGATATTCCTTATAACCTCAGCGTGCGGTACATATGGTGAACTATCATAATCAATATATGTGGGTATGTGGAAGCATCAAAAGTATAGGCGTTGAGATACTTGCTACGTTCCTCTTCAACTATCATATTTATCATGCATGCTGACATGATATCGTGAATGTCATTTTTCTTCTCAAATTGAGTGGCTCCTCTAACAATTGCAAATCGAGCTTGGAGAACTCCAAATGCCCGCTCGACTTCCTTGCAATAAACGTCGTGTTTATGAGTGAAATATTGTTGTTGGGCATGTTTTGATGTACAAATAGATTTTTTTTGGTGTACGAATGTGATCTATTTTCATTTTTCTGAGTTTATTATTAAAGATTCTTCTTTTAGTCATTTTTGTTTGTAATTGACTTTCTATCACTAAGACTAATTGTATTAGTCGTTAAAATAATTTGTACCACTAATCATTTGTAAAATATGACATTATGTCTCCAATCATATAAGACTAATGTAAAAATATGCCCTAAACACTAATTAATAATTTGGTGTAGATTACACCAAATCCTATTTTTGCCATCAAATTGATGGCAAAATTAGGATTTGGTGATATATATTAGGATTTGGAGGTGTTGTTGGAGATGCACTTCACCATTTCACAAAAGGTACACCAAAAATAAGATTTGGTGATTTGGTGTTTTTTTGGTCAACGATTGTGGGAGGCCTACAAAAAATCACAATTTAGTTTTGATGATTTGGTGATTTGTTGTGGGAGGCCCTCAACACCAAATTTTTTCATCAAATATAAAATTTGATGCACTGTGGAAGATGCTCAAATAAGTTCGATGAACATAAAATTTACATTAAATTGATACACTGCATGACTGCGATAAAAACTTTTAGGTGCTTGCTGGAGCCTGTTTTCTTCATTATGATGCTCGAGTTATGACTAAAAATTATTAAATCCAGATAGTTATGTGAATAGTCAAAAGAATAGCTATTTGAATTCCACCTTGGTACCATTTGGTCGAATGCAATCTCAATATTTTTTAAATACTTTTGTTGTCGTTGTTTTTGTTATTTCAAATTATTGGTGCAAAGCATCTAAGGACAAAATTCTTCTATTCAATATTCCATTTTAAATTCATACACAGTTTAATTATCTTTTGAGGACGTGGTGGAGTCCTTTTTTCTCAATATGATGCTTTATTTTTTAATTACGAATTAAGCCTAATTTATTATCTAAATTATGAGTGAAAATGAGTTATTATTTGGAGTCCTAGTATCATTACTGAAGTGTGATCGTATGTTTCATTTTGCAGAGCATCAAAAGATCAAATCTTCCAATTCGATATTAGTAGTTGGAGGTGGTCCTACTGGTGTAGAGCTTGCAGCAGAAATTGTTGTTGACTTCCCTGAAAAGAAGGTTACACTAGTACATCGAGGATCCAGGTTACTGGAGTTCATTGGATATAAGGCTGGGCTTAAGACACTGAACTGGTTGATAGCACATAAAGTCGAAGTCATATTAGGCCATTCCGTCGATTTGAGTTCTGTATCAGATGGTGTTTATCAAACATCTGGTGGAGAAACAATAGAAGCCGATTGCCATTTCATGTGCACTGGCATGCCTATGGGCTCAAATTGGCTGAAGGAGACAATACTGAGCCGTAGCTTGGACATTCACGGAAGGTTAATGGTCGATCAAAATTTGAGGGTGAAAGGGCACAAAAACGTCTTTGGTATTGGAGACGTCACTGATACTCAAGTAAGTAAATAATTTTTTTAAAAATATTAATAAAATTAATTTTTCATCTGCTAAATGTGTTATTGCTGATGATTTGTTTGATGTATGTTCTCTCTTAGCTATAACATTTGTCTTTTTTCGTTGAAATTATCAAATCATGAATAATTCTTTCTTTTGGTGTAAAAATTGGTAAGACTCCTAGGAACCCAAACTTTATTACATCCACCATAGATGCATCAATGACTATCATGCCAATAGTGCCCCCATTACGCCTTAAAACCATATGCAATGTCACATTAGACATGTAAGCATAGAAAACTGTTGGGATATGAAGGATCATAACTTCCTCTCGCAATCCATCAAAGTGTTTAAGCGAATATATGAAAGCACTTTTGTGTTTGTCAAACCTTAAAATATAACGTTTGAATACAAACAATAAGTTTAGTAGCTTCTTGAGTTATCTCTTAGAAGAAATATTGGTGCACAACATTCGCATTGCTAAATCAGGTGGATCCTGAGTACCAATTGGACATCATTAATTGCTTGTTTTATGTCTTTTTTTATTCATAAATTTATGATGATTTATTTCTACAAATTCTTACATTCACCACATTACTTGTTCAGGAAATAAAGCAAGGCTTTTTGGCCCAAAGGCACGCTCTGGTGGTAGCGAAGAACTTGAAGATGTTGATTTCAGGAGAAGACGAGTGTAGGATGTCTATTTACAAACCTGCTTGGCCGCTAGTATTTGTCTCGCTCGGTAGAAACGAGGCGGTGGCCCAGATATTCTTTCTAACAATCATTGGATACCTCCCCGGTATGATCAAGTCCAGAGACTTGTTTGTAGGGAAGACAAGAAAGCAACTTGGCCTCAAAGCAGATCTTTGTATTGCGGATAGCGATAAGTGAACATGAAGAATCTGTTTCTCACTTATGGATAATCGATAGTGGTGTATTTCATTTCTGTAAATCACTAGTGCGGTCTTGTACTGAAGGACGAACATGATATATCACACACAGATCTACAACATGAATTATAGCGGAAGATTCATGTGTTTACCTTGTCTTCCTTAGCTCCTATGCACAGCGGATGATCGTAGGATGCTTGCTTTCACGTGTCCTTCTTGCTCCCACAGTCTGGCTCAAATCACTAGGACGAAAGCTCTAATCCACACCAAGTTCCACCAATGGAGGCTAGTTAGAGAGAGAGTCTAGGGTTTACTGTATTATGATCAGCACATGATCTCTACAGTAGTGTGTATATTATTATGACTCTCATAGCACACATAATAATGTAGGAGGTTGTCTCCTTATATAGACAGACTTATACCCAATTGCAACGTTACCCCCTAGGGTTGATGTCCTTGCTACTAACCCCATAAGGTTTGAGCTTGTCTCACCTAAACCCATAAGTTTAGGATAATTGCATTGTGCACCCCACATGGGCGCACCAAATGCTAACATCTCTCACTCGCACAGTGGGGTTGCACAAATACAGTAGGTCTAGTCTCCCTCAATCTCCAACTATTATCATCTGCCAAAGTATTTTGTGGCCTTGGTGTGTGACTGTGAGAGAACCTGCATTTCGGGTGTTCCATACTCTAAACTCATACGAGACGAGCTACCAGCAGGCGCACTCAACCTCAAGTAATAATGCAATACATATATATATATATATATCTCGTATCCACCAGATTCTGTCAATTGTCAATCTCGTAGACCATGAGCACCTACCTTGTCCCGAAGGTCGTGCATCTGTGAGTCTACATCTCCTTTATTACATTCATATCCTACATGATCCCATAAGATCTTGTAGGTGGGCCCAATGAATATGATAAAGAGCGATGCAATGAGAATCTTCCTTTCCATCCATTGTCGATTTGATTCGGAGTCAGCTGCTTTCCTAGCAATGTCCTGGTAGGCCGAATCATTCATAGCCGTGAGGTGTCACGCTAAAGTAGCATCACCTAATCGTCTCTCCACGACATGGATAAAAGTACTAAGGGTATACAGTGTAAATCATTCTTATATGATCGACGAGGCTCACACGGCGAGGAATCTCAGGGACTAGTTCTACTCGCCACCTCATGTCACTCATCAGCACGCGTTATCTCATAAGATGTGCGCCATAGTGTTTGGACTCTAATCAGATCACATGTCCTATCCCATAGGGACCACTATACAGATGTAAGTCCAACAGCCCATATGACTATCAACCCGAGTACTGAATATTGCACATATGCAAGTCGAAATCAGTTCTCTCATCTGGCTTTCTCTACGCAGACTATACATGGTTCGGGGTAATAACCATGTTCGAATGGCCATAAACCAATCTCACCTTGGAACTTATTCCAATGCGACAAATGAATCCGTCTGACAGGGTCTTGCACTATTGATATATGTCCAGCTCTTGTCATAGGCCATGCGCCTCATATGACAGGAGTCATCAGATCATAGGCTTCTAGCACTTATCGGGTTTCTGTCTCATCTTCTACTCACCTGGACTATCCAAGATATCGTAAAGGCGGTTGCTCGTGTGAGGGAGACAACCTAGTGTCCACGCGACATGTTCTATGCTAGTACATGATATGTAAACGTATCATGCAAGTATCATAACAACATGCAACATAAAAAATCCAATTAAAATCTAGTTATCAATGTCTCATATGCTCATCAATCATATTGCCAGTGATCGACTACCGAGTCCCAATTCTCTAAAGTAATCCACAAAGACAATTCTTATGTGGTTTAGGAATGGGAGGTGCCCACATAATGGCCCGTAGTCGATCTACTCCAAGATTACTCTTCAGGTAGTTATTTCACCTTTTGTGAAACAGTACCTTCTTCTATATGTTTGGCTTTATCAAAAGTACTGTAGTCGTACGCTAGCACTACAGGTTGGTTGACAGCTCATAAGCTAGTCAGAAACCTTCTTATCCAAACATATTTCTGTCCGGTGACAGAACAGGCAATCGTGATTCGCTTCCATGATTGATGGAGCGGTCCAATACGATTGTGCAACACTTATGCTGCAGTTCCATGCGATGTCATCTAGCATGGACTATAGCCTGAGTCGGATCCACGTGTATCTAGGTCCCCACCCTAGTCAGCATGCATAGCTGGCTAGTCAAAGCATCATCTCCGATAGTCATAGCATGTGATCCCTTGTATAGAGTATCCTTTTGGTTGCAATCTAGTGTCTTAAGTTAGATTTCCTGAAATCCACTCTTCCGATTGCATAAGGTTTGTGGGGTCTCAGTATATACCATAGTATATAGCAGACTCACACTGCATCGGGCACTTTGGTCATTTGGTCAATCTTGTATGGTGTCTTCTAGGGCACATATTCAGGCTCGTAAAATCCTGCAGTGAGCTATAGGAGTATCACATGGCATTGGGTCCATAACGTGGAATCGTTCAGAGTATCTTCTTGTTGTCCGCCTTATGCGTCAATATAAGAAGTCCTGTTGAACGAACGAGAATGAATCTCGCCCTACTAATATCCTTCATCACAAATCGAAAGGATAACCACCCTATAGTGGATATGAAATAGTCCTTAAACTCTCCTGAAAATAGTGTGTCATCGATAATAAGTGACGTGATCATCTACTCTCTACTACTGAGAGTAATATGTAACAATTTTTCATCCATTGATAAAATACCGCTGATTTAGAGGACTAATTAAGATCATACATGGACTTAATTAGCTTGCACCTTATTGTGCATTTGATCATACATCTCGAAACCTTGTGGTCGAGTCATACATATCATCTCTCTGATTTATCTATTGAGAAATTCAGTCGTCACGTTTATCGAGAATGGAGCCTTATTTCCATCATCACAACTATTACCGATATCTCTGCAAGTCGTATGCCTTTCTATGCTTCCGTTTGTGTCACTCTGACTGACCTTGGAAATCCACTCATTTCCAATAGTCTAAAATCCAGTCGGAAAAGTCACCCTAGCCTTAAACTTGGTTGGTCTTTCACAAACTCTAACTTTTCCTGTAAAGGCTAATTTTCATTCTTCATAATCAGGGAACGATAAGGCATAATATTCTATCCTATCGTTTATGCAAGGTGAACCTTAAGATCATTCCTTCGATCTTCAAGCAGTCGATGTGGTATGCTCCTATGAGCAATTCCTTTGCATAGGAGGATCATAATTTGCTCTCACCCCTATGGATGAGCACCTCGCTTAGAAAGTCACTCCCACTGTCCAAAAGATCCTCGAGGGACTAATTCCTCATAATGGACTAAGGAACAGGGTATTTTCTAGCGGTTCCTCCATGCTCGCGGAGATCATCATCTCTATGAACATTCCCTTAATTATGGGCATCACCTAAGAGAAAACGTATATCTTGTGAATCCGTTTGCGTTACACTACTAATCGGCTGTTGCGTTCCGAATACGCAACCCCCTAGAGTACTCCGAATAGTATGGGAAGATATGTTACTCCATGAAGATACATTTCTTCCATCTAGGGTCTAAATTCTTTCTTGTCAGGTGATGAGATATCCTGGGGCAATATCCTAGGTTCATAATTTTCTTGTGTGGTGACTATCATGTCTTCCCCTTCGATTTCAAATCGTCGACGGGGTAAGCTCCAACGAGCATTCCTACGCAAAGAGGGTTCTTCTTCAGCATTATCGTCATATACGATAGGCTGCTCACTAGGTAAGGCACTCCCACTATTCTCAATATCCATAGGAACAATTTCCTCTTGAGTAGTGGTGAATTGAGTGTCATCTAGTGGTTCCTCTTACTCGTAGAGAATGCCATCTCCACGAGCTTCTCCTTGAATAGGAAAATTTAATTAGCTCATAAGCTGCCGATCCCTATGGCCTAAGGTGACCTCATATAGGTTGCCTTTTGGTCCACATCTCGTAGGGCGTAGTGGCTACAGACTTGGTGGGTATTTGGTTGAGTACTTCGACAGCCGTTTAACAAAGCGTCTCCTCAAGATAGGGAACATGTACTTTGAACGAGCTATCATACATCGAACCATCTTCAGGCTGTATCCTATTCCTCCTATCCGCCACAACATTCTGCTGCGGGGCATGGGAATAGCCAACTGCCTTACTACTCCTCTCCATCACATAGCTCTTGCTAAGATAGATACTCGCAGTCTCATTCTGGCTAAGGAGATATCCTTTTGTCCAGACGGTTTTCTACCTTTTGCAGATACATGTCTGAAGCACCCTTGTGCCTCAGACTTATGTGGCCCAAGCACACATAGTTGAGATGCGTACAATAATCTACGAATGTGATGGAACAGTAAGCACCATGTCTTTAGTTATTAACATTTAATGGGACACAAATACAACAGAATGAATTGTTTGTAAAGACTCAATAATCCTTATTGCTTTACTAGATGGTTTGCCTTTCGCCTTTCGTGTAAGGCAAGAATCACACACAGGTAAGGATATCTTGGGCATATTCCAAGCAGGCCTACCTTAGCTAGCCTGAACATCCTTTCCTGATGTAGTGTGTCACAATCTAGCGCGCCACATATCAGAATCTTAAGGCACAACCCTAGATGTGATATCCAAAGATCCTGAGGCGTTATTCATGCTAGAAATCAAGAGTGCATAACCATTCATAACATGACCAATTCCAAATTAAAACTGTAACCAAAACAAATTTTGGTGGCTATTCCCACAAAGATAATCTTATGGATCCTTAGACGAGAAGTTAGTGCCATGTCTGGCCTTCTAGTCTTAGGAAAACATCCTTTTCCTCCTTTGTGTTTGCCTGTCTTGGGCTATTGGTCATGTACCAATATTTCGCCCTCATTCCCTTATCCTTGCCCCACCTGTTCCACGGTCCTAATACCGGGCTTGGGACTGCATCTGCCTATCATACTTCATTCACAATCTTTTAGCAATCATATATTGCTTAGACTTCAAAAGTATGCTGAACTAGTATTCTTAGCAAACACTTGGTTGCTTAGATCCTAGAACGGAGTGATGTTTGGTCTTATCCAAACATCTTGACACTCTCAAAGCGTGTCATATAACGTTTTCATGGCACTTTCATGAAACGTGGCAGGGATAGCAACAAATCGCTAATCGGATAACTTAAACATCTCATCATAAACGACATGAATCAGATGCTATAGTTGAGTACTAATCTCAGATACTATAGTCGAGTGCTATTTTTTTATGATTGAGTTTGATAGTTTAAGGTGGGATTTATGAGTCATTACTCACGAATTTAATGAGGCAAATGGTTAAGGTGGATCCAAGATTCTTCTTTGGCTCATTCCTACAATCTTTGAATCTCAAAGTGGTCTTGAACTTGCTGATGAGGTCATTTCCCCACCTTGGCATAGCACGCTCTATGACATTTATCTTGACTGCCTCCCACTATTGGTTAGCCTAAAGATAATGTTCATGTGCTGCTGTGACAACTATTCATCACAGGTTCGACCATCCTTGTAGGTGGTTTGACAAACTATGTCCAACGATTTGGTTACATAGTACGATGACTCATCATATCGTTTATTGTCACTATTTTAGCCTTCACAATTTCGATTTAGACACGATTGATCTTGAGACATTGCATAGGAAATTAATACTAGCATTTTCTTAGCTCCGAAATAACATGATACATAGATTAAAATTCATATTTCCTCATAAGGACTCCACCAAAACCTAGTAGCAATTCTAGGAATCAAATATCGTCACTTATGATTCTCTATTAGTTTCAATCATGTATAATCATGTGAGCTCTTTTGTTTTAGTTCCTTAGCATGCGAGGTTATACAGTTATAACCAATCACACGCAGTTATAACATAAAACAAGCATAAGCATAAATAAATATGCAATGGATGTGGCCCCTAAGGTGCACTCCCACTATTGAGAGTACGTCTTGAGCAAGTCCTGAACTTCTCGCCTCATGGATCTCGCCTATCTCGAGTGCTCCTTGAAGATTCCTTGTTCGTCTCTTTTGCTCCATGCACCTCGCGCCATAGCTTTTGGTTTGACCACCTCTCTTAAAGCTTCTAGTCTTCAATATTCACTAACTATCTTATTTCTAATAAGAATTAACCTCTAATAGGCGATTTAGATGAGAAGAGAAGACAATAGAGTATGTAGAGAGGCACGACACGCATGCCGTATTTTAATTGATTACATATTCAAAACCAAAATCAAATATAAAACCATCTAAGCCACATCCATGCATCAAACACATTCATTCAACCCACAAAAGCATGTATAATAATAAAATAAACATACTGAAATTTTTTGGAAATTTCCAGAATTAAAGAATAATTACTGGAAATTATTAAGCAATAAAACAATAAACTAATAAGATCGAAAATTGCTCCCAACTACCTAGGATCTCACCTCCTATCTCATAAGGTAGGGAAAATGTCCTAAGTCTCCAGGAAAAATTTGGGGTCAAAACAGTGTGTTTAAGGTTGTCTAACTGCCTCGGGAAGTGTGTTAAACACTAATTAATTAATCTGGAAAATAATAAAAATTTCAGTTTTTCCAAAAATTATGAAAAAATCCCAGAAAATAAGAAATTTAATTCTGAGCATATAGAAAAAAACTTGGCGAAAAATAGTGGCCGGAGGAGGGCTCACGCGCCCACACGCGCCACCGCGCGTGGGCGAGTCCGCCTCCGTCACGCGTCGGCCGAGAGCCACGTCAGCGTGCCACGGCAGACCTATGATGACGTCAGCTGCCACGCTATCCCTCCACGTCGCCTGCCACGTCAGCAGACCACGTGGCTGCCACGTCATTGCCACGCCAGCCTTATGCTTATGTGGCGCCGCCACGTCATCATGCCACGTCAGCCCTAGCCACGTCAGCAAGTCCGCCGCCGCCCTTTGGCGCGTGCGGCGTGTGGCCGCCCGTGGAGGCGACGTCGGTGGCGCGTGAAGCCCACGAGCCGCCTTCCAAGCCTCCGTTTCCGGCGATCCTTATATCGTTGGAATCGTCTTTTCACCCTGATTCCGATTATGTGTTCAAAACTCAATTTTAACATGTTTTGAAAAATCTTTTTACTGCTCAGATCTAACAGTCCAGATTTACACAGTTCCGAATCTTAAAATATTCATAACTAATTCTCTGTTCGTCCAAATATTACAAAATTTATATTTCTGGAATCCTCGTGAAAAACCCTATCTAACCGTATAGGTTTCACTAACAGATTATGAATGTTCAGAAACTCGATTTTTAAACTGATTCGGGAACGCATAACGAGGCACGAAAAACAAGCCTTTGGCTCTGATACCAATGAAGGACGAACTTGATCTATCACATACAGATCTACAACATGAATTATAGCGGAAGATTCATGTGTTTACCTTGTCTTCCTTAGCTCCTATTCACAACGGATGATCGTAGGATGCTTGCTTTCACGTGCCCTTCTTGCTCCCACATTCTGACTCGAATCACTAGGACGAAAGCTCTAATCCACACCAAGTTCCACCAATGGAGGCTAGTTAGAGAGAGAGTCTAGGGTTTACTGTATTATGACCAGCACATGATCTCTACATTAGTGTGTATGTTATTATGACTCTCATAGCACACATAATAATGTAGGAGGCTGTCTCCTTATATAGACATACTTATACCCAATTGCAACGTTACCCCCTAGACTTGATGTCATTGCTACTAACCCCATAAGATTTGAGTTTGTCTCACCTAAACCCATAAGTTTAGGATAATTGCATTGTGCACCCCACATGGGCGCACCAAATGCTAACATGTACCATAGTGAATTAGTATTGTTTATATGTGTGCATACAAACATATAAACATTCCAATGTGTAGAATTAATAGGTGAGAACTATGTCGTGCAGGCAACGATGAACACCCCGGACACAAATCATGGGAACCTTAATATAACGTTTACAAATCATCAGTTTAGTTTAGAAGCGAGTCGAGTAAAGACGTGGCAATTATCTACTGACCAATAAACATTTAGATTCCCCGTGTTTCACTGCCTAAGAGCTATTATATTTCAAGCTTTAAATTTCTACAAAAAAATATTATTCTTCATATTTCCACCTAGCTTGGAGTGCGTATGCACGAAAAAACCAAGACACAAGGTGGGGACTCTAGTGCCCTCCATATTACTCAATGCCACTTCAAAGTGTCTCAATGATCCTTTCTTACCCATTTTTCTTATTGTGTTGTTACCTTGCTCCTATCCAAACAGATGCAAATACAAAAATATACTAAACATTATCTGGAGATTGGAAGAGAAGTTCTGAAGAGTGGGAACAACACAAACGAAACCATAAGAACGCACCTGCTGATTTCTTCCGCTCTAGAGACAATAAAGTGGCTGAGGACTGCGAACTGGATACACGGTCGATCGAGGAATATGAAGGGAGGACCGACAACCCAGAGGGATCTCAAATCTCCTTGACCGGCCGAACTCTCGTATTGATCAGATCTTAGGGCTTGCACAGTGTTAGGATATAGGAAGAGACGTGTAATGGTGTTTAACTCCTCCACCTCCCTAAAATAAAAGGCGGGGTTATTTGAGTCTATTTCAGTTAACTCCGGCTCATTTTTATTCTTTTGTGGCTATTTAAGTGGCAGTCTTCTTTTTCAGCAAAAAAAAAATATATATTTTGTGGCTCTTTTCACAGTCACCACAAAAAAATAGTCACAAAAACCCCTGTTTCTAGTAGTGTCTATTGTGTTGTTACCTTGCTCCTATCCAAACAGATGGAAACACGCAAATATACAAACAATTAGTATATTTCCCTAGAGTCCCAAACTGATCATGCTCCTTCTCATTATTACTCATTAACCCAAATAATTTGGGGTGAGCAAAAGCCGACCTAAACCGTTTGTCTAAATCGCCCTACACCAAATTAGTCTGAATTTAGCACCAATTGTTACTTCTTGGTTGATTATGACTAGAATCCTCAATCCGAACCAAGTTCGGCCGAACATAGTACAAAGTTGAAAAGATTGTTTAAAACAGAACCGGTTCAACTAAAATTTCATATGTAAAAATTATATATTTTATTTAGCTATACGGGTTATATTTAAGTTCTACAAGTGGACATACATATATTTGACAGAAAAACTCCTCGCAGTTTTACCCCGCTCACACTTAGCTACATACAGTAAATTTTACCACTTATCGTCTTTGCAGTTTGTAAAATTACGACATTTAGGTCAAATTGACTAATAGCTTTAACATCCGTTAGATAAATAAGAAAAATAAAAAAAACGTAAACATATAAATAAAATTGAAAGAGAGAAACACGAAAAAAGAACAAAGAAAAACAAATGAGAAAAGACAATACCGTCCCTTTTGAAGTATTAAAATACTAAATTGCCACTCCCTTATATAACGAAAGTTAACGGTGTTAGTCAATTTGACCCAAGTGTCAAAATATTACAAACTGCATAGATGATACGTGGTAACACCAATACTGAATGCAGCTAAGAATCAGCGAGGCGAAACTGCGAGGGAATTTTCTGTCGAAAGTTCTATTTTTAAAATTTAATTTAATAAATACATTAATAAAGAATTAAGATTTTTCAACATGTTTAATCGGTCAGAACCGGATCGAGTCGATAAGCTATGATATGAGTTTGAGTTTCATAGACAATTGGGTAGGTTAAGTTTATGTTGAATATTCTCTAACTCGAACATATTGACTCGGGTGAAATATATCGACAAAACCGGTCCGCTTACAAATAGCCCACAAATAAAAACACGCACACAAATTATTTTACTATAAGAGCCCTAAGAAGTGATGTGGCGGTCCTGAAAATTCAAACCAAGGGTTCCACGGTTGAAAACTTGCAATTTTGCTAACTATTTTTCGGACCGACTTCATGAAAAAAGAAGCCCATAAAACCCACTAACTCGAAGCCCAAATACAAACCTAAATCTATCTGTCTTCTATATATTACAATCGAAGATCTCACTTTGTGTCTGCCAAAAAGAGAAGAGAACGACGAACCCTCTCGGTTCCGTCGACCTTCAATTCGGCTCACCAGATTCTCACCTACGCTCGCTTCAATCAGTCCACCTCCAGTTCCTCTCCGTTCCCATCGCTCGGAGCACCAGCCTCTCTCTGTTTCAATAACTGGAGCTTCTACCTGCGACGAATCTGCAATCGAATGGTAAGTTCTCTACTCGCGTTCTCGTGATTTCTCTCTTTGTTTCAATATCTGGAGCTTCTATATACGCTTTTCATAGTTTTAGTCCTGTTGGAGCTGATCTTTTCAGTTATTTTTTACCCTAAATTAAGACTCACCAGTTTCTAGGGTTTGTGTCTATCCTATTCATGTTTAGATTTGAATTGGGTTTTTTTTGACTATATAAGTTGTTGAGAATGGAGGACTGATATTGTTTGTTTTGTGTTGATTTCTTGTTCAGATGATGAATAATAGTTTAGCAACACTAACTCTTCCAGCACCACCCACTGATGGAGATCTTGGCCCTCTTCCTCTATCTCAAGTGGTGGAAACAGATAATAATAATAACAATAATTCTGAGGATGCTGGTAATAGATCAGAAAAACCCAAGCCTACCCCTCAATCGGTTGCGACACATACGAAAACCATTGGGATTATACACCCTCCTCTCGACATAAGGGGTATCGTAGACAAAACTGCTGATTTTGTTGCGAGGAACGGTCCCGAGTTTGAGAAAAGGATTATTGCAAACAATGCTGGGAATGCCAAGTTCAATTTCTTGAATTCCTCCGATCCATACCATGCTTATTACCAGCACCGTCTCGCGGAGTTTCGTGTCCAAGCTCAATCTTCTTCGCAGCAGGAGCCTTCGGCGGATGGTGAGGATTCAGCTGTACCAGATTCTTCAGGTCCTACAGATGATGGTACTGAGCCAACTAATAAGCCAGATCCATCAGCACAGTTTAGACCAGTACGAAAAGTTCTGGATCCCCCAGAAGCTGAGCAGTACACTGTTAGACCTCCGGAGGGTATCACCGGAGAAGAGCGCGATATTATTATGCTTACCGCGCAGTTTGTAGCTCGGAATGGAAAATCTTTCTTGACAGGATTGACTAGCAGGGAGATAAGCAACCCCCAGTTTCAGTTTCTGAAGCCGACCCATAGTATGTTCATGTATTTCACTTCACTTGCTGATGCATATTCTAGGGTGTTGATGCCTCCAAAGGGATTGTTGGAGAAGTTGAACAAGAGTGTTACTGATATGACTACTGTTCTCGAGCGGTGTTTACATCGGCTCGAGTGGGAACGCTCCCAGGAGCAGGCCAGGCAGAAGGCTGAAGATGAGGTGGAACAGGAAAGAGTACAAATGGCAATGATTGACTGGCATGATTTTGTTGTGGTCGAGACTATTGATTTTGCAGATGATGAGGACGATGAGTTACCTGCTCCGATGACACTGGAAGAGGTTATAAGGAGAAGCAAGATGTCGTCAGCTAACATGGATGAAGATATTGTTGAGCCTGGTAAGGAAGTTGAAATGGATATGGATGAGGAAGAGGTGCAGCTTGTGGAAGAAGGAATGAGAGCTGCTACTCTTGAAGAGAATGGCGAAGAACAGAAGAACGAAACGCAAGCTCCTCCTCCGGAGGAACAAGAACCAAAGATGAGAATTGTGAAGAACTGGAAGAGGCCCGAGGACAGAATCGTCGCAGAGAGAGATTCAGCGAAAAGTGTTGTTTCGCCAATCACTGGCGAGTTAATCCCCATTAATGAGATGTCAGAGCATATGAGGATTTCTCTTATTGATCCCAAGTACAAGGAGCAGAAAGAGAGGATGTTTGCTAAGATCCGTGAGACCACTCTTGCTCAAGATGATGAGATATCGAGAAACATTGTTGGTCTTGCACGGACACGTCCTGATATCTTTGGCACCACAGAGGAAGAAGTTTCTAATGCAGTCCAAGCAGAGATTGAGAAGAAGAATGACGAGCAACAGAATCCGGTGATATGGGATGGTCACTCTGGGAGCATTGGGCGAACTGCAAGCCAGGCAATGTCCCAAAATGCTAATGGAGAGGACTTAAATGATGAGCAAAGAAATCTTCCTGGTCCTGCAGCTCCTCCTCCACAGAGACCTGTTATGCCATCAATTCGGCCCCTTCCTCCACCACCTGGTCTAGCCCTGAACCTTCCCCGTGGACCCCCAGCTCCGATCCAGTATGCTGGCCAAACTAGTTCTGGGATGCTTGTTCCTCCACCTCAAGTTCCAAGGCCGCCGATGGTGAATATGATTTCATCTGTCCGACCACCAATGCCTCTCATGCCTGGACAGCAACCTCTTATGATGAGTCGTCCACCACCTCCAATGCCTCCATCCATATCTGTGAATCCGCCTAGTATTCATGTGCCACCTCCACCTGGATCGCAGTTTACACCTCTATCAGGCCCTCAGTCTTATACTCCCCTCTCCATGTATCAGCATGGTATGAATATGGTTCCTCCTCCACCCTTGCCCCATGGAATGCCTCCACCACCTCCAGAGGAAGCTCCTCCTCCACTTCCAGAAGAACCTGAGCCAAAGAGACAGAGGCTTGATGACTCTGTGCTGACCCCTGAAGATCAGTTCCTTGCTCAACATCCGGTACGGAGTTTCTCTGAACTTGTCTGATTTTACAGATTGTGTTTTAAAAACGTGGACTATATCTTTAGCTGGGTTTATATCTTGATTTTAACCTTCTGATTGAGTTTCAAATATTTTTCTATTGCTGCAGGGACCTGTTCGCATCACTGTGTCTATGCCAAATGCCGAGGAAGGAAATCTCAAAGGGCAAGTTCTGGAGATTACTGTACAATCATTGTCTGAGACAGTTGGCAGTCTGAAAGAGAAAATCGCAGGAGAGATTCAGCTTCCTGCGAATAAACAGAAGCTGAGTGGAAAGGCTGGGTTTCTCAAGGATAATTTATCTCTTGCATATTACAATGTTGCAGCAGGAGAAGCACTATCTCTTTCTTTGAGAGAGCGTGGTGGTAGGAAGAGATGAAGGTCCTGACAGGTTCTATCGGAACGTTTTCTGCTGTAGAATTTCTCTGTATGAATTGCTTGGTGTCTTGATTCGGTTTCATTATATATACTTTTGCTGGTCCTTGAAACTTGAATCATTACTGAAGCTGATGGTATGATATTGATTACAGATCTAGCGTGTTGCCAGGTGCCTCTTAAGGGTAATGGGAAGCTGACCATTACTTTTATCGGAGAAGTTGGTTGCAGGCTTCTCTTACCTAATGCTCAAAATGATTTGCTTTATATCTCAATTAATATTAGGAGTTATCTGTGTTACTGTTTCAAGTTGTAACTCTGGAACATATTTCAAGTTCTTCCAATAATTCATGTTTTCTGTTTCTTAGGTTTCCTTATGACGAGGAACTCTTATTTTGTGCTAAGTACTCCATACCCTTCGATGAAGTTTTCTTGATGGCTTCTGGCTACGTGGTTTATTTTGCTTTTATTACTGCAAAGTTCTTTTGTCTGCTAATTTGTGAGTGGTAGACATGTTTGGCTTCTCTGATTGTGATTTCTTTTTTGCTTGTTACAGCGGGAGCTTAGGCTCGTATCATTATGTCTGAACTCTTTACTGCAGGCTGCAGCAGCTGAGGTGGGATTGTTCCTTGTTTCTCTGTATAATGTTCGACGTCCCTTATTAAGTCCTTATCAAGTCCTGTATTCTTTTTTTGCACATGCAGCAACTGCCGTATGACCCTGTTTCATTCCTCCCTCCAGACTGAGGGATTAGGACGATAATTCTAGTTGTTTGTCGTCTGCCAAACAATATATATGAAGTTGAGAACTGTGCATTTCGACTTTCACTGTGCAACAGAGATCACAAGTTTTTTGCTTGTGTGGGGGAAATATTTTTTTTTTGCTATTGCTAAATGCATCTTGGTCCAACTGGGTTACTCCCATTCCTCTTTTATTGTATGAACTGGAAAGCAGCTATTTCCATGATTCCATCTCGATATAGTTCTTACTATGCTGGTTCTTGGGAGTAATTGCTTTGATGGAGTGCTAGTTGAAATGTATTTTAGGCAAAAATACTGTTTCTGCCCCTGGTGTTTTAGGATTACGATAGTGATTCGATAAAGTTGAGAACATTGGCCTGGCACAGTGGTTCTCATTTAGACAACAACTTCCTAGGTAATGGCTCTCACACTCCCACTGTTTATCAGAACCTTTTGTCCTCCTTGTTCACTCAACAACTACCATGAACCTGGCTTGGTATTCACCATAATTTCTGGAGAACCGATGGACAACTTCTCATTACCTGCTTCTTCCCAAGTCTGACTGCCTTCCACCAAACCTTGTGTATGGCCTCTCCCTCATTTCCCTTTCAGAAACGGACCAGTTTCTTTTGTTCGAGAGTCTTAGATGAGGTTGTGATCAATCTTTGCAGTGTCACCTTAAGAGTGCTTCTATTTCTGCAACGCAGCCTGAAATTGCAGTAGCAGTCCCCCCAAACCAAGAAGAAAGATTGAGATGTGAGTGTCCTGTACCCTCCCCCCATAACAGTTTAAATGCAAGTAACTAGAGCAGAGGGAGGGCGTCTATTTATAGTGTGGGATAACCTGGAGCCTTTCAGTTGGTAGTATTGCTTTGTCGCATTTGGCATGCCGTCGGGAGTTGTTAGTATCAATACGCAAGATAGTAAATTGTGTCCACTTCACTACTAGAACCGACCGGCTGCTCAATTGTGTAAAATGTAAATGCGTACTCAAAGTCTTGGGGTTAGCCTCGTGAAAGCTTCTAAATATGTGCAAGGACCAAACAGTATCTCGTGCATGCTTGAGGTATCCTCCTGCATTGTTGCTGTCTGAGAAGTCCTTGTAAGTTGAGATTCAGTTCAAACTCTCGATGAAAACCAATCCACCATTCAGTTTTGGAATACGTCAAGATTTGTGCTAGAACAAGCTCAAGCTGATTCAAAACCCTAGCTAAAGTGCTGGATACCCATCGCCGGCAAGTCTGGAGGAAGAGAGAGAGAGAGAGAAAAGCAAGAGGGGGGAGATAAGAGCAAGAAACGAAGAAGAAGAATATGTGGTGAGAAATGGAGAAACAGAGGACTGTCGAGGAGTTCAATTCTCCAACTTTGATTGTCATTCGTACGAGATTTGACTCCAATCCAGGTGAGATTGGCATATGGTGGTGATATTTAGCCCTATTTTACCTTCAATTCGTTCTCTACCTTGTTTTTCTTCTCTGCCCGGCGGTGCTTTGTTTAGTTCATACTTGTCTGCAATTCTAGCAGAGGAGGTCCGGTTTGTTCAAGTTGGCCGAACCCGATCAAACATGGCCGAACCCGATATACCCAAAACAGTCGGTTCTCACTGGTGTATCGATTTGGGACGGGTTGGTGAAATGCTCAGCCCTAGTAGTAGTAGTAGTAGTAGTGTCACAAGTGCCATTGTCCCAATATAAAAAACGCACACCCTATACGCACCCTTTTTGCCTAACACTCAAAGTGTATCTCTCATAGTATATCACTGATGAATGAGTTGGGCATTTAACACTTGAATCCTTTATACCTTTTTGCCTAGTCTTAAGTTATCAGTATTAGATCATAGACTCCTGGTATAGTTACTTATTACTTGCATACGATGGTAGATTTCACTGTTACTAAGAGTAGCTCCAACTCCTTTTAGCCCAGGCTCGAGTTCTTCAAAAGTTATTTGACCACTGTTGTCGTCAAACATCTTGAACATTTCTTTGAGGTCAGCAATCTCTTCTTCCGAGAGATTTTCTGCTCCACCCTGCAACAAAGATTCTGGCCAAAATTACAAAATACGTCCAGAGACATCATCATTGTAGTGCAATTAAGTAAAGAGTTATCTTTCGTGGGAATATGTCAAACCCTTGTAAAACACCTACGCTAAGAGCCATTTTCTTTCTTGAGTTTGTTTATTGCAGAGAATTGTTTCATACAACTCAGAACTGCATAATCAAGGAGGCTTATCCACGCCACCACCAACTTCTTATGGTATCTCAATACAAGTCTCTCAAATACATGCATCACCAGGAGGAAGTCATGTTCAAGATCAAACCCATCCATAGCAGTTGTGGACAGATGAACAGCAATGTGGAGCAGAAATCACAAGCTTCACTTACGGAAAATGTAACGCATTTAGAAAAAGACTTAAAACACTTGCAAGAAAAACTGATATTACCAGCGAAGAGTTGGAGGAAAGCAAACACCATAAACTAAGGCAATGCAACAAAACAAAAGCTAAGTGTAACCTGGTCGACCGTCATGGGGAGTACGTTGTACGAGCATAAATCATGAAGCCCCCGGTCCCAATGCACTTCTTCATAAGGCTTTGAAAGCTACGCAAACCCCAATACACTTCTTCAGAAGGCTTTGAAAGCTACGCAAACTTCTAATAGCCGAGCCTTGGGCTAGCCTCCCTGGAAGGAATATTTTTACTACCTTCCTTGGTAGATGCCATCTATCTTTTGCAGTATCTGAAACTTAAATGGGATCTGATTCAAAGTGGAGTCGAGTTATCCATGTTAAAAACACAAATATAGAGGCTACATGAATCTTAAAATGTAAATTCCAGCCTAGAAGTTACTAGCTCCCCTTGCTCCTGTGTGAACTGCAATATGTGAGGGACCCTGTCTCATGGTCCTCATATGCTGACATGAAATGATCTGATGTGCACGGAGCACCACGGGGTAGCCAGCTACGGCCTGCTTGTAGGTTCACGGCTGCAGACTAAGACCTCGTTTTGGGCTATGTACAAAGTGCTTTATATATACAGATACACACACACACAACTTCCATACAAGATATATAACACGGTTCTTATAAACCATTTCCAAGCAAGACAACCGAAAAATCAATTAATGCGGCAGGATCAGGAGGACTCCCACACAAAAACTGATGCAGGAGCGGATGAACCAGACAAGGCCGAGCTATCAGACGCGATCAATTTGGCACTTCTCTACCACGAAGAGGAGGGCAAGCGCAAAATAGGGGCAAAAATCGTCATTTTTGATCACGTCACACTGTTTTGGGCGTAACTTGAGTTACTTGAATCAGAATGACTATTACAGCATGACTAGGGGCAAAATCGTCATTTTTGGTCACGGCCCATCAAGCAAGATTTGAGTCCCAAAAAAGTCCGTTTGACCAGTCAACGGAAGCTTCAAAATTCTTTTTGCTATTTTTGGCAGTTTTTGCTTTTACGTAATTTGACTTCGTTTTAAAACTGAGGTAGTCAATTATTTCATCTGCGTGATTATTTCAATAAAGTCTATAGTTTAGGGCCAGTTTTATAATTTTGCCTTTTTTGACAAACTTTGACTTTCTAACTATTTATACCCGGCTTGTGGGTAAATTTTGTCAGATTTTGATATTATTTTTATTCCAGAATTCTAGAGAATTTCGTGCCTTAGTTTCTTTGACATTTTCATCGTTCATTCCGCTGTGAACCCTCGCTTGGTGTTTAACCCGGCGTCAGAAATTTAAATTAACAATTAGAATGCTTTCAGGGATCTCGAATAAGCATTATTCTCACTACATCTTTGCACCTTCAGAGCTATACTTGCCAAGGATCAGATGCGATGTCATATTCACCGTGCATATTCCCCGCTCATGCGTTTCTACAACCACATTGAGACAGTAGAAACAATAGTAAACATGTCAAATGCACATTTCTTGGAGTAGGTCGATACATAGAGTATACGATTGAGCTAAAGTTCGACAATTCATACCACCCAGAAAGGAGGAACTCCACTTAGAAAATGTAAACATTACACCAGCACTCTAGACATCTGCTTTAGGACCATAACGCTTCCGCAGAACTTCTGTAGCAGCGTAATATGGGCTGCCAACAATGGATCTTGAGTGTATCCCAGAAAAACATTCAATATTACCTATAAGCCTAGAGGTATACAGTATTAACACCCAATTCCTAACAAAATACCAATCAGTTCTTTTATTATCCAAACACGGGATTATTAGATCCTGTCACGCGAAAACCCTTCAGTCGGAATCCGGTCGTTTCAAAGTTCCAGAAAATATCGCAATTCTTTAACCGATTGGTGCTGAGTGAAACCCCGTGAATTACGACATGGTAACATATATAGATCCTATTTAGTCAAAACAAATCACAGTCTTCTACCTCACTGCCACCCGCAATCCGTTCCACGTGTTAGGCTGACGCCACATGATGGAAAGTGTCATAAATTCCCCATGAGACTTTTGTGAAGAAGAACACGAACTAGAAGGGTCCAGTTATATTTGAGATGGAACTCCATGGGTTTTCTACACCAACAACATATTTGACCATTGATACGGGAAGATATCCGCACACCACAACGCAATATTGTTATCAGCCGGAGTATACCGATGAATATTATGAGGATTATCCCAAACTATCACTGTTTCATGCGATAATACCAGAATACCACCGTTTTCTAGAAAACCCCCAAAATATCACTGTTTTAAAATCACATTTTGATTTTGAGGTTTCTAGCATTAGAACCTCATTTTCATGTTGAGGCTTCTTCCAATTCCAGGCAGCGGGCAGAACAAAAGCTTCGAGACGATTATGAGGGTTACATAACAGATCGGGATGAATCTTTTTGGACGAGTCAACAATCAATTAATTAATTAGTTTTAAAAATTATAGTTATTAAAGAAATTGAGTAAACCCTAACTTATTTGTCAAAAAGTTATATCTTATCTCTTCTGCGGCGTCTTCTTCATGATACACATTACCATTGATCACGACTTCTACCACCCATCAACACCAATCCATCACAACACATATCTCGTCACTCAAACTTAAACCTCTATATCGATTAAGCTATAGAGTAAGCATAGCCACTTTTTGGAAGGGTTTCAAGGGTACTCTTGGTTCAATTTGGGCGAAGGGTCTCCATATATGCACTCCATCTACTCCTTCGCATCGAGAAGTTCTTACTCTGGCTGGGAGTAGGAGGTTTTGCAGGATTCCCGGTACGGAGTGGACGAGCGACTGTAGATTTATTACTTCCTCAATCACGTACTGCAAATTGATTTGAATATCTAATTGAAAGAGATATGTTCTTACATCTCAAATGCAGAGATTTAAAAGTTTGATCCATTTTTTGGTAATATGGTTGGTAGTACACTCTCCGTGGTATGGATTGATGTTATTGATTGTGAATTTGAAAACTCATGTGGTAGAGCCGTGATCAATGGTGATAATGTGTGGTGAAAAATAGGACACAGAACAATTGAGAGAGGAGAAATGTTTTTTTGACAAATTAGTTAGGGTTTAATAAATTCCCTTAATAACTATATATAAGTTTTTTAACTAATTAACTGATTGTTGACTCGTCCAAAATGTTTTTTCATCTCGATTTGTTATGTAAAACCTCGTTATCGTCTTGAGAAGCCCAGGTGCAGTTGAAACCCCGAGATCAAAACGAGGTTTTAATATTAGAAACCAAAAAATCAAAACGAGGTCTTAAAATAGTGGTATTTTGGGTATTTTTGCAGAAACAGTGGTATTCTGGTATTTATGATACAAAACAATGGTAGTTTGGGAGAATCCTCTGAATATTATTATTAATTATTTATTTTTAGTTGTGTTTTAAGTTATTTATTTTATTTCGTTTAATTAGTTAGTCGGGCTTTCTTGTGATCCGTAGGAGTCTAGGATTAGCTTCGTTTTATTATTTAAGCACTTTTAGTCTTCAGTTTATTTTTTATCAGATGAATTGAAAAGAATTTCTACGTTTTTTTATCACCGTTTAGATGATTAGAACAACGCGCAGGCTATAAGCTACATGGGAGTTTTGTCGATTTATCATAAAATCGTCAACCCGATATCTTTGCGTATCAAATTGGTGCTTTCATTGTTTTCACCAATCAGCTGGTGAAATCGATGACGAACAAAGCAAGGATTTCCACAACTCTTGGCGAATGATTGCTTGCTGCAATCAAACGCCTAGAAACACGAATCGGCGTTCTTGAGAACAAAGTCGACGCGATCGAAGCCTGGTTCGCCGCCCTAGAAACACGGCTGTCACCGCCTGATACGCCGCCATCACAACCGCAAGATCAGCCCTCTACCACTGCCGCACAATCAGCAAGAAAAACAACAGCTTCTTCCCCAATCGCAGCCAACCGTGCTGCTCCAAGAACCGTAGCAGCGGGAAGACCCAACCGCCGCTACGGTGCACGCCGTTTTGACGGAGATTTCGCAACCCCCATAGCCCACTGGAGAAACAGGCGTACAACCCACACCGCCCGCCGTCCTGCCTTCGCGACGGGTCCTCCTAACCTCGATCCCGATCCGCCGCCGCTGGGAAAACTCCAGGAATCACCCAAAACCACGACCAAGAAGATGCAGTGCTCATCTTCACCGCCGCCAAACTACCAGAGAACCCGACGGGTTCAGACCCCTTCCGTCCACTGCCTCCAGATCCGCTGGCCTACCAGCAAGCACCGACGCTATAACAACCCGGCGGATTACTGTCCTAACAACTTCTTTACCCGTACCACCAGATAAAAATACTTAAGTCTTGAAGGTGATAGTAGTAATCCACAAGGTATCATATATACCACACATATACTCCACAATATCTTGATGTGGGACGGGATATTACAACCCCCCCACCTTATAAACTCGACGTCCTCGTCGAGACTGCCCAGTCACGTATCCCTTGGCTGGCGGCGTACCGCTCCGCCGCGGAGCCCTTGCGGGATCAGGGTTGGCTCTGATACCATTTGTAACAACCTGACGAATTACTGTGCTAGCAACTTCTTTACCCGTACCACTGGATAAAAATACTTAAGCCTTGAAGGTGCTAGTAGTTATCCACAAGGTATCATATATACCACACATCTACTCCACAATATCTCGATGTGGGACGGGATATTACTGGCGCTGCTTAGCCAAAGCCACCCGATCCCCCCTCTCCTTCAAAATTACCGACGAAGCCATCACCATCGCTATCACCAGCGATGACTCCATCTACGGCCACCTCCCATAGAAACAGCCGGCCACTCACACCTCCTTCCATTCCTTTCGCCGGCGAAATCCAAACCCAGCTACCCCCAACTTGCCAAACCCGCCCACCCAAACCCCCAGATCCATCTAGCTCTCTTCGTCTGCTTCCTCCGACGCAATACCAGCCTCCTCCGACGCCACCAGCAACTTGCGACGGCAGCCATGGCCACCAGGAGTTCTCCAACACACTCACGGGTTGTGTGAGGGTAACAGATGCAGCTATGGCTTCACAAACCGAGTTGGGGTTTTCCCAAGAATTTGGGCTCAACTCCACTATTGGGTCTCATTCTCACTTAGTTGGGCCTAATTCCCAATTCAGCCTACATCATCAGCTTATGGGAGTAGGCCTCATATAATTTATGGCCCTGATTCAGAAATTGAGCCTCAATTTGGGTCCAATGCCACAACACAACCAGATTACAATCCTGATTATTTTGGGCCACGAGTTCGTAAAACACGCTCCAACAACGATTACGACGAAAATCCATTACCGTACGAAGAAGCTCGCTTTCGGCCTCCTGATCCGCCAAGTTACAGGACATGCGATACTTATCGCAGTCGATCAAACGCCCCGATCCGCCTTGAAGACAAGACGATTTTCAAGCGCGGGGGAGTTGATACGGGAAGATATCCGCACACCACAACACAATACCGTTACCAGCCGGAGTATACGGATTACTATTATTATCAATTATTTATTTAGTTGTGTTTTAGTAATTTATTTTATTGCGTTTAATTAGTTAGTCGGGCTTTCTTGTCAACTGGCCCGCAAGAGTCTAGGGTTAGTTCCGTTCTATTATTTAAGCACTTGTAGTCTTCAGTTTTTCTTTTTATCAGATGGATTGAAAAGAATTTCTTCGTTTGATCACCATTAGTTGATTAGAACAACCCGGTAGGCTATAAGCTACTTGGGAGTTTTATCGATTTCTCACAAAATCGTTAACCCCATACCTTCGCGTATCAACCATGACCAACACGACCAGACCATAGTTAAAAAACAAGTTAAATTTGAACATCAATTTTTGGATAAATATCACGAACTTGATAGAAGAAATCCACAAACAACAAAAAGTAAAAACCAAATAGAAGAAAAACCATGCATCGTGCTACGTTATTATGAACCTTTTCAATATCTCGACACAAAAGAAGAGGAGCTCATCCTCATATGAACAACAGTCACGATCCTCCCCGAGCTCCAAGTCTCGAACCCTAGAGATGAAGTGATCCGACGCCGAAAAGTTGCCCGATCATAAAGCGGAACGCAACATTGGTTTTCTGCTCTCTACATGGTTCTGCAAATAAGCCATAGTCAGAGGCTTAAACACATGAGCGGCTTCGGTCTCTAACCAGTCCAATGTTGCCTTAGACATGTTCATATACACAACCCAATCGCCATTCCCAATCGGACTCATAATCGGATGAACAAAGGCGAGTTCGTTCCCGGGATGGTAACAATACGAACCTAACAAGGGTTTTCCCCATCCAAACTCTATATCCGACATGGGGAATTGCAGACCAGACGTAACAGCCACAATAGGTCCATCTTCCTCAATAGAAATATCCCCCACAAACACGTCGGGCTTGTGAGCTTCTATCCAATCGATTAAGTTCAAAAAGTGTTCTCTCGTTTTACCGTGTTTTAGAAACTCCTGGACGCTATCCGCTATCTGACTTAGTGACTTCTCTCGCAAGACACCCACGGTTTCCGTCCCAATGGGAGAACTAAGAACATTCCCAAAGTAATTAACTAACGATTTATCTAGCCGAGTTCTTCCGTCCACTGGCATGGTCATGTTACACCGCTTTTGACTATCAACTTCATTTGAAGCGATCATTTTCCAAACAAAGGCTGAAAACACCTCAAGCTTTGTGTTTTTCCTTCTACCGGCAGAGGTCTGAAGAGCGCTGAGTTGGGAAGCTTCCACGTAATAAAAGCGACCGATGACATCATCAACCGTCGTGGAGGACGTCGGGCTCTTTTGTGGTGGTGGCGGTGGTGGCAGAGATGATAAGGGGACCAACCATTTGTGCATGGAGTTGTCGTTGACAAGGGGCTGCCTCGAAAGAAGCAAAGATCTGTCGAAACATGGCTTCGTGGAGGGGTTTTCTGACCGAGCTCTCTCGCCCCATGATTGTAGGAACATGTTGCATGAGTAGGCATCTGCAACACGATGATCAAATGTGCACGAAACCACTATTCCTCCGCATTTGAACTCTGTGGCCTGCGTCGGATTAAATTTGCTAAGGTTATTGATCTTAATTTCTTATTTAAAATACAACGAAAATAAAGAGGCACTGCATCTGAAATCTACGTGCAACCATCAACTACATGGAATACATGATAAACATTGAATTTCATATAATCCGTTAATTAATTTGTGTATTTTTTATAATATTTTATGCCACAGTCGCCCTCATTTGAGATTGTAGAGGTTCTTGATTACCAGCACTTTTTGACCAAATGTTTGGAAGAAGTAACCCAGTGGCCGGTTAAGTCCCAACTTGTTGCATTATTGACTGACTAGTCATCACTTGTGGTCCAGCCTATCAACGTCACGTTTAATGTCCATATATACTGACCATCAGCGGCGGAATCAAGAAATCGGACCACTCAGACAATATTAGGATGTGAAAGAAATATATAATTTCTGCCGGGACATTTATGTATTTTTATAGGGTCGTAATGCAAAATAGCTACAGTTAGAAGAGTGCTAGTGGAGTTCTTAAGAAGTCAGGAGTGGCAATTGCCATACCTTGTCCTCAAATAGCTCCGCCCCTGGTGACCATACAAGTGGATCAAGTGAGAGGAGTATGGTTTGTACAGCTTGTGTTCAAAGCGAGTACGAAATTGAATGTATCGGCCGTTTATTAATTTTGCAACTACAACTAATCATTCCAAAGGGTAGATCGAATTAACTAAACCGGGCCGGTTAGGGGTTTCAAGAAAATACACGGGCCGATTAACCATAACCGGTTAATCATTAACCGTAACCGAACCGAAATCATAACTGCTCCGATTATTGTTACGATGAACCGTTTTGACACCTCTACATGTGTGTGAGTGGGTCGTGACTATGATAGCATCTACAAATCAATGTACTTTCACCTCAACATTAATTGGCAATGATGGAAGTAGACCATTATTGTGTTTATCTCGAATTTCACGAGACGCATCGGTGTGCCCGATGCGTCTGTTTATCCTCTCAGAGCGTCGGATTACTCCTCTTAGAAATTACCTCCTTAGAGAGGAGTAATCACCGATGCGGACGGAATTTGAGACAACCCCTACACCCATGACACTTATTAATAAATTTTCCTCTTCTAAAATGTCCGTTGTGGAATTTCTCAACATTAGTCAAACGCCCGTTCGGTTTAGTGTACGGTATGTTTTGTGTTAATACATTGAAATTGAACATAATAGACCGATTAGTGAAAATATTGAAGTGTTTATAAATCGATTAACCATACAAAATTGCACCGGATCGTGTTATTCGATTTACTTTGGTCAGTTGGAGTGGTTTATTTGTTTTTTCCTTGCGTGAAATGTGATATTTATTGTGATATTCTATTTCAAAAAATTACAAACCCTTCTCATCCTAAAAATAAGTCACAAACCCTTAGTTTGTCTTACGGATCTATTATGGTTAGTTAAAGGGTTCTTAAACCAGATTTATATTTTCTATTTTAGGTGAATCAAGTACCTTTTAGGCAACCCAAACTTTCAATAAAAAAAAAAGTATAGTTTTAAGGGAAACAAATTCAGTCGCCATTGTGAAATAAACAAAAGATAAGATCAAAACATTATTAACATGTACGCAGCCAATATAAACAAGAAATAAATAAAACTACCTGAGCGCAGAATACCCCTTGTTCCAGATTTGGTACTAGCTTCCCCAGAATAGACTGATGAGTGTTGCCCAAATCAAGGTTTTGAAGATCTATATCAGCAAAAGCCTCGACAAAATCAACTCCCCTGTTATGGCAGACAAGTTCGAGTTCGCCATGAGGGTTTTCCACCATTTCCCCAGAAAATGCATAGAAAGAAACCAAGACTTGCGCAAGGGACTTCTTCAAGATATCAACCATCAATTCATACGTAAAGGAGCGAATGGCTGAAGTAGGTTTCTTATAACAGAAGAAAACGTGCACTCGCGAAGCTGGCATTAACAAGTCAAGATTAGACTGTGGTAACCGGTGCTCTTTAATCGGATAAAGAGGAGTCACCACTTCTTTCTTCTTCACCTGCACAATGAAGTTGCTGCCTCCCTGAGAATCCATGAATGTGGAGAAAGAGAAAAGAGACTGTTTGGGTTTGTGAAGAAAGGTCTCGTTTAGCTATGAGGAGAGACTGTGGAGTTTGAGGAGAAATTTGTCTAACCATTTAAAGAGGCAATGCAAAGATAAATGTATTAGGAAATAGTGAAAACAAAATAATATGGCTGCTGCCAAGAAGAAAAATATAATAAATAAACACCAGCCAAGTTGGAAACGGCTTATAGTATTATGAAGAAAAATAATTTCATGTGTTGCGTAGTCAATGGTACCCGATCTAACTCAAAGCAAGTTCTTAATAATGTTCACAATTTATGATCTAACATGCATTCATTGGAGTTATGGTACTACTAATATGCTGTACTAGAGTCAGTGCTGCAAGGCTTGTTTTGTAAGTTTGCGGGATTCATTGGTGTCTCGGCTACTGCTCAGCGAAATCCCTCAGCGAGCACAACCCCACCAGGCCACCACCATCGTCTTCCTTGCAGGTTCTGTCTCCATGAGGTGGCCAAGTCGACATTTACTTCTCAAAGTGATAGCCGCCAGGGTGATAATTTAGTTGGTCTTTCTCTGCTCTGTCAAGCTCCGACCAACTAAAAGAATGATTTTTTTAGCATGGTTGGTTCGAGCCTAAAATTTCAATATATTGGGTGAATAAGCCAGCTGAAATTATAATATGAAAATTGTTTACATACGCTGAAAATTTGGATTACAGTCCAAGTGCATTTGGCAAAACTTGCTTTTGCTACCAAATTTTCGAAGAATTTCTTTTTATGATATTGATACCACGTGACGTGCTAGATGACGCGGAGGAACTTGGTAACACGTTGTCGGGTTATCAAAGGCCTAAGCGTAGTGTTGGACGTCCTAATATCTAGAGGATTTTGTGACAACGTAGTTTGGTAATTTTATTTAATTATATCGAGTCTTTGAGGATATGATAAGCTCCACCCGAATTTTCTTTGCGGTTCTTTCTCGGGTCGTACTGGTCGAACCGTACAGGGTCTAGAGGTCATATTTAAACTAATTATTATTTTATTTTATCAATAAGAAAACCTTTTTCTATTATTCTCCTCTTTTCCTTCTCTTCTATGCTCTCGGTCTTCTTCTCCATCCCCTTCCAATTCTTCGATCTCCTTCTGCAAATTCTAATGTTACCCACTCGTAACAGATACGTCTAAGATGATATGCGTTTGCACTGATTAATAATAACTCATGCATAAAAGAGAATGTAAAATATGGTATTTCATAAGGTATACCTAAGCGTCTTTAAAATGAAGATTATATAATCTGTGAATAATTAGTCAGCTTAAACTAAAATTTGAAACAAACTATAATTAGTCAGCTTAATCTGTGATTGAGGTCAACACATGTCCTTTGATCTACAGTTGGCTGATATTCTTACCAAACCCTTCTCAATTCTCTTCTCCCTGGGTAGTTGGGTATAATCCATCGTCTTACCCAACTTGAGGGGGAAAATTAGAAATGATACTTTTTCATTTCTATTTTACCTCTTCATTTATATAATTGTGCTAGACTTAAGGGGTGCTTCTTGTCATTTCTTCTTTATGTTTGGCAAGACGACATCGTTTTGATAACGTCCCGTTATGTTTTGATTTACCGTTAAAACCAGCTGAGAGGGATGATGTGGCACATCCTGATTGGCCACATTGGATATGTCGTTAGCCTATAAAGGTTTTCATCTCCACTTCGTTTCATGATTTTTCTATTGAACAGAAACAAGAAAACCTATCTCTCTCCCTCCACTTCTCTTCTTCTCTCGTTCCTCTTTTTGTGAAGCGAAACCCTAACTTTGGTAGCATCTATCGATTCAGTTTATGGAACTTCAATCCTACAAATATGTTTCTTCTCTTTCTCCCTAACTTGAACTTTCCACCCGTATTCGGGTCACTTTGACCAGGTGATTTGGATAGCAAAATGATGGAATTTGTTTTATAATCTTTTTATGGTGTTGTAGAGTATCTTTTATTCTACAACACCATGAAAATATCATTAAAAAAATTCCGTCTATCGTGAATGAAAATCTATTTTTTTTTTAAGAAAATGAGATATATTAGAAACTCTCAAGGCGAAGAAAATTACTAGCTATTACGTCATCTTCAATAATGGTTTCTAACACAGCAGGTGGAGAACCAAACCAGTCCAAATCTATCGTACCTTCCTTTTGAATGTGAGCTAGCAGATGAGCTGTATTATTGCTATTCCTCTTGTTGAACTCCAATCTCCAATCCGCAAAAGCATGTAGTTTGTTTGTTCAGGATTGAATCAATAATCTCCTCCACATTGGTGATCATTCCAGACGCCTTTCCACTGTGGTGCGACTGGATTTCTTGAATTAAAGTTTTGGCATCGCTTCCAACAGCACATTCGCGACTCCCACAATAGCTGCAAGTTCGATCCCAGGAGAGCTGCTCGAGCCTCAGCCTATATAGCGGAGAAATAAAAACCCGAGCCCCTGGAGGATGTTGCCACAAACCCACCTACTTTGTTTTGGATAATCAACCCACTCTAGCCTTTCCATTCACAATGTCCCAACTTCCATCAAAATTTACTTTGAGCCAATCCCCGTTTGGGCGCTTCCAGATCGAGCCATGAGGAAAGAAGTTATGTTGACTCGGACCTTGTCATGAAGTGATGAATATGTTGGGCTTTCATCTTGATTATGCGTTTTGGTAATATTGGGTATTTATCATATTTGGAAACTAGTATTATTCAGAATCTACTAGTATTTCTTATTTGATTTATTTCCTAATATTGGTGCTATTAGAATTACTTGAAGAGCAAGTAATGTTGCCTATTTATAGGCGGTTCTTCAAGAGTTCTAATTAAATGAGTTGGGTTGAGTAGAGTAGAAAACTGGTGAGAGATATCTTTGAGCGGATGTGTGAGGTTGGGGGTTCGTAGATGTAGTCTACGAGGATGAGAGTACCACGTCGTCGTGGTTCGCGGATTGTGTTGTCTTTCCCCTACGATGTATTCCCTCACTGATATAGTGAAATTCTCCTCCTCCCGTGTATGTAGACGTTTTGGCTGAACTGCATTAATTCTTGTGTGTCATTTTTCTTCTCCTCAATAACGTGTGTTGAGTGTGTGATCGTGTGGCATGTCTTTATTTCCGCTGCGGCGGGAATTCGAGTGCACAAATAATTCTCCAACATATTCTGTCACTCAGCTCAAAATATCCTGTATTGCAGTACTAGCATTCAAGACCACATTATTGAAAAACTTATTGTTTCTTGCGAGCCACAACGTGTAGATGGTGGTAAAGATCACTTCCAAATCCATGCTTGTTCTTGTGTTTAGCTTAAATTCGAACCAAGAGGTGAAAGTCTCTCTCAGCATGTTGAGGATATCGTGTCCAAGTATAGAAGGCCATATTTCCTTTGCAATGGGGCATCTCAGAAAAATGTGGGTCGTTGTCTTATCAATCCCTTACAAGACAGACATTTATTTTCAACCTCGATTCCTAGTCTTCAAAGACAATTTCCGATAGGAAGAGCATTCTTGTAACTTCTCCAAACAACATGGCTGATCATTTTGGGACTCTCACTTCCTATATCTTCTTGTAAGTATTTGAGCAAGCTACTGAATTTTCAACGTGTTGACCTCCAGATTGCTCCAATGGCATCACCAAACTGTATTGGAACGAATGGTGTAGGTACCCGTATGTAATAAAACTCTATCACATCATTGAGGATTTTTTTTAAGGTCATGCGCTCATAGTCATCAACACCACATTCGGGTAGGTTGTCGGAAAATAATATGTATATCCAATTGTAAGCACTGTCTCAACCCAAAAGCCTTTGACATTCCTATTTATTTATTTATTTATTTATTTATTTATTTTTTAGGATGATATTCCTATTTTCTTGCGTAGGAAAAAAATGTGTTGGCGTTTAGCACGTGGCTCACAATTGAACAACCGCCTTAGTCAAGTTTTGAGCCGTAGCTTTAGCGGCCGAGTTATTACAGATTTAGGCTGCTCGACGAAATCGCAAATCACTTATGTGATATGAAAAAGTCCTTGGACGGATCAAGAATCGCGTAGGAAAACTCTTGTCTCCTCCGTAGTCAATATTATAGGCTGTGCTAGTCTATATATTGAGGATCTTGATATCAGATTGATATAGCTCGTGAGAGAGTGAACAATTGCAGTAGAACAAAATAGCAGAGAGAGTTGCATAGGTTACCTTGAGAGCTTAGTTTTGTATCGCATTGGGCTGAACCACGTAAATCCCATGTGTTCCCTTTCTTCACTAATTATCACATTTCGCAGTGGGTTCACCACATCCCATGGAAATTGGCAGATTTCCTAACAATTGGTATCAGATCTAGATTATAATTTCCGGTGATACTGAAATTATTTTCAGGCAGAAGAAACAACTCTAGACTTGAAGCTGGAGAACACATAAAGAAGAAAAAACAACTTACCTGCTGCTGTTGTTGATCTAACATAACATAGGCGAACCTTTTTTTCATACCAAAGAAAGAAAAGAGACGAAGAAGAAGGCAACAATGTAGCTGCTTGGCATGTTGGAATTGTGCCCTAGGTGCAATCCATTTATGGCGGCATTTATGTGGACTTGCTATTCATTGTGTTATCGATATGGAGATATGTTAAACATGAATGAAGTTAGAATATAAAAGTTACATTCTTAAATATACCTAGTCGAGTACTACAGTTAATTAGGACGATTGTATTGCATCGAGACTAGTATGTGGGTAGATTGATATATGGATATCAAGTCTAACACATGGGTACATATTAGGAGTAATGGAGTACGGGATTTACCCACCATGAGATGGCTACATGAGAGTTATGTGAATTTCACAAGCGCTTCTCATAGTGACAATGGTGTTGTGATCCTTAGACTTGAAGTCACTAGGTACTCTAGTTGTGAGTTATTGTGTTTTGATATCATCAAACGTTACACTGTAACTGGGTAACTATAAAGACGATAATCAGACATGATATGAAGCAAGCTGAGAGATCGTAGTGATGTGTATATGATTTGTCCCTCCCACATAACGGGAGTAAATATCCACGGGCCCTCGATGAGTGAGACTTAGGGATGCCCATGGCCATACTCAAAAAATCAATATGAGATATTGATGTTATTTGTTAATCTAAGTCTAATCACATATCGAGAACTATGGATTGGATATACAAGTGTGACACGCCATGTCTTGTGTCCAATCCGGATAGATGAGACAAATGGATTATACAACACAGCAACATTGGTCACAGAGGTTAGTCAGATCACTGACATTCCTATTATTTGGGAGCATTGATGTATTGCTATATGTCTCTCAATGTCTGTAATAATTGTTATAACTTCCAAATTAATTAGGAACCTACAGGGTCACACACAATAATAGATCAAAATAGAATTAGTTGCTCATTAGTTGGACTAAAGAGGAATAATGAATTCATTGGACTAAAGTGTAAACTGTGCTCATTAGTTGGACTAAAGAGTAATTGTAGACTAGAATGCAAACTAGTCCAAACTGTTGGATTTATGAGAAAAGATGAATTTCTCTAGCTATAGATAGGATTTGTACGATATGAAAAATCACTCTAGATTCATTCCTACTCTACCCAGTACACTAGAGAGAAAAGGAAGAAGAGAGAGAAAGAGTTTATCCACCCCTAGCGTTCGACCAAAGAGGTTCCGCCCCCTTAATGGAGCCGTCGGCCTCCATATGGCCGCCCCTCCTCTGCTGTCACGGCATGGGATGTCGTCCTCCTCTCCTTGCTGCAGGTTGGATTTGATCCAATCGCTGTGCACATCTAGTTCATCATCTTGTATGACAAAATTCTCCTTCTTCTCACGATTGCTAGCACAATTGGAGAAGAAGTTCGGCTGAGTCTATTCATGTGGACATCATAGAGACATGGATGTACTTTCTATGTAGTGATCGTCCCAGTCAGGATGACTGAGGTAACCTTTCTCCTTCATCATGTTATGATGCTTAACCTGCGATTCATGGAGGGTTTTGAGCAGTAATTTTTGTATTTCCGCTACGTAACCTGCATCAAAACCCTACACTGGTATCAGAGCCATAGGTCGAAAGCGCATAACATGATTTATGTGGTTATCTGTTTTATCAGTTTACACCGTTCTGTCAATTTTCGCGTAAAAAATGATATTCGTATTATGATACGATTTGAACACGATTCAATAGAGATTAGCTAATTTTACATATGATGTAAAAATTAGTGATTTTTGTATACATATGATGCTTGAAAATTGGTGACGAAAAACTAGGGTTTGAGCACAATTTGGGAGGAAAAGGTGTTTTCTGTCCCACATAGAGGATCCGGGCACATGGAGGAAGGATAAAAATATGATTTTTCTACCCCAATGCGTTCGGTCAAGGTGTCCGAACATCCTCAAGGTCCGGCCAGGCAACCCGCCCGTCCCTCCCTTGCGCGCCAAACCTGACTGAACGGTGTGTGGCCGGTTCGGTTGGTGCGACCGGGTTGGACCGGTTCGGCAGGTCAGAACAGTTCGGCCAATTTGACTAGCGCGAATGTTTTGACCGTTTGACCCTATCGTCCCAACTTAACTAAAATTTGACCAAGCGCGTTAAAATTGAATTTTAACTGTATTATGTGATTTATATCACGGTGGTTGGATGTGACCCTAGTTGTGTGGTTGTTTAATTTTTGTGGATTGGTTTTGTTTTGATGTAATTAATGTTTTGACCGTTTGACCATATCGTCCCAACTTAACTAAAATTTGACCAAGCGCGTTAAAATTAAATTTTAACTGTATTATGTGATTTATCTCACGGTGGTTGGATGTGACCCTAGTTGTGTGGTTGTTTAATTTTTGTTGATTGGTTTTGTTTTGATATAATTAATGTAATTAATTTTACGGCCTGCGTGTCGTCTTCACCCTCGCCTGTGAGGTTACTCTATTTAGTTCATAGATGCTAGCTAGAATTAGATAGATATAATATAGTCAAGGCATGGAGAAGAAGATCAAAGAACAAAAGACCACAAGACAATGAAGACCCACAAGTTGTGACACATGGACTGAATACAGAGGCACATGGAGATGAGCTTGCCTGTGATCCTTGGAGGGATTTGAGCATGATAGAATTTTGTTGTTCCGCTGCGTAACCTGCATCAAAACCCTACAAACTTGTAGGATTTGGGTGGATTTAGTACCTCCTAAGGTCTGTACTGAACCAAATAGAACAAGAAAAGCGCAAGAAACTATCCATTACCGAATTCTCCGGCGGATTAAGCATTTCTCGCGACCCACGCTCAGATTCCGACGACCATGGTAATTTCAGCAGCTTTATGGTCTGTGTTTAGTGTTTTTGGACTCGCCAAAACCTCACTAACAAGAAAAAAGTGCTCCATTACAGTGAATCTGAACAGAGAGGAAGAATTTGATAAAAATGTAGTTAGGGTTCTTGGAAAGTTTACCCAATTATCTCACTCCCTAATATTTCGATTGAAAAACTGGTTAGGGGATTTTACCCCCGTCGTTGAAGGGAGTCTCTGGCAGCAGCAGGTCGGTGAAATGAGGTGCGAAAGTGGTTGTGCAGTGGTGGTGTGGGCGGTGTTCATGGTGGTGATGAAGGATGAAGAGGAAAATGGTAAAGAAAGAGAAAAGAATAATCCAGCTCTTTCCACCTGGTTTTGCAGGTGAGTAGGAGGATGCCTAGGGTGTGAGGTGTCACAAGGAATTTGACAAGTGGCACACATGCACCAAGGGGGTGCATGTGCAATTTCCAAAAGTTTAGGGTGTATTTGTGATTAGTGAAGAAATTGAGTACTTTGAAAATTTTGAATTTAACCCCATTATTTCCAATTGATTTTTAAATATCCCCACAAGTTCCAAGGAATTTAGCTTAGTGAAAACTCCATGCATGAGTTCAATTCTAAGTAATTACATATAAGCCTCCAGTTTTCTAGTATTTGCTCAACTGCCCAAAACTGAATTCGCATTCCTAGATGTTCTCTGCTATACAGAAGTCAGTAATCACTACTGAACAAGGTATTTTCACAACTGACTCAAAATTCTTGTTTAGTTTAACCCCTAGTAATTAAATCTCAAGGTTCTACACTATCTTAACGACTCCCCTTCGTAGTAGTGGTTGGTTGTTTGGCATTCAAACACGGACTCGTCTGAATCTATCTTTTATTGCGCCATATTTTCTTGGTTCAACCTTGTAAACTTCACCTAGAAAATATCCAATGAGTTTTCCTACTTACTCATTGATGAGGTGGAAGGGGAGACCCCGTATTTGAACCATGACTACAATGTCGTTGAAAATTGTATCTTTAGGCGCGCTTCCAATCTTCCACTCCTTTAGCAAGAGTACTTGATCATCGAAAATCCATGCCCCTTTTCCTGACTTTCTTCATTGTATCATACGAATCAAACTTAAAAACAAATACGTTTCTTTCAAGATCAATGATTTGTAGCTCATCTTCTGGGCACCAAAGATATTTGAATAACTGTTTCTTGATACCTACATTGATTGGTTGGTCCCCCACTAATCTTCTTATCAAACTGTGCTCAAAACTCTTCAATCCCTCTTGGTTGAGATCGTTGCAAATCCTGGTGGCTTTCGTTCTCTATCCATTCATTGAATATTTCAGATTCAATAGCGAGCTCGTCTCCTACCATTGTCTGAGTTGTTTCTCTCTCTAGGCTAGATAGAGAGAAAATTCTAGACTCTTTAATGGTGTTTTTAATTAATCATCACACTCTCAACTTCCTTGCAAACAAGAGTTGTGTCTTTAAATATACAACAGTAAAAATAGCAGCAAAATGCTCACACAGGGGCTCTGCCATCTCTCCTCATCTTTCTCCTCTCTACATCTCTCTCCTATTCTCCCCACTCTCTATGTTCTTCACTTTCTCCTCTCCCCAATCTTCCATGATCGTATCTTTCACCTCCTCCTCTGGTTCTTACACCTTTTTCATGGGTCTTCTTATGATTTGTTCGATCGACAGAAAAAGAGCCATCTTTCGCCTTTGTTGGGTCAATCAACTAAGTCGAATCATCCTTCCCCAATCGAAGGTTGTGTGCCGACCACCCTGTTCTCTCTGTTTGGAATGAGCCAGGAGGCTCTCCTCCACCACTCTTTGTCACTTCTCGATTCATCTTTGTCGGCAAACTATGTGTTTTGGTCTCCTGTTTTCGATTCTGTTTCCTTTGCAATTTAGGGTTTTCTTTGGTGATTTTTAACAAAAGACCCTTTCACCTACAGTGAAACCTAAACCCAAGCACCTCCCCCTCCTCTCGAATACTTCCTAATTACCGCGTCTCCCCCTGGCTTGTCCCTGTTGCTCCTACCAATAACATCCTTGTCGAACCTTTTTCATTGCCTCGCTCTTTTTACCCGCATCGTTTACCCTTCTTTCAAGTTCTTTTCCCCTCACCTTCCCCCTTTTGACCATCCCATCGACCCCCCCCCCCCCCCCCCCGCCTCAACCTGGGGATCAGATGCACTCACGGGTCTCGCTCTTCATTGCAGGTTCGACGTTGACTCGGTCAGGGTACCATGTTGTTCGCTCCGGGATTTTGGAGGTTGTTCCTCAATAATCTCCAAATCCGCCATGATGGTTCGTCGCTGGAACTGTCAAGACAATGGATAGTCTTGCACATCTCTTTCAGCCGCTTCCTTGTCTCATTTTTTTCAGTTATATTCTCTCATCTGTTCCCGCATTGAAATAAGGTTGACAGCCAGTTGGGACTTTTCTAGCAGATTTTCTTACCCTCTCACCATGTTCTTGGCAATAAGGTTCTCTCAAGGGTTCGCTGGTTTTTTCCACTTACTTTTTTTTTGGCTGTCCCATCAAATGATTGATTTCAATTTTGGTGACATGACTTCCGCCTCTATCGAAGCATTGACACGCTTTCATTCCTCACGACATTTTGGATTTTATCGGCCTCACCAAATCAGGTATTAAACTCACCTGACTTGTGCGAACGTCTTTTAACCCAGCCCCGGATAATTTGTTATCTGACCGCCATCTCTTTCTCATTCTCCCCAGCCGTTTACCCTTTTGTTTTGGGAATCACCAAACATTCTGGATTGGTTTTGTCGCGTTGGCTCCCCTCCTGCAAGTCGGCGGTCTCTGGTTGGTCACATGTTTTTCAGTCATGTTCATATAATTTTCAATGTATTTTCCAAGTTTTGGATAATAATGTGTAACATCCATACTCAATGTTGTTCACCTCTTGTTTAATTATATAATTTGATTTTTCTAAAAAAAATAGCATTCCCTAAAAAATAATATTTTGATACAATAGTTGATTATGTGTAAATTTAATAAAGTTTGAGAATACATATATGGTAATGTAAATTTGCTTGATTCTTTGAAATGACTAGTAATTTTAAATCCAATAAAAATGAGAGTTTCAATATAAAATTTATTTAGCATTGCAATGTAAAAATTAGTACTTACAAAGGAAAGAAACAAAAAAGGAAAAGAAAACTAATCAAAATATGAGATTAAGTTTTTACATCAAAATATGAAATTGAATCACTAAGGGACGGGTGCCCTAGCGGAAAGATACTTGTCAGAACGCAAGTATGGCGGAGTTTAAATAAGCCTCAGATACTACTAGCTAATTTTTCCACACGCCTGATTTACCTGGTGGGGCCGTAAACTGACATGTTTTAACATGTTCTCTGCATGCCTAATCCGATGATCGTATTAGTATTGGTTCACCGACCAGACTAGTACTGGCCAATCCGACACAATTTTTAAAATTACTAGGGGATTGCCCGTGCCCGAGGGCACTACCAAAAATAATCGATTTTGCTGGAGGAAAAGATGAAAATGTTGTTCCCGTATGTAAATTAATCTAAGAGAGAGGGTAAATTTTTAAGTAGTGAATAGTTAAGTGGGTAGTTGGTAGTTAAATAGTGAGTAGTTAAGTAGTGGGTAGTTAAATAGTAAGTAGTTAAGTGGGGGTAGGTGGGATCTAAGGGCTGGGGATGATTTAAGGCATCTAAAAGCTCAAAACCCATAAGTTAGTTAAACCATGCTCTATTTTTGCCCACTAAGTTCAACACATACAATGAACCGAAACCAATCATTTGCAAATCATCATGCAACACACGTGTTAGTTTACCACCAAAATATGTACCACTCTGTCCCAACTCTTGTATCTAATTTGATTTTTTGACTCGTATTTGGGTCACTTTGACTGAATGATTTAGGCAGTAAAATGAACTGATTTTTAATATTTTTTTATAGAGCAATTTTTTTCTACAACACCATGAAAAATTATCAAATAATTGCATCATTTTAATAACCAAATCACCAGGTCTAAGTGATTCAATAAATAGTGATAAAAGTCAAATTGGATACAAAGAGCGGGTCAGAGCGATAAAAGTGGAAAAATGGAGCGACCCAAGCTTCACCGAACCGAAGTGAACCCAGCCCAGGAAACCAAACCCACATATCATCACATATAAACCTTGTCGGTGACTGGGGCACTATTTGGGTTGGGCAAATATCTTTTTTCAAAGCCAGTGGTTGCTTCGTCTCTCTCTTCCCTTTCACCCGAAGCAAGCAGCAAATGAAAGTGAAACGAAAAGTGACTGCAAATCTACTCCCCACACACACGCTGACAAACACAGAGAAGGTTCTAGCACCTCCACCTAATCTCTCCCTTAAATATACTTCTCCATTAGATCTCCTCTTGCATCATTCCTCTCTCTCTCTCTCTGCAGCTGTTCCTCTCCCTTCCAATTCCAAAATTCAACTAATGGAGCCGAAATGGTGGGTTCTGGCGATGGTGGTGGCAATGTCGGTAATGGGTATCGCCGAGGGGGATCTTTCGAATCCGCCGTTGGTGAAGATGGTCAAGGGCAAGAAGGTCTGTGACGGAGGTTGGGAGTGTAAGGGTTGGTCAAAGTACTGTTGCAACGAGACCATCTCCGACTACTTCCAGACCTACCAATTCGAGAACCTCTTCTCCAAGAGGAACTCGCCCGTGGCTCACGCCGTTGGGTTCTGGGACTACCACTCTTTCATCACCGCCGCCGCGGTTTATCAGCCGCTCGGGTTCGGAACCACCGGCGGCAAGCTCATGGGGATGAAGGAGGTCGCCGCTTTTCTCGGCCACGTCGGCAGTAAAACCTCTTGTAAGTCCTTTTTTGCCCTCTCTGAATTGGGTAATTTACAAAGTCATGAACATATTAGACCAGAATTGCTAGTACTTACATGTTTGGTGCTTATCTTGGTTCTTTTGGATAATTTGACAAACCAATATATTAGCAGGCAATTCATGTTGTTTAGTTTTGGATTGAACTGATTCTGAGGGAGGTCTTTGAGTTCCAAACAAATCTAAGGAATGATCAAGAAACCATGCAGAAAGACACTGTAAAAGACTGATGTACACTATTGAAATTAGAGACAGTCAAGCCATTAGAACTAACATATCAATCCATTTGGAAACTCTACCAAGAACTACATCCAATATTAAGGAAAAAATGTTAGATCTTGCAGAAGGTCTCCTTACACATTGCAGAAGATTTTGCATCCTCCTTTCAGATTATGTCCCTTGGGCCTTGTTTGGTTTGGGGATAAGAAATGGGATATGACACGTATTGGGATTTGATTGAAGAGGGATAAGGCAGGATATGAAACGTTGTGTACATGTGTTTGGTTATGGAAGGATATGAAAGCACGATATAATACATGATTATATATTTAATAAATATTAAATAATGTATTTTTATATATAAACCGTCTTTTTCAGTATTGTTTAAGGATGATGAAGTCATTTTACTGTCCTCCCATATCCCCCAGTCTCATGTTCTTGCTACCACCTGTGGGTTGTTATCATACTTAAGTTAATATTTTGAGGGGAGGGATACAATAGCATTTGATATAGATGTTTCATATCCTCAACCCCAATGCCCGGATTAGAACCCACAAGTATAAGGAATTCTTCTCCCCTCTTCTTATACCTTACCCAAACATGGCCATGTGGAGCATGAAGCATATGTTTTGCAAGTTTATTGACTAATTGAGAGCTACAGACTGAAGTAGTACGGTGTCTCCCTGGAACCCCATACTAGTTAAGTGTTCAGTGTCGAAAGTCATGAAAAATGAGCTTACATATTACAGGTTCTTACAGATCAGCTGTATAGGCCCTATGGAGTTCATTGTACGACTTATTAACACATTTTTTTTTAAATTCTGGTTAATTTCGGTTTTTAAGTATTTTTGATTCATTAACATAAAAATATAATCATTTGCTCATCAATAGAATAGTGATCTCTGTTGATCTCTGTAAAAGGATGAGGACAATACCTACAACTTTACAGATTCTAAGACCCTGGTAGGATTACCAATGTGGGAGGCATTATGAATCCTGGTTCTGTAAGGTTCATTCTCGGGAGTTCAGATAACATTACTGAACTTGTTCTCTATTTGGAATACACAATCTCAATGTTCATCATGATAGCTTTTACAACTGAGATCACAGTTCGATTTTATGGAAACACCAAATATGAATCGATATATTTTTTATAGGTAAATATATATCCATATCATACCCCCTAGTTAACGAGACAACACATCACAGCAAATAAAAATTCAACAGGTTGGTGAAGGATGATGATGCTTATTATTATGTGCCTACATACTTGCCTTCATTGGGTCCTCGGTTCTACTAACAGAAAGATGATGTACAAAGTTACAAACAAAAGTTAAAACTGTTTAATCCCCTGTTGTGAAGCAAAACCTTACACTAATGAAATGTGCATCATTTTAGAGTAAACAGCATCGCTTTATGTATTTTCCTTTGAGACTGCACTAACATGTAAAACTGTGAATGGAATGTGCTGAAAACCTGAAAGTCAAAAGTACTCCATGAATCAAAAGTTCGGGAGTTCAGAAAGTTTTGAATCTGCAGGCTTGCTTGAAGTGTGGGTGTAATGGAGGCGAGCAGGATTTCAGGTTGCTCGAGCTTGAATAGCCAGATTTTATCCAAGTTCAAGCTTGAGCTCAAATTTTGTTCGAGCCAAAAAACGCTGCCCAAACTTGACTCTTTAGCAACGTTTTAAGTATAACTGTCAATTTAAACCCGACCCGTCTTTATCCGCCCAGTTTGATTGTGTTTGAACTGCTTGTTTAATTCTGTGGGTTGAATATTGCTCGCCTACTAAAACCCGTTTACTAATGTTTGGACATGGGCGGGTCAATCGACCCGTTAAACCCGAACATAAACAATGTATTTTATAGTTTAAATTTTAACTTCTTTCTTTACCTATTTATTTAGCTTGTCAAATGTGTTACACCCTTTTGTTATAATACACATTAAAATCTTTATATAAAATGAAAAAGGAAAAAATTATGTACATAACAATAAAGTTATTTCTAAAAAAGGTTCAAATAAAATAAAAAAGAGAAAATAAGAAAAGATGTAGATAAGTTTCATAAGAACTTGGAGGCTTGCTTCCACAAAAAAAAAAAAAAAAAAAAAAAAAAAAAAAAAAAAAAAAAAAAAAAAAAAAAAAAAAAAAAAGACAGAGACCTTGGAGGAAGAAGAACCCGCTCGATCTGTGCCATAGTCTTCTTCAGTGTCGCTGCTCAGAACTCTGTACGGCAGGTCAACCACCCTCCGCCAAACTTGAAGTCATTGGCGACTAAGCAGGGCTGCCGTTACTAGAAAGCTCTGGCAACAAGGATTGCCGCCACCAAGACAACCATATGACTTTTGATATTGTTCTTCCTCCTCCTCCTCCTCCTCCTCCTCGTCTCTCTGGTTTGATTGAACAGAATCCTAGCCCCCACCCCAATCTGGGGATTTGATTTGGGTGTCAATTTGGGGTTTTTATTGGGGTATTCAGATTGGGGATTGATTTCTGCATTTAACTTACTGTATTGTGATTTTGGTGGATTGGATTAGCTGGGGTTTGGTTTTGGTTTGTTCTCTATTAGTGGTGATAGAAGGTATGTAGTATATTTGTTTGAGAAGCAAAAATAAAATGTATAAGCGGAAGTGAAGTCCATAGTAAACAACTTTTTCAGACTAAGACTGTCCTTTTGGAATGTAATTTCCGAAAACAAGACGGTCAAAGTGCAGCGGAGGAGTTTGTGGTTCGTAGAGATATCATTGCTGCACTATACACTAAAGTTTCTCTGATGTATAAGGGGTGAATTGGTTGATAATTGTGTGACTTGTGTCATTTTCGATCCTTCTCTTCCTGCATGTGTAACAGTATCTGTGGTGGTTGATCTAGCGAAGGTGGTGATTTGGCGGTCATGGACTTGGTGGTTGTGTCGTGTACTGTGTAGTAATGTTGGAGGTGGTAATTTGGGCCATTTACGTTCCAATCGGGAGATGTTAATGTCGATTTGAGCCATGGAGGTGGTGGGGGATGAAGGTGGGGGCTAATGGTATATTTTATTGTTAAATAGGTTAAAGGGCGGGGTTCAGGTTTATATTGACCCATTACAACTCACCCATTACAAACTAAATGCTAAACAGGTTAGGCGGGTTGTCCCAACTTATGCTTGAACCCGTTTGTAAATGGGTTCCACCCGCCCGTTACAGGTCTAATTTGAAGCTCGAGTCAATCCATCTAATGTCATCTCATCTTTTGAACCATGCTAGAGTTTAAGTTTCGTTAATCTCTATTATTGATCACAGAACTGTGATCTTAACATATTTTACTCATGTGAGGAACGAGGTCTGTTTAACTATGCTTCTTTTAATAGATTCTACAAAAACTTGGCCAATATAAGAATAAGAAACCTTACCGAGAAAAATCTTAAATCGTTGTGTTGAAAGTCAAATCATGTCCCTTATCTTTCTCTAAAATCTTGGTCCACTGTCATGGTTTCTAGTGGTATTACCGTGGGAAAAAGGGGATGCGGTTATTGGTCACTTGACTCGCTTCTCTCTTTCATTTTCTTTATTTGAATTACAGGTCAGTCACATCCTTGAAGATCGGTGTTTGGACTTAGGATGTCGCATTATGGTCTACCAATGTTACAAAATCGTGAATTTGCTTATAGGAAGTTCTTTCACTACACTTTTCCCTCCCGGCGAAACTCATTGTTAAATCTACCTAGACTTTCGCATTAATAGAATTTTTACTCCATTACAATTATAGAAATGGGTCTTAGGATTTCACTCGGTGTTTGGGAAATGCTTTTTTGACCCATGTGGTACAGTACTTGGTTTGGCGTTCCCATTCCCAGTTCATGAACTATGATGATCCATCTTTCTGTTAGCGTAGAGAAAAACTAGCTCTATCAACCTGAAGCTTTATTTGACAATTAACCTAGATTACGTTTTTGTATATCCTTACAATTATCTAGGAAATCTTGCAGTATGTAAACTAATTAGGAAGCAGAAGAGTTTCTAAATTAAAATAAGAAATAAAAGTCTTAAACAGCCTCACTGGCATACACTTCAATTGAAGAAGAACTGAAATAGCATTTATATCAGCATCTATACTGTGCAAAAGCAAATTATGGTTTACCAGAATACAACTCATAATTTTTTTTTTCTGAAATTCCTAAAAATTGTATGACCAATCGGGGGTTTCCAATCTGTATTTCTGAACTCCTCCAATTTCATCGTTTCTCTTATGGCCAAATTAATAGAAAATTAATTAGAAAAACAATGTATAAGTGTTGAGCTGTTAATTTGCTTGTATCAGAGCTCTTGACTGATCTCAATCACAGCTTAACGATACAAGGAAACCCTTGCTTTTTAGTCCTCCATCTTTTGTTTTTGAAGAATTATTCTTGCCTTTCCCTATTTACTACTTTTTGTACTCTCTGCATCAACAATTTGTTGTCCTTTTCTCCCTTCAGAAAATATAAACATTTAACCCAGTTGATACGTGCCCTGCAATGTGTTGATTCACTATAATTGAGATTGCTTCAAAGACTAACATTCACAGCTACTTGATGCAGGTGGTTATGGGGTTGCAACCGGCGGGGTTTATTCCTGGGGTCTATGCTACAACAAAGAATTGAGTCCTAGCCAGTCTTACTGCGATGAATACTTCAAACTGACCTACCCATGTGCTCCTGGTGCAGAATATTACGGTCGTGGTGCATTGCCTATTTACTGGTACATTTTCCTCAATTTTTTTTTTTTTTTGCTGGTCTATTTTATGATATGATGTTTTTACTTGTCATGCTTCATCCCTTTTTTTGCTTTTGAGTGTACAACCTGATGTAGCATCAAGGTCAAATGTTTTTGTTTATGAAGCCATTTCGTCATCTGAGGCCATGCTTGGTATCGGCTGAAAATCTGAAAATCAGCTGAAATAATTCTGGGTGAATAATCCAGTTGAACTAAAAGTCAAAATCCGTTTGGTATGAGCTGAAATTGTAGATTGTTAATTTCATCCATCAGACAAAATTTAAAGAGCTATGACGCCAATTTCTTGAAAACACCAACTTATAATTAACTATGATCATGCTAATGTGAAAACACATCCAAATTATTTTTCCTGAGATTTTCAGCTGCATAATCCCCAATTTTAGAGATTCTACAATTGTACTGAGATTATTTTAATATGCAGATTTTCAGATTAAAATTTTGTCATAACAAACGGAATTAAAATTAAAAGGGCTGATTTTAATTGAAACTTATTAAAAACGTGGTTCCCAAACATGCACTTGGTGGTTTGTAGACAAAATTAAGGGAGTTGCTGTCTTGTTTCCAGGAACTACAACTACGGGGCGGTCGGGGAAGCGTTAAACGTGGATCTGCTAAATCATCCGGAATACATAGAACAAAACGCCACCCTAGCATTCCAGGCTGCAATATGGAGGTGGATGAACCCAATTAAGAAATCCCAACCCTCAGCTCACGATGTTTTTGTCGGCAACTGGAAGCAGACCAAGAACGACACTTTGTCCAAGCGTGTTCCTGGTTTTGGCACCACCATGAACGTCCTTTACGGAGATCTTGTTTGTGGCCAAGGCGATATCGATTCCATGAACAACATAATTTCTCACTACCTCCATTACCTGGATTTGATGGGCGTTGGAAGTGACCAGGCGGGTCCACACGAGGTTCTGACCTGCGCTGAGCAGAAAGCTTTTAACCCATCGGCTGCCACGTCTGCTTCTTCTTGAAACCTAGATCTGCATATTTGTGGTTAATGGGCTGTTCATTGTTGTGAATCCATATTATGCTTGAGCAAGAACCATGAATAAGGTGAAGTAAGATAAGGCTTTCAGATCATTTGCAAATTCATTTGTCCGAATGGTAATTAGTGTGCAGATATTATTTTGGTTTGTATGTACGCCGGGTGTATATGTAGTAAGTTGATATTCAATCTGCTTGATTTTTTGTGGCTTGCGATTCCAAGAGTAAGTGTTCGTTTTCTTTAAAAGATGCGACTTTTTACTAATTCCATGGTAATTACTTATAGCTTCCTTGTTCCTACTGCAAGTATGTAATTTTATGTGATATCTTCCTATTCCAAAGAACAAATGACAGTAAACCTATATGGTTTTCTTGCAGTTTTCAATTTGAGACAAATGGCCTCCAATTGTTAAAAAAGTAAGATTAAATTAACAAAATTTACTGTAATACCCATCACGTGAGCTCATGTGATGGACTTTAGCCTGTAATACCCATCGTGATGGGTATTGCTGTAATTTTCATTAATTTAGTATAACATTTTCAACGATTGGAGGCCACTTGTCTCAAAATGAGACGCAGGTGTTGTTTTAAATAATTGAAAGTGATAGAGGGCTAGTGTTATAAGTGTCAAAACACTCCACTTAAAACACAAAACATAGGGAAATCAGAGGGAACATGTTACTCTTGTCGGCACAAGCTCTTTAAAACACCAGTACCACCCTAAACCTCTTTTAACTCCATTTTTCACAATTAAATCATAAACTTTGATTGGCTTGTCTGCTAATCCACCTAAGCCTCCTATCATTCCATTGGATATAGTTCCTACTTCCTAATCTCATTTACTACAAGTGCTAGTTTCCAGGGAGAGGGTCTTTCTGCTTTCCAACTCCTTCCACGACCTTTCTTCATCATTCACACCCAGATAAGTAGCTCTGCACCATTGTTCCTCCAGAAGGGTTCCTGTGATTTTCTCAATATCCATCTAATTGTTTCCATATTCCTTTCTCTGTCCCACTGGCGTGACAATTAGCTTTGAGTAACCCTATTCTGGTTTTGACCACGTTACTGCTCCAGCATTCTCTTCTACAGGTCTTGATCTCTGGTCTTGACCCTTTCTTCTGTACATTATCACTTTCTGCAGTAAATTTCCATAACTGAGCACATTTTTGAAGAGCCCGTAATGGGGCAGGAGTCTTATCCTAAAAAAATGCACCCATTTCTTTCTTTCCACAGCTTCCAGCACCCACTCAACAGCTTCTCCACAAACAGATAGGGGAATATATTGTCTCTTTGATCCATTTATAATTCTCTAGCCAATCTTTGAAGCAGTTCAATGGCAGGTCTTTTAAATCTACCCACTGCATAATTAACACTCCATGATTTACAATAGTTTGTTTAATTATAATTCCATGTAGTGACATGATAATTATAGTAAGATCATGATAATCAATCACCAACCATGTGTTACATAGAAAAATATTCTTAAAATAACACATCCGTGGTTCCGCGTCACCGTATCACGGTGGTACTGAGTGTCTACCCACTTTCCACACAGTCCTTCACCCTTTGTGGGATTGCAGACCTCGTTACCACTTCCATTGGAGCTATTTGATTTGTCTTGAACTTCCCCCAGTTACCTCCTTGTCTGCACTCCCCAGGACTGCTAGATACCTTGACCCAATTATGGACATTCTTGTGTCCATGGCCAGATAAAAGAGTCCTCCTCATTCGAGAAATGTGATAGAGGTATCTGGATGATCTTTATCTGGGGGAAATGTATTCTACGGTCTTCTGCTTCCTAGAACTTGAGCTAGAATTTATGGGACTTTCTACAATCTGATTTCCTAACTGGTCTGGTGTTGTCATAGCCTGATTGATGGTTGGATCCACCCAATTTTCTTTTAAGAACACCTTCTCTCCTGTGTTGATCCTCCATGGACCATGCTGCATCAGAAGCTTCCTACCTTAAAACAATACTGGCCCAAGTCCAGCTAGCTTGCTGGCCCAGCTTTGCTTGTAAGAAAGTTCAACTTGGATAATGAATGTTTTTCAAGAATGTTGTGCACAAAGTGAATTTGTGGTTATTTTGAGAAATATCCAGCCTTGTTTAGCCAAGAGCGCTTAATTAAAATTTTGGTAATCTCTAAAGCCTGGACCCCAACTTTTCTGTTGTTTTTGCATCTTGTCCCAAGCCAGTGTATGGACCTTCTCTTAATATCTCGCCTCCAACAACATTTTTCACCAACTGGCTCATCTCCTCACACATGCTCTCAAAGAGCTTGAAGCATTGCATAACCGCATTAGGAATGTCTTGCAACATTGCCTTAACTGGAAGATAATATGAGACTCTTCCAACCACTTACATTTGCATTTCCTTCATTACCTTCTACTGTTACGTCATCCTCTTCCCCCAGTGGATCTGTTCCAGCTCGTGCCCCATTCTCAGTTGAAGAGCTTCTGGCGCTCCCCCAAACTTCTAACAGGCTCTCAGAGCTCCAGTACTCTTATTCTTTGAATTCGTAAGACTCTTCATGACATTTCCAGAGAAAACCTCTCCAGCGACACTCAACCTTACTAGCCACTGGCATTGAAGATCTCGATAGGGCAGTCTTTTGCATGGAAGGCTTTCGAGAGCAACATGAGCTTGCGCAGAAAGTTAGAGCTGACTTCAACATTCAAAAACCTCTCAGTGGAAACTCTCCCCCGTACTTTAGCTCAAATGAAGTAGGAAGTCAGTAACTTGGTGGCTCAGTACAAAAGCCTGGTTGTGGAGTACAATGATGTGCAAATCCAACTCACTCGTCGACTGCCCCGGTATTCGGTGCCTACTGACAGGCTTTCCAGCTTGCTTCCGTGCCTAGTCCAATTTCAGCCAAAGCAACAACAACCAAATATCAGCAACAATCAAACCAGCAGAACCAGTCAGAAAGCTAGATTGTTAGAGAAATACGAATAATACACTTCAGTATTTTTGGGCTTTGTTTCACTTAGGTTATAAAGCTCTCCCTTGGGCCTTTCATATATTCAGCCCATACTTTATGTAGCCCGATCCTATAAGGGAATTTTAGTCTTTTCTCTTCCTAACATAACCTTACCTTCTAGATTGTTCTCTCACACCCGCCTCATAAGATCCGTTGGATCTGACCTCTCATATCCGACCGTTGCAATGGTCTTGTATTTATTGTAATGTTTCCCTTCTCGGGGTATTGTCTCATTGAGACTCTCTGCACGATTATACAAAAACATTATATCTTTTCTATAATAACTTTCATGGTATCAGAGCGCTAGGATGCTCTCCACCATCACCGTTTCCTCGCCGGCAGCTTCAGATCCGTTGGCTATACTTTCAAATGTACACAGCCTTATCCCATACAAACCTGATTCTACAAATTATGTATTCTGGAAGCATGAGCTCTTGTCTACTCTTCGTATTCAGTCACTTTCTGGTTTCGTTGATGGCTCTAATCTGTCCTTCCCAGTTTCTCACTGCCGGTCATGGATCTCTTACCACGACGGTGCTGCTTGGCATATGCAAGATCAGGCCATTCCGACCCTGATCAATGCCACCCTCTCTCAAGAGTCTCTAACCCATGTTATTGGTGTCTTTGATTCGAGATATGATTGGTTACTTTTACAGTCCCATTATGCTTCTCTCTCCCGTTCTCATATTTTACAGTTAAAATCGAATATTCAAAACATAAAAACCGTTCAGATACTATAGATCTTTACGTGCAGAAACTCAAAACACTTCGAGATAAATTAGTTAGTTCTTCTGTTGTTATAGATGATGAGGACATGCTCCTCTATGCCTTGAATGGCTTACCACCTGAGTATAAATCTTTTCGCTCATCTATTCGGACTCGATCCGACATTCTCTCTTTTCAATATCTTCATGTCTTATTACGCTCTGAAGAACAGATACACGAGTCTCAAATTTTCTCAGATCCTAATCCTACAACGTGTTACACCACAACTTCTCGTGGTATAGGTGGTTGTTTTCACACATATGGTGGCCGTGGTGAAGTCTCTGGCCGTCTTGGTCACTGATCTGGCCGTATTGACCAATACAGGGGCCGCCCGATCATGGTTTGGTCGAGGTGGCGATAGTAACCCTAATCGAGGAAGTTGTAGATATGGGTATCAAAACAAAAACAACCATGGCAGTGATCGATCTGGGCACGACACCTTTGCCCTAATTAATTTTTCGGGTTTGTGGAAACGATTGTCTCTCAGCCCATCGACTGCTGGCACGAGATGGATTATGCTTATCAGGGACGGATGCCTCCCATTCAACTCTCGGCTATGGCTGCTCACACTCAACCATAAACAGTTTCTCCTAATCACTAGTTGACCAACACAAGAGCACCTCATCACATGACCTCATATTTAAATAATATTTCTCTTTTTGAACCATATTCTGGAAATAATCAGGTTCAAGTTGGTAATGATAACACTATCCCTATTCTTGATTATGGTACTGCCCTTTTCTCTACTACTTCTTGTTTGTTTAAACTATCTGATACATACCATGTCCCTGATTTATTTGCGAATGTGTTATCTGTTAATAAACTCTGTTTTGAACATAATATTAAGGACATCTTTAATTATGTTCGTTCTATCTTCAGGACAAAGCTACGGGAAAAATTATTTATCAGGGTTTGAGTGAAACTAATATATGCCCAATCTCTTCTTTAACTATCAAGTCTGTCAAGTCTTCTTCTCAAGATTTTCTTGGCAAACATTGTGAAAGTTGTGTAATGCAGGTATAAACAAGATCTTAATACTTTAGAAAGGGGGGGGGGTTGAATAGAGTATGGAAACTTTCGCTAAAATTGAACTTTTAAAACTCTAACACAATGAACTAATGAAAACTCAATGCCTTGGGAAGGCTTGAAAAGAGTTGAAACAGTTTTAAGACAGTCTAGAACTTCAAATCTTTGAGACTGGAAATTCTCCAAAGCTTTGGAGCTTCCTGTATTTTGCAGTTTTGTTTGCAGAATTTGTATAGAGATGAACACACTGTTTTTTTTTACGAAGTTTAGCCACCAATGGGCCTACTCTCTGATAACTCCATACTTGGAGTTATATTTTTATGTGATTACTTGTCATTTTGCGTAGTTAACGATGCATTTACATATCTTTTAGGCTAAGTTTTGATAATTGGAGCTTAACTGAGCATTTGATCATAAATGTTAATTCCGGGCACTTTTTCACGTATTTTATGCCATATTTGTATCATATCATCTTCCGGTATGTTTTAGTTTTGTGGATTTCAGGAACCGGGAGCTCGGAGCGATGATCTTGGATTGGAAATGAACTTCGGAAAGTGGAATTACTCAAGAGATGCTCGGGATTGAAGACGAAGAAGGAAGAAGCAAGAAAAAAGAGCCTAAGAAGAAGAATTCCAGACTTGTTCATACGAACAGAAAAGTGTTCATACGAACACTTATACTTAGAAGAATCTTGGAGCTCAAAATCAGAAGTGTTCGTACGAACAACCCGACTGTTTGTACGAACAGAAGTATAAATTCGGCTATTTTGGGGCTGTTTTGTAATATTTTAAAAGTTACAAGCTTTGGGGCTGTTTTAGACCTAGGAATCCGTCCCTAGGAGAGAGAGAACGATAGTGGAGCTTTGGAACGACTCTTGGGAGCTTTTGGAGTGGCTTGGATTCGTGGATTCTTCGTTTGATTTCTGAACTCTTTCTCTTTTTTAGTTTTGGATTCATGATCAATAAACTTGTTATTTTGATCATGTATTGTAGTAGCTAAACCCTCTTCATCGGGAATTCTCGTTTGGATATCTAGGGTTTTGGTATGAACAACTCGTTTTGAGATTATTCTTCATGTTTTGGCTTAATTAACGCCGTTTTCTCTTGTCATGATTATTTTATACTTGAAACCCTATCTTTCTTGCGCTTAGCTACCGTAGGATTGATCTCAATTACGATTGACATGGTAACTCTGTGAATTGCAGTCGGTAAATTGAACTTCTCACCTAGTCGTATCATTACTTGGTAACTCGGTAGTTTTAACTAGGATCTTTAAAGTAGAATAACGAATCGTAATGCGTTCTTAGAATAAAATTAAGCTTGGTAACTTGGTTTGAATTGGCTCCAAGTATAGTCGATTGTTTGGTAACTCGCCAAGTTGTATTTTGCTTGATTAAAAAGAGATAGACGTGTTTGTGTTTAATAAATCAAAGTGTAGTTCATATCATCCCTAGTGAACCTAGAGAGAATTCCCGGTATTTTCCCTCATTAGTAACTTCTTGTAATTATTCTTGTTTATCGTGCCATCATCTAAGCGGTTAACTTGTCTTTGTCTTTCACTTTTCATAGAATTAGCAAACTCAAACAACGCGCTTTGCCCACATAAGGTGTAGAATTAATAACTTGTTTACATAGAAGTCCTTTGGGTTCGACAACCCGGATTTCTTGATATTACTACACACGACAGCCATACACGTGTGGTTGGATCGTGTCACTCTCCGTTTGAGGGATACTATCCCTCTAGGATTTGAGCAAGTTCTTATTAATCACTGATTTAGGCCTTGATCTCAAGCCTAAGTGAATTGCCTTACACCTATACAGCTTGTGGTTCCAAACCTATCTAGTTTCAGCTACAATCTAATGAAACAATAAGAACCTCTTGTTGTTCACTTGAACAACTAACTTACTAAAGTTTGTGTGGTTAAGAACTACTTTAGAATAATACAATGAAAGCATAATGAAGAACACATAAAGAGATAAGCAGTAATGCTCAGAATTGTTCTTTCCGAATCTGGATGATTGATCTTCTTTTTGAATTCTTGAATGAATGAAGAGTGTGTTGTAGATCTTCCACGAATAAACTCTCTTCTCCAACTCTGTTGATAAGCTCTCTACAACTCTTTGAAATTCAAATGTGTCTTATAACAAACTGCAGAACCAACTTGAGAGATTTCAGGAACAAACTCCCTGAAAATCCTTAACCTTCAATAGCTTCTTTTAACAGCTATGTTTGACTAGCTGATTCGATTTGTTAGGCAGTTTTGAACGACGAACGACCCTGCAATAACTTCATCACAAGATCAAACACAATCCAGATAATATAGCACATATATAATGATCAGTTTGACAAATCAGTTCAAACCATAAACTTAACTAAAAACTTTTTACATATTTGATTATATACATACAACTTGTATATATATAGTCAAATAAGAATCAAGAATAAGATTGTGACTCATTACAAGTCAGTAATCAAATAAATATCCACCTGAAACAATTTGCATCAATAATTACTTAGCCAAATTAGTTCATGACAGAAGTTCAAAGGCACCTCCAAAGCTTTGGTGCTTGGGATGACTGTCAAAGCTTTGGCCAACAAAGCTAATCCAAAAGAACAAATAATATGTACACTCTGTCAGCATTATAAGCACAATATACCAGTTCAATAATATTCTGCAGAGACCATATAAGCCTTGTAAACAATATTCAATCCTAAGCTTGCAACACTAACATTTTTATCATGCAGTTATCAAGTTCATAAGCATAAAAGGACTTCCTCAAAGCTTTGGAGCTTTTGAGAAAACATGTATTTAATCATCTTCAAAAAGTTCCCCCTGAGTTCATACATATCTTTAATTCAAATGAATTAAATTTTCAATCTCCCCCTTGATGAAAGTCAAAACAAATATTCTTCCTTTCCTAGATATCCTGCAACTTAATAGCCATTAATAACCGGCAAATATAACAGCAACAGAATAAGCACATATCACATAAACACATATCACATAAAACCAAAGTAAACTAACATAGATAAAATCATCCTACATAATCCAAAACCATCCAAAAATTATTACAAATATCATCACAAGACACATTATCCTCTCCCGCTTTTTGACTTTCTTCAAAAGAGTAAAGGAATGTGGGATCATACTCAAGAGAGTTTTTTTTGTTTTAAAAAAAAACTAAAAAACTTAAACAAAGTTTAAACTAACTTCAAGGCTTTGAGAAATAGAATAGAGAATTAGACTGAAAGAAGGATAGAATACGTCCAAGATTTTGAAGCTAATTCTTCTGTGTCAGCATCCTTCTTAGCTTTCTTATTTTCTCCCTTGGCCTTGCCTTGCCCTTTTCCTTTACCTCTGACAGTCTCAGCTTGTTCTTGTTCCTCTTCTGCTGATCCTTCCTCACTCGAAGCTTCTTCATCACCAGACTGTTCCTCATCATCTGCAGCTTCATCATCATAAACTTCTTTAACAACCTCATAATCCTTTTCAGCAGTTTCCTCATCAATATTTTCAGTATCTTCTGCAGCTTTCTCACCATCAGCCTCATCACCACTTTGCTCAAACAGATATTTAGAAGTAATAATAATAGGTACTTTCTTCTTCTCCTTCAGAGCATATCCAGGAACCATGTCAGAATCTATGCTATCATCATCCTTTCTTCCTGCAGATGGTACCTTCTCCAGATTCAAACCCTTGATGATTAAGTCTAATTTCCCTACCATCAAAGCCTTGAACTTTCCAAATTCAGTAGATAAGTGAAATTGAGCTTGCCTCAAATCCTCTAGTCCATCTTCCAGGTTCTCAACTCCGTCAATAATCTGAGAGAAATCCAGGTTTGTTGAAGCCTTTGGTGTGGTTGAAGCTTTAGGTTTGATAAAAATTCTTCTCCTTCAACTCAGCAGCAGACAACTCAGAATAAAATTTCTGGTTTCCTTTACCTGTCTGCACAACTCCAATACTTTAGAGAGAACTCTCATCTACCAAAACAAATCCACTAGTGATCTTCTCCTCATCTTCTACGGGCACCTTAAATTGTTCAACGAACAGTGGCAACATATTGTCATAAGGGAGGGAATGATTTCTAGTCCTAGTTCCACAATACAACATATGCTCCATGATAACACTAGGTCGATCAATGTCAAAGCCTTGACAGATCAAATACATCAAAATGAAGACCCTATTAGTCACCAGTTCCTTTGAATGTCTTCTAGCAACACCACACCTCATTATAAAAGAAAACAAAATTTTGGCCTCACAATTTAACACAGAATGTTTCAATTGCTTTGGTCCATATGGTGTACCCTTTAAAAAGAACTCAGCTTTGGCTTTCTCCAAACACTCTTCCTGTCACGATGCTCATGAACCTTATACTTCCTTAGAATCTCCAAAACCTTGGAAAATATTTTATGATCCAATCTCATATCAACAGTAGCAACCCTATAAGTTAAAACATAGCTATCTTCATCTTGTTGCACCAGATTCAGATAAAACAGTCTAGTTAATCTAGGATAAGCCTCAGAACTAGGGTTTTACATCTTCCAAACAATTGATTCTCTAAGTTTCCTAATGCAGTCAATATCCAATTTATCCAACTGTTCTTCAAAAAATCTAACTGCAATAAGCTATCATAGATGATGCATAACCATCCATCCAAATTCCCCTAACTTCTGAATTAATAAACCAAATTTTAGGAAGTATGTTCTTACCAAAACTAGAGACTTTGCCTTGGCCTTCACAACATTGTTCTGGACCCTTTTCTTCTGTTCTGAAGGCTGATCATCCTTTTTATCCTCTGGTTTCTTCTTCTTTGCAGTCTGATCTTCTTTCTTCTCTTCTCCAAATTTCTTCTTCATATCTCCCTCTTTCTTTTTTGACTGAGATTGATCACCCTGGTCATTCTTTCCCTGTTCTTGATCCTTCACATCTTCTCCATGTTCTTCCTCAGATTCTGACCTAGCTTCTTGCACTTCCTTCTCCTTTCCATTCTTCTTTGCTGGAGGAGAAGCTTCTTGCATGCTATTGGTCCTATCTGAATATGGATCTGTGATTGTAACTTCTACTTTTCTGTTTTCTCTTCTCTTCTTCCTCATAGGAGAGGTCTGAGTCTTCTGCTGAAGCCCTGTTGATTTTCGCTCCATTTTGATTAAGGGTTTTGGAGAATATATAGAGAGAATTGAGTGATAGAGAGATAGAGATGAAGAGATAGAGGTTGAAGTAGAGAGAAAAAGCCCTGTAGAGTAGCTTATAAGTAGGAAAGTTTCTGAAAATTATTGTTTCAAAAAGAGATTGCATGCAAGACACATCTTAGAGGATATTTTGAAGATCTATCTATGATATTTTAAAAAAATTTCTGAGTAAATCAAATATTCTGCAATTATCTATTAAGATAATACAAAATATTTGGTGATCCAATTTTTGAACAAAATTATACAGATTTTCTCCAAACCTTTGAAATACAGGTCCAAAGCCTTAGGAAACTTCATAACAAGACAGAAAACTTCAAAGCTTTGAAGCATACTTCCAAGGCTAGGAAAATATGATCTCTTTGAGATTTTCACACATAAGCACATACATGATCTAATACTCTCCCTAAACCAACGCATCCTTGTTTAGAATGCCCAATTCAAGCCTTAGAGATGCAAACCTCTCATCAGGAAATGGTTTAGTGAAAATATCAGCAACTTGCATAGCAGTAGATATAAAAGATATAGACACATCACCTTTTTCAGCATGATCTCTTATGAAATGGTGTCTTACATCAATATGCTTAGTTCTGGAGTGTTGCACAGGGTTCTTTGTGGTTGAAATTACACTTGTATTATCACAATAGATAGGAACTTTTCTGAAATCATAGCCAAAATCTTTTAGTTGTTGAGCAATCCACAATACTTGTGAGCAACAAGCTCCAGCTGAAATGTATGCAGCCTTTGCAGTTGACAAGGCTACTTAATTTTGTTTCGTTTTGAATGCCAACTAATTAGTGATGAAACAAGAAAATGGCAACACCTGTCAACCTTGTATCCTGCAAAGTCTGCATCTGAATATCTACTCTAAAAGAAGTTAGATCTTCTTGGATACCAAAGCCCAAGTCTTTGGTACCATTCAAATATCTAAAGATCCTCTTGACATCAACTAAGTGACATTCCTTACGATCTTCTTGAAACCTTGCACACATACAGACACTAAACATAATATCTGGTCTACTAGCAGTTAAGTACAACAATGAACAAATCATACCTCTGTATTATTTTTGACTGACACTCTTAACATTTGTATCACTGTCTAAGGATAGTGAAGAACTCACGGGCGTTTTAGCTACCTTGGACTGAGACATATTGTACTTATTGAGTGACACGCTTTCTTACGTGTTACCGTAAGTGCACGGTTCAAGTAATATAGGGTAATATTTCAACCCCGAGTTATTGATCCCACGAGGACAAGCTTGAGACTATTTAATTAGTTATTAACTTAGAGTACTATAACAGGAGGAAGAATTGTGATTAACTAAGGCGTCACCCACAAACAAGTGACTGAAATTAAATAACAACTAAACTAATATTTTTGTATTTTTTTTATTTTATTACACAAATATGGAGAAACTAGGCAATCTCTAGATCGCCTAGGGCTGTTGACGATTTCCGGATTAGCAAAGTAACACGTTAATCCTATTCTAGTTAAGCCGGGTAATAGTACTGACAATCTCCTCTCGGTCTCATGTCGTTCTACGTTACGGTTTACTTGGTGTCCTTTCAGTCCACCTACATCTACCGGTCCGTTCTAGTAGGCTAACGCCAGTGCACGGAATGATGTCCTCTCAGACCACCACCACACGAACACCTCACTATCTCTTACCAAATCTACCCACTAAGGCCAATCCTACACACTTCTCTTCTCAGTCTCCGTGATTAAGGATTCTTGTTCATATCTCATCACAGCTAGGTCTAAGTCGCTCTCACGCACTCGCTAGCTAATTAACAAGTCTAGTTGATCACTCCGTTCTTGCTAAGGATTAAGCATAGCATATGAACAATAACTAGAATGAAATTAACATTAAGAAAGAAATTGATTCACAAATAAATCCTAAGTCTCATGATTATCAAATCATAATCTAGCCGTGTCAATAGACTGGATTCAATAACAATATCAAGAAAGTAAACATTGATTCAATGAATCTAAATCCAAAAGCATGAAACAAAGTCTCAAATCCGGAAAACATATTGTCTACATAAACCCTAGGCTTTCTATAGAAGCCTAGCAAAACGTCTAGATACTAATAATCTTAGTAACACAACAAAGTTTCTCCATACAAATGGTTAAAAGAGGGAAGAAGAGATCAAACGCTAGAAATCGGGAAGATTGGCGCGATCCGGGCTCTTCTTCTTGCTTGAGGTTGCTCCAAATGGAGTCTCCTTGCTTTCCTCCTTGATTGTGGCTCTCTATAGGCGTGAATGATGATAATTTCCGTCCCTAGGTCGTCCTTCCTTCATAACCCGCATAAGTCTTCAGTAATTGCACAATAGCCCCCTGAAATCTGCTCCTGACTTCAATAGGCCATATATTTTTCGTCCGAACTCGGGTTTAGCTCCGTGACGTATCGTTGGAAAGCTCTATCAGTCTACTTTCATATGGAACTAGTATCATCTCCAAATTATTTGTATAACTCCAGATAGGATCAAAATAGTGCAGACTGGTCATCCAAGCTCATCCAATTCGGCTTCTCTTCACTCCACTTGAGCTCCCGTTGTTTCCGAAGTTCGTTCCATGCCTCCTATCAACCGATTAGCATCCGTCCCTGCCAAAATAACATGAACAAACATACCAAGCGATTATATTTGACAAATAACAATAATATATGCATCGAAAACGGCCGGACTAACAATATAGCACATGGTGAACAACAAGT